>WPIO01000003.1:10555000-11205000 GCA_009760855.2 Cristatella mucedo | reverse complement strand
AGTAGTTGCTGTGGGCACCTGATCGACCTGTCATCAGCAGCCTACTGCAAGGCTGAGAATCGAAGCCCCACCCCAGCTCTGTGAAGCAAGCCCGAGCAAGTGCCCCAGTTCCTCACTAGCCAGCTGCAATCTTACTTTCTCCATTTCTTCATCAAGACTGATGTCATCCGACCTTTTCGATGCTTCCAGTCTTTCATCAGCTTGCTTCTTTAGAAGTGTAATCTCAGCTGCAAGTCGTTCGTCGTCGGTCTCATTTTTACGCTTACCCAGAGTCTTCTGTAATGATGAGGTACAGACATTAGTCTTTAGTCTGGGTGGGTTATATTCTAAGCAAGCAGCCATTGATCTCATTTTGCCACACGATCGCAGATCGAGCAGCTGCTGCTGCCATCCTTAGGCACAAGAGAGACAGACAGAGAGAGAGAGAGAGAGAGAGAGAGAGAGAGAGAGAGAGAGAGAGAGAGAGAGAGAGAGAGAGAGAGAGAGAGAGAGAGAGAGAGAGAGAGAGAGAGATACAGACAGACAGACAGACAGACAGGCAGACAGACAAACGGACGGACGGACGGACGGACGGACAGACTGACAGACAGAAAGACAGAGAGACTAAGATAGAGACATAGATAGAGAAAACTGCAGACTTCTCACCTTTTGCTCGATAAGCTGTTCTTGCTCCAACTTCTCTATCTTAGCAGCTCGTCTCTGTGCAAGCTTTTCTTCGAGAATACGGCGCTGCTGCAGACGGCTGAAGGTTAAACTATTCTCGAGCTTTGCCAGATTTTGTTCATGCTCTTTGATGATCTTATCTCTGTCCTCGTCCGACATAGCAATCTGCAATTGACGTACAGTGTTCGCACGGTTTATTCACGGTTCAGCACACATTCATGCCCTCTCCCATGGCAATAATTCTAGCTCTACCTGGCGGTGGTTATGCCAATGGAAAACACAAGCGAGAAACAGCCTAGGATAATGACGTGATTAGTCCGTCTAAGTCAGTTCCTTGTTATGTGGCTTAGGTCTCTTTCTTTTAATCTACCCGAGAAGAAGGGAGCACCTCTGCTAGGACAGCAGAACGTGCCCAGCAATCCGTTAATTGGCTGATCGGTATAAATAAAATGTAATTTAGATTTCTCTAGACCCAGGACAACCACTGTGAGTAACTTATGAAAGGTCTACCTGAACCACTTAGCTGGTAGACACCGCAACGATGCTCTTAGAATGAAAAGTATAGCCTTTTTATTCTCTGCTAGACGGTAGACCAAAAGTGGATTTTAGTGTGCTGCTGAGCCAGGTGCAGGTAAGTTTATAAGAGCCAGAATAAATTTAATGGGCCTATTTTGAGTTAATCCCTGCTGATTTCCTTTACCCAAGGAAGCAATACCTAAAAAACAATCCAACGATAAATTTGGAGATATTGAATAATAAAGATTTAAATCGAGTTCTGACCACGACGTACAACATAGCATGAAACACGTGTATTTCATGCCTCAGTCGGCTGAAACCCGGTTCGTTTTAACAAAGACGAATTTACAATGAATGCCAGCACTATTCTTAACAGTGCTCTTTATGGAATGCAGATAGGCACGAGCCACTTGTCTAGTCAACAATCTAAGGAAATTAATTGGGTTTCCAATTAATAGAGGAACAATCGGTTGACTGACAGCCACCTGTCACTGCTTCAGCCTCCACAGCTATCAATGTTGCTGCCATTTTGCCACGATTGCTGCTGTTTGCCACCACCATTGGCTGTTTTTCACTGCTTTCCACTACTGCTGCGGCTGATTCGGTCATCACGAGAGGCCGTAACTGTTACCTGCTTGGCCATGAGGTCTTGCAACACTTGATCTTCTTGCTGTCGCAGTGTGACCTGCTCGGCCTGCTCCTCCTCGATCGACTTCCGCCACTCACGCCGTCGCTGCTGCAGCTTTGCCTACGAGCAATCAAAGAGCAAAAGTGTGAAAGCGACCGATGCTCGAAAGTCGTGCACAGGTGTCACACTTTCGTACTGCGCACTGATGGGAACTTTGTTACGGAATAGCCACACAGCTAGGCAGTCTATGAAAGCAGCACATCTTAAGTGAGGATTTCAGACGGCTTGCATTTTGTCGAGGCTTGCTTGTCCTACTGCAGCGACCTAAGCAAGCCTGGAGTGCTGGAGCCGCCAGAGGTGCAATGGTAAAGAATTTCCCTTGACAATACGACCAAGGTGATCACTGAATTCTGATATGTCTCCAACGTTTATACCTGCACTCTTTCGAGAATAAAGAGGCTTGCGCCAAATTTGGGCACCGATATATGCACGTTTGTGCGTGGCAGCTCGTAAATGGTTGCAAAGTTTGCCTTCAAAACCCGGGGAGGAGTAAGCTGCTGGCACGGCCACAGCATCTCGGACATCGAACCTGTAGGTCGGATTCCAGCTTCTCGCGCTGCGACTGCTGTAGCTCTTTCAGCCGCTGAATCGATTCGTCATGCTCAGCAAGTATGGCGTCTACCTGCTTGTCAGCCATTCCTGGATAGAGAGCAAGCATCAACGGCACGATGCTTCAGGCTGAATCAACACTGGCCACTACATCTCAGAGGCTGAGAGCTGGAGGGGGCGCTGCTGCCAAAGGCCAGAGCTTACCTTCTTTTTTCATCGTCTCTCCTAGACGTTTTCCTTGCTCCAACAATTCGTTCTTGGCCTTTTCGACGAGCTGACCTTGAAGGGCGCTCAGCTCTTCGGCACTCTCTGCATCCACTCTGCTCTCAAGCTCCATCGAGTCGGCATCCTGCTTGGCCAGCAGCTCCAGCTTTTCAGTCTCCAGCGAGAGTGGATCAATGGCTTCCACTTTGAGACGCTGCCGCTGCTGCTGACCGAGGGCATCGAGCTGAATCTGATTTTCCTTTTCCTATAGCACACAGGAAAAGGAATGCCTCAGCTGCTCGGGCATCTCGGGGGGGGGGGCCCCCGCACTGGCAACAGGTTTCGGAAGCGAGCCGTCGGTGCTGCGCAAGCTACGTCCGAACCTTTGCTTCAAGGAGCTTTTGCTTGTGCTGGCACAGCTTCTGATGCAGCTCTGCTTCCTGGCGGGCACGCTCCCGCTCCCACACCTGTTTCGTGGCAGCCATGCGGCCCATTTCGTCCTGGGTCATGCCCTTTAATTCTTCGGCTGTGAGTACACCAATCCTATAGAGCAAATACCCCAGAGAGAAACGCATATAAGACCATCGGGTTTCACGGGAATTCGCTTGAATAAAAGCATTAAATAGGCGTATTTTCTCCAGGAATTGCAGTTTGTATAAGCTTGAAAGGATGCTGGTTCCGTCGAAATGCCGTGGGGGTGGAGGGTAGGGGCCCCTCTGCGGTTCAGTTCTGTTGCAATCGACGCAACCGTACAGTGCTAAGCTGTCTGCAGAATGTCGATTATCGAACAACGTGACGTGCAGATGTGATTTGCTCACTTAACTAAAACAAGCAAGCATCAAACTCTTGTACTAACGGCAGGCATGTAGAGCTAGTCCGAAATCCAATGGGAGGCTTTAGGAAGGGAAAAAGAAATGGAGATGGCATCGTACAAGTAATACTTTACTTGTGGTTTGAATCCCAATAGGAAGGCCGGTCACACTATATAAAATAGAGTGGCGGCTTGAGGGTCGCAGCATTAAACGACAGTGCCGGCAGTGCTGCTGCCGATTCTTTGCTCACGCAGCATCGGAACCGGCAGTTCTGCCGTTTTTTACAGGCAAGTGGGCGGTGGTGTAAGAGCAGACGGTCGGTTGCAGCCTCGGCCCATCCTTGAAAACGGTCGGCTGTGGACCACAAAAACATGTCGACTAACTGCCTGTGGTTGCTCGCCTGCTGTTTCAAACTTCCCAAGACGAGATTTCACAATAAAAAGACTACATACATGAAAGGGTACATTTGATAGTGCAAGTGCACAATTTTTGCCTTCATACATAATTGAAGGCCAATTCGTCCTTGCAGAAGTTCTTTCTCATCATTGATAGTCACTGTTTAGACGTAACGTAGAGGCTGCACTGTAGGCCAATTGTAGACCCTGGAAATGTTTTACTAATGGATATGCACTGTGGTCATAAATCAGTATGCTTCAACATGCAACTAGGTATAGCTCGGAGGGAGAGGGCACCAGAGGGCACGGCCACCAGCAGACTCAAAATGGACACCTTGAGTGTCTTCTTGTACCTGTGTGATTGTTTGTGTGTGTTTTTTTATTAGTGTGTGTGTGTGTGCGTTTGTGTGTTTGTGGGGTAGGTGGATGGGTGAATGGGTGTGCGCGTGTGTCTGTGTCTCTTAGGGGGCTATGCAAATGAATTATATTTATTTTATAATGTAAAACAACGTTAACTAATATATTTAATTTATAATGTAAAAGAGCAGCTGAAGCAGTCGACCAAGGGTCGACTGAAAATGGTTCGACTGTCTAATTGCTTCGCGGTCAATAAGAACACTATAGGTTTATGCATGGTGAACCTTCTGTTATCTATCGCACAGTTTTTCTCGAAAATTATGCTTGGCTCCGGTTATTCATTTTGCAAAAACTGTGGTTCTTTTAATCTCGATTCTCCGCATTTCTGGTGCATGCTCCTATGATGACGAAGAATTACCCGACTGGCATGCGAATGAGCCGGCCTAACAACCATCCATCTTGCCCTCTCAGCTCTTGCTTCTTCATCAGTGCATTGAAAGGATGTAGTCGAAAAACGAGAGTCGACAGGAGGCTTACAAATGCTTCCACAAAATCGCCTTTACCCATCTTCGGCCAATATTAGCCACTTGCTTAGCATGGTGAGATCTCAGGTGTCGTGGGGCATATCTTTTCTAAGCTTCAAAGTCACTGTCAGCTATCTAATGACGAGGACGAACCACATCAGCTTACAATGACAGTGATAGCCTGGCATGATGTCACAGTTTACCAGATTTCTTTTTCTTTCAGCCACAGTGACACATTGAACTGATGCGAACAACACACTGCTACACTCAAAGGTAAAGCAAACAGGCCTAATCTCAGCAGGACTGTGGCTGGCAGGGGGTGGGAGAGGCGCAAAGCACCTGGGTTCGGAATCTGTTGTGCTGAACATGCTGACCTGTGCTCACCTTCAATGTGACCAAGGTTCTACGCAGGTGTGCAAGATGCCTTGCACCGAATTAGCATGCACTAACGTGGCTGCATTGTTGGGATCGACCTTTCTAGCTGAGAGGATAGCAGCTTTCATTCGATCGGACCAATTCAAGCCCATCACCCGAGAAAGGACTGCCGTAAAGTTAAATGAAGGCTAGCTGATTTGACAGATTCGTTTATATAGCAGCATAAGAACCTTAATGGCTATCACTGCTACTTGCAGTGAGTAACGAATGATTGCCCGCTGCAGGACTCGAACCCCCACGACCCGCAGAGACGGCGAGTGTCTTATCCTTAGGCTAGGACCGAGGGAGGCGAAAGCAGAAAAACAGATAAGAGAGGCTGATGCAACAAGGCTTGCAACCTAAGCTTGCTGCTGTCTCGCTACCTCGGAGAGTGAGACGAGGACACACACTTACTTCTTGGCTCTCTTGAGCATGTCTATCTGTCCCCCGGCTACCTGGTTGAGAAGCTCCACGTGTCCGTCGCTGTCTGCTTGCTGTGAAAAAGATCCGGAAATACGCAAGCAATGTAATAAGTTAGACTCGGCACTGCTACCCATACGGGGTGAGATAGTGAGTCCCACAGATGTGGACGAATGCTGCTGAGAGCGAGCCAGTGCAGACAGCTGGGTTTGCGGGCAAATGAGTGCAGTGCCGAGAGCAGAGACCGGCAGCTGGCTGGGGGGGGGGGGGGGTGGTGGTTGCAGCTGCGGAGTTGGAAGGTGCCTACGTGTGCCTCGGCCAGCATGCGCCGCTTGGCCAGTTTCTCCTCGAGCAGCAGCTTGGTCTGCAGCTGGCGATCGTCGTGCATCTTCTCCACGGCGGCTTGGTTCTCCTTGTGCTTCTGTATCAGCCACTGCGCTTGCTCGGACGCAAGCCTTGACTCGGAGGCCACGAATTGAATGAGCTGCTGCCCGTGCTCTTTCAGCTGTATTCGCTTTCGCAGAGCCAGCTCCTAAAAAAGGAAAGAAAAAAATTAAAATAAAAATAATCCTAAAAATAATAATAAAAATCATTGGGGACGGGCAACAGTTTGTGTGAATGCCCTGTCGCTTTGCCTATGAAGCAAGGAAGGAAATGATACCGTGCGATTTCGTGCAGTACAAGAAAAGCAACGAGTTTCGTGGTCCACGTGTAGACTCGCAGCTTTTTTTTCGGTAGAGCGGTTAACCGGGCTTTCAGAATGCTCGAATTAAGTGCTACACAGCACCGCAGGCAGCAAAGCTCTGCCGGGCGATCTTATTACTACTCACAGTCAAGCTGCACGTGTTGCCAACAGAGGCGTGACCTTCTGACCTTTTTTGGAGTCCAGTCTGTCTCTTAGTGCTACAGAATTATGCTTTTTCCTGCCTATGACGTTTGCCTGGGCATCTAGAACTAAATCGTGGGCTTGGACCTAGACATGCTCAGTCTTAACACAGCGGGCAATATCGGGCGATGGAAAAAAAATATACAACCGTCAAGAGAGATTTTGGCAACAATCTTTGCAGCTATTGGCAAGGGTGAGCCGTGATGGCACACTAGGTAAGGCGGTTGCTTTCACGGCCTCGGTTCCGAGGTCGTGGGTTCAATTCCTGCGGCGGGGCGATCCTTTATCGCCACTGCAAGCGGTGGTGATAGCCGTAAAGGCTCTTCTGTCGCTATAAAAAAGAGGCTGTTAAATCAGCTAGGATTTATTTATTTTATTTAAGGGTTTCATTGGCCATTTTCAAAGTCTCATTCTGGCCATAGTGTTGCGGTTTGAATTCATCTCACGACTAATCGCTCCATTCCATATTGCTCTCGAATGGGCATGCTCCCGAAGTGTGCCTTACAAATCGTGGCCCTCTCGTTCGAGCAAGACCTACTGCTTGTATCACAAAGCAACAGCACAGCTGCCCTCGCTGATACTCACGCCATCCGCACCCACTGAGCGCACCCACTGAGCGGAAACCTTTGAACTCTCTGCTCCCGGTGCTCTCTGTCGTCTCTCTCTCTCTCTCTCTCTCTCTCTCTCTCTCTCTCTCTCTCTCTCTCTCTCTCTCTCTCTCTCTCTCTCTCTATCGTCTCTCTCTCTCTCTCTCTCTCTCTCTCTCTCTCTCTCTCTCTCTCTCTCTCTCTCTCTCTCTCTCCTTTCCTTCTCCCGACTGTCATGTTCTTGCGGTGGCTCCACTAGCCTACGACAGCATGTCAAACTAATCCTTAGACCGTGAGGCACTGACATAGCAACGGCCAGTGCAGCTAGCTTCCAACTGAAAGCTGGAAGGGTGCAACTAAACAACAAAAACTGCAGAGCATCAACAGGTAACCACGGACTCTCACCACCTCCAACAATGGAGCCGTGACCCCCCCACATCAAAACTAGCAATTAACACAGCGAACTTAGTCAACTAGACCGAAGTTCCGCATTGCTCTAAAAGCTGGTAATGTATGGGTGGAGTTTGGTTGGTGAGCTGCTGATGAATCCGTTGATCGGCGTGTAGGTTTTAGTATAAGGTGCTGGCACTGAGGCCGGCAGCCGCCTAAGAGGCAGCATACACAGGTGCCCATCACAACAGCAGCCACTTTCACAGCAGCAGCTCCTGTCACAGCAGCAGCCCCTGCCACAATGGCAGCCTCTGTTGCAGCATCTGCTACTGTCACAGGAGCAGCCACTGTCATAGCAGAAGCCCCTGTCACAGCAGCAGCCCCTGTCACAGCAGCAACCCCTGTCACAGCCTCGGCCACTGTCATAGCAGAAGCCACTGCCACAGCCTCAGCCACTGTCATAGCAGGAGCCACTGTCACAGCAGCGGCCACTGTCACAGCAGCAGCCACTGTCACAGCAGCTGCCCCTGTCACAGCAGCAGCCCCTGTCGCAGCCTTAGCCACTGTCATAGCAGAAGCCACTGTCACAGCAGCAGCCACTGTCATAGCAAAAGTCGCTGTCACAGGAGCAGCCACTGTCATAGCAGAAGCCACCGTCATAGCAGCAGCCACTGTCACAGTGGGAGCCACTGTCATAGCAGAAGCCACTGTCACAGCAGAAGCCACTGTCATAGCAGCAGCCACTGTCATAGCAGCAGCCACTGTCATAGCAGCAGCCACTGTCACAGCAGCAGCCACTGTCATAGCAAATGAATTATAAATAAAAGAAAAATAAAATAAATGAATTATATATATATAGCAGAAGCCACTGTCACAGCAAAAGCCATTGTCACAGCAGCAGTCACTGTCATAGCAAAAGTCACTGTCATAGCAAAAGTCACTGCTGCCACTCACTTTTCGAAGTTTCTCTGCTTCTTCTTCCTGCTGCAGCCTGCTTACGCTGGATAGCTCTTCAAGCTCGGCATCACATTCATCATCGATTGTACGGAGAATGCTGTTAACGTCCTGAAGAAGAAAAAGACAATGTGAAGCCTTCACTTTCAGCATTTCCGCGCGGGAGACAAAGCATTGACTGACGGCAGTTACTGCCAGCAATGACTAGCAGGAAGGTTGCATGCAGACCGCTTCACGGTAGGATTCTGTGACTTTCTTGCATACCCGCTGCAGTGAGAGCTTCTATTGAGCTTGCCCAATGTAATTCCAGTGTAAAGGCATTTGCTGCATACATCGTAGTGAGCAAGTTGTGCAGACATAGAAAAGAGTAGGCAATTGCAGCAAACAGCGCTCAAGGTGCACGAATTGCACACAAGTTGTCGATTATGAAAAGGCAAAGATCTGCCTACCAGAGCTACCGGTGATATGCTGGGCCGACCATAGCTTTCAAAAATCTGAAGGAGACAGGCTGCCATAGAATGATCAATGTGCTGGGCTGGACGCGGGCACAGAATTCTGGTGACCATCGGTGCAATCGCGGCTTACCCAATAAGGAGAAGCCTGAATTCTGGGCGACTATGCTTCAGTAGCTGGCTAGCTCTTGGTGAGGCACCATGACAGGCACCAAAGCATTGCCTGTTACTACATACCAGCCGGTTCAACTGAGTTCTGAGTTGCTATGGAGTCAGGCAAAGGCAACCCAATGGCAACCGTTCCCATACGATGATACATCTGTCCTAGATTTGATGGATGACTAGCAAGGAAGTCCATCGACAATCGACCCCACCTTGACCCCCTGCAAGTGTGATTAGTAACGATGCCACTACAGAGGGCGCTGCCTAGCTTTGAGTGCAGCCTCGTGCTACCTCCGTGCAAGCCGGTAAGCATTTAAAAATAGGTGAAAGATGTCACCTGCTTTGCGAGTAGGCCACACCAGCTTGACAACTACTAGTTTGCTCCGTTGGGAATGCAATATAAATGTAACAATAATAATGATACATCTTTATAGCCTCCTCAGAGAATTTAATATCTTTTTAGGCACTTTACATTTGACGGAAAGAAAGCATGATCTAATGGTTAATGGTAGCATGCTCAGTACAACAAGCATAACATGATGAGAGGTGACATGCATAGGGTCAGCATGCAAATATGGCTAGTGGCAGCATGCACAGTGTCAGCATGAATTAGCACTCAAAGGACGAATCACATGGACCCACTAAATGTTGTAATAAATTGACGAATTCTCAGCCTCTTTTTAAATATCATCAAGTCAGGGGATGTCGTGATGCCATTCGGAAATTAGTTCCATGCTTTAGGAGCATACGAAGTAGAGGCACGGTCTCCAAAGGATTTGAGGTTCGTACGATGAGTAGGTAAAAGATTAGATTCATAGAAGCAGGTAGCCTGGTGGGAGAGTAGATATGTTAGGGAGGCTGGGGCCAAAGAATGATCTATTTGTATGGTGCCCTGAGAGAAAATAATCTCTATCCAGGCACTTAGCACACTCCAAAGGGCTCGATGTAATGTAATGTAATGTATCTCCGTCAGCAACTCCACAAAGTCATAAAGACCATGTGGGCGTTACGCAGGAGAGTTTTGTATAGCGCACTCACAGCCTAAGCGGCTTTCGGTACGCATTCGGTAGCCAACAGACTTCGTCTCACGCAACAAAGAGAAAGTGGGAAGCATAGCAGAGTTAGGAGAGCAGTTGAGGTAGTGAGTAGCATAGAAGTAGCAGTTCAGGACCGCTGAAAAAGATGTGCCATAGTCGGCAGTTGGAGAGTAGATGTCGTTGCGTAAGAATTGTGGAAGCGAGTTCCACAGTCTAGGACCTGCAGAGCTAAAGCTTCTGTAGCCAAATGTCTTTAAGCGGAGGAATGGGGCAGCTAATTTATTGTCCACACAGGACCTGAGGGCGCGAACAGGCTGAAACTGATGTAGCAGTTCAGCTAGGAATGAAGGAGCCAAGCCATGGCGTGCCTTGTGGGTTCCGTGACTATGAGTCGCACACTTCAAGAAATAGCAAAGCCCTCTCACCTTTGACTTAATATCCTGTGCTTTCTCCAACACCTGATCCTTTCGCATTTTGTGCTTTCTCATTGCTTCTTCTAAAGCTCTCTGTAAAATTGTGACGACACGTCGGTTCGCACTTGCCACATATTGCGCACACTTTTCATGCACTGCGGCCTCCCAGCAGCACCACACGTTGCCAACAAGATCAAGCCACTAGAACTGTGTGCCACCGTGTGCATGCATGCATGCATATATATGTGTGTGCATGTGTGTGTGCGTGTGTGTGTGTGTGTGTGTGTGTGTGTGTGTGTGTGTGTGTGTGTGTGTGTGTGTGTGTGTGCTAGCGAATGTGACAGTAGTTTTTACCTTGCTCTTAACTGCAACCGTCTTCTGAGCTCTGAAGAGCATTTTCTCGTACTCATGGTCGAGTGTCTTGTTGCCGTGCTCCAAGCTGGATCTTAGCTTTGAGCGCCCCTCGGCGAGCACTCTCTGCTTAACGTCTCCGTTGAGAACCATGCTATGCAGCAGGGCATCCAGTGCCGACAGAAGTGAATCAAGGCGAGCCTTTTCAAGCTGTTGGTCGGCTCGAGCTGCTGCTTTGATATCGAGGCTATGACAAGACAGCAGACAAGTGGTATGCACGAAAAGTTCCAGGCTCTAGTTGAAACGAATATTCGGAAATCCGAAATGGTACGAAATGGTACGGATAGTCTAGCCAAGGCTGAGGTCTCTGCGGCTGTAACAGCTGCTCAAAAGGCCACCGAGCAGTAGAGCACCTACCAGTCCAGCTCTCTGCCGATACGAAGCCTGTCACGCAAAGCCAGGATCTTGACGATGCTGTCCTCCAGTGTCATATGAGTAATGTCCTGGAGGCTGTTGAATCCCTTCTTCAATGCTTTACCGATGCTGTCCAGACCAATCTTTGTTTTGCTCTTGAAGTTCTGCATGCATGGCATTGCACTGCCTAATGTAGGTTCGCCAAGCCTGCCTCTTATTTACAACAGCAGCAGATGAGTGTTAGGCACCGAGCAGCTGAGAGGCAACCTGTGTTTGTATGTAGCTTCTTGTGCATGGATGGGCACACACTACAGCAGCCATTTTTGGGAATGTGCAGCTATCGATGTGTTTTACGTTGCAGATGTAGGAGATTTAGTCGTTGGTAGGCTAAATAAGTTAGATTAAGACAGTGCTAAAGATGATTAGCACTTTCAAAATTATAATAATTACAAGCAGGTATGTTGTAATCTATGCTTGAGATCCAACAAAAAGCGATCCGGAGGGATGGTTAATCATTTGTATACTATGGCAAATGTGCACATTTGGCAACCTCTTTAAGTGTGGAACGTGCAGCTGTATGATAATGAAATGGACTTGAGGTGTGAGGGCATCTTGATTTATGTCGTGTTCTGCTAATTTTGATATAACAACGTGCATTTGTGCTGCACCCGTGACTTTAGCTGTGGTTCAAAGTGCTAGCTCCACCAATAGCAATCAAATTTCAGCAAGAACTATCACCCGTTAAATGTGCTGTGGTTGAGCCCTTAAGCAAGTTACTTGCAGTATTACGTGTCCATTGATGCAACGAACTACAGCAATATTTTTACCTACTATAGATTGGACGTGTTGTCAACATTCTGCTTGCAAGTTCTCAAGAAAATGGGTGGCCAAATGCTTTTTGGCATCAAAAGTGCGTCGCAATGTAGTTAGGAATAGCCGGTTTCTATCGCGAATTGCTGCAGACCACAGTACATTGTGACACTGAGGTTTGTGTCAAAATGGGTGGTTCGGTGTGAGTTTCTTTTGTGGTTTCAGAGGACCTTAGTTCAACTCCTAAAGACGAAACTGAATACGATTCCTAATCACTAACGCAACAATATCCTTTTTTGGGCGCTTAAGGCAATAGAAATTTATTTGAAGAATCAGCTACATTGCCATTTGGAATTCCAGCTATGTTCAGGACAGAATTCTACACCTTATCTAGGTTTACGTTCTTTAAGCCACCATGATGACCGCCATTAAAGAATTGGCGATGCAAATATAAATAAGATGGCTGTAATATTACTGCCACGGTAGGCCTAAGATATATATATATATATATATATATATATGTATGTATGTATGTATGTGTGTGTGTGTGTGTGTGTGTGTGTGTGTGTGTGTGTGTGTGTGTGTGTGTGTGTGTGTGTGTGTGTGTGTGTGTGTGTGTGTGTGTGTGTGTGTGTGTGTGTGTGTGTGTGTGTGTGTGTGCATCTATACGTAGATATATATGTTTGTGCGTGCTTCTGTGTTGGCGCGAGCATGTATGAGTGTGTGGGTGGGTGTGTGTGTGTGTGTGTTTGTGTGTGTGTGTACAGAAAGCCGCTTAGGCTGTTAGTTCACTGTACAAAACTCTCCTGCGTAACGTCCACATAGTCTTTATCACTTTGTGGAGTTACAGACAGAGTAGCGTTACATTAAGTCAGTGATAAGTGAGTTGAGTGAATGCACAAGCACACATGCGCAGGTGTGTTCCTTTTTAGTCTATTTATGCTTTCGCGTACACATATGCCTGCGTTTTAGCAAACTTATGACCTTATGCTCTTTCAGGCGCGAGTGGAAGTGTGAGAATTTTCTTTTCCTCAGGTAAAGAATTCAATGGCTTATAAAATCCTGTAATCCTTCCGTGCCGCACGTTCTATCTGGTGCGATCAAATAAACCCCCGACCTTTTCAATCAATCGCCAGCTTATACTCCGCGTTTTTCATCAGTCATCTTATTACCGGTCTATTTTTCCATCTATACAATTTTTCCTTTATTCTCCTCTCATTTTCCCATACGATCTACCGGTACGTCTTACATGCTTTCTTTAGTTCGTACTCACCTCACTTGCACTCACTCGTCTCGCGATTTTAATTGTTTCTCTAGCAACTGACTCTCTATGCACTGTGCACCGTTAAGTATTTTTGAAAAGCATTGCGGTGCACTGTTAAAGATTTTGGTGCAATAACAGACTCGTGCAAAAATACGTCTACATCCGGAAGCTTAGAAAAAGCAAGGTTTTTTTTTTACTTCAAAACTGAAATCCTCCCAGTCTGATTAAAACAATTTTTTATAAGACATTAACTTGTTTTCTTGCCAACCTGCGAGGTCTCTATCCCAGGATGTTAACAATTCAGCCTATCAATTTTCTGCCTCCATTAAAAAATTGCTCGTATTCCTGCCTCCTTACAGCCACGTTAGACTAAGGTAAATTTTGAGTCGCAACCTTTAATGTTCTCTAAGAATTTCCGAGGCTTTTTTATGCAAAGTGGCTACTCTGATAAATTCTAATAAAAGAGAGTTCACCTTCTGATGACCCAATACCGTCCCGCTCTCTGGTCGCCACTGGCGGACACACCTAGTCCAGCCATAACTCTGGTTTTTAGTGCTTCTTTGAATAACGAATTGCTCCAAAGTCTTTCAACTCGGCCATCGTTCGACCAATACTTAAAAAGCTTGGGTTTGACTCACAGGTTCTAGCAAACTACAGCCCAGTTTCCACTTTTTGGGGTCAAAGATTCTCTAAAAAAAATTGTCGCTAAGCAGCTTGGAAAACGTAACGATATGAATGAACTGTCAGAAAACCTCAGTCGGTATTCGAGCGAAATCACTGCGCCGAAACTGCTCTCCTCCGTGCGACAAGTGATATTAAAAGCTGCTGCAATGCCGGCTATGTTATTGCTCTAGCCCTGCTTGATCTACTGTATCAGCTGCGTTCAGCACTATTGATGACGATATCTTACTTGAACGATTGAGAAGAACAACCTGTCTTCGGGAAAAGGCACTAGTGAGGTTCAAAGCGTTATTGTTCAGTCGCATTCAATCCGTGTAATGTGGTGGTCACGTCTCATCTAGCAGACTAGTCACCTGTGGAGTTCCACAAGGGTCCGTTATCGGTTCTTGCTGTTCTCCATTTAAGCCAAGCCTCTCAAAAATGTGATTCGGACCCACGGGATGGACTATCACTTCTATCCAGCTTTATTTGTCATTCTAGCGGTCGGAAGCAGCTTCATCGACTGATAAACTGAATGCTTGCCTTGCAGACATTAATCCTGGATGTCGACCAATTTTTCTAAACTAAGCAATGATAAAACAGAACTCCTACTCATAGGACTCTCAGGGTATGGCTTGCCTAGGAGCTCTTCTAATTGGTGATACTGCAATGCGACCGTCACCACGTGCTGGGAATCTAGTGTCCTTTTTGATAACTGGTTTATTTTGAAACTTTCATTATGAAGACTGCCTTGGCAGCTATCATCCGTCACGCCCGATACCTATCGATTCTCTGCCACGATTGCTTGTCAGAAATTTACGTAGCTCTCTGGATTTGTCTAGGCTGGACTACTGTAATTCCGTTTTGGCTGGACTACCGAAAAAAGGCATCAAGCCTCTGCAGCTCGTGATAAAAATAGCTGAACGGCTAGTATAAAAAATCCCAGAGGTTCAGCCTTGTGTCTCCTTTGCTGAAGCAGCCGCGATGGCTCCTGGTTGATCACAGGATATAGGGCAAAATTCTTACAGCAACCTAAACGACCTGCCATGTCTTGGCTCCTTCATGTATCTTATGCGTACCGAAAGCTGTTCTAGAACATTCTCCTGTATAACGACCACTTAGTCGTTGTGACTTTGTGTAAAGCCGCACAAAGTCTCTAAATACATAAAATTACTTGACAAATAAGCAAGCGGAGCAAATAGCTAGGCCTCTGCCATGGTATCTTACTCGATCGAGCTCTGGGCTTGAAATCGGCTCCACTGAGCTTTCATATGCATGGGAACAGAATTTTTTCATGAGGAGAATGATAATAACTGTGATTAGGATCACAAATGCCACACCTCCGACGACTCCAATGAAAACCAGTAGGACAGTGTAGCCATGATCTGACCAATACTGAAACGAATCCAAATCACAGCTCACGTAAGCAGCAGAAGCAGGCTGCACTCGATTTTACAACAAACTCGGTTGCAGCGTATAACTAGACGTTGCTCTCCTAGTATTATCACGGACGGTGATGTGAAGATTTTCGCAGAATATCTCTCTCTCTCTCTCTCTCTAGCCTAAGCAGGTTATCCTACAATATTCTCTAGTCTGTCTGACTGGCTTTCCAATGGATCGCTTTATAGGACATGCATGATTTATGAGCCGAGATTAGCACTAGGACATCCTAACTAATGCAGAAAGTGAGGATAGGGACTGGATCATGTCACTCTGTGCATAAACTGTCCTCACTGTACAATAATTAGCTTTTAAATAGCTAGAATCGAGAACTATTCCCAATAATCCAATGGCTAGTGTATAGTAGTTTGCATTAGGCCAAAATTATTTTTCAGAATTTTTAGGCATTCATAATATTGATCATAAAAAATAATACATTTAATTTAGTACCCTCAGAGAACTCAATCTCTTTCTAGGCACTTAACAATTGCTGCAAAGAAAGCACGATAAGATGGCTAGTGGTAGCTTGCTCAGTAAACAAAAAGAATAACTTGGTTAGGGATGACACTCACAGGGTCACAGGATCAGCATGCAATTATGGTTGGTGGCAGCATGCACATTGTCAGCAGGCATAAGCATATAAAGAAAGAATCACAGGGACCCACTAAATGCTGTGGTAAATAGATGCGTTTTTAGTTTCTTTTTAAGTGTGAATGTGAACAAGTCAGGAGATGACGTGAGGCAATTCTCTTTAGAAGTGTTAATTGTCGCACAGAGAAGCAGGATTTTTGCCGAGCTGGTTTAGCCCAGTGGTTAAGGTGCTCGTCTCGACCAACGTCAAGGTGAATGTATTTGATGACCGGGTCTTGGACTCGAGCCCCATGGCATATGAGAAGCATCTGAATAGAGATTAAGTTCTCCCATGGCACATTAAAAATTAATCATATGTTATAGTTATTTTAAATGCAATATGCTATTAGAAAAAGTACACTAGTGGCACAGGCATGGCTAGCCCCTTTCAGAATGGTACTTTAAGCCTTGTTGACACAAGCTATCCTGCATTGTACTCCGATTAGATACTAGTTTGATTATATGTATTATTGGCCACGGCAGTAAAGCTATAAAACATTGGATATTAAGAATACTTACCGTCTTGGTCGAGATGTCGTTCCTCACTACGCATGTTTTACTTTGTCCAGTGTAGCTGGGCTTCTCAATCTGGAATACCCAGAGCTTTAATTGCATCTGCTATGAAACACGAACATTAGAATATATACGGGTCTAAATCACATGGGTGTCAGAATAATAATAAAGTTAATAATAGCAATAATCAAAATCAAAAAATATTGTGAAGAACCCTCGGAGAACTAAATCTCTGTGTAGGCACTTTATATATGCTGCAAAGGAAGTAAATTTGCTTGGTGATACATGCATAGTATAAGCATGCACAAGTATACAAAGGACGGTTCGTATGGACCCAGCAAAGGCTTTGAGGAACAGTTGCATTTTTAGCTTCTGTTTAAATGGCAAGTCATGGGATGTGGTGACGTCAGGAGTGGTTTCCAGACTTAGGGAACATTAGCGGCTTAAGGCATGATCTCCAAAGGATTTGAGTTTGGTTCGAGGCAGAGCTATTCGACTAGAGTCAGAAGGGCAGGTCACAAGATCCTAACTCAATTAGGAAGTAGCTCTAATAGGTAGGCTCGAGATAGATGATGAAGGTGCCAAAAGGTCAGTGACAAAACCTTGGTCTATATGCTACTTGGTGGGTAGCCAGTGCATGTTGGTGAGAATTGGTATAATGTTGCAACTTTGATGGTCACGGCAGACAAGCCTATCTGCTGAGTTTGGCACTAACTAAAAGCCAGTCATTGTGCGTGCCAGAACACCTGCAAGTAGTGTCGAAGAAGTTGAGATGGGATGTCACTAGCGTGTGGACAAACTTGGATGTGGCATCCATGTCTAAGCAGGCCCAAACTTTTGCAATGTTACATAGCTGAAATTAGGCAGACTTAACTGTAGAGCTGACGTGATTGTCTAGTGAAAGTTCACTTCGGTACAGAACACCCAGGTTACATGCAGATGCTACTGGAGATATGCTGGCCAAGACCATTTTGAGGGAAAGGTTTTCCAATTTCTGAGTAGCACTAGGTTTGCCCATAACTGTTAAGTTAGTTTTATTGTCGTTCGATTTGAGCAAGTTTTTTGCTATCGAAGTACGAATGTTTGCTGTACATGCTGCAAAGGAGTTTAGAGAGTTTGACATGCTGGAAGGCATGGGAGGGATCAAAGCACAGGTACAGTTGTGCATCACATGCATAGAAATAAAAGCCTAGGTTTTTCTTGGCTATTATATCTGCAAGAGGGAAAGAATACACCGCGAAAAGAAGTGGAATGCAGCACTCTCCTGGGGTATCCTCCATACTTTAGATGCTCAACGGTCTACTGGTCCACATTGACATGAACGCTCTGAAGTCTCCCATAGAGATAGAAAAATAACCATTGCAGTGCGGCGCCATCAATGCCCAGGCAAAATGAAAGATACTCAAGAAAGACTGGGCGATCAATGGTATCAAACTCTCCCGAAAGATCTAGCTAAAGTAGCAGAGAGACTCTAACTGCAGGGTGCATTCCTGAAAAGGTCGCTATGCGCTCAAAGTAATGCCGAGTCTGTGAAGAATAGTTATCGGTCACATAATTTGTTTCTGCTTGCAAGTGCATTAACAATTCTCTTTTAAAAATACTCTGCAGCTTGACTCCAAGAAAGAAAATGCTGAATAGCTGCATGAGGAATCTAACTAACTCTAAGAACGAGGCTGCATGCAACAAGGTTTAATGTAAATGCCTGCTTGCTACTCAATAGCACATATTACTGATAGAGTGCATAGGTCATATTGCTGAATTGGCACTTTCCTTTGACCAACCTATATACAAATATCTGTTGTTAGCAGGTCTTTACCATCTATATGCTCAGCATTATATTCTGTTTGAATCAATAGCTGTTATAGCAACCAGTGTTTGTCCTGATTCTGTGTGCATGTAGTGCAAAAGGGAGCAGCTATTTTAAGCAGCCGTTTGCCCTAGTCTAGAAGGAACTACTGGTTTGCACTGTCGTTGCTCAACAAGTACGAGGTCATAGGCACTGAAAAAAATTTAACATTGAGAATTTTGGGGGACGATAAAAATATATTAATGCGAACCTTGAACGTTTGGCAGGAATTTTCATGAACTGGCATTGAGGATTGATGTTGTGATAGTAAAATATTAAAACCATCATTTATTTGATTGGCCGCTTTGATGACTGATTTTTGAAAATTTATATTCAGAATACCAGTTATGAAACCACTTATATACACTCCATTTCCATAATTAGGTTACACACACAAGAGTTACTGGCTAGATATTCCGTCAGCTTCCTGGTACCAAATAGTTCGAGCTACCGTAAATAAGCAAGGCTCAGATAAGAAAGGCATATGCTACAGTTAGTAAGCATGTTTGCCCTCAAATGGGTAAATCCTAAGAATAGATCCTGTCACGACAACCTCAAGGCTTTAGTGGCTGTGGGTCAAAAATAAAATAACAATCAAGATTCTCATTTTTGCTTTCATAGCCTGACACGCTTAGTCTTTAGATAGGTAGATAAACTTCTACAGATGCCTCGCATCACCGTATGTTCAGGTACTCACCCGACAGTTAGCTAGCTGCCTGGAATATTTTTTCTCAAAGATTGGTCCTTTTGATTGCCACTGTTGCCCTGCTGCTTCTAGACCGAAGACTTTACTTTGATAATTCCTTTGTAGCACTGCATATTCAAGTCCTGATAGATGCTATTTCTTATTACCTGTACTTGTATTCTACTTCTCGCATTGTTTTCTCTTCTACATGGTTACGGGATGCATGCTTAGAAATACTGAGTGACAAATCAGGCTTGGAGTGTGCTACAGTTAACGGCGTAACAATTATTAATGTTGATTGCTGTAGAGTAACAAACAGGGTCACAGGAGCATATGTGACCAGATCCTCGAGCTAACCACATGCCCCAAACTTGAGTCACCAATGACTAAAGATACACGAGCCGTGATGCAAAGTGCAGCCTAGCGAATGCTCGCGAGTAGCCGGCCGTAAGCGAATGGGCCGAGCGTGCACCAGCGGACGGGGAGGCACAAAACAGAGACGGGCAATCAGCTCAGCGAATAAGAATGAAACTTGATTTAAAAGGCTTCTGTAGAGCGTTATCCGGCAGCCTTGGCCACCAGTCACAACATGAAGAACCGAGGGCCAAGCAACATGAACACCGGAAGTTTTGCTATTGAATGCACTCCACTCTCCAACGACGACGACGAGTCTCTGACGCCTGACTCGTAGTTCAGGAAGAAACCCATGTAGAATAATTGCACACACATATGCAATCATTGCACAAGCAAGAGATGATAAGTGCGATGCCTAAGCATGATCTCGGATACTTCCGATATTCGATCTTACTTTTCAAGATGTGAAAATTCACCGACTATTGTATGGCATCCACGACTGAAGGGCAAAAAACAACTGACAGTTCTTACCTGTTCCATTTGAATGTTCAACTAATCTTGAATCCTCCAATAACTCTTGGAAAACTTGGCAATAAACGATCAAATTTACCTGAGGTCACTCCTCAGAAAATAATACTGAGGGACTATGCAGAGCACATAAATGCTACGCCGCGCGATAAGAGTGGACCAAAACCTACAGCGTTTGCGGCGTTAGTCGAGTACGTCAGATCGGCTTCCTGTGGCGTGCTACCGACAGGCAGATTACGACCCTGGTCTCCTGCAGGCTGTGCCAGGTACCAGATGGTAGCTGTCTGACCAACTGAAACGACAACCAGGTGCATCACGTTAACGTGGAAGATTCGCGCTTTGATTGGAACAGCAGCAGTTACGTGGTTTATCGAGAATACGCCAACGGCTGTTAACAGTATGTAATAGTACTCACGAGGCAAGGAGTCGATTCTCCAAGTTAGAGCCATTTCATTTGGAAATGTGAGCACAGAAGTGTTTGGTACTACCATGTAGCTGTCCAGAAGCACCATTCCCTGAGCAAAGTCACTCACAACTATGCTGCCTGCATCGCAACTTGAAGTTGAGTCGTGATGAAGAACGATCGTGTACCTCACTGTCTGGACGGACCCGTCGCCATTGTTGCTAGCCTGCAACTGAACATGCTACTTCTTGAGACCACTACCTTAAATAAAGCGCCACTTTGTTTGCCCCTAAGTTTTGATTAAGTCGTTTGTGAATTCCTAAGCATTCTTCATGCCCTAGTTTCAGGGGCCCACATTCCTTTAAAGAGCTTTCGGAAATTTTCTGGAGTCGCTAACGCAAAAATATTTATTTAGCCAATTTGTTACTTTTATTTGCTTTTAAAACAGGTTAATCGTAGGCACAATTTAACTGTCAATAGGGAGAAGACGGGTTTAGAGTCACTTACGCTCAATTGGTTTCACTGCAAAGTGGAGTTATATTTTATCACACTGACATCTATCGTATCACTACTGACGGTAGGTCCTACAGTTTAGCCATCTTTATATTAAAAGGTGAGCTAATTCAGCACCTCATTTATACTGCTGGCAGAAGAGCTGTAGCGTGTATCACTTCCGCTTGCAGCAGGCAACAAAGAATTTCGCACCGCTGAATTCGAACCCACGACCTGAGTCGTGAAGTGCCAGCATATTACCCAGAGGATACGACCTAGAGGCAATATAGCATTTATAGTATATTCGAATTTACCTGCCTCTATTAAAATAACTAGGTATGCATTTACCTTTATCTAGTAAATATAACTCGTTATACTTATAGACACAGGTCATGCAGTTATCATCCAAGTCCCAAGCAGTGACTGGTGCGGTACTAAACTAGCGTTAGGGCTTTTCTGATTTCTCTCCTTGAGCTCGGAAATCAAAACGGAAACTATTTACAGTCCACAGAATCCGTTCAGTTTGGTGTCGTCTTTGTTGGCAAGGTCGACCCTCGAGCTTTATCTGGGACTCGGTCAGGGCCATCGTCAATGCACAATATCGCCCTATTGGAGCCAGACGAGGCCACGAACCGCTAAGTCTTGGCCAAGTTTACGCCCAGGGATGGGTGCGAGCAAGACTACTGCACCTCCATTCTTGATGAACTGGCCAATGAGCTCCTTGGGCATTGGCAAAGCATGACGGCCGCAGCTGCTTGGCTGCTCCGCTACTTCGGATCTCGCCCTCTTCGACTGCTCGCTGAGCTCTGCTGGTTTTCAGTTGAACTGCTGGCGAATTCAAAAAAGCTGCGCATGAATATATAGAGAGGCGGGTCCAAGAGCGTTCGTTACATCAGCCCCAATCCCGAGGGTTAAGGCTCACTCAGACGGTTTAGATTGTCCGTGCCGTTCTGCTAGAGTTCCTACGAGGAGCCGTCGCAATGGGCTCGATGATCGTCTGGTGATCTAGGGTTCTAATCAGTGTCTCTCCTTAACGTTGCGATATGCCCCGGCTGTCCACTGGGTCACGTGGTCTCGCACGAGTTACATACCCTCATCCAAGACGGCCACCATATAGTCAACCTGACGTGTGACACAAATTTGACGGGAGCCTCCTCGACGGCTTAGGGCACGAAATTTAGCACGCTGGTAATTGGTAATAAGCCTCCTAGCGCTTAGCTGCACAGCCTAGAGTAGCATGACCAGGCATATCGTTAGCTGCGGGGCTGCGTCGTTCAGAGAGCAGCTGCCGGGCAAAGCAGCCATCATCGCTCGCGTGTGCGTTTCTGGTAGAAGCTCTAGTTTTTTAACACCTGGGTCGAATGCTGCTACGTTTATGGCAAGCTCAAAAGCTCCGCCATCCCACCTAAATCGAGAACACCGCTCTCTATAATTGCAATACAATCCGTAGTCGCGTGACAGCCGTTGTGGAAATAACAGCTGCATAGCAGTTCGAAAAAATAGAGGCTCTTACTGCACTGGGCCAACGGAGGTCATAGCATGAGAACGCGAAAGCACAATCGGATGAAATCGTGTAGGTCAACTTGAAACATCATTCTGCACAAGTTGGAATCAAAACCACAGTTTCGTGATGTTTATCTTAGAAATAATAATAATAATAATAACAATTTACTTGATAAAGCGCCCTCAGAGAACTTAATCTCTTTCTAGGCGCTTTACATTTGCTGCAAAGGGAAGCGAGATTGAATGGTGAGTTATATCGTGCTTGATGAACAACATGAATAATATGGTTAGGGGTGACATGCACAGGGTCAGCATGCAAATGTGGTTAGTGGCAGCTTGCACAGTGTCAGCACGCATAAGCACATGAAGGACGAATCACAGGGACCCACTAAATGCTGTCCTAAATAGATGTGTTTTTAAGTTCCTTTTGAATGTGGTCAGGTCAGGGGATGTTCTGACGCAAGTCGGGAGGGAGTTCCAGGCTATGGGAGAAGAAATGGCACCTATATCTTAGTATATCGAAATAATGTGTGAGACCCATTTAAATGAGAACGCTCACGCGCACTGGCATGAATTTGGCGGGTAAACCGGGAGCACTTTTTCCTGTTTTGTCGCTCACTTTTAGGTCACTTCATTCTTTGGCTCCAGCCTATCTCTCAGATCTATTCCCCCACTAGGGCCAAGCATAGTACCACCCGCTTTTTGGAATCCAACTGTCTACCAATTCCTCGTACAAACCTCAAATCCTTTGGAGACCGTGCATTTAGCTTATATGCTCCCAAAGCCTGAAACTCTCTCCCGACTTGCGTCAGAACATCACCTGACTTGACCACATTTAAAAAGAACTTAAAAACACATCTATTTAGGACAGCATTTAGTGGGTCCCTGTGATTCGTCCTTCATGTGCTTATGCGCGCTGACACTGTGCATGCTGCCACTAACTACACTTGCATGCTGACCCTGTTCATGCTGCCACTAACTACACTTGCATGCTGACCCTGTTCACGTCATCCCTAACCATGTTATTCATGTTGTTTATCAAGCATGATATTACTCACCATTCAATTGCGTTTCCCTTTGCAGCAGATGTAAAGCGCTTAGAAAGAGATTGAGTTCTCTGAGGGTGCTTTATCAAGTGCATTATCATTATTTTTATTATCATTCATGGAGAATCAAAACCGTCGTTTTGGAAACGGTATCGAAGTTCGAATGTTTAAGGAGGCTGATTCAGGCCAGTGGAGGCCTTTACATGAGAACGTTACTGTGAAATAGCATGAAATTTGGTTGGTCAGCCGGAACTGTTTTCTTTAATGTGGTATCAAAACCGCAGTTGCTCAAAGCCTATTGTAGAAATGCCAGCTGTATCGCAATTTGAATATGTACGGAGGCTGGCTGACCCGGGCCATTGGAGGCCATTAGCATTGAAATGCGCAAGTGAAGTGACATGAAATTGGTCAGTAAACTCGCAACACTAGTTTCTGTAATGTGGAATAAAAGCCGCAGCTGCGTGAAGCTTATTGTGGAAATGGGAGCTGTGTGGCGGTTCGAATAGGTGTGGCGGGTCCCATTAGAGGCCATTGCATGAGAACGCACATGCAAAAGTACATGAAATCTGGAGGGGGAACCGGGATCACTGTTGTCTGTAGCTTGCAATAAAAACCGAAATTTCGCGATGTCTATTTTGAAAATGGCAGCTGTACCACAGTCCGAAAATCACTGAGCCAGGCAATTGGAAACCATTGAACGAGAACGGGCATGCGAAATACATGCAATTTCGTGGGTAAACCGAGTTTTTTTAGAATTTAAAATCAAAACCGTAGTTGCATGACGCCTATTGCGTAATAGCAGCTGTGTCAAAGTTCGAATCTCAGCGGCACTGGTTTGGCCCAGTGGTTCAGGTGCTCTCCCCGACGAAGGTCTGGCCGAGGTCATGAGCTCGAGCCCGATGGCATATATGAAGCGCCTTATTAGAGATCAGTTCTCTTAGGTCGCTATATAAATGAATTGCATTGTTTTTAGGGTGCTGGCTGGTCCAAGCCAGTGGAGGCCAGAGCGCGAGAACGTGCATTCGCGAAATGGCGCAAAATTCTGTGCGTAAACCCGGTGCACTGTTTTGTGTAATGTGGAATAAAAACCGCAGTTTCGCCAATCTTACTGTGGAATTGGCAACTACATCGCAGTTCGAATATTTAGGGGAGCTCAGTGGTCTGGCCATCGAAGGCCATTGCATGGGAACGCACATACGGAATGACGTGAAATTTGGCGGATAAACACATAGCCCTTGTTATCTATACTTTCAAATCAAAACCGCAGTTGAGCGATATTTATTATTTTCAAAATAGCAGCCGCATCTCATTTTGCAAAATACGAGGCTCGTTGGGTCGTCGTCGGAGGCCATCGCATGAGAATTCGCATGCGAAATAGCATAAAATTCAGTGAGGAATCTTGAAACATTGAAACACTGTATTATATTATTTGAAATCAAAATTGCAATTTTGAGACGCCTATTACGGACATGGCAGCTGCATTGCAGTCCAAATATTTATTTACTGATGCTAGGCCTGGTCAATTAAGGTCATTTTGAGGGAATGCGAAACGGCATTCAATTTGGTAGCTAAATCGAGAACACTGTTCTCTATAATGTGAAATACAATGCGAAGTCACGCGACAGCTATTCTTGAAATAGCTGCTCTATTGCCGTTCGAAAAAGTAGCTGTGCTTACTGCACCGAGCCATTGGAGTTGATTGTTCAAGAATGCCTCCAAGCGCAATCGCAGGAAATTAGGTGGGTAAACCTGGAAAGCTGTTTGCTATTATTTTGAAGCAAAGCCGCAGTTGTGCGAAGCTTTTTGTAGAAATGGCGACTGCATCGCACTTTGACCATGTAGAGAGGCTTACTGGATAGGCAATCGGAGGCCATAGCATGAGAGTCCGAATTTTCCATGGAATGGAATTTGGTGGGCAAATCCGGAACACCATTATATTTAGGTTGGAATCAAAACGGCAGTTTTGTGATATTTATTTTAGAAATGATAGCTGTAGCGCAGTGTAACGCAGTGAATCGCAGTTTATCTGAAATTATAATTCTAAAACAATAATTCGTGGGGACCCCCTCATACACGAGATGTCACTGCTCACATCATCACGGCAATCATGGTTGTGCATGTTAGCAAAATGTGCAGCTGTGCACATACTTCACTTGTTTTTGCAATGCTCAGGGATGGGGCAAGTATCTTCGTGGCGGTATTGCCCAGGATTGTCGAATTTCCAGATACGACCAGAACAGTCGTAAAGGAGATCGTTGCTTGAGGCGTGGCTGAGGCCGATGGGAAGAAGGTATTCTGAAAACAGAAAGCAATTAATTTATAATTGAAATGAATCATGGATGTCGGCCATCAATCAATTTCTACTTAAAATCATTCACAATAATAACAACGATAATAAAGTGAGCTAAATCTCTTCCCGGGCAGGCACAAGATTCGTGAGAGACAAGGATAGCTGCCGACTTTTATTGGATTTGTGAACTGTCGTCACTTGCTATGTGCACAGACCCGAACACTTACAAATTCTATATGCTCATTCTGCGTGTGAGCAAAAATGGTTAGCGAAAGTGGTAATGGTCAATGCTTGTGTTCGGATCTGTATCCAATGGTACAACCACGACGGCTGCAGCCCAAGATAAAACCTGAAAGCAAGCAACAGTGCAGACACACACACACACACACACACACACACCACACCACACGCACACGCACACGCACACGCAAACACACAAACACACGCACACAGACAAATGAAAACGCATTCATGAATAAGTACTGCTGTGTCTACGGAATATGCAAGGACGAGCTGACTACTTCTTCCCGCTTACTTAGTACGGCATGCACTTTAGTAAGCGAGAATTTGAGACAGTTGTCCACCAGATGCTGCGGCAACGCAGAGAACGTGAAGAAGAAGGTCTGGATCTCGTGGAGCACGGGAGACTACACGGCATCGATGCGATCAACTGAAACCCAATAAGAGCAGAAGATGGCCTGTTGCCATGTTGCTGCCTTGCTGGGCTACATGCGGCTCCAGTGTCGCCCACCTTTCGGTGTAAATAGAGTACTGCTGACCGGCCTGGACGAAATGGCGGCTGTAGATTAAGTGGATGTCGCTGTCTGGTGGTTGTGTGGGAGGGAACGTTTTCTAGTACAGGTAGATACTTCTTGTCGTGATCTGATCAACATCGTTGCATCGCCTCGACTTGAGGCCGTATGACGGCATCTTAAGAGTGTCCTTCAGGCCGTTATTTTGCCCCAACAACACGGCAGACTATGTGGGTCCCCTAGACTGAGTAGTATTTGCCGACCGATAAACAAACCTAACCCCATCAGAATTCGAAACCAGGACCACTGAGTCCTGAAACCTTGACGTGATCAGCATACTAGAAGGATTTTAGAGGCAGTTAGTGCAGCTATTCGTGATCAATACCTTAACTAACACTGACACTGGCCTGCAAATGAAAACTTTGCGTCAGTTGTTTTCTATCTATTAGGTGATTCATGAAAATGTGTGGGCTGCTCTTTCAGAATCTGTCACTCGTTTTAACATTGCACTTCGGGATTTTTTATAATTTTCGCTTTTATTTTGCAATACTTTCACGCGCAATATGTAAGTTTTTACAATATTCAAAACGTTTAACAACAAAGTTTAATGACACTATCGTCCAGGTTGTGTACAATTTAAGCACAAGTCCTCCTTCAATTAGACGAGTGCTTTTAAACTTCCTCTTCCTCAACTTTCTGCTACGCTCAGCAGCTGATGTGCGGTGCTTAGGCTGCAGCAGCAATCAGCCATCATGTTAAAATTTCAGCAGCCTTGATATCTACGCTCCACTTCGCATATGTTCTAATGGAACCTCTCACTATTTTCCTCGCTGGATGCTCCTAAATTTGACGGGAAATAGCCAAAGTGGGAGCTTAGAAAATGTACCTTAATACTCTTTCTGATGCCAAGTGCCGCGTAACGTCGAATCATGTTCTCAACTAGTTTCACGTAGCCATCAGACTTGTAATTGCCGAGAAAGTTCTCTACCGCAAACTTATGCACATTACGAGCCTGCAACTCTAACCCAGTCGTTTTTATGTAAACCGTTTTGTCTTTGAGCTATTCCCTGATCTGTGGGCTACACAAATACCAGCTTTTATCGTTCCCTCGCAAAAGAAATTTCTTGTAAGTACCTAAAGCTATAATCGTCTTGGTTCAAAGCCTTAAAATATTTTTTCATTATTCCAAGCTGTATATGCAAGGGAGGAGTAGCACTTTATTGCTGGCGACAAGAGGAGGCTCTGGGACGTTGTCACTCCCAGGCATAAAATGTGTTCGCTATGGCCAATCTTCCCCTTTCGGCAATTAACACCTTCAGTACGGCTATATCCCACAGACATAAAAAGCGCGAATATTTTGTGTAGCCACCTTGAAGTCCAAGCAGAGGGACAATGGCCTTTAAATCGCAGCATGTCTGTCGCTGGTGTTGATCATATTTGATTTCATCGAGAAGTATTTTCACGTTTCCATAAGTATCCTTCATCTGTAGAGAATGTGCAACCAGCAAAGACGAGAGGTTCGCTTCCGCTGTGAAGTAAAACTCTCTTTAAACTGCAGTTCCGTTTATCAGTGAAGAATCTCTACTCAGTTGGATCATTCCACTTTTTTCATTTGGTTAACTAGACCTTCGACATTGCTACAGTAGACTAGGAGCTCCCACCTTATTGCTGAGCGGTACAAGTCGCATCGCTAACGGTAAATCTGAATATTCAATGCTATGCTTATTCTTCTTGCTAAAGCCCTGCACGTTAGTGATGTGCAAATAACAACCCGAAATTGATACTCCAAATAGCATGCATTTTGTGTGACCTTTAAATCACCGTCTCAAATTTTCTACACACGGCTTGCATATCATATGTGGTGCCCATGTCTTATCCTGATCTCCCAGTTTGCATCCGAAGTAGGCGCGACAGCACTGCTTGACGAATGCAGTAATCGGGAGCCCCTGCTCTTTTGTGGAAAATATCCCGCAGATGTAGCAAAATATATGCTAAGAAGTTTTAAACTCCCTTGGCATTGTAAACCGCAAGTGTCGACTGATTTCAACAGCTGCATCAACCAAATAAATGGCAGGGTTCTACGAAAACAACACACAGCGTGTGTGGCATTAAATAACTGTAACAAGTAAACCTAATGGAAGCCAATTTGATTATTCCTAATGTGTAACGTTAAAGTGCAGCCGACCTTTGATAAGCAAAACCTACCAAATCTGATGTGCCAAAGCAAAAATGTACACCATAAATCATCGTTTTTTAGTTGTATCATCGTTTGTAGTTGGAAAACAATAACAATTGCCAGACAGCTGATATAATGCAGACCACACAGCGCTCGCACGAATGCAGGCACACACGCTCGCATGTAAACACACACACACAAACACACACACACACACACACACACACACGCGCGCACACACACGCGCATATGGCACCATCTTCACGTCCATGACCTTTCATGGTTTCCATTCCATGTGCTCGTACGCAAGATGAGAACTGTTATCATTCCTAACTGCGAAAATCATGTCCAGCATGCCAAAGCAAACCCGAGCACACTAGCATGGCCACACACAGAAAAACAATGTGCGTAGATTTATTTATTTGCATGCACATTCCTCTTTAGTCTCATCGTACCAACTGTAAAAGGCATTCATGGTGAATTATCTGTTACAGCAGCTCGGCATTGCTGGGAAAAAATTCCTTTGATTGTTGTCGCTTACGTTTATCATGATGTCAACCGAGCTGGCATTAGTTGAACCTGGCACGACAATCATCAAGAGTGCCGACGCGTAGGTCATAGTCAGGGTGGCGCGCTTCTTTCTTTTTCCAGAGATAGCAGATGGGGTTGTTCCGTGAGAAATGGTACTGGTGACTCCGGGTCCACTAGCAACAGGTTCGAGGACGTTGACAGGCACGATGGCATTATTAGTAGTCACCACTATTGAAAGATATACACATATTCAGCTCAGACGGCAGGTCAACTCTTCTTCTCACTTGGACGCAACAGCTACGAACTTATTGCAAACAGCCTGCATTGCACAGGAGTATATAAATGATAACTTGATCAGCCAGAGGATGCTTTGTATTCTATTTTATTGGACTTCAAAAGTGAAGGATCGCTTACTCACCGTACTGAAAAGAAGCATACAAAGTGCCACGCGGGATGTTGAGCTTGACCACAGTAGTTGAAGGTTGCCCAATCGCCCACGACGGACTGGGTGGAAGAACAGTAGAACTTGAGTACGTAATGTTTATTGACTTGCTCGTTGCCGTGGCAGTACAGCTTGAATTGAATGGTATTGCTAGGCGAACAAAATGTTTGCATATGCCCGATGGTATCGAGGTCAGAAATGAGAGCCGTTTTAGTGAAAATTCTCTACTTTAATAACGACCAAATTTTCTCTAGTCGAACAGCAGCAGCAAGATATTAACAAAGCGGATTTCTGAAAAAAATTAGGAATGAAAACACCTAAGTGCAGCGATAAAATAGGAAATAGAATGAATCGAATCAAGGTACATCCACGTGCAGAATGTGGTCATCAGAATACGGGCTCGCACGCTCAAATCACTTAGAGAAGTTAGTGCATCTCAAGAAGCGTTCGTTAGCAAAAGAAGAAAATCGACCGCTGTCCTCCAGAATCTAGAGTCGCGGGGCAAATTGTTTGGCTAACGACCTTAATAGTAATTAAGATGCATATTATTTTTTCACGGGAAATTACAGCAAGTGACCGATGTCTCGTGCATTAGCATCGTGGATCGTCAGCTCATTACTTGGCGTTTCATCTCACTTGCATTATGGGTATGCAAGTGTGTGCGTGTGCAAGTGTGTGTGTGTGTGTGTGTGTGTGTGTGTGTGTGTGTGTGTGTGTGTGTGTGTGTGTGTGTGTGTGTGTGTGTGTGTGTGTGTGTGTGTGTGTGTGTGTGTGTGTGTGTGTGTGTGTGTGTGTGTGTGTGTGTGTGTGTGTGTGTGTGTGTATTAATCAGAACGCCGGTCTGCGTGTGTGTGTGTGGATGCACGTTTGTGCGTGCACTTGCATGCTTGGGCGTCGGTACCGGAGCATGTAAGAAGCTCATAGCCAAATAGCAAATAAATAACAAAAACAAAACGAGCATCGTCTTGGTAGAATTAGCAAGTTCCGCTCCGCTATCTGCCACTTAACCAGCGGCAGCTCCCAATTTTGCATCCAGCAGGCCACTAAGTGTTGGGGCAGCTACTGTGTGAGGGCCCCCAGTAAAGGGTAATACAAGTTAATTGTTAGTCCAAAACATTCTCTGATCAATAGGTCAGGCTCGGTCATCTCTCACCAGCATCTGCTAGCCTGCTCAGAGCCCTCTTGAAACTATTGAATAATCAAGAATGAGTTTATAGAGCGTGCAATAGAGCTTCAAGTAGACCTAAGTGTGGTCTGAGTATATGCAGGCCGGTACTGCTCCTTCCTTAAACAGCTGTCAGGAGCATCACCGGTGGTGCATAGCTGTGGTTCGCCTGTGGTGTGGTTTGGACAGGCCGGTAACCACAGTCAGATGATGGACTCACCATCTGGGTCGGCCAAAACACAGCCGTGGGCGAGGAGGGGGATTCAGTGGGGAGAGAGGGGCGAGTGAAGTCGTGCTCCCTCTGCTCTGCAGTAGAATAAACTCTTAGTGTTGGTTCTGTGCTGGCGTTCTTCGTGCAAGACGTTCTTCGTGCAAGGCGCATCGAAGCACACTAAGGAGCCCGACATTCCATGCGGAGAATAGACCGGCAGACCATTGTCCTAGGATATGGCATAAACTCCGCAGTAAGTGGAGGAAACCCGTCTCTTCTACAGGGGGAGATCATTTGCTCACACCGCCACGGTAAACCTTTCTCGGCGGTGCGGCAAGCCAACTCGCCTCCGCTCCGCTGTTTCCTCACCGAGAGCTACACAGCACCAGGGTAGCTGCGGGCAAACAACGCGACTAGCCAGCTGACCTGCAGCTGCCGGCTACCACGAATCCATCCGAAAGCCAAGCGCTGCCCAGCAGAACTGCTGGCCAATCGGGCTCGCTCAGATGGCTGCTAGTGCGCTGAACCTGGCAACCGGAAGCTGCGTCAGCAGCATGCATACCGGGCTGGTGGCTCTGTCAAAGTGCGAGGACCGCAAGCTGCTGCTAGTCAGACTCCGAGACTTGCCCGAACCTTACACGAGTGGACACTTGCAAACACTTTTTATAGTAATTTATATTGGTTAATCATATTAATTTAATGTTAGTCATCCTTTCAAGCTTGACCACCTAAATAATATCGTCATTCAACCTGCATGTGTAACATTCTTGCATAATGTAGTAGCCTTCTGCTGTTTGGACTGGAGAAAGTAGCTGCCATGATTTGGTTTGACGAGTTTCAAACGGTCAGAGACCTCCATGAAACCTATTACTGCCTATGGTCACGCGTACATAACAATATCTCCGTCTGAAACTCCAAATTGCGATTAAAATACATGACCGATATGCTTGAGAATTTTCAACGGTCCACTTCAAGCGACTTTCGGTGTACATTCTATAGTCATCCATTAGCTTTAATCTCATATAATGAAGAAAAGTGATAAGCACCGCGAGTCTGAACGATAGTCAAAATTGTAGAAGTAGTAGTAGTGGTAGTAGTAGCAGCAGCAGCAGCAACAGCAGCAGCAGCAGCAGCAGCAGTAGTAGTAGTAACTGGTAAATACCATTGGAGCAGTAGGGCAGGAAGGCTGTAAAAAAACTTGTTCTCTGATTTGTTCACTTAGTCCTCAGTGAGTCAGATATCGTCGTGAAAAAATATTGAACTACCGAGTTCCGCGGTCAATCTACTTACTTAGTGATGCATGAAGACTATTGACGCAAGCGAATTGGGCTGCAGCAAGAATGCTTTAAAGATAATTGCTCAAGCGTGTGAATAAACTCCTGAACAGGGCAAGAAAGGCCAAAGTCGAGTCACTTAGGCATTCGGCTGCATATTTGCCTGTGGTGTCGCTCTGCAATACCTAATCCTCAGACACCTTCAGCTACTCGGCATTAATTTTAAATGCTCCCTTTACTGTTCTTTTCAGCTTACCGTATATGTGATTTTACAGTTTACATTTTATTTACATTTTACCATCGATGCGAACTCGCACTCGATAGGTATGCGCTCAGCCTCGGCAGCTGCGACAGCTTAATCGGCATTGGCACCAGCTCTTACTTTGAATGCCCACACCGTTGTAGATAACCAAAGTGGACAGCACAGTCGTATAGCCAGCCACAAGCACGGGCAAATTGTCACCGACTGTCGTCTGGCCACTGACCATTATTGGTCCGTTCGTCAGACTGAACGTGCCGACGGAAGCCGTGATGCTTGAGGCGTTGTAGTCGCTGACGTTGAAGTTAGATATTCCCGAGACCCTCACAGCTCCGACTCTTCCGGTCCAATAGCGATCCAGCACAGCGATAACCTTGATCAGAGATCATGTATTTTTTGTAATCTCGGATGGTTCTTTCGCGGTCAGCCTAGCTTAGCCCGGCGTGGAGTCGAACGAGATCGGTATCGCTTGCCCCTCCCTCGAGGTTGCTCAGGGGGCGGCGTAGGATTACCTGCACGCTGTTAGCCCATGTGGTAGAGCTCGGCGCGTGCTGCACACTGACGCTCCAGCTGAGAACGTCGCCAGCTTGAACGCGGGCAGCGGGCGTCACGGAGCAGGAGGAGATCGCCAGCACGGGAGCAGCCACGGTCGTGGAGGTCGTGCTGTTCAGCGGCCCGCTCTCGGGCTGCAGTGTCCACGTGACCCTAGACTGAATGCTGCGTCCGAGGTGAGCGCTTGCAAGAAGCAAGTAGTTGACCTGGGCAAGAAAAAGAGAGAGGAAATCTCAGCCGTCTCTCGGCCGACTGAAGGCCAGAGCGCTCGGTGCGTCGGTGACAGCGGCTGTTGGGGCCGCTGGCAAAAGTGAGGAACCAGGCAGCCTGCGGCCAATCCGCCACGACGAGCGGCTCATCTGCCGAAACGATCGGCCCATCCGCAGCAACGAGCGAGCGCTCTTCCAAAAGCATAGCAGTGTCTTACCGTGAAAGACAGCATAGCAGGGCTGGGCCCGCCAGCTGGGTTTGCGAGGTTCGCTACCGAGAACTTGACCGTCGCGTTGCCCGAACTGTTTAGAATTGACGTCGGCAGCGGTGAAACACCTAAGCCGGTGCTGCCGGAAATCGCCGTGGAAAGCACGCTCACTTGCAGGTCGTTACCAGTGCTGTCAAAGACCTCTGTGTGCATCGAATGACAAGCGATGCGTCAAGAAACAATGAATGGCATTCAATTGCTTGCAGCTTAAGGTGCAGCAGTGCACTGACGTGGGCCTGTCGGCTAGGGAATGCATGGCTTGCTGCTACATGTTAGCCGGTTAAGGCCCGTTACTTTAGAACCCACCGAGCACTGGTGCAGTTGCGGCAGAGCAGAGCCAGGGAGCGAGCAGCAGCAGCAGCAGCAGTACACACCGAACAAAGCTGCCGCATTGCCCACGGTGCCCCTCGGTAGCGACAACGTCGCGACGATGGCAGCTTGGAGACCTGGCGTCCAGGCAGATTGAAACGGCTGCCAGGACAAGCTTGATGTCTTTGCCCTGACATACCCGACGGCCTCCACGGACAGAGCAGCCGCTGTATCAGCAAACAAAAAATATACATCCGTGATACACTGACTTAGCCACCACTGTTCGCATGCACGTGCATACGTGCATAGCAGAGCATGTGCTTTCTTTCCAGCAAAGAGATCGAGTTCTCTGAGTGCACTTCATCAAATGTATTATTAATATTATTATTATTGTGTGTGCACACGCATGTTTGTACTTGTGTGTGTGTGTGTGTGTGTGTGTGTGTGTGTGTGTGTGTGTGTGTGTGTGTGTGTGTGTGTGTGTGTGTGTGTGTGTGTGTGTGAAAATGTGTGTGTACATGAATTCGTTCTGTTTGCACGCGCATGCATGCACGGTGTCTTGTGAACATTTGCAGCATGCATTTTTCATACGCGGTAGCAGCTTCTCTGCACGCAAGCAGCCACGATCTATGCCTCTACGCCTCCATGAACAGTACTGGGCAACAAGTGCGGCAGCTGCTGCGAAGCGGCTCACCTTCAGGCACCGATCGATACGACGCTCGTGCATTCAGAGTACACACCGTCCCGATAGTCGTCGCTGGAATCTGTCCGCTCACCAATGCCGACCCATTCACGATTATTGCGCCACTGCTCAGGGAAAAATATGTGATTTTCACAGCTATGGTGCTTGAGTTTACGTTTGATACACTGTACGTGGACCCGTTCGGTACACCACCAACTGTCACCGGGCTGCTGGTTATTGCGAGGTATTTATCCAGCACGATGAGTATCTGTAAGCAAGCAGCAAACGAGCATTGAGCCTTCACAGATTAAGCCATCTAATGGTTTTCTAATCTCCTGGAACATTGCTTGGTTGAAGGGCAGACGCACAGGAAATGCTCTGACATGTAAACAATTGTTGCGTACAAACAGCTGTTTAATGTTTCAATTTTCAAAAAACAGCTGCTAACTGCCATTTTGACTTTTTTCCATGTTCACTAATTTTACATTCAATAGCTTATTTTTGTGATGAACACAGTTGTATTATATTTCTTTCTTGATAAGTTCTAAATCAAAAATATTACTTCTTATAATAATATTTCAAGAACATAAGTGCATTAAGCGACTTATGTGAGAGATGCGATCTTAATTTTGTGCAGAAATTTGTACAGACCAAAAAAAAATTTCAACGTCCGTTGATGTCAGTTAATTGAATAGAATTGCGTTGTCCAATTTCTGGAGATTTTCAGAGAGCTGATCAGAGTTCCTGAAGAGCGTAAATTCGAACTTAAACTGTTTGAAACTGTCGTGCGCTCCGGCTGCAATTGATGACACATCTTTTTGAAGCAAACAATTCCATTCATCTTGAAAAGACAAGTTTACACTTGTAACACTATTTGACGACTATTCGACGACAACTTCTACGTCGTTGACTCCAAGTAGATGAGATGCCAGATTTCCTTCGAATTTTAGCATAGCTTTTAACGGGGCGACAGATGGGTCTTTGAGACTTCAATAAAAGTTTCTTGTCATCCCTGTTCAATCGCTCTTTTAACTTCAAATTTTCTATGAGCTTGGTAGCATTTTCATTATTCAGGTTAGAGAGCTTGTTGAATATAAATTCTAAAATTGGGTCAGCACTTCTCAACGTCGCATCTTCTCGTTAGATTCTCAATAGCATGTTACGAAAGTTCCATTGCTTCCAGAAGAATTTTGAGAGCATCAAAATCCAATGTCTCAGTCATTTCCAGCGTCCTAAATTCGGTTAGTGTCTCGCGGATGGCGACTTCCGTTCTTTAATGGCGGTCCTAACATTGTTGGGATAGAGTTGCAGTGCGTGTTCACTTCAAGATTCAGTTCAATCTTGCGTACAAACTCAGCTTTTACTTTGGATTGACAGAAATTATTTTAAACACTGGTGTTTTTGAAGAGTTTAACAAGCTTTCGTGATTTTGTAAGCAGATCGTAGTAATCGATGTCTCATTCTAATGTATTATCGCTGATCGCTTCCAAGTCTGTCCCTGCTTCAAAACTGTCCGTTTCATCAATATCGTTACTATCCAGGTTTAAATCGTCCATCTCAGTACTTTTCTTCTGCAATGTGTCACATACTCTAAGGTGCAGACCATGGTTTAAACAGAACTGTCCGATGACATCGATGTGGCTAATGCATTTCTTGTTAACTGCAGCGCCGTCCCGAGGAGATCCCACCAAATACCTCTCCATTCTTATTCCAAAAACGCTCAAATGCTGTTTTATAGATTCGACCATAACGAGAGCAGTGCATGAACTAAATATGCGAACAAGAACCGTTCTTGATTGTTGTTTTATCGCCGCAATCACAAATGTTGACTCCGGAAAATCGACGTCCTTTCACGGTTGTGTATTTATCCATAGATATGCTAAATTGTACTCCACTCTCGAGTTTTCCCTTGATGTCGGCACTCGTTTTGTTTCTTTTTTCTTCATAATCATCATGCACCAGCTTCATCACATTGCTTTCGTTCGCTTGAAATTTCAATCCGTCCCATGAGATTGATGGCCGTATTTACTTGTTTCTAGTGATAGCTCAAATCAACATTCCACCAGTAGGCAGAATGGTAACAACCTCCTTCAGACACTTTCACCGCAGGAATTCGGCAATAGTTTTTGTTATCTTATTTTTACGGGATTTTCCTTTGATTTACCTCCTCCAGCAGGTTTATGAAAATTAATTATACGTATTTTCAGAAGATTCTTTAACATTGTCATAAAGTTTTCAGGACATTTGATGATTCTATTGCATCGTCCACATTGACCTTCGTGCTCTTCTGTAATTGAATTCTTTCGTTTTGCGGCATATTCCAAAACTAAAGGCATGATTGTAAAGAGTATCAATGTGTGTTCATGGCACATGATTAATTTTATTAATATCTTACTTATTTGTTGCACTTTGATTTTGTTTTTGGGCCAATTTGATAACAAAAATCCTAATAAAAAATCACTAAAACATTCAGACAAAATTTTGAAAATTGTTTCCGTTAAATATTTCATATCCATAATGGACTTTGGAGCTTTAGTTGTAGCATCTTTTTGTTCAAACGTATTTGTTAGAAACAGTAGAACAGATAAAAACAGCTTTTTACTGTTGGTTTTTTTATTTTTGGCGAAAAGCAGCTGTTTGACTGTTAAACAGTTACCAGAAACCCTACTGACGCGTGTTCGTTGAACTCCTCGTGTGCCATTTCACTTTTGTACTGCAAAGCACAAAGCACAACGCACAGGGAGTCGGCCGACAAAGCTAGGAAAGCATCCTTTAATCTTCAGTGTAGCTCATTAGAAGTTGACACCAGACGGGAATATTCTCACTAGTTAGTTCTTTGAGAGACCTTAGCTTCACGTCTTCAGGCTCCCTAACGAGAACCAAGCTGAAAGTATTCAATTTATAGACTGCAAATACAATGCACAATGGTCCACTAGTGCCCCACTAAACGAAGCAGAGCCAACGTTTGACTGCACATTGACCCTCTTGGCTACTCAAATAACCAGTCGGCTCCTTCCAGAATCCTTCAAACAAGTTAGTTTTTAATATCGCTCTTTCCGATGATAATATCGCTCTTTTCGATGACCATTGATGATTCACAGCATGAACTTTCAGGAAGCTCTGTCTACATCTGGCACAAATCAGTTGGTTGTTGCATAAGCCTAATGGCGAGGTGCTACACTTTACAACCCAGTTCGTAAGTTGGAGTACTGCAGCAGTCAATCCTTGGTTGCCTGCACCAAGCAGGGTGATAGGCTCTTCTGCTGCTACATCACGGGGCTGATGGATTAGCCCGCCTCTAGTTCTACTTTTTACTTTAACTGCGTATTAGTCGGTAGGGTTTGCTCCATCACTAGAACAGCCACCGATCTCTGTTTGGTCCGCACAATGCATTTGTCATTTGTCATTGTAACCAGGGGGCTGGATGCCAGTGTGTGTCGCCTCTTTGTGCTTCCACACAGACTTTAGGGGAGGAGTTAAGGTTCAATCAGTTGTGGGCAACTAAAGAGAGAACACAGTATAACCACTCAACAGATCTGCGTCACCCAGGACTCTTTTTTCACTCTGTGCCTCGGTGTATGTATGTATATTGAGCGGCAAAAAAGAGGTCTCGTCTAGTGACGCAAAGGCTAGAGTTACTCCTGAGATAATAATAATAATAATAATAATAATAATAATACATTTGCGTTTCACCATCAGCGAACTGAATCTCTTTCTTGGAACTTTACAGATGCTGTATAGAAAGCATTGCCAAATGATTGGAGGTAAAATCCGCAAGCAGCAGGCACAGTGTAAGCAGGTACATGCACACGAAGAACTAATCACAAAGACCCGCCGAATGCTGTAATAAACAGGTGCGTTTTAAGCTTCTCTTCAAAAGATGCCATTTCAGGAGACGTTATGACGTGCGTCGGTAGTGAGTTCTAGGCTTTGGGAGAATATATCACCATTCAATCGCGTTTCCCTTTGCAGCAAATGTAAAGCACCTAGAAAGAGATTGAGTTCTCTGAGGGCGCTTTATCAAGTGCATTATTGTTATTATTATTATTATTATTATTATTATATGAACTATATTGATGTTCACTATGTCTGCCGACCGGCTAGGAGCCATTCCAGCTTGACGTTATTGTTTCGAGGGCAGATAGCTTCGCTGTTTGTAAAAATAATAATGCTACTAGCTGATTCAGCAGCCTCTTTTGTACAGCGATAGAAGAGCTTATAGGGCTATCACCACCGCTTGCAGTGGCTATAAAAGATTTCCCGCCACAGGATTCGAACTCACGACTTCGGAAAAGAGGTCGTGAAAAGCAACAGCCTTACCTAGTGCGCCATAACAGCTACCTCGGACTGCCGCATAAAATAGATGACTTGCCTCAAAATAGTTTAGGCTATGCTTTAATTAAGAGGACGTAGTTCAACTTTCGGAGCAGGATGACGAATCTAGCCCTCTCCATTTCTAATCCTACGATATCCCTTCGGGTGCGGTACAATTCTGCACATATCCAGCTTATGGATCAGCCATGCACACACTAGAAATGCATGGGTGAATTATGCACAGTAGTAAACGCAGCTTACTTCCACATCCGTTGCATCCTCGTTGGATACTACCGCCTGGTGTTGTATTGACACCTGCCAGAGAACAGTATCTCCAGCCTGGATGTCGCTGCTGGGTTTAAAGGCAGGATTCAGGACGAGCACGGGCCCAGCCACTATGCCGTTGCCATGAAAATCCAATTCAATGTCGATGTTGGTGTGTAGAAATACATCAAACTCGAGCTGTGTACCTTTTGTCACATTGGGATTTAAATAGTAGCTCAGCTGCAACGAAGGTTGGATTAAAAAGTTTCTGGTTAACTGATGTTCAACGTGACAATTATGATTAATAGTACTCCCTGCTTCGCACAATTTAATCATGCACCACAAAGTTTTACCCATTTGAAGCACATGAGCACATGGTTCGCCCTCTGAAATCAAATATGTCAGCATAGTTTTAGCACTAGCAAATTGCATTAGTGCATTACTTGCAGCAAAAGTGCATTGCCCCTACAGACGGCATAGCGGCGGAATAAATGGGGCACTGCAAGTTTGGTTTCTCACTTCACTTAGTACAGAGACGTCTGGACAAGCCGATTATGACGATGCTGCAGAAATAATGGGCGAATAAAAACTTCATTATCCTCTCGGCTTTCGAATACATGACACCGAATCCAGAAACGACGACACGAACAGGAGATTTCTAGATGCAGCTAATTCTACCACCAGAGCATTGACGTGAATGGACAAAGATCATCTGAAGTACCTCTGAAATATGGAGTACCTCAGGGCTCAGTGCTAGGTCCGGTTCTTTTCACGGTTTATACTCTCCCTCTCGCTGATGTGATTGCCAAGCACAATCTAGGCTTTCACTTCTATGCGGATGACACTCAGTTGTACCTTTGCTTTGATCCCTCCCAGCCTTCGAGCACCTCAAATTCTCTCAACTCACTTGCTGCATGCATTGATGACATCCGCACATGGATGGCAGCAAATTTTCTAAAACTTAACGATGATAAAACTAGCTTACTAGTTATGGGCAAACCCAGTGTGATCCAGAGATTGGAAAGGCTGACTCTCAAAATTGGCTCTGCCAGCATATCCCCTGTCTAATAAGCTCGGAATCTAGGTGTCATATTCCAAAGCGACCTCTCGTTAGACAACCATATCAGCTCCACAGTCAAATCCGCCTATTTTCAGCTTCATAACATTGCTAAAATTCGGGCTTGCTTAGATAAAGATACCACGTTCAAGTTAGTTCATGCATTCGTGACATCCCTTCTCGACTTCTGCAACTCACTGCTTACTGGCCTACCAGCATGTGCGATCAGGCGATTGCAGCTGGTGCAAAACTCTGCAGCTAGGCTTGTCTGCCGTGAGCGTCGCAGTTGCCACATTACTCCACTTCTCGCCGACCTGCACTGGTTACCAGTCAAGCAACGGATTGACTTCAAGGTTTTGTCGCTCACTTTTAGGTCTCTTCATTCTATGGCTCCAGCCTATCTTTCAGATATACTACCCCATCAGACAAAGCATCGTACCACTCGCTTTTCGGAATCCAACAGTCTAGAAATACCTCGTACAAACCTTAAATCCTTTGGAGACCGTGCATTTAGCTCGTATGCTCCCACAGCCTGGAACTCCCTCCCGACCTGCATCAGAACATCCCCTGACCTGACCACATTTAAAAGAAACTTAAAAACATACCTATTTAGGACAGCATTTAGTGGGTCCTTGTGATTCGTCCTCGATGTGCTTATGCGTGCTGACACTGTTCATGCTGCCACTAACCACATTTGCATGCTGACCCAGTGCATGTAACCCCTAACCATGTTATTCATTTTGTTTCTTTTTCAAGCATGATTTTACTTACTATTCTATTGCGTATCACTTTGCAGCAAATGTAAAGCGCCTAGAAAGAGATTAAGTTCTCTGAGGGCGCTTTATCAAGTGCAATATATATCAAGTGCAATATATATATATATATATATATATATATACTCCATTTCTCGCCAACCTGCACTGGCTCCCAGTCAAGCAACGGATTGACTTCAAGGTTATGTCGCTCACTTTTAGATCACTTCATTCTATGGCTCCAGCCTATCTGTCAGATATACTACCCCATCAGGCCAAGCATCGTACCACCCGCTTTTCGGAATCCAACAGTCTAGAAATACCTCATACAAACCTTAAATCCTTTGGAGACCGTGCATTTAGTTCATATGGTCCCAAAGCCTGGAACTCCCTCCTGACCTGCGTCAGAACATCCCCTGACCTGACCACATTTAAAAGGAACCTAAAAACACACCTATTTAGGACAGCATTTAGTGGGTCCCTGTGATTCGTCCTTCATGTGCTTATGCGTGCTGACACTGTGCATGCTGCCACTAACCACATTTGCATGCTGACCCTGTGCATGTCACCCCTAACCACATTATTCATTTCGTTAGTTTTTCAAGCATGATTTTACTTACCATTCAATTGCATTTCACTTTACAGCAAATGTAAAGCGCCTAGAGAGAAATTGAGTTCTCTGAGGGCGCTTTATCAAGTGAATTATTATTATTATTATTAAATACCTTACTGCTATCAGCCCAGAGCCAGGTGAGAGTCGGAGACAGACGGACAGAGAGAGAGAGAGAGAGAGAGAGAGAGAGAGAGAGAGAGAGAGAGAGAGAGAGAGAGAGAGAGAGAGAGAGAGAGAGAGATATATATATATATATATATATATATATATATATAGAGAGAGAGAGAGAGAGAGAGAGAGAGAGAGAGAGACAGAGAGACAGAGAGACACAGAGAGAGACAGAGAGACAGAGAGAGCATGAGCAACTAGTGACCCCTAACGGCTGACATCGGCTCGCTGGCCCGGCTGGAAGTTTGGAGCTCACATGTCGTCGACACCTATGCAGTGGAAGAGCTGCAAAAGTTCAAAAACTCGTATTGCGGATTTGTAAGCAAGGACGCATTGCGCGAGCTCTTCAAAAATGGCACCCTGCAGGTATATCTGGGTGCACCCTTCCGTTTGCTAACCCAGTGCCACATAGCAACAATGATCGCTGGCTAGTGGAGGTTGAACAGGATTCAATACTACCGCCAGGAGCATTTCGAAATCGAGACCTGAAGCTCTGGGCTCACTGACCACAAGGCAACGAGGACGGATGAATTTGCACCTGCTGCCTCCTGCTAGCATGTCCTGTAGAAGGCAGCCAATGAGAGGAGCAGCCTTTTAAGAGCTCAGCATTGCATAGGGCATCCGTGTGTACTAGATGGTAGGCAAACATGTACAGCGTGCAAAATGCATCTCATCAGGTTGGCCACATACTCGCTTGCTCGCTCCTGCGAGCGTGCACGGGCGTGCGCCTGCACAAGATGGGTGGAGGCACAGCTCGTGAACATATGTATATACGTTATGTTAGTGTGGGTGTGCTTCAGCTTGCTTGCTCAAATTAGATCTGGCATGCAGTGTATACGGATACATTCCACTGACGCTTATCATTAAAAGTGATATGCGTTAGTTTCGCATACTCAAAATATTCCTCGCATTTTTACGAAAAATAAATTCACCCGGTGGTAGCATTTCTACCCTTGGCAAATGACTTCTACTCACCAAAAAGTTTCAAAAATGGCTCTATACTTTTTAGGTTTGGGGCTTGGAAAAACTAAATAAATTAAATAAATCAGCAGGGCTAGATCGTATCATTGATTTATTTTTGTGTATCCCTCTGATTTAGGTTGCTTTTTCTGGAATTTCACACTGCTGTGTCAAAGCTAGAGCAATCGATGGGGCCTGCAATAGACCACAGATCTTCAGCAACGCTCCAACAGCACGTTTGCAAAGCGCATCCGAAGCCCTTGAGATTGCAGCGGCTCACTACAATTGGTGAAGATCCACACGGTGTGTAAATCCCCATGCGGAAGAAGCACGTCTGCATTGACTGGCGGTGTGGGACACAATCTTGGGCTCGAGGCAGCCTCGAGGAGGCGGCCAAGGGAGAAACCACCCTCCTCCGAGTTCGCACAGCCCTGCATAGTACGAGCAACAACTCAGGCCTAAAAATAGGCAGCTGTATGCAGGGATTAGTAGAGAAAATGGCGGCAGGTGCGCAAGTAATTTTACGATAAGAATTGCAAAGAAGAGCAGCTGTGATAGCAAAGCAAAATTTATATATTCTGTTCGATTAATCAGTCCTTATTGAATCTTTCTGCTGCTTCCATTATCAAACACTGATCAGTCGATCAGCATCTCTTTGTCAGCACTCTTAGCCGCTTGCCTTATACCGCTGCTCAAGGCTTGTGGTGGCAAACCGTCTCGTCAAATTTAGGATTTAACTTACGGTAAGCGCCATGGTCGAAGGGCTAATTCCATTCTGTGGTGAATTGGTGATAGTGTAGCTTGGTGACTGAATGTCGGTACGGCTGTCCGATGGAGAAGATATTACACTGATCTGGTCGGCCGCTGCGCTGGGAGGGCCAGCAATCGACAAATTGGTCTGCTCAGCCGTGATCGTAAACGAGTAGTTCCTCAAGGCAGGGCCGACGTCTAGTAAAGGTCGCACTCCTAAAAAAATGTAGGAGCTGCATTTACATTAATCGGACGACGTAGACACTGCAACCTCCCAGGGGTCAATGACGACGAGCGCTATCTCACTGAGCTTTAGATAGAAGCCGGTAGCTTTCCCAAACGGTACAGACATCGTGAACCGAGTACTTCGCTGCTCGCTGTGCTTCCACGGTGACGGATTGAAGTAGGCGCCGTCAGTTACGTCGAGGCCCTTCACGTTAGCGACTATGTAGCCGAATTGTTGGCGGCTCACTGCTCAAAAGAAGGAATTGCAGGTCATTTAGCAGTCGGCGCGCTCGATGCCTCAGCAGGGTTCGCTCGACCGACCGCAGGAATGCCGAGAGGAGCCTCGGCGGGGAGGCTCGATGAGCTGCAGAAACGCCCCGCGACGCCGCGAGGCAGCTGCTGGGGCCACTGGTCAGAGGAGCTGATTGATTGCTATGCACCGAGCGGGAAACGGAGGGCTCTCGTCGCATGATGAGCGCTCTTTCTCTTTTGGACACGGAAGACTGTGGGGAAGCAGCTCGAAAACGATATGGGCGTTCGCGCGCGGACACGAATGCGGGTGGTGCATGCCACGCGGGTGGTGCATGCCACGCATGCGGGCGGTGCACGCCGTGTGCAAGTATTCACGCCTTCGCCGCGTATAAGCAGGTCCAGAGACTTGCAGAGATGCGAACGCACGCACACGAGGAGAAGGTGCTCGAACTTCGCGGCCATGAATGCTATGAATTCGAGTACAGCAGCAGGTGCGCGCTCTAGCTCCAAAAGGCTCTGCACTAAACCTGGCCCTAAACCAGCGGTTCTCAACCTGTGGGTAGCGACCCCTTCATGTGGGGCTCGAACGATCCATTCATAGGGGTCGCCTAAGACCATCTGAAAACATGCAATTCCACATTTTGCACATAATAACTTTATGGTTGGAGTTCGCCACAACGTGAGGAACAGTATTAAAGGGTCGCGGCATTAGGAAAGTTGAGAATCACTGCCCTAAACGGTGGCGAAGCCAGCGAAGAAGGGGGCTTTTTAACTCCTACAACGAGCAGCGATCCGATCCGTTCCCCAATTCCTACGACCCTCAACTATCACCAAGGACGAAATTATGTCTTAATTCAGCTCGATGAGCAACCGCAGAGTTCGCGTCGAGTAAACACCGTGACTTTGCTCTACAATTGTTCATTAATTTTGACTCTAGCTCCTTACATGAAAATCTTGCAGGTCTCACCCGCACATTGAAATTTTGCGGGTCTTGCCCCCGCCCCACGAGTCCACCAACCTGGCTCCGCTACTGCTGGCCATAGCGGCTTTCCCATAAAGCCCCTCTGAGGCTCTTCTGCCGCTACATTAACAAGGCCAGTGATTCAGAGGTTCGCGATTTTCATCCTGCGCATTCACGACATGCACTTGAATTGAAACGAATGCGAATATGTAACAGTTAACATACAATTCGAACTAAACGTAAATACATCTCACCCAGCCTGCAGGGCTTGGATAGTAATGGAAAGAGACCAACTTCAAGCTCGGTCTGAAGTTAGCGAGCTACTGCCTCTGAGAATGGTAGCACCCCAGCAATTCTTCGAGCTGCGTATTTTGAGCATTGACCAATGCATCTCCTAGCGCATACTCGTGCACTCAGACATGGAACAGCGTGCATTGCACGTGCATTTCTGGATACCCGAGGCGCTCGGTCCTCCAAGACCTCCAAGCCCTCTTTCTGCGCGCGCGGTCGTTAGCAGCGTTTAAACCGAAACTTCTGAGTCGCCAGGACTGTACGGTGAGCCTGGAGCAATCATCAAGTCATGAGACAGGTGGCGACGATAAATTTTTTACGTAGCCTTGCTCACCGTGTCATCTTAGCCACTTCGAGCCCTGGTCGTAAAGTGGTGCACTCATTTCGCTGCAAATTACTTTGCGTACCTTTCGTGCCCTCCGGGGTCACGTCAGCATATAAAAAATTGACGGCGGAGCCTCGGTCGAAATTCCCCAGGATTATTTGCAAGTCATCTGGCAGCCTGGCGCTAGCTTTGATTACCAGGCTGTCATTGACATTCAGCGGCGTCAGGAGATTTATGTTGATTAAATCCAGCGCATAGTTTATCGATACATTGCAAGAAGCGTTTCCAGTACACTGGGCAAGTAGCGACGATGCGTTGAAGATCCATTTGCTATTCAAATAAATTGTCACCTATAAAAAGCCAACGTTGAATCAAGCTCTATTGCACGGAAAATTGGTTGTCAGTATGCACATGGAAAGAAGGCTTAGTGCGGAAGCCGTCTGGTGCACGTTGGCATCAATCAAGGTTCGCATGCAGATATAGTTCACAAGCATTTCAACAGAGGCCCCAGATATGCTATTCGTGCAAATAACACGAATTATAACGTGCGTTTATTTCTAACTGATAGGTAAGGGTCTTCGATTTATTTTCTTTGGGTACAAAGCGCATGATTTCGTAATCCCTTCCCTACAATAAATAGAAAATTGCTATTTTTCCACAACAACTTTGCTTCTGTGGTCAGGATAGGAATATTTTGAAACTATCCAATTTTTGCCGTTTGGCATGATTCAGGTGTCAGGTTTGCACATACAGCACTTGTTGTCGAGCAACCTGAACTAGTAAGAGCTAGGTGGACATAGTATTGTCGATTAGTGTCCACTGTAGTGTAACAGTAGAGGTGCCTTAAAGGAATATTTAATTTAAACAGTAGAGATGCCTTAAAAGAATATTTTAATTTATGTTATTCCAGAGTAAGAAAAGATTGGTTAATAGCCATGTTTAATGGACATGCCATTAAGAGATTGCTTGAACCCAGAAGATGCATTTTACTAGGTGTTACGACAATTAATCAAGACGTAAAATTGCTCCGTGAAAGCGTCTGCAACAATGTGCATGACATGCAAATTATACTTTGGCATGGTTGTCATCAAGGCATGCCCCGATCACCTCATTTCACATTCGAACACTTCAACAGAGCACTTGAAGGTAAAGTGAAATAGATAGCTGCTCGCTAGGTGCAATTTCTTTCGCAACACTCTGTAGAGTCTGAAATTTAGTATTTTTTTAATTTACATAATGCATGTATGCGTACAAGCTGGTTTGGGGGAAATGAGAGCCGTGAAGTAATCTATTCCAAGAGTTCAGCGTGAAGCGACTGGAGCCACTGAAGCGGCAGCTACTTCCGCACGGCGGACGCTTACAGAGGTCGAACTGACAAGAGTAGAGCCTCGCATCATGGATCCACACATTCCTCTTCATGAATTGCCCCAGTAAAAAAAACTACTAGCCTAATTAACAGCCTCTTTTGGTATAGCGACAGAAGAGCCTTTACGGCTATCACCACCGCTTGCAGTGGCGATAAAGGATCGCCAACCACAGGATTGGAACCCACGACCTCGGGGGCCGTGGTCGTGAAAAGCAACCACCTTGCCCAGTGAGTCATCAGCCCTGAGCTTCCCCCTCCGGAGACTGGTGGGCCATCTTCAGGAGAGAGCAGCAAGTCAGACAGCGAGGTAGATATTTCCGATCTTCAATTATATTTTCCCAGATGCGGCAGAAGAGTGAAACTCGTACGTCCACAAGCTGAAAAGCCTCAGCAATATGCTAAAAGACCGTGGTCTTACGCCGAGTACAATGCAGAGCTTCTTAAACATAGCCTCGTGGAGTGGATTTCTTTGGGTGAACGTGAAAGATTAGAGAAAGCGTAATAGCTCTTCTTCAACTCCAAAGGAAAGGCATTTTACTTCCAATTTATTTGCATTACTATCTGACTAAATGTGAACCCTAAATGTGAAGCTAATTGTGGAGCTTAAATATTATTCGCATCAAGCAGCACGTAGGGTGACTTTTCAGAACAATTATTTAAAATTAATATACATGTAGCTTGAATATTACAAATACGTATTATTTTTTAACGTGGTAATATATATATATATGTATATAGATATATATATATATATATATATACATATATATATCCCATTGGTATATAATGTACAGCCGCTTGTTTTTAAGTACATGTATAACCAACGCGTCGTGAATAGGACGAAGCCGCGGGCTGGGCAAAGCCATGTGTAGGGATATTTACATGGAATAATAATTACGACTAATAGTCCCTTAAGTTATATATTACGAATATATATTATGTGTATTAACGAGTAAATTGTGTGTACATAAACTAATAGTCTCAACACTTATATATTAAAAATATCATATAGACCTTAAACTTAAATACCGGAAGTCAAATCTAACGTGTACATGGTTTAGTTAATAATAATAATAATAATAATAATTCACTTGATAAAGCGCCCTCAGAGAACTTAATCTCTCTCTAGGCGCTTTACATTTGCTGTAAAGTGAAATGCAATTGAAGAGTTAAACACTTACGTATTATTTGCAGCGCGTCATCTTTGCCACAGGAGCATGGCGACAAAGAATTGTTCATTCCGACTTGATTCCAAATAATTTTATTTGCTACTCTGTGATCTCTCAAGCGCTTCGGTGAATCACTCTAACTTACTGGTCATCCGGCCTTCTCTAACCCCGGCGGCCCATCTTAACGCTTGTCTTTGGTAATTCTCGATCAGCGTGAAATAAATCTGCTAATACGTGACACGTATATTTACGACAATCTCTAGCTGTTTGCCTGGATCGTGAACTGGCTGAAATCGACTAACTGCTTGAACACAACCAACGCCACTCCGACAGACTTGTCTTTCTTCCATACCCCGAAATAAATCTAGACTGATAGATGAGTCACTATTATTGCATGCTCCTCCCTCAATTTTAAAGCGTTTGCATTCCCCTCGAAACAGTCTCTCGAATTTCTTGTTTGGAGTTCCTCCGACAGCAAGCAGTCGAGTGTGGCCGTAAACTGTCGCATCTCTTCCTTTATCTCAGACTATTTCTCTGATTTAATTTCGATTGTGTGTGCAAGAAAAGGATCTTCTCTTGTTTTGACTAATTTCAACATTCATTTTGACAAATTAAATGATGCCTTAAGTGCCTAATTTCTCGCACTGACTCTGACTCATTTTCTCATGTGGCTCATGTTTACGACTCTAATCACAACAAGGGTCATACACTCGATCAAATATTTTCCCACAACTGTATGCTATCATTCCCTGATATTAGAAAATTATGCTCGTATGACCACATGCTGATGTCGCTCAGCCGGCAGTGTGTGCCCTCCTCCACAGCTAAAGTCAAATTTGAATCGCCAAGCCTCAAGACCCTTGACGTCGATGCTATCCGCGAGAAAACACATTCTTCACCCTTGCTACACAATCCCCTTTTGACCAGACACCATTGGGAGAATGCTACAACACGACACTGCACTGACATGCTCGACGAGTTTGTTCCTCTGACTAAGCGCACTGTGCTGCCTCGCCCAGACGGCCTATAGTTTACCACAGACATTAAACTAACTAGGTCTACTAAGCGAAATCTTAAAAAAGCATACACGGGATCAGGACTGAGTGTCCGTCGACAGGCATACGATGACTACGGTATTATATCAATCAGTCCTCGCTAAGGCTAAGCCTAGCTCCTATAAAAAGCATTGTTACAACGCAGATGCACAATTGAAATGTGCTGATGTCTACGATCAACCATCTCCTAAACCGCTCCTAGGGTTAGCTCCTTGCCTAGTGATCCTTAAGGCGATCTAGCAGATCGATTCTCAAACTTCTTTGTCAGCAAAATAGACAAGATCAGAGAGTCCATTTCGTAGCATCATGCATTTTGGACTTCTGTCTCTCGATAGAAATCCCTCAGGACTCCCCTCTCTGAATTCCGTGCAGTACCTACGAGCTATAACTCGTTTGTATAGTGCCATAAGAGAACTGAATCTCCGTCTCACTCTGGCGCTTCATAGGTGCCGCAGGATTTGAGCCCATCAACTCAGTCTTAAAGTTGAACACGGTTAAAAGCGAGCGCCATAATCTCTGGGCCAAACCACGTTGGCTAGCAAAGTAGCGCCATAATGATTTTAACTTGGCTTCCGGTCACAATGAAAAGAGCTGCAGCTGCTTGCGCTGAAAATAAATGGAAAGAAATATATGACGAACCTTCAGCTGCACTTGGATGGAGCTGAACACCCCCAAGCGAGATCGCGTAGTAGCGCTAAGGCGTTCTTTCTCGCTAAATAGGAACCGCAAGACATCAATTTTTCAGTTTTCTCATCGAAAATTGGTAGCTTGCAATGTATCACTACACTGGTGGCAGAAGTAGAGTTTTTGGGAATGCCGGCCATTTTTCTATACTTGCAAGGCATAAACTATTAGAAAATAGTAGCTGCAACCCAGGGACAAAAATTGCGTCACGTGTTGCAATCGCGCCTCGACTAAGCGCGCTACTAATCTTTTGCAAGAAGATTTGCCACTCCTACATTACATTGCATTGGTTGTGTTTGCGAGGCTGCTTGCGCGGCCGCACTCACATCGCTCAAAGCGCGGCTGCGGTGGCGCCGGCTACGGCGGCAACGAGTTCGCGATTTCGTCAGCGACGACCAGCGAAAACCGCGGCGGCAGTGCAATACATGGACTCACCTGCACGTCCGAGGCCTTTCTGGTAGAGCTCGCAGTCACGTGGCTAATATTGACGAACCAGTCGAAACTCTGGCCGGCCTGCATTGGACTCGGCGGTGCAGTTGACGTGGTCGCGACGAGCACCGGGCCGAGAAGCTGCAGCGCGGACGACACGGGCGGACTGCTACGCACTGCCGACGTCTCACGGAACGCGCAGCGCTGGCACGCTCCGACTTGCGACCACAGCGTCAGCGTGCTGAAATTTGATGTCACGAGCGAGCACCCGTTCGGAAACGTGAGTTCGGTGCCGTCGGGCAATGCTCCCCAGGCGGTGTACTGGCTCAGGTTGCCGCCGTGCGTCCGGCTGACGTTCTGCTCCCACGTGTACGAATCGTTCAGGTTCCAGTAAATCCAGTTCCACGGCACTAGATCGAACGTCGCCGCGTAGACGTACGTGCCCGGATCGGCGGAGTCAACGAATCCCGTGTCCAGGCCGAACTCGAAGCTGCCTCCGAGCGCCACCTGGGGGTTGAGAATGAAGCTGAAGGTCGACTGAATCTGGCTGCCGCTCTTGCTCGTCGAAAGCGGACTCTGCACGCTGATGAGCGCGTCCGTGCGCAGGCTAACGTTTTGAGTGGGTAGCAACATCGACGGGTCAAGGTCGACGGTCATCCTCATGTAGTACGTCAGAGGACGAAGGCGACGGTCGGAGAGGAGTTGCGACGGCAGGCTGACCTGGAGCGTGATGTTGGCTCTCTGCCCAATGGTTAGCTGAGCAGTCTGCTGACCGGCGGCAGCGACGTCGGGCGAGAGCGGCGTGCTCGCCGCGACGTTGGCACTAGCGACGCGGACGTTTGAGAAGGAAGTGTAGTTAGGCACTATGCCGCACGGCTGCGGATCCAGATTGACGATCGTCGCGACGGAGGACGCCTTCGACGACGAGCCGGTCTGAAGGGAAACGCAGCGCGTGCACTGGCTCACGCTCGCCCAATCGCTCAGCTTCACGAAGCTGTCGTTCACAAGGCTGCAGGCATTGGGCGTGGCGAGATTCGCGCCTATCGGTCCGAAGCTGCGGTAGCCAGTGACGTTGACAGTGGCATTGAATAGGCTCTGCTCCCAGTTGTTCGCATCCGTCAAATCCCAGCTTAGCCAGCTCCACGGCGTCAGCGCGGCTGTCGCGTTCACCGAAACAGCTCCGTGACTGGCGTAGTCGGGGAACGTCAGCGTCAAGCCGAGCGATGCCGACTTCGTCAGGTTTCCCAGCGAGGCCGATGACGACGAGTTGATCACGCTGAAGTCGACGACGTAGCTCGCAAGCCCGTCTGCGCTTACGCTGGAATAGCTGGCCACCTGCTGGAACAGGGCGCTCGGACTCAGCGTCGCACCGCCGCCGCCAATGGCGAGCAGCGCGTCTGCAGCGCCGACGTCGATCTCGAGCCGGTACGTGCCGCCGCCGCCCACGGCCGTGGTGTTGAAGATGATGTCCGGCAGCAGGGCGGACACGCTAACGTTGGCTATCTGTCCAGGATAGATGGCCGGATACGGCTCGCTGTTGATTGCCGTCGTCAAGTTGATCGTCCCGAGCCGGACCGTCGTGTTCGCGAGCAACGCGTACAGCGGTACGAAGGCGCACGCGGCGGCCGCCATTCGCGCCTCTTCCCGCCGCCCGCGACGATCGCCGCGCGCCTAGGAGCGCTTCCTCGCCGCAGCCGAAAAGTCCGCCTCGATCGCGTGCGATCGGAGCGGCTCCGCGGCCGGCGTTCGACTCGCTCCTCCGCCGAACTCAGATCGTCGGGCGGCGGCGGTTCCTGCTGCTGCTGCTGCTGCTGCTGCTGCTGCTGCTGCTGCTGCTGCTGCCCTTCGAAGCTCACCGATCGCCCGGCTGCTTCGCGCGCGAGCTCGCGCTCTCTGGCGGCCTGAAGTAGGCTGCTGCTGCTCCTCCTCCTCCTCCTCGTCCGGCTTCCCTCCGAAAACCGCCGGCGGCGCGGACGGCGACGTCTCTACACAGCGCAGCTAGCCGACGCTCGCCACCTGCCTCTGCTACTTCTTCCGCTGCGACACCGCCTTCCACCGCCGTCGTCGGCTGCAATCAGCTTCTTCGGCAGCAGCGCTCAGCCGCCATTAATTCCCGGCGGCCTTCGAGCCAGTGTCGGGCCATGCCGCCGTTTGTCGATCGGCCTCGAAAAACGCGTCTCCGCGCAACTGAACAATGGCGAGCGTGTTTGCCGACGGCGTCACGGGACGGCGGGCCGGCCGTCGGGCTCGACTCGCTGCAGGGCAGCGGGTTCGCCTGCTCCGAGCCGCCGCCGCCGCGCGGCCTGCTCCGAGCCGCTGCCGAGCGGCCGCGCCGCGCGGCCTGCTCCGAGCCGCCGCCCGGTCCGATACTCCTACCGCCGGCAGAGCGCCGGGCGCGACGGTGACTGGCGAGCAAGTCGAGCGCTTTCCCAGCCGTCGGCGGCGGCGGCCCACTGGTGGCCGAACAGAGAGCCAACCAATGCAGGCGGCGCCTCCGCTGCCGCCAGCCGTGGGGACCGGCGAGCGCCTGCGGCTCCGTCGGGCACTTGCTCGACTCGCTGCGAGCAGAAAGGGCTTCGCAGGCGGATATAGTGTCGGAGGAGCTGGACGCCGCGTTCGGCGGGCGATGTGGCGCGACATAAGTGGCCACTGCGACGCTCACGACACGTGCGACAGACCTAGCTGCAGAGGTTTGCAATAACTCGAAGCGCCTTTGAATTGCACAAGTCAGCAGAGCTGCAAGCAAGCAATACGCAGAAGTCGAGACGAGATGTCATAGATGCATGAGATCAACTTGGATGTGGCATCCTTGTCTGGGCGGACCCGGATTTTCTTTTTTGCAATGATGGAATGGAGATGAAAGCCAGAAGACTTGACTGCGGAGCGGATTTATTTGTCCAGTGGAAAAGTCACTTTGGAGCAAGGCACCGGGATTTTGATTGTAGACACTCCAGGAGAAGTGCCTGTCAAGCCCGCTTTGAGTAACTGGTTTTCCAATTTCAGAGTAACGCGAGGCTTGCCCACAACTTGTAAGTTGGTTTCGTTGTCAGCCCATCTCGTGGCTACACGCCAACAGCTCCCAAAGCAAAGCTCTAACTCATTAGACACCAGCGTCACTCTGAGCCCCAGCCAGCGCTGCGGTTCGACTATTCGCCGCGCATCATTCTTACCGAACAATAACTGATATTCATGGCTGGTCGCTAAACTAAACCAGCCCGCGCTTGCCAGCGATCGGGTACAGCCATGCTGCAGCACGGATCGTGTAGCTCCACGTCCAGCTCGCCCGTGCGGTAAGTGCTCCACTTGCATGTCAAGGTCGCAGGCATGAATGTGCGCTCGCCTCCAGGCTGCTGTAAACAATAGTCTGAAGGCTCAGAAGCTCGCGTATTACTTGCGTGTCCGCGTACGAATTATAGCGAGCTTAATGAACGCAGCGACTGAACTAGCGTGCCGCATAATGGCAGCGCACAACACTGAAACCAATCGACAAGAGATTTGCTGACAAGAAAGCGCACCAAAAACGCCTCTCCCAATTTGTAATGCAAAGTCCTGCGGCGTCGTGTCTGCAGAGTTCTTCATCGATGAAGGTCTCGTTCGCCTAGACCGTATAGAACGCCGCGGAGCAACTTAGAAAGGCGCAAAGAAGCGCCTCGCAATCTTTTTTTTCGGCAGACAGAACAGCAACAGCGAGCCCTGCCGCAATGCTTTGGTAGACAGCAGGTAAAATTATTTATGATGTTGTAAACCCATACAGGTACATAACATAGTTCATTTGCATAGTCCCCTAAGAGAACCTACTCTCCATTCAGGCGCTTCACGTATGTCACGGGACTCGAGCCCACGACTTCGGCCAGAGCTTGGTCGGAGCGTGAGGACCATAACCACTGGGCCAAACCCGCTATGAATGAAATGGAAGTTGGGAGTCTCAACAGTGCAAGCGTGGCGTGACTAGCTGTCGCGGCGGGCGCGATTGAAGAAATAAAAATTACATACACTGCCGGTCTGGAGAGCTACGAGTCTGGTTGGCTACCGAATGCGTACCGAAAGCCGCTTGGGCTGTGAGTGCGCTATACAAAACTCTCCGCTGCATAACACCCACATAGTCTTTGCGGCTTTATGGAGTTAAAGACGGAGATACACCACGTTACATTACGCGTGCTGACAGTGTGCATCTTCTCCCCAAGAAACGAGCGTGCCTCATTTATAGAATTTTTTCAAAGTGCCTCTGAAGAGATTTATTTCTCTTAGGGCGCTATACGAATGACATTATAATTGTTACAGATACTGACACCGGAAGCAAACGCCTTTAGCCGCCGCAATCAGCCATCTTCGACACTTTTCGCTGATAATTGCCCGGCGTAGTGAAGACCACGGAAATCAACCGAATGCAGCTGTCAATGGAACAGCGGTAAGAAAATCATTCATTGGCTATTGCCGCGACCGCGGCGTGTTCCGATGGGCTATGACAAGGTGCAGGTGCTCGCGAGCGCTGCTCCGGAGCCAGGAACGCGTGTGCAAGCACGAGCGAGCGGAGTCAGTTCATGAACTGGTGTCTAAGAAAGACCCTGAGAGATCACTCTCTTTGTGGGCTTATAAAATTATAAAACATTGCCACTCAAAGCCCAGAAATACTTTTAGCTGCAACACAGCAGGACCTAAATAAATATAATAAATAAATAAATCCTAGCTGATTAAACAGCTTCTTTTTGTATAGCGACAGAAGAGCCTTTACGGCTATCACCACCGCTTGCAGTGGCGATAAAGGATCACCCACCGCAAGAATCGAACCCACGACCTCAGGACCGACATCGTGAAAGCAACCGCCTTACCTAGTGTGCCATCACGGCTCACCAACCTAGGCACTACATAGTCTTTTATCAGCTGAGCCAGCATTTTCTCAAAGACAGCGGTCCGCAAGACAATTTAAACTAGTGCCCCGTAGTTGACCAGGAAAACTCGCAGCCTCGAACATCCTTTGTCATGCGAGGCACGTGTATAGCTGCCAACACGTTTAGGGCCTTGTTTTGGTGTTGGTTTTAAATCCAAGCTCTGTTGAATTTGCGATTATATACTTTTTGCACACACATGAATGATTTCTAGTTAAATATATTATCGCTTTTATTTGTTCTTTTTGTTGTGGCTAGATAGTAGCCGATTTAACAGCCTCGTTTGTATAACGGCAGAAAGGCCTATACGGCTATCGCCGCCGCTTGCAATTGGCAATAAAGAATCGCCTACTGCAGGATTCAAACCCACGACTTCGATCATGAAGAGCGAGCACCCTTCCTCATGGGCTTTCCCAGCCCAGTAAAATAACAAACCTTTCCCTAATAATATACTCGTGCTAAGTATAGCTACCCAGCCTAGATCAATAATGAACCGAATTGCACCCGGTTACTTTAAATATATCAGTCGTGAAAAGATCAAGCTAAAACAAAATTTCCGCAAGAATAAAAATGACTTTACCGATGTGCAGGCATGCCTGAGCCCTTGAGCGTCAAGCAGCATATTATCCGTGGCTACTTGGCTGCAGAGCAAGTGGCTGCATCGAATTAAATCGCTACTCGCTTGAAGCGCATGAGCCAGAGAAAAGTACGAGACTTGCTATCGCCACATTAACTACGAAGCAACCGCTGGTAATGAATAAAGAAAAACTAAAGAATATGTCTCCTGAAGATGTCTGCTGCGCTTTGAATTGTGCGAAGCTAAACTTCGAGAGTTGATGAAGATTAGATGCTAGCTCAGAGTGCTTTCTGACTAAAGACAGCGCACGACCAGAGAGAAAAACTGATGCACTGTTTCTTGAAATCCTTCGGTGAGATGAGGTCACATGAGCATTGTTAAATTACCTTCTGGGCGAAAACTGCAGAAAATCACGATGTATCGCAGACGTCTGCACTTCGAAAACTGACTGTTGAAAAGAAGAGTGTGGATTGAAATGAGCGGCGACTGCTGGTCTGGCATTAATAATTTACATCGACTACCCAAAACATTTTATATCGAAGCATGCCTGATATTGAACGCACGCTGACAATTTTGCGTGAATGATGCATAACCCATTCGAGACGCTTCGTAAAGAAGCAGCAATAAATTTGAGAGTATTTTCAAATTCAATAGCAGTGACCAAATTGACGCATTTCGTACGCAGCGGCGGCCAAGCTTCGCTCCTGTGTGGCATACACATCATTAATATAAAGTGGCGTATTACACCCACAAGCAACGTTTTCTAGATACGTTAAATTTTTATACGATACTCTTAGTTAGAACTCTTTGAAAAACAGTGAGCTTCTAATCACTTACTTGATTTCTTTTACTGCGTTCAGTGAAAAGTCATGTGGGCATTATTTCGATTGAAACTAGGTCATAAGCAAACAACTCCCAGTTATATTTAGCGAAGCTTGGTGTGAAAAAGAGGTACATTTGACGATGTATTTCAAATATTTTATTCAAAAGCATTGATCTAACTCTTTGGCCCCGTGATGGGAATGCTTTATCACGCACCCGTTGACTTGCACCAGGGTCTTGCTAGATTTAATCCATGCCAAAAGGGTTAGGCTAGGGGCTGCTTAACATGCGAAAATTCTAGCTCCATCCCAACAGCAGCAGGAATCATCTTGGAGATTCAATGTCCGTTAGCAGTGATGCTTACGACGTTTCTACGGGAACTGACCGTGTAGGTACAAGAGTGATCAGGAAAGCAAATTTAGATAAATAGAAGCGAAGATCCACTTTGATACGTGGCAAACTCGGGCAGCTTTATGCATAGGCTAATGATCATCAAACAAATTAACATATCCGCATGTTTGAACTACTATTTTGAAGAAAAATTACTAGCAGCAGTGTTGTAGAGCTGAATTCCAAGGACACATTTCTGACTTTTCTAGATCATGAGTGCTCACAAGAGGTAAGAAAACAAACCTTCGAGAAAATGGCCACCCTAATTTCGGCTCCACCTGTCTGCCTTTTTCTAATATAAACAAGGGAATAGCGCGTAAGCACTGGCCTCATAAACTTCTCCACTAACGCACTCGCCATCACGTTGTTTTCAGTTCAATTTCAATTCTTATCAAACAGCGTTTTATTTTCTGAAAGGCTGTGCTGGTATTTCCCAGTGTGCCTCATTACTGGCGTCCCAGCGACCAGCCATCACGACTTTCTTGTTCTTGGTGTACTTTCGTCTGGGATAATCTGGGTATTGGCGTGACTCTCGTTTCTTCTTTTGAATTTAGTTGACTTAACTCCAGATTAAGACTGAAATTTTTCTTTCTTTCTCAATCTACTAATATTCCTTTGTGGTGTTAAAGTCTTATGTTTATCCGGATTCTGGAGCTAAAACTTGTATTCAGCTTTATTGGCTACTCAGTATAACGGGCCAACCTTCTTTTATAAATCTGCGTAGTTTCTGATAATGTGTTTTTAAGTCTAATTTGGAAATTTAAAAATGTCTGATTATTACTTTATAATTATTACTTCCATAAAAGCTTACTTATTGAACTAAAGTGGCTGCAATTTTCAAAAGTTGCATATTTATCTTCTTTTGTCCTTTAGCCTTTCAACAATTAGGCACTAAACTGTTGCCGTTCTAAATGAGCTGTAATTCATTTTGGAAATTTTGCTGGCTGTCGCTTCCCACAGAATCTCAAGTCCCCTGCCATTGTGATTGCTGAAATTGTGCGCGTCAAAACTTACTGATTGACATGCTTCCCTTTCAGCCCATTTTGAAGTGCCTAGTAAGAGATTTGGCTCTCTCAAGACGCTACGTACATTTTTATAGCTATCCTTATGCATATTTTGGCGGTAGAACTCACTGCCCTATATGTACTCGGTCTGTATTCACTTTACTTTAACTGTTTTAGCACTCACTCTCGTCCTCGTAACCGCGTGGGTTACAGATTTGCGACGGTATCGGTATCGATATCGCCTTCTATCCTCACCTGCCTCACCTGCATTCACTCGATGCGTACGCATCTTGCACCCGTAACGTTTACTTTGACTTGCTAAACTGCAATACGTAGTAGAGAGAGAATGTACCCTTTGCCGAGACTGACAAGCAATAAAATTTAGGCGTGCTGCGCTGCCATTGGCTTGGACTTGGTAATTTCTAGCCTAGCAATCACCACCTACGCGAGACAGGAAAGAGGATTATTAGAGAACTCGAAGAAGGCGTGACGTTTTTAATTGAATTATCTTCAATCCCATCATCCCTTTGCTCCTAGACTGTCCTCAAAGAGATCAGTAGTGACTGCGATTGCTCATCTCGTCTTTTAACTGCCAAGAGCGTCTAGCAATTGAGCTGGCCTGACTGAGCGGGTAATGCCCCTAAAATACGCAATGTGCTGACGTCAAATACCAGTTGACCCTTAGCCCTGCAGCCGCAGCCGTACTCTCAAAGAAAAACTGATCACTGAATACATGTCCGCTGCGGGCTTTGTCATGCCAAGCTGTCCCGCGCTGTGGCTCTTTTGTTTCAGACATTCCGCCACTTCCTTGCTTCCATTCGTCGATTCATTGCTAGACGAAAGGTTCCGCAAGGCATTCTGAAGCAAGCAAGAATGGGCAGTGAAAAACGCTTGAGCACCACTCTGCGGACCTTCGTTGCGCAAGTTTATGTTTGTCCTGCCATAAGCACCGTGCGCAAGATAATAGAGCTAACTCCACAATACGTCTACACTGGACAAGCTGACCGGTCGCAGCATTCCAAGGACAAGCTATTGCTGATTGTCCCTTCAAATGGAAACTCATACCGTCAGCAATCGGTCTTTCAGCAGCTTTAACACCAGCCCAGCCCGGCGAAAGTGCTAGCTTTTCTTTTAATAGAACTCGCTCCCTTAGCAATGAAGGCCAAACCTAGAACGGGCTACAGTGAACTTATTTTACAATTGCATCTGTTGCCAAGCCAATTTCCGAAGCAGAGATTTACCAGCTCTTAGCTCAGCCTCACATGCTCAACCTAAACAAGAATCCGGCAGGCAGTACGCAACGTTAGTTGACGACGCCTTTCTAATGACGTATTCATGTTTATTAGAAGCACCGATGACGCAATATTACTGCCAGCCATCACGTCAGGGCTTCAATAGAAAGAGAAACTAGTCAAGCTAATCGGTTAGAGCGCAGCTAATTATGCATCAGAGTGGAGGCGCTGGTGCTGCAGGCACGCACTTGCATGAATCGTGGACACCTTACTGAGCAATACAGTCCGTCGCGACCCGTCGTCGGTGGAGGCTTCGAGTCTTCGCAGCAGGTACATTCTGTACATCTCACAGCGAGCGGTAGTGCTAGCCGCTGCGACTCTTCGGCCGCTATATAAACGCTGAATCAGCTCAATCTCGTACTTCACTGGCTCTGTGCTGAAAACGTCAGATGTTGGGCCTTCGACTTCGATTAATAGCTCTGCGGAAGTTGATGGCAGAATGCAAGTGTGAATCGCCCTCTTCAGCGGAAAACTCGAGATTGACTTTCACTGCGGCGAAATCTTGCAGGATCTTATTTGTATTCTTTACTTCTAGCTGCATTTGAGTGGCTGGCTTAATATTGGCCAGAACTAACTTTCCTATCGCCATGATTATTGTCGTAAGAACTTCACTTTTTGTCTTACGTTGTCTTATCCGCCAGCCAGCTACTTGAATGTAACTATCTGAACTCTACACAGTAGGCATTGTCGTTATGTGGGATCAAGTTGTTTATCGATGACATCGAGAGATTAGAGAGAGACTCATATCTTGGCTAGCAGAAGCCAGGTGGCTGCGTTGGAACAGTGTCGCATGGCAAGTGCTCATATGCAAACCTAGCCAAATACTTTACTAAAAACCAGTACCGAAGAACATATAGGTAATTCAATTAATATAGACGCATTCAAGCAGGACATCTGTCTTGCTCGAAGACGAAATGAGTGGTTCATTTAAGCCGTGTCCTTGACCCGAGCATGGAGCGCAGGAAAGAAAAGAGTGCTGGCGGCTCAATTGGTTGAGCACTGGTCTAGTAAACCAGAGGTTTTAGAGTAATTCACTGCTCGACGCGGAATATTTTTCTCCTCTCAGTCTCACGGCAAAATGCCTTCGGTCTTTCCATATTTATAATATAGCCATTTTGGCAATGTGTTCCTTCCCACTACCAAAACATTCTGTTTTTTCCGCAGACATAACAGATTTAGTTCTTTGAGTGCTTGCATTAAATTTTGAGGTCGGTCAGGGTTTGGCTTCTGCATAGCCAGAAACGAAAACCTTGGCTTGCAGTCACGCAGCAGAAGGTCTCTTTTTTCGAGCACGATTTGAGCTCAGAAATCCCAATTGCTAAATTGAGTGAATAGCAAGACACGATGTGAATCGTGGAAGAACAGTCGCGTATAGCGCAGGAAGAGACGAAGAAGCGGCAAACCATTCAACAGAGCTCCTTCTAGACGGTTTAGCAAACAGGTGCATACCGACGGCTGCCGCGGTCGCGTTGAATGAGCCACACGTAGTATAGAAGAAAAGACCTTAACGACAAGGCTGCTCGACTAATTTGATACTCCGCGTGCTAGATATATCGAAAAAAAATAGAGCTCTTGACAAATACGCACCATGCCACGCGCACAGTTTAGGTAGAGCGTGCGCTATCCTCACGGCCCGTTAAGGCCAGCCTCATACCCAGTATCAGATCTAGATGTCCAACCTTGATCTTGATTGGCCACCGTCTGAAGGACGTTACTGGGCACAAGCGAGGGTAAAATCCACGTTTTCTACGTGCTCTCTCCATATAACTCGAGCCCTACTCTTCGCTATTGACCGGTATTTCTCCTATATGACCCGGCTGCGCTGGTGAAGGCCTGAACTTTGGTCGAAACCTTTTGTCGAGGTTCGACCAGCAGCGACATGTTGCTCCTGTAATATGCTAGCTTGAATTTCTAACTATGAGCGTGGAAATTTCCTGTAGCGGTCATTTTGAGATTTGAGCGTTGCATTTTAGTATTTCCTCCACAGCCTAACTCCATCAAGATAGAAAACTGGCTTTGTGCTATACTGAAAATTTTCCTATGACTCCTCTAGCCTTCGGTAGCTGTAACTTCATTTACACTGGCGAGATTTGGACATATGCTTCTCATCCAGCGATTCAAAAGTGGAAACATATCTCACGACGGTGAACACTGCTTAAATGTGGTCGAGTCAGGGGATATCATGACATCAGTATAGAGTGAGTTCCCGGCTTTGGAAACATGCGAACTGAAGGCGTGGTCTCCATAAGATTTTTAAGTAGGTTCGAGGCACATCTAGGCGACTTGAATCAGAAGAGTGGACGGTACTATGCCCGATGGTATAGCAAAGTAGTTCCGATTGGTAAGATTGAGCAAAAAATGAGGAGACCTAGATGCAAGTGGCAAAAACTTCCAATCGATGAGCTGGTTGATGGGAAGCTAAAGCAGGTCTATGAAAAATGGTGTAATGTGGCAATCGAGATGCTAGAGACAGCAAAACCTAGCTGCGTGGTTTAATACTAATTGCAAGCACCTCATTCATAGGCCGGGAGACCTGCGAATAGTGAACTACGCAAGTTGAGACGGGATGTCATGGCCTAACTTTTGTGTGGTATCCTTATCTAAGGACACCAAATTTTTTGCAAGGTTACGTAGCTGAATTTCCTCAGACTTTACTGTGGGGCCGATATGGTTGTCTTTTGAAAGTTCACTTTGGACCAGGACACCAGATATCATGCAGGTCCTACAGGAAATATGCTGGCCGAGCCCATTTTGAATGATGAAGTTTCCAATTTCTGAGTAACACTAGGGATGCTGAAATTCAGGTTCGTAATGGACTCAAGAGAAATTTCTTTACTTTAGAGTCTATATCTGCAGTTCATGCTTAGTTATAATTGGAAACCTAGACTGCTTTATAATCTAAGGCAGGATATTTGCGCTACCAAGTAACCGCTGGGGAATTTGTAACTGACTCATTACTGTGGTAACGATACTCTTGGACTATATTCTAAATCCAGATGGTGCCTCGTCGTGAACGTTTAACGACATGGTTAGGTACGAGAATTCCTTTTTACTCGTGTTGGATAGGCGCCATTTAAAAACAGCCAATCCGCGAACTGCGCTTGCCCAACCAGCCTAGCCTGCTTCGAGACCATCACTTGTACCTGCTACTGATCCATAGGTAGCTCCCTTTACAACGGTGTACTTATACCCAGTCTGTTGGGCAGTTGGCGCATCTAGCGCTATTCGGTTCGCTGTAATATCTCGTGACCTCCGCTATCGAAGCTTTCGCTTTCATCGGTGTCGGCAAGGGTTGATAGCGTTTGCGGTCTGGAATAAGCAACGCCTAAATAGGCGATCTTCTTGTCAACAAACAATTTCTTTCACATTCAGCTATACATATTTCTGATACGCTGTAGAAGAATTCGCCTCTAGACTCGCCGCATGTCAAGCGAGTTATGAAATGAATGTAGAGACAATCGCGCTAGCAGCGAAGCTCAGCGAAAATTGTGCTGCCCTGTCAGCTAAATTTATATAAATAACTTTATTAGGCAGCATCTGTAGCAACAAAGATACCTGGGAGGAGCGTAGTGGTGTCGGAGAGCCGGAAGTTGTCGGAATGCTTGGTGTATTTTACCTTCAATAGCAAAGAGCTCCGGAGCCCTCGCAACGGCACCGTCGCTGCGGGAGCAGGAGAGCTCCCCACCTCCCAGGATGGCATCTGCTCCTGGGCCTGTATACACGGAATACGACTATCCTTCATGCGTTCCGCTTAATATTTACGTTAATTCTGAGGTTTGGCAACCTGACCCTCTATGGACATGGGTTGCGTTCCTCATAGCCTTTCTTGTAGCAGCGACGATAAGCGCCGCAGCTGCTCCGTCCCTCGTGAGGAAACGGAGGAAAAAGCAGGTACGTGTGGCGATATTATAATCATGGCTTCATTTAAAGAGCATTTGTTTCAATTGAGAGGACTTTGCAATCATGTCAAGTCTGTGAGCCGCGGCAAAATTGACAGCGTTTGGCCGCTCCGTCAACCCCTTTCCCGGCTGCCTTCGAGGGGTGTGGGCCGTGGCTAACGCGTCTTGTATTACAGCCGAAAAGCATTATTTAAATTACTTACTGTCAAGAGTAACTAACATTTTGTGAATCTAACATTGTGTGAATCCTCAAATCTCGGGTGACTTTATGCAGCCCCGTTTGATTAGCTCAAAAGCCTATATGCACCTATTTGGAACGAGAGGCAAGTTGCTGGCATTAAAGAGCAGGCTGCCAAAGTATGCGACGCTGAACGCAGAAAATGTTGCTTATTTCGGTCGTCGTATCTTGGAATTCGGCCCCATGACATTGTTCTGTAATGCCGCTGATATGTTTTCATGGTAATTCCGAAAAACTCAACAGTATTTTCACCGTTTAGAGGATTTACTTCATCACTTTCTTTTTGTCGTTTGATTAGTTGCATCTGTGCCGAAAAACCTTCGTATTTCATTAAATTAGGGCAGCCTTTTGTACCCCACAATTATCTCTCTCAGACTTAACCTCATTGCCGTTTAATCGTAGCTGTGGTAGTCAGACGTGCCTTCTGGTGGTGTACATCTGCATTAGCTGGACAGCACACATGTCCATTCTAGCCGAATGCATATTCTAGGCAGGGTTAAAACTCTGAGCTTAATCTCTGGGTTTGTCCATAGGTATTCAGCTACTACTGTGTTTTACGTTTAAATATATGCATCTGTACAAAGTATCTACGCGTCTTTGCAAGTAAGCTGCGTGTTTGGAGAAATATAAATTGTTTATTGTGTACACGGCGCAAGTATTTGAGTGAGAGCGCCCTGCGAGAGGTCTGAAAGTTCCGGTATGTTAATCTAATTCATACATGGATTTGCTAACTTTCTATTTGGCAACCAATCACGGTCTACTTCCAAGTATATATCGGCTGCATCCTTGGCCGGTAGTGCAGGCAGGTCTACAGCCTCTAGGTCTTAACCCAGGGGCGAAGTATGCAGTGAAGTCTGTCTGCGTAACTGCGGCTGCTATTCTTATGTGGCAGTTCACTGTATGACATCTTTCAGTGGTCGTGCCCTCGCAATATTGATCTGTCACGAAGTTTAGGCACATTAGTAATGCCATTACTGTTGCAGAAGCACAAGACACGCAGAGGCAAAACGTTAGGTTTCCTCTGACTTCTTCAGATTCGGCACAATATCTTGCTACAATAATCCTGTAGTTTCGCCGACTACATATTTCACCGAGCGGAGTAGAATTCCCAGTGGCGCCCAAGATTTAGCCGAGTTTCGGCGTTATGTCTAGCTTCATATCCCTTCTGGCTCCAATTGCATCTGCCCAGCATTGAGGTTTCAAAATCTGTTCACCAGTGGGTTACCGGCCTGTGCGCAGCTGTGGTCCGCCTCGGATGAATCATCGGGGTCAGCCAGGGGACAGCCGTACTAGAGGAGATGAGAGTTGACGGGGAGAAGGGGCGAAGGGAGTCGTGAGTCCCTGTGCTCCGTGCGTAGTATAATATACGTAACATCATATCAGTAATATACGTTGTATAATATCAGTAATAAGCTGATGGTGTTGGACGCCGGTTGGCTCCCTGCGTTCGTGAACAGAACGGCACATGCCTCTTCGGTTCCCAGTACACTCATGTGCATATTACTCGGTCCGATAACGTGGGCACAGAACACAGAAAGCAGTCAGTCGTAGATAGAATAAGATAGTTGACGACAATGAGCAAGAGGGGGCTCTCCCGTAAGATTCTGGTAAGGATTGCTGTTACGCTCAAAATGTATATCAGTTATTATATATTGGCTGAACGCCTAACATAGAGGTTTTATCTTAATTGGAAAAAAATTGTATACGGCCTTGTAAGAATGCAGCTAATTTCTTCAGTTTCCCTTACCGCATCGGGCCTTTAGAATTCCAGATGTAACGCTAGTTTCTGGGCAGCTTTGCTTAGTATGCATCGTTCGTAAGAAATAAATTCTTCTGGTTCCTCGTAGCACATATGCATTACTAACATTTTCACTAATTTTACCATTGGTTCTTTTGTTTTAGCTGCAAGATCAAGAAGAGGAAGTGATGAAGAAAGAAGGTATTCCGATGCATATGCGAGGTGATGTTACTGAGGCCGATTTCAGGGACAAAGAGGTACAGTGGCGATCATGCGTTCCATTTCGTAGCAAGCAGCGTAATGGAGTTTTATACAAGTTCTGATCCGTGCATTTTTCGCCTAGTGATTTTCGTTTATAGCATTGCACTGCATTTTTTCTGATGTAATGTATCTCCGTCTGTAACTTCTCAAAGCCATTAAGACTATGTCGGTGTTACGCAGGAGAGTCTTGTATTGCGCACTCACAGCCTAAGCGGCTTTCGGTAAGCATTCGGTAGCCATCAGACTTCGTCTCACGCAACAAAGAGAAAGTGGGAAGCATAACAGATTCAGGAGAACAGTTGAGGTAGTGAGTAACATGGAAGTAGCAGCTTGTGACCGCTGAAAAGGATGGGCTATAGTCGGCAGCAGGAGAGTAGTTGTCGTTGCGTAAGAATTGTGAAAGCAAGTTCAGCAGTCTAGGACCTGCAGAGCTAAAAGCTTCTGTCGCCAACGGTCCTTAAGTAGAGGAATGGAACTTTAAATTTATTGTCCACACAGGACCTGAGGGTGCGAAGGGGCTGAAACTAGTGCCATCACCATAGGAATAAAAAAATATATATAATTCATTTGTATAGCGCCACAAGAGAACTTAATCTCTATTCTGGCGCTTCACATATGCCTCCGGGCTCGAGCCCACGACCTCAACCAGACCTTGGTCGGAGGCGAGCACCTTAACCGCTGGACCAAACCGGTGATTTCAGAGCATAGATTCTAAAGGTCAATGGTTATCCGGTGGGCTTTAAATTTCATTTGTATCCCAATGACACACAGCCTTACCTGTGCTTTGTTTCTTTTATCCTTGCCTGCCTAACAGTATGTCAAACTCTCTCTCTCTCTCTCTCTCTCTCTCTCTCTCTCTCTCTCTCTCTCTCTCTCTCTCTCTCTCTCTCTCTCTCTCTCTCTCTCTCTCTCTCTCTCTACTCTATAGCTGTAGTTGTGTTCGTGAACATTGCAACTTCTACGTTTAAACACTGCTCACCGAAATGCACTCTCCGTATCCATTAGCATATCGACTTTAAGGTTCTGTCATTCACTTTCAGGTTCCTGCATATACCAATTTGAAATACTTCCTAATCAGGCTTCGCATCACTTTACCCGCTCTTCTGACTCAAGTCACTTAACTGGCCCTCTAAAAAACATCATATACTTTAGTGACCATATCTTCAGTTCGTATGATACCAAAACTTGGAGCTAACTGTCGATGGATGCTGCGATATCTTTTGACCATACGTCATTTTAAAAGAAGCTAAAATCACCTGATCCTCACAGCATCTGTGCAGCTCTGCGTGTGTAAAATTTCCTTTGTTTTCTAGGCGTCCTGAGACTGTGCATGGTGTCCTTTACAACTGGCGTGCTTCCCTTCCAGCATATGTTTCTTAAACGGGATATAATTCTATAAGATGGCTATTCATTTTCCTACTGCTATTATTATGTCGATGTTATAAAAAATATTTGTGTGCTCTAAATAATGAGATTTGTTCGACTCTTGATTCTTTCTTGTTTCGATCATACAGTGGACGAAATTTTTCCAGGACCCTTGGATCTTTTCTGTCACCGGGCACATAGTAACAAGTCTACGTCTCTTAACGGCTAATGTAGGAATACAAACTAGTCCTATCCCAGTAGTAACGAGCTCGCACTTCATGAGCGAGATAGTTGGCTCGAGTCCTACAGCAATAAGCTCATTATTATCCGTTGCAAGCAGTGAGGAAAGGTTCTAATCAATGAAAATTCACGTAGATAGTAAGAAATAGTCCAGAATAGTCTGGAATCCTGTATTTAGCTTGAGACGAGTGAGTCGCTCGGTGATCGTACTTGGTCAGGCACGGGCCGCTGACGTCAGTGGTTTTTATCTTCCAAGTGTTACAAGTAGCTCGTCATTTCAAGGGACGAGAAGTTGTGTTGCTGACAGATGAGTATAATCACTATTTTCAAGTATTTTTTCAAACGACTGATATATTTTCCTGGGATGGTCGGATGATATACAGTGTACGTCGGGTTATTTCAAACCGATAGACACACCACCAAAAGTAATTGCAAACAGCTTGAGCTTCTTCATCAGAGTTTAAGCTTAGGTTATGGTAATGTACTGAATGCTGTCCTGCTAACTAACATACTGCTGGCTCCAAATTTACACCCAGACTCAGGGGTCAGTAAAGTTAAGAGGGATCAAAGTTTAAGATTTGATGATGAACCTAAGATCAATAGAATGCAGGAAAAATCGATATTTTTTAATGCTGATACACTCAAGCATGCATTGGCCGCTGCTGGTGTGGAAAATCGATGGCTTTAAAGGATTCTTTACCAGAGAATATGACAATAAAAATAATAGGTCATTGTTTAGCACCCTAAGAGAACTTGATTTCTATTCAGGTGCTTTACAACTCGCTTCAAGAGAATCAATAACTAAAGGCTTGGTGACACGCACGCCATTAAGTCTTTCAAGGGAAACAAGTATCGCGCTTAGCCAGAAGACCAAACCAAGCATGAAGGCATTCATGGCCATCGGATTTTAGGACCTTTGGCTTGTAGAATGCTCTTAATCAATCACAAGTAAGCACCCAAAGTACGCAAGAGCAGTCAAGAGACAAGTTCACCATGGCGAAGGGAGAGTTAAGTGCGATAAATGCGTCTTTAGCTGAGACTTAGATGAGGCAATTTCGTTGCATGTATTGGCTATATTCTGAAGTGAGTTCCAGACCTTCAGCGAATACTAGCTGAGGGTTCGATCACCGAAAGATTTAGCGAGAGCACGTGACTGGAGAAGCAAAGAGGTTAGATATGTGGGCCATGGTAAGCAAATGAAGCAACCTGCAGACCAGACAGGGAGAGGGGATCTTGAAATCGATTGGACGCTTGAAGTGAAGACAGTGAAGCTGAGACAGAAGTGATGGGACGCCTGTGGAAGCCTGGTAAACTTTCGTTGGTCAGGCAAACAGAGTTGAGGCTGCCGGGCCACTAGCAGCATAATGTGTTCGCCGGAGCTATCCTCTATATGACGTGAGTCGTAACTTCGCCTTCAGGACAATAATGGCGCCGAACTCGGAGCACTGAAAGAATGCTTTATGTCTGCTGAAAATAATTATTTTGTCGGCTGAGATTCAGCCGACAAAATAATTATTTTCCAGTGGCGTAGTGAGACCTTTCGGCGCCGGGGACAAAGCCACAAATGGTGCCCCTCCCATTGTCAAAAATTGCTGCAAAATAGTTCTACCACAGAAGAAATGCAAAAAACACACGCTAGCAAGGCATATTGAGTCAAGAAATTTTTATTAACTGTGTTAAATGTAAAAGGTAGCTAATGCAGCTCTAACTTTGGTAAATTTTCTTGCCTTGAACGTGGCAAGCTGGCCTATTATAATTTGAAAGTCGATATATTCTAGTGTTTGTTTATCCACGCTTAACAAGGCCAAATCGGAGAGTCGATCTCACCCCATTAATGCTCTCAGATAAGACATGATTATCTTCAGGTTGCTAAAGTAGCGGCAACTGATACAGCTACGTTGAGAAGAACTGGCAAGGCAACTCTCAAATTAGGAAATACGTCTTCTCCATAGCTGATGATAAAAGACATGAGTTCCAGTGGTGTCTTTAGTTCCACAACATGAAGTGTGGCAAGAAGCATTTTACAGTCACATATTTCGTTCTACAGCTCTGTTCCATCAATATCTGAACAAAGAAGCCTCCAAGATCTAGCCATTGCTTGCAGATTTTGGTCTGGTCAAACGTCTTCAAAAGTTTTATCAACTTTTAACAAAAACCAAATTTGGCATCAAGATCTGTGAGCCGGAAATACTTAGTTGTAGTTTCCTGCTGTAGATGGTCCATGCTGTCCTTCATGATTCTTGAAATCTCCTCCGCCGTGTGAACAACATCTTGAGAGAGTTCTCTAAGCATCTGTATCCTTCGGCGGATTCTTCGTTCAACTGCAATTCCCTACAATTCACATCTCCTTTTAACATCTAATAGTGATTCCTGGCACAGGTCTTCTCGAAATCTTGGCAACTCAATCTCAAGAGAGTGGAGGTCACAAGGGGCGTCTTTGAAGTTCATTTTTGGATCCTGCAGTATTTTCTCAACGCGGCCAATCTTACTTGAGATGCTGCACCAAAATGGCGACAGAGCCAAAAAGTTAAAGTTCAAGATATAATGTAGGAGGCTGCCAGCTTCACTTCTTGTATCAAGTGTTCCACTTGTGTCTTCATTGGTAGCTCCAAAAGACCTACAATGCTGTTCAGTCTATCATTAATGGCTTTCTCGGTCTCCACTCTTGCAATCCACCTTGTGATGGCTAAGACTTTCTTCCGTTATTCCCACCTCATATTTGATCTTAAAAAGAATAATTATGCGTTCTCTATTGCTCCAAAAAAGGTGATGACACAGAATCTTGACTTGCAGCATGAACTCCTGATAGGTTCAACTGCGGTTATCACAGTTTACAAAAATTCTCTGCTAATTTCTGGAGAGTGTTCTGTTTTGGACATCTGACAAGTGGCCAGACATGATTACTGCGTTTTAATAGCGCAGCCACTTAAGCCTAGCTTGTGTGGTCTAATAGTTTGTCGGTGCACAGCCAATGCACGCTGGCTCGCTCTTGACGCAACGTAGCAGGCCGGACTCGACCTTAGCCATACAGACCGCCTGCGGCAGGCAGGATGGGGCGAGAGGACGGGAAGGGCAGTTGGAACTCGGACGGAGGAGTGATTGGCAGTGTGCTTGTTTCGCTGCCGAAGCGCCAGCCGAATACGCGGAGGTTAAAGTCCCCTCGGTATTTCCGTTTCGTCGCGTGCGTGCCGCCAGAGCACCCAGCTACAGCTTTGTCTGAGTCTGTAAACATGCTTAACTAGCTCCACCAGCAATAGTCAAGTCCATTGAAATAAGGATTTGCTTTAAATCAAGATTGGTATTCTCACGTGAAAATTTTAAAACAAAAACATGCACAATCTATTTTGCTTTTGGCGCCCCTTTAGCCTTGGCGCCGGGAAACATCTGTCCCCCCCCCCGCCGCCTACCCCTTGCTACGCCTCTGAATTATCCGTACTTACAGAGCATGGTACAATGGAAGACCGACGCCCCTCAAGCTACGAAGAGGAAAACAGGAGATTCGTCAAAAGAAATTGGCAGCGAAAATGGTCCTAAGCAATCTACGGAGGCGCAGCCAGATAGTATGGCTGACGCCTTGCTAAAGCAGACAGAGTAAGGCTAGTTATCTGCAGCAGTCTGTTTATTATTACTTGCTATGGCAATTACTATGTTTGGATGCCATCTTTCTGGGGTTTTCGGCAGGCCGAAGTTTTGTCCGATGCCTGTTATTTGGCCATAGTGCAGTTCCTGGCTTGTGGTAACATATTCTTCTGCCAAGATTCGAGTTCAGGGCTTCATAGTTCAAACTCTTCAAAACTCACTCGATCACAGTGCCACTTTCAAAAACCTTAATATATCAGCATGGCAGACCGCAGAAATACAAGCTGAAAAACTAATTTGCAAGCACCTTCATCGGAAATTCTAAAGTCAATCTGGCACTCCCAAAACCTTTAAGCAGTCTCTTTATCGGTCCCTCTCTGTCTCTCTCTCTCTCTTGTCTCTGTGTCTACGTCTTTGTCTCTGTCTCTGTCTCTGTCTCTGTCTCTGTCTCTGTCTCTGTCTCTGTCTGTCTCTCTCATTCTCTCTGTCTCTGTCTCTGTTTTTGTCTCTGTCTCTCTCCCTTTCTCTCTCTCTCTCTCTCTCTCTCTCTCTCTCTCTCTCTCTCTCTCTCTCTCTCTCTCTCTCTCTCTCTCTCTCTCTCTCTCTCTCTCTCTCTCTCTCTCTCTCTCTCTGTCTTACTCTAATCCAAAACTCAAACTAGGACCGCTGGCGCTCACCAATTGCATATTACACGGTGCAATAATTGGCTGGTGACCATGGAAGCAGAGCACACTAATCCTTAACCGACCAGTCGCAAGAGGCACAATTAGGCTTGTTACCCTCGTGCCCGATTGATGTGGTAGAAAGGCATGTCACTATTAAAAATTCTGACAACCACCGCTGCTTAAAAATAGTTTTGGCCGTATCAGACAGCTAGGTTTTTGTTGCGATTATAGTGCACCATGGGCTGTCAAAATTTCTCTTTTTTGTTCGAAATTCAGCTATAGTATTTCATTGGAAGCCTGTGCCTATTATCAATATATACGCACCGTGTAAAATGTATTTATACATGCACACACACATATATATATATATATATATATATATATATATGTGTATATACATATTCAAACCTATATGTAATAAATATTGCTCGACCGAAAGTAGCGAAAAAGCGTAAATCATCAGATCTGATAAGAGAGAATCAATACTGGCCAAGCGAAAATATGCAGGCCATGAAATGTCAAAAAGTACGAAAAACAAAAGCAATGTATTATCGTAAAAGCAAAATTTATTTGTAGAATAAAAAAGAGCCATTTCGTACGTCAATAACTTGTTTAATTTCTGGTTAGTCATGTCTTTCTTTACGGCCAATGCAATTCGCCATTGATTAGACAAGAGGAAGCTCCGTTTAGCAAGTCAGAAATGTAGCTCTGAATTAACTAAACAGATGTAAGAATGCTAATTTTCTTGCATAATTTCGCTTTCTAGATTTATGTTCAAATTTTGACGATATTCTAAAGGTCGCCGCCTTCTGCGATCAACATGAATAGCTCTTTTAAAGATTAGCTGTTTGAACAGCCTCGTTTCTATAGTAGCAAAAGAGCCTCAGCGGCTATATACCCGCTTGCAGAAGGAAATAAAGGATTGCCTGTGCTGCAGAACACAAGCCCACGACCTGAGTCGTGAAATGCAAGCACCTTACCTCTGGACTTCGACCTTCTGCTTCAGGATGACATGATTTGTGCAAATCTGCCCTCACAACTTTTATCTTTGTTGATCAGCGGATAGAGAGCGAATTTCTTACTCAGACCTACATGGCTTGGCTTCTTCATACCTAGCAGAACTGCTGCTCCGGCTTCAGCACCCTCATGCACTCAAGTTCTCAGTGGATAATAAATCATCTGTCCCAATACACAGCTTAAAAGACAATCACCGGCTGTGTAATTTACTTTCATTATAATTGCTTCCTTGACTGCCCCCTTGACTCAGCTACCGTCTCACTTTCTTCTCGGTTTCTCTTTGTGCCTGAGATGTGAACCGTTGGCTACGCTATTCGTACCGAAACCGCTTTAGGACTAGGCGCACCGATAGCCGCTTTGAGGGCCACATAAAATCTCTCCACTGTAGCAGCCACGTAGTCCTTTGTGATTTGAGGAGTTACAGATGGAGATGCGTTTAAATACAGTATCAAGCTAGGAGAACCGCTGAGACCACTATGCATGTGTGGCCATATTTGGACGAACCCTTGTCTCTTCTGTCGGTTGTGGCATTCGCTAAACCTATACCACTACCACTTACAGGGAGGCTTCTCTGCTGGTAATAACGTCACAAGATATGGCAGACGTATCTTCAATGGAGAAATCCTTGGTCGGCGACAAAACTAAAGTAGGCTACGAAGCCTTCGTGTTATCGTGTCTTTCTTGCATCGGAGTTCACTCGTCTCAAGGCGCTGTTTGTGTATTACTTGCAGGCTATGGGTTTTGTCCTAAGAAAGTTATTGAAAGATATTGTCAGCGAGAAAAAAATAGATGAAACCTCTGCCAAGGCTTTTGCCAAAGATTTCGAGAGTCATATTGCTGAAGAGGCTAAAATCTTGGATGAAGAAAGAGAAAATGCAGAGGTACGCTAACTCCATTTGCACAAGTCAGAATCCGTCTATTTATTTGTTTATAGGAGCTTCACCCTTGCTGTTTGAATCCTACAATTTTCCAACTCGAGAGTGCTGCTTTTCCCATATTTCTACGTATAATTAATGGTACCGGATCATTCAGCTTCCGTAGGTCCTGGTCAAAGCATTGATTTAGGAAACAAAAAAGTGACAGGTTCGTGCATTTCTAGGGAGAAACCATTGTTATGCTCTTAATTCCCCCCCCCCCAAAAAGACTTTCGGGCTCTGTAAAGATAGTTGAATTAGCAGTGACAGTGTGAAATGATCCAGCACCACAAATTTGAAAGCCGAGGACAAGAGAGTGATCGTGCACTGTAGCTAGAGCATATCGTAAGGGGCAATTGAAAAGCTAAGCTCAGAGATAAGAGTTCAGCTCCTGGCCGGAGCACCTGCATAAACCCCCCCCCCCTCCGATCATCACGCCTGTCTGCATATGCCCCGCTGCAGGCGCTTGAACTCAAACGATCGATCGAACGGAAATCGCATGCGTCCGCATCTTGAAAAAATGAGCCTACGATTTCGGCGCCTGCGGTTCGCTCGCTGTCCACGAACCGGGACCTACTTTTCCTTTCTTTCCCGCGCCGCCGCCGCCACTCTAGAAGCCGCGCCGCCGCTGCTATTCAACGACGCCCGACGAGATATGAGGTTAAGCTAACAGTTGCCCTTCGAGCGGCAACAAGGCGTCACAACAGAGCCAAACAGTGAGCACCTAGCGACCGCTCGCTCGTGCTCTCACAATAGCTTCAGTGTTCATTGGATATTGCCCCGGGCGTTCCTCGTTTACAGCCGCCTACGCTGTCGTTGTGCAGCTGCCCGCGAGCCCTCTCGGGTGTGTTGCTCAGCGACGAAGCCTCTCAGCGGAAGCTACGAGCCAGGATGAAAGGAAGGGGCGCCGCCGCGGCACTGTCCGTTAGCAGTCGTCAGTGTCGGTCGGCTCGCGGCCAGACCTAGAGTATGTGCAGCAGCAGCAGCAGCTCTGACGCTGCGGCGGCACCGAAGCCCTCGTAGCTTATTCGCTCAACTCGCACCCGCGACCTGAGGCAGAACGAGGATGCCACGTTGAGTTTCGGTTGTTTAGGCATCTGCAGAGTATACTTCTCGCAAGAATGAGACCTGCAGCTGCCGTCTTACAGCAGAAAACTTGAAATTATAATTATAGTAATAATATTAAATTTGACATAGCGCCCTCGGAGAACTCAATCTCTTTCTAGGCACTTTATCTTTGCTGCAAAGGGAGCATGAACGAATGGTTAGGGGTAGCATGCTCAATGACAATAAGCATATCATGGTTAGGGGTGACAAGAACGGAGTCAGCATGCAAACGTGGTTAGTGGCAGCATGCACAGTGTTGATGAGCAGCGATGGCACACCAGGTAAGGCGGCTGCTTTTCACGAAATCGAACCCACGACCTCGGGACTGTGTGTTCGAATCCTGCGGTGGGCGATCCTTTATTGCCGCTGCCAGCGGTGGTGATAGCCGTTAAGGCTCTTCTGTCACTATACAAAAGGAGCTTTTAAATGAGCTAGTATTTTTTCAGTACGGATAAGCACGTAAAATACGAATCTCGTGGACTCACTAAATGCTGTGACATTTAGATGCGTTTATAGTCTAACAATAATAATAATAATTCACTTGATAAAGCGCCCTCAGAGAACTTAATCTCTCTCTAGGCGCTTTACATTTGCTGCAAAGTGAAATGCAATTGAATGGTAAGTAAAATCATGTTTGAAAAACAAACAAAATGAATAATATGGTTAGGGGTGACATGCACAGGGTCAGCATGCATATGTGGTTAGTGGCAGCATGCACAGTGTCAGCACGCATAAGCACATCAAGAACGAATCACAGGGACCCGCTAAATGCTGTCCTAAATAGGTGTGTTTTTAGGTTCTATTTAAATGTGGTCAGGTCACGGGATGTTCTGACGCAGGTCGGGAGGGAGTTCCAGGCTTTGGGAGCATACGAACTAAATGCACGGTCTCCAAAGGATTTAAGGTTTGTATGAGGTATTTCTAGACTGTTGGATTCCGAAAAGCGGTGGTACGATGCTTGGCCTGATGGGGGAGTACATCTGAGAGATAGGCTGGAGCCATAGAATGAAGGGACCTAAAAGTGAGCGACAAAACCTTGAAGTCAATCCGTTGCTTGACTGGTAGCCAGTACAGGTCGGCGAGAAGTGGAGTAATGTGGCAACTGCCACGCTCACGGCAGACAAGTCTAGCTGCCGAGTTTTGCTCCAGCTGCAATCGCCTGATCGCACATGCTGGTAGGCCAGTAAGCAGTGAGTTGCAGAAGTCGAGACGGGATGTCACGAATGCATGGACCAACTTGGACGTGGTATCCTTATCTAAACAAGCCCGAATTTTAGCAATGTTATGAAGCTGAAAATAGGCGGATTTGACTGTGGAGCTGATATGGTCGTCTAACGAGAGGTCGCTTTGGAATATGACACCTAGATTTCGAGCTGATTCAACAGGAGATATGCTGGCAGAGCCAATTTTGAGAGTCAGTCTTTCCAATCTCTGAATCACACTGGGTTTGCCCATAACTAGTAAGTTAGTTTTATCATCGTTTAGTTTTAGAAAATTTGCTGCCATCCATGTGCGGATGTCATCAATTCATGCAGCAAGTGAGTTGAGAGAATTTGAGGTGCTCGAAGGCTGGGAGGGATCAAAGCAAAGGTACAACTGAGTGTCATCAGCATGGAAGTGAAAGCCTAGATTGTGCTTGGCAATCACATCAGCAAGAGGCAGAGTATAAACCGTGAAAAGAACCGGACCTTGCACGGAGCCCTGAGGTACTCCATATTTCAGAGGTACTTCACATGATCTTTGTCCATTCACGTCAATACTCTGGAGTCTCCCACTGAGATAGGACCTGAACCACTGCAGAGCAGTGCCAGTGATGCCCAGGCGAGATGAGAGGCGCTCTAGAAGAATTTTGTGATCGATGGTGTCAAAAGCTGCCGAAAGATCGAGCAAAACAAGCAGAGACACTCTACCCATGTCTGCATTCCTAAGTAGGTCGTTGTATACCCGAAGCAATGCTGACTCTGTGGAGTGATTAGCTCTAAAGCCAGACTTGAACTTACTAGCAAGGTGTGAGGTTGCGATATATGAGTTCAGCTGGTCTGCCACGACCCGTTCCAGTGTCTTTGATAGGAATGGTAGAAGGGAGACTGGGCGGTAGTTGCTCAAGTTCTCTTGGTCTAGTGTAGCTTTCTTGAGAAGTGGCCTGACTACAGCTTTTTTGAAAGGTGCTGGGACATGACCTGAGGCTAGTGACGTATTAATTATGTTAGTTATGCATGGCAGCAGCAGATCAATGCAACGTAGGAGCAGGACAGTTTCTTTTTAAATGTCGTCAAGTTAGGGGATGTCGTGCCGCAAGTCGGAAGTGATTTCCTGGCTTTAGGAGCATACGCATTACACCAATGCACCACTATCTCTACTAACCTAGCGATTAAAGATTTAATCTTGTGACGTTTTAACGAATTCTGTCAGCACCGGTCGGACACCGGAAGTTAGCTCTTTCGGAGGGCCGGTTTCTAACTAGAATGCGTGCAGCGAGTCACGCGGTTGATAAGCTGTTGCTAATACTATCTGTAATAACTGCGGTTCAACCCGCAGCAGGAACCGAAGCTAACGAGCACTCCTGGCATACTTACGGCAAATGTCCGCTACGACAAACGTCCGGCAACCTGTACGGGGCAGACGATACATTTGTAGCTAACAAACTAGCCTATTTCCCGTACTCTTTGCAAGACCTCCCAACCCAGCCCACAGCACGCTCGCAGAAATCCTGATATGACATGCAATTAATTACACGTGTAATTTGGCTCGTAAGTTTCAGCTGCTACGGTGGAATTTTGAGAACTCGAAGCCGGACGAGGGGCAATCTTGAGGTTGACCTCGTGTTTGACCTGGCATGTGGCTCTTTCTGAGGGCAGCACTTTTAGGTCTGCTTTTTGTATAGATATATTATCGAGAATAATATGTTTAACTAGTATAAATACATTAGCCGGCGGTGCACTGTCCTGCCGGGGTCGAGCGTGCTACCCGGGCCTCCCGGTTCAGAAACAGGGACCACCTGGCGGTAATGGCGTCGGAAACGTAGTGCCGCCTTAAAGCCGTCCCTTCCACGCGTGGGATGCTGAGTTTGGCGAGGCAAGCTTCATTGTTTGGCCACCAGCTGCCTAGAGCTCCAACCACGGAGGGCCTCACTCACTGCCGACCGGTAGCAAGCGGTCGCGAAAGACCGGGCAATGGCTGCATATTTATCGGTCTTGTTCCGGGCCGCCGCAATCAGAGCATCCTCGCTGCTATTGGATGGCACCGCCGTAGCAGCAATATATGCGTGCGTGCGGTCTTCTTGCTGCCTTGGCCAGAGATCTGCAAACTCCGGCCTTTAGGCCAGATACGACCTAGCTAGTACTCCACTCCGGGCTAACACCCCACTAGTTATTTGCTGTTGGATTCGATGTAATCGAATTGTCGCGGTTTTGTTCCTTCATTACTGTTGGTTGCGGCTTAAGCTGCAGCCGTTATTATTTTAAGAACTGGTGCCAGGCGCTCGTACGAAAAAGAAGCACGTGACCACGGAGGGATGTAAATGTCCACCCCTATAACTGCCGCGCGTCTGCGCGCCTGTCGCCACTGCTTTTTTTTCTTAGCCTGGCGACGCCCACTCTGGCCTAGTGAGCCTTCTTGACCTCCTGAAATAACCTAGTAGTCCGAAAAGTTTGCCGATCCCCTGCCCGAGGCTGTCGCCCACTGGCACACGGTATTGTCCTTATTGACTTACCTTGCATAGTCTCCATTATTTAATGGAATTTATCTCTGTAATTTCACAAGGTCAAATTAATATATGTAAATAATGAATCCTGCCTGGCGGACCTAGGTATTTCGCGCTAGGAACGTACGGCATTGTGACGGCTGTGCGTCTCGGACGCCATTTTCGGGTAATAGCCGTATGGTTCCTGTTTCTGAACCGAAAGGCTCAGAAACAGGAACCATACGGCTATTACCCGAGAAATGGCAGGGCAGGTCAGGGCTCCTCCGGCTAGGATGCAATAATTTTTTTAAGTATTTAAAATATAATTTATATAGATATATATAATTATGTGTGAAATCTTAGGTGTCATGTTCCAAAGTGACCTCTCGTTAGGCGACCACATCAGCACCACAATCAAGTCTGCCTACTTTCAGCTACATAACATGGCTAACATTCGGGATTGTTCAGACAGGGATACTACATATAAGTTGGTCCATGCATTTGTGACATCCCGTCTTGACTTCTGTAACTCACTGCTTGCTGGTCTACCTGACTGTGCACTCAGGCGCTTAATAATAATAATAATAATATTGCACTTGATAAAGCGCCCTCAGAGAACTTAATCTCTTTCTAGGCGCTTTACATTTGCTGCAAAGTGATACGCAACAGAATAGTAAGTAAAATCATGCCTGAAAAACAAACAAAATGAATAACATGGTTAGGGGTTACATGCACTGGGTCAGCATGCAAATGTGGTTAGTGGCAGCATGAACAGTGTCAGCACGCATAAGCACATCGAGGACGAATCACAAGGACCCACTAAATGCTGTCCTAAATAGGTATGTTTTTAAGTTTCTTTTAAATGTGGTCAGGTCAGGGGATGTTCTGATGCAGGTCGGGAGGGAGTTCCAGGCTGTGGGAGCATACGAGCTAAATGCACGGTCTCCAAAGGATTTAAGGTTTGTACGAGGTATTTCTAGACTGTTGGATTCAGAAAAGCGAGTGGTACGATGCTTTGCCTGATGGGGTAGTATATCTGAAAGATAGGCTGGAGCCATAGAATGAAGAGACCTAAAAGTGAGCGACAAAACCTTGAAGTCAATCCGTTGCTTGACTGGTAACCAGTGCAGGTCGGCGAGAAGTGGAGTAATGTGGCAACTGCGACGCTCACGACAGACAAGCCTAGCTGCAGAGTTTTGCACCAGCTGCAATCGCCTGATCGCACATGCTGGTAGGCCAGTAAGCAGTGAGTTGCAGAAGTCGAGAGAGATGTCACGAATGCATGGACCAACTTATATGTAGTATCCCTGTCTGAACAATCCCGAATGTTAGCCATGTTATGAAGCTGAAAATAGGCGGATTTGACTGTGGAGCTGATGTGGTCGCCTAACGAGAGGTCACTTTGGAACATGACACCTAAGATTTCACACATAATTATATATATCTATATAAATTATATTTTAAATACTTAAAAAAATTATTGCATCCTAGCCGGAGGAGCCTGCCCTGCCATTCTCTACAGCTTGTGCAAAACTCTGCAGCTAGGCTTGTCGGTCTTGAGCATCGCACTTGCCACATCAACCACTTCTCGCAACCTGCAATGGCTACCAGTCAAGACTCGGATCGATTTCAAGGTTTTGTCGCTCACTTTTAGGTCCCTTCCTTTTTTGGCTAGATCCTTTCTCTCAGATCTACTCCCCACCAGGTCAAACATCGTACCATCCGCTTTTTGGAATACAACTGTTTACCTATACCTTGTACTAACCTAAAATCCTTTGGAGATCGTACCTTTAGTTCATATGTTCCCAAACCTGGAACTCGCTCCCAACTTGCGGCACGACATCCCCTGACTTGACCACATTCAAAAAGAAATTAAAAACGTACCTATATATGATACCATTTAGTAGGTCTCAGCGATTCATCTTTTATGCACTTATGCGTGCTGACACTGTTGCATTCTGCCACTAACCACACTTGCATGCTGAATCTGTGTATGTCACCCCTAACCATGTTATTCTTTTTGTTTATCAAGCATGATACCACTCATCATTCGACAGTATTTCCATTGCAGCAAATGTAAAGCACCTTGAAAGAGATTGAGTTCTCTGGGGCGCTTTATCAAGTGTATTATTATTATTAATTCTTTTCAGCAGCCCCGTAACTTAATCTTTACTCGGGTACTTTAGTCATGCCGCAGGATGCGAACTCACGTCGTTTGAGGTGAGCACCTTACCTGTGCCAAACCAGTGCTGACTGAGTGAATGTTAGGTTCAAGAGTTTTTTCATAGCGCATTCAAAGTCTATCCGGCTTTTGGTAGGCATACGGTAGCCAACAGACTTAATCTTACGCAGAAAAAAGAAAGTGAGAAACATAACTGAGTCAATAGGGAAGTTGAGGAAGTGGGTAGCATGGAAGTAGCAGTTCAGGATGGCTGGCAAGGATTGCCACAGTCAGCAGCAGGAGAAGAGACGTCGTTTGCATATTTTCCCGTACAGGCTGGAATTGGTTAGTCTTCACGACGCTCGCCTCAGGTTCTCAGCGCAGTTTAAACTCCCAGCGACGAAGACGCATATTCATCTTTCTTTCTTGGGGCTCCGCTAATTCCCTCGACCGTGCAGCTACACAGTGCAACTTCATTATTGACAATCAATCGCAAGTTCATTGCTGACAATGCGGGACAATCCCGACCGATCATCCTATGTTTACTGGCCTGAACGACACACCGACGAATGATATTCTGTCAAAAACTAAGACACGGCACAGTTAGACTGCGGTCACGTGGCAAGCTGTCATACGCTGGTATGGGGCGTGCAGACAAAAACCGCGGACAAATTCCAGAGAGAGAGAGAGTGAGAGAAAGAGGAAGACGGTAAGAGAGGGAGAGAGAGAGAGAAGAAAGAAAGAAAGAGACGAATAGAGGGAGGAAGAGAGAGAGGGAAAGAGGGAGGGGGAAGGAAAGACAGGGAGAGAGTGAAACACCACTGAACTGCCGACCGGCCGAAGGAGCCTCTTAGGGCTCGACTTCCGCCTGGCTCACTGCACAGGGCTCAACTAAGTTCAACTGACTGTCAGCTAACTGAATTGGCCTTTTATGCTGCCTAATCCTAGATTATCAAGTAACCGGTTCATAGCCGTTACAATTCGGGAACCGTGAATACAGAATATCTTGGCTGTCATAATCTGGCTGACCTAGCACGCCACCATTTCATCCCCGACCGGAAGATTTTACAGCCGTAGTCATCGTGTTAAGCAGCGCGCCTGGCAGAAGCGTCGACCACACTTTTTCTCCTAATAAAGAGTGAATCGAGAATTTGGGTCAGTTAATTGCGACTATTTTAAATCTCCTCGAAAATAGCTACTATTGGCGACTCTGCTACAATGCGCCCGCAATTTTCCGGTCTCGTTCAACCCTTCTGAACTACGTGGAACTACTTACAGGGTTTGAGAGAAAATTTCACCGATGGCAATGCGCAAACATCGGACTCTTCGTCAAATGTAATGAAGCGCCTGGTGAGTGATGCATTGTCACATGAATGGGGTGGCATTGTGATTCGCACTTTTTAACCGGAAGCCATGTGGATTGCCATCCAAACTCGTATGGGCAAGACCCTAGCGAACCACTCTTACGAGTTCCTCGCGCCGCTTTTCGTGTGCTATAGGAACTTTTGCTTCTTGTCGCGTTGTGCCAACCGCGTTGTTTCTCACGAGAAACGCTTATCGTCATGGTCCCGCCTGACTGCGAAGGGGAACTTTGTAGACCAACATTTTCACATCTAAAGAAGACGAAATCGAAAGCTGGCTCAAGTCGACGGCGGCCACAAGCATTTCAGAAGCACCGAGGCTGTCAGAAGCAGAAATCGACCAGCATGTGGCCCGGTTCAAGGCTCAGATGCTAAAAGTAGAGAGGAAGCTTTCCGAAGGGACTCGACGTCAGCTGGAAGTAGGTGGCGGCACAGTCGCGTCGTCGCGAGTGCTCGTCGACGTCGGGGCAACGAGTTTGTGTCTCGCTCTCTTTCTCGCTATCTTTTTTTTACGGTTGCTAGTTTATTCTGACAGCTAGCTGCCTAAAGTTAGACGATATCTTGACTTTTAACGATTGACGATTGTCAACCTCGGCTGTCAATTGTGGAGGAATGACGACCATCGACCACCTCGGCCTCGCTGTCCTCACAGCCGCCGGCGAGCTTTCTATGGAAAGTGCGGCGGCGATCGTAACGCAGCGGCACGAGATTTTCGCCAATCGCCGGCTCACGAAATAAATCGAGCGGGCGACCCGAGAGCAGAGTCGGTCGGTCGGTCGGTCGGTCGGTCGGTAGGGCTGCGTTCGGCGGCGGCTCGACGCTTTCACTCGTCTCGCGAGTGCGCCTGACAGCCTTCCGGACAGGTTGGACCCTGCGAGGGAGGAGGGCCGGCGTAGCTCGCTCGCGCCGACTCATCGAGGAGCATCGCAGAGCGAGAGTGAGCGCAGCCGCGACGCCCGCCCGTTCGCCGCTCTCTTCTGAAACACCGTCGCGCACTAACGCAGGTCATCCCTTGCCTGCCGATAACTCCAGTGAGATGCGACCGTAAGTCGGATTAGCTTCCCAGATGGTAACAAGCAGGTGCGATCCTGCGCATCCCAAGTGGGGAGTGGCGGGGCGGTAGACCAACGAAGGGCGCGCCAGCCCGTTCGGCTGGAGTCTGTAAGCCATTAGGCTATCTATGCACTGTTGCTCTATGCCTGCGTAAGCATTGCCGTGCGTGCATATGATTGATACAATGATCGCCAAATCGCACCGTTAAGAAGCGAGATCTTCGTTTAGCTAATCTAAACGGAATGTAATGCTTTCAACATTACATTCCGTAAGGAATGCGTTCCCCTTTGACAGCCCTTTTGGCCAGGTTCGGTTGACCCGTGAAAGCTTACGAAGCTCAGGTGCGTTTCAGCTGAGATAGTCCCTCCTAGCATGAAATTATCGGTCAAGCTACCATCTTTCAGGAATTGCTGACAAAATTAACAGTCGATCAAGAACTCGTCTAGCTTGTCTATTCACGCGTTAAGATTTAGGAGAATTGCACTGAAATCCAATTTTTTCGTGCGAGCTTCAAACGTGCAATCGATCCGCACTCTAGCTAGTGCTCAAATAGCAGCCGAAGGTCACACTCGTTGACATTTCACTTCAGGTGTTAGACAGAAAGATAGCCCGAAGACGCGAGCTGGCAGAGTTCAGCACTCAAAAGAGAAACTCGCAGGCGAACGAGTTCAATCTCAAGGCGAACGAAAAGAAGAGCATTCTGGAGGATCTCGTTCGCGACGACCACGTGACGGAAAAGCAAGCGGCTGAAATCCTCGACCAATACCGCACCAAGGCCGCTGCTCTCCATCAGCAGCTCGAAGCAGGTGCAGCGCAGCGTGGCGCTACTTGAGCTCGAGCTCAGAGTGGAGCTCGAGGCCGCTGAGCTTGAGCGCTTGAGCTATGGCTTGGGCACTGGTTAAGCGGCGGAGAAAACGACGAGCCACGTTTTGATTGCCTAATTATTTATCATTCGCGGGTCCTGAATTATGACGACTGGGGACTGGTTAGTCACGCTCTGCGATTAGGCGGTTTACAAACTCGAGTCTTGTTAGAGACAGGGAGTTGAGCTCTAGGCGTGGAGCCAGGTGGGAGTTGCTCCCGAGGGTTTACTTTGGAGTACGATGTTAGTAAACCTCAACCAAGTTCAAAATATTGGTGCCCTTCCTAACCTGCCGCTCCGAATCCTGAGCATTGCTTCGACATTGCAACTAGTTTATTTGACTGCGCCTAGTGCTTACAGACAGATCCAATGTATTTAATGTAAGTTTACGCTCATTGCAGTTCATGCACATTTCAATTTCAATTTGTTTTCCAAACTGGGGTGCTTACAGACAGATCCAATGTATTTAATGTAAGTTTACGCTCATTGCAGTTCATGCACATTTCAATTTCAATTTGTTTTCCAAACTGGGGTGACCGTGCTACTTGTTTTGCTTATTTTCGAGAGCGTTGTGAATTATAGTTTTAGTAGCAATTATAAGTCTATTACGTTCGGCCCATCGTTCAAGTGAAAGAGTTGATAAGTGTGGTTACTTCAACTTGCTCCGGCGTTGTGTGCTCTATCTGTCTGTCGGTCGGTCGTTCGGTGCTTCGCACTGCGACTGCTAGAATCTCCTCCTCGGCGGAAGCTCGTCGGCCTTCTCAAAATCGTGCTGCCCTCGAATCCGCCTCATCTGCTTTGTCCTAGCAGTAGCCTCCCCCTTTCCCTTCCCCCAAAGCACGCAGACGGCAAGCCAGACGTCCTTGGAGTGGCCGCCGCGGCCATTCCAAGACTCGAGTCGCACGCTCGCGGAAGGGAAACTTTTTCTTGCGCTTGCTCAGAAAGCGCCCGACAGGAGCAGGAGCTGGCGCTCAAGCTACAGCAGCGGCGGAGCGACCGGCTGCGACGCCTCGACGAGCAGCAGCAGAAGGCCAAGATGGCGATGCTGAAGCAGATGCAGGTGTCACTGAGCGCCGACTCGGCAGAGCCGGCTGACGATACTACGGACGAGACAGTGGCCGTGAGTCGCCGCGAGCACCATTGGCTGGCGTGCCGCCACTTTCGAGCGGGCCGGGGCCAGCGTGTGCTCACGCCCTGGCGGCGGTGCCAGCTGGGGTGAACTTCGGCGACGCACGCATCCATCACTGTCGACGCCTGTTCGCTCGAAGACTCCACTATTTTTCGACGGCGCGCTTCCCGCTGCAATTTAGGCTTTCTTATTTCGTTAAAGGCTTTCCTGGATTTAATGCAGCAGCAGCGAGAAGACAGAGAAGCCGCCATTGCCGAGCTTGACCAGCAAGAGGCCTCCGAGATAGCGAAAGTACGCGATTCTCTCGTCCTCCACGCCACGATCTGGTGGACGCTGGCGATGCGGCTCAGCATATAGCTAAGCGCCACAAGACGTCACGACGCCCCCTCGGGCTTAGCGCGCCGTTCTGCTCTCGGACAGCTCGGCTCGGTGCCTGACGTCGGGTGTGCTGCGTAGACGCTGATTCACGTTTAACATTCTGCGTTTGCTGCATTGCCATGCATGCACGATTTGCAGGTGCTAACTGCCACTTCGCAGCAGACCTCAGTCAGCGCCGATAACTCCTTCAACAACACGCTTAGGAATTCCGCTTGGATTCCTGAAGAAGTCATGGAGCGCTTGATCGCACTGCATAACCAACGCATGGAGGAAGTCCAGCGTAAGCTACCAGCGCCGACGCTCCGTTCGTCAAAGGGCGTAGTCGCCGCTGGTTCGCTCACTCTTGACCTCTGACCCTAAAGCGGCCATCGGTGCTGGGTTCTTTTTGTCGTACACCAAAAGCAGTCGGGGAGCTCTCCTGCCAACCGTCGCCCGGAAGCGGGCCGCGCGACCAGCGAGTGGCCTGTCCTTGAGCTCGTCGGGCACTTTCGTTCGTCGCTAGGCGTCGCCAGCAAGGATCGGAAGAGGGCGAACGACAAGCTGGTCGAGCGCCTGACGCAACGGCAGAAGAAGCGCGACGAGGACAAGCAGAGAGAGGCGGCCGAGCAGGCGGTCATCGCGCAGCAGCAGCAGTCCATGGTCACCAAGGTGCTCGAGAGCCAAGTGGAGCTCGCCGAAGAGTGAGGAGTCCTCGGCGTCCTCGGCCAGCCCTTGCCCCCCTCCCGCCAGCAAGAAAACCTCACCGACCGCGCCTGCGTCGACCCCGAGCGGCAGCGGAGCCGATTTTGAGCTGACCGCTTGTCAAACGCAAAGCCGCCGAGCGGCGCTCGTACCTTGCTGATTACCAGACTCGCGAATGGTCTCGGTTGTAGCGCGCGCAAGCAGATTCTCATGGAGCACGAGAAGAACATGAGTGCGCTCGCGACTCAGATGAGCCTCAACCAGCGCAGACAGCAGGCAGAGTAAGAGCCAGAGGCTGGGAGTCTCTGCTAGCGCCGGGCGACTCGGATGAATCGGCAGGGCTCCTACTGTCGCCGCAGCGCCGCTGCCGCTGTCGTTTCTCGTCAGCCGTGCGACCTGCTCGTCTTACTTTGCTGTGCAGACTCGACCACAAACTAGCCGAGCGAAGGGCCAAGCTGGCGCTGAAGAAGAGCCGCGAGGAGCCCACGATGGCGACGAAAAGTGAATCCGAGAGGAAGCGAGTCGCCGCCGAAATAGAGGCAGAGGAGGAGCGAATCAAGGCGGACCATGCCCGCGCCATCGAAGAGCTCCGAAAGCGGCTGGCTGAGGAGACGAGACAAGCGCTGCTCAGCCAAGAGAACCGGCTCAGCCTCGCCATCGCCAAGCTGCAGGTGCGAGTCGCGCGACCACTTTCCCAGCGGCCAGCACCACCCACCCATCTGCAAGGAAGAGCTCACCAAACCGCAGCCGGTGCTTCCGGCCGGCATCGTCCGGCCGGCAGCAAATGTAAAGCGCCTAGAAAGAGATTGAGTTCTCTGAGGGCGCTTTATCAAGTGCATTACTATTATTATTATTATCATCGTCCTGGCTCTGGAGAGATCCTCTTCGCCAACAGGTTGGGCAAGTGAGGCGGAAGAGTATCTTGCAGCGACAGGACAAGCTTCTAGCCGAACTGCAAGGGCAACTGGCCGACAAACTGGCAAAGAAGAAGACATCCCCGTCGTTGGCCGATCAGCTTCTGCAGCAGCATCAAAACGAGGTGAAGGTCGAAATGGCTCGAGTCCCTAAAGCCGCTTTTACACGGTCCGTCTGGCATCTGTACTGCTTGTATGCTGCTAGTGTCCTGCTTCTCTACTGCTTGTGACCTGCCTGTATCCTACTTGTGTCCTGCTTGTGCTCTCCTGCTTTGAATTTCATTCTTATAGGAACTTCACACCGTCAGTTTACCTTCACTCTTGCTTCCTACTAGCTCCTCTCCTTGGGTGGTTATGGGAAAATTGCTTTTGTTTAGGAAGTAGAAAATGGCCCTCCACGATGCCCTTCCAAGTGAATGGGAACCTTTCATAGCTGCCTTTTTCGCCAGTTTCCTCGTGCTCTGATTCCTATGCTAGTTTGGCCCAGTGATTAAGGTGCTCACATTTTAATGACTGAGGTCAAGGGGAATTTATTTGATGACCGAGGTCATGGGCTCAAGCCCCGTGGCATATGCGAAGCGCCAGATTAGAGATTGTTTTTTTAGGGCGCTTTACAAAGGAATTATATTAGATCAAGAGCTCGTAGTGTCCCATTAACATGGACTATCTTTGAATGCATAAGTCATTTCGCTGGTTGTATAAATATTAAATAAATATGATTTATTTATACAGCGCCCTGCAAGAACTTAATCTCTACCCGGGTGCTTTTCATATGCCGAAGGGCTCGAGCTTAGTCGTTAAAGGCGAGCATCTTACCAATGGGCCTAACCGGGGCGGTATCTCGTCGTTCGTCATACCTTTCAAAGCAAACGAAGAGGCGTGCATCGATGGCGACTACGATTGGTCGTTTGCTCAGTCTTGCCTCAGCCTTGGCCAAAAACTAGAGTCATCCTCAGCTTCCCAGTCTTCGTCCGGTCGTCTACGAGTCTTGGACCGCCGCCCCTCCCCCAGGTTTGGTGATGTACGCACTAAAGACAAGGAGACGCTGGACAAGAAGCGAGACGGACCATGGAAACTCGGCTTTAGGGCGGCATTCACCGAAAGCGATCGGTCCGTCCTTGGCGTCCTGCACGACGCTGGCGGCGTAACGCGGGAGGCGAGCGAGGGCACGCTTCGCTGCATTCGCTCGAGGCGACGCGATGCTTGCAGGTATTGAAGCTGACCGAGCAGCTCGAGACGGACAAGGAGCGCCAGGAGAGAATGCTGCAGGACAAGCTGGAGCGGAAGAAGCTGCTCCGCGAGCAGTGAGTCGCAGCGAGCGAGTGAGCGCGAGGGCGAGCGAGCGAGGCCTGAAGCGAGCGCCGCCCCTGCCGTCGGCGCGCGCGACGACGCTTTCTCGAGCGAGCGCGCTCTTGCTCCTTCCATTCAGGGACATTCAGCAGCAGATGAGAGTCGAAGCTGAGAAGGAGCTCGCCGATCAAAGGGCTCGCGGAGCTGGGTAAGATTCGCTCGCTTGTCGATTTGCTCGCAGACATATTTCAATACGCTGCCACCGCTTCTCTTGCTGACAATTTGGTGGGAGCGTGAGCGCTGGAGAGCCCTCAGCTGCACGCAGCACTTGCAGCTTACAATTCTGATGGGCTTTAAATTCGTGGGACAGTCGCTAGCTCCGTCTAAGTCGGGACAATATGGGTAATCATTGAAAGAATTCGCTACCACGTAGGACATTCCGGCGGTCGTGTGCCGGAAAATATGAGCAAACCTGGGAAATTGGAAGTACGGCAAGAGTAGCTGGAAAATCAAGATGGCGGAAACGCCGTGCAATAGAAAAACGGCTAAGCGCGCCATTGTTGTTGGCTTTCGGAAGTGAAAGGAATGAATAAACAAGAGTTTCTGGCAGCCCGTGTTTAGCGTTAAAGTTCTGCCGGAGGATCGAGAACCAATCGGCTTACTTTTCTACATTTCTCGAGAGATACCGCCGCTCTTATTATGAGCTAAAGAGTTAGTCCGAATAAATTCCTTATTTCTGCGGTTAGAAGAAGCTAAAATGTGTAAGTATGTGTGTATTCTAAGAAAAAGGTCTATTTAGAATTCTTAGGAGCAAAAATGCGTCAGTTTTCTTGCGAGGCTTCAGCATTGTTTTGCGTCGCGACCGACAGTTAGGATGAAAATTACGAAGGCACCATCGATATTAAACTGAAGCAGGCATTAAGATGGTGCAGACAGCGAACTTTTCGCATTCTGCGACCGGGCGACCAAGCGCTTCATTTTTATATAAGCCAGACTCTGCTTTAATAGAATTTGTGTTAGCTTCTAGAAGCTCTTTGTTATTAAAGAAGGCAGACAGTTGTTATGCAAATCAAGAAGCGCGTTCACGTGCATGCTTCTTCAATCTGATTCAAATACTGAGACCACGTAGTTTTTCTAAATGGACAAGAGGCCTTTCGCGCTGAGTTAAACTATACAACAACCAAGAGTAAGCATTTCTAGTGAGAACCCTGTGTGACCACCTGCACGCTCAGCTCAGATCGAGCCATCGGCGACATGTTTTGGCGGTGAAACTCGAGGCGCGCGTCACGAAGGGGACCGCACTTTTGGCCGCTCGCTTGCGGCCTCATGCGGCAGACTGCTGCTGCTGCTGCGGACCGCGCGTGAGCCGTCGTCGTCGGCGGCGGCAGCGAAATCTGTCCGTCGTCAAGGTGGCCTTCTCGGCCTACGTTTTAGCAAAGCCGCCACGGCTCTGTTTGGAATGCTGCTCGAGCAGAAGCACCACAAGGCGATGGAAGACCTCGAAGTGGAAATTCAGGTAAAGCCGCGAGCCAGGACGCGTGCTTCAGGCCACGTCGGCGTCGCCTCGCCCCAGCTGCCGCGCCGGTCCGACGCTTTGAGGCACGACGCTCGCCTCATACTACGCTGTAGGCCGACCTCCGGAAGCAGCGCGACGAGCTGAACGAGCAGTTCGAAACCGAGCTGAAGAAGGCACTCGATGTGAGTGGTGCCGCCGGCAGCGGCGGCTGTGGCTCAGCGTTTCGCACGGGCTCCGCGCTGTCAATCCACGCCGACCGTTCGTTGCCGCCGGACGTCGTCGATGCAAGCGAGGCTCGATTAAGCGAGGCGTCCGAACTGACGTCGGTCAGCGGCGGCGGACGTGGCCGCCAAACGGCTACCGCAGAAGCCGGTCGCCGTCGGCTTAGTTTCTTACTCTCTTGCGGCCTATTACCATTAGCCTATTGCTATTCAGAGCTTGCTCGTTAGCCGCGCAAGGGCAGGAAAAGTGCGGGCGATAGCGACCGAAACGATTGACGTAAAGTGCGGGATACGACTTTTTCGACATGAATTTCGAAGTCCGGCCCCTATATAAAGCGAACCATTGTTGTGATCTCGATCAAGAGAGCCTCCTTTCTTTTTGAAGCGCCATGCTTCAGCTTCAGTTTTTTTTTCTTTCGGCGCCACCGCTTCGCGCGTTCGCGAGAAGTCTTTCGAGATCAAGTGACGAGCCTTGCAACGCCGAATATCGCTCTCTAGGAACAGGGAAAGAGCTTTCTGGCCACCGTGGCCGCGGTCAGCGACCTTAGCACGAAAGACATTAACGAAGCAGTCCAGAACGCCGCACAGAGTAAGGATGGCTGACGTCTCGCGGCGATCCGGCGGCGTCGCTCTCATTCGGTAAGTCGCCTACCGCCGGCCTCGCTCATCAACTGTGCGCTCGCCCCGACCGTTTGCAGCGGTCAATGCGAAAGATGCCGTCGTGCGAAAGCTCGCCAAGGAAATGAAAACGGAAGTGACTCGCGTGAAGAGCTCGTATGGCGAGCGCCGGGATCCTGGCTCGGCCGCCGCCTCCGCTGCCTCGGACGGCTTGGGTAAGGGTTGGTTGGCTGACGCTCCGAGAGCCGGCGCTAGCAACCAGCGCTCAGATGAAGCCAGCGATAGCGGGCCGCCGCCGCCGCCGCGGCTGCGGCTACCGTCTGCCAGCGAAACGAAGAGATTGCTCAAGCCTTCGCCAGCCGCTTCGCTTCTCCTTTCGCGGCAGGAGTACGTCTAACGAAGACGGACGTTCGCGGCGAGAAGGAGCCCGGAGCTCGGCCCAGGTCGGCGAAGCCCAAACTCGGGCGCCCCGATTTCGACGAGTAGTACGACCGGGACTTCTCCGGCTTCCATTGCGGCGGCGGCAGCGGCTCGATCGCCCGCGGTGCCAGGAAGCGTGCGTCCGCCAGCGCCCGGAGCGCCGACCGGTCGGCCGAGCGTCCGTCCCATTGAGCAGACAGCGTCGCGGGGACGAAGAAGTTCTCGTTCATCCAGCGCCTCTCGGCCTCTCTGTGCCGCCGCCGCCGCTCAGCGGGCGGCTAGCCGAGCGGCGAACGCCTCCGAGTCCGCTCCGCTCTTCGGTTCGGCGGCGCCTTTCGAGCTGCATTTTGAAACGGGGCGCTGGCGTTTCGCGACGCTCACGACGTCATTATTAGTCGCTATTAGCGCCTCTCTAATCGCGCCTTCCGCCCTTCCGTTGCTGACAACGATGAGTCCGCCAGCCAGCCTGCCAGCCCGTCCGCCCGTTGCTGGAATAGCCTACGCAACTTTTTCAGCTTCCAGCCCGAGTGGCTATTTACCCAGAAGTGACGGGAGACGCGAAGTCTCTTGCACTGATCGACGGCCACTGGTCGGCTCTATTTACAAATACTCTTGCAGATTTCACCCGAGCACGGTTTTAATGGCCGCGGCAGCGGTTGCTGCCTCGAGCAGCAGGGATATGAGCGAAACGCCGGTCTATTTGTTTGCGGCTTTATCAGCTGTGCATCTGAGCCAAACAAGTCGTGGACTTAGCACGCCTGACCCCAAAATTTAGCATCTTGGCCGCATCATCCACATTTGCACGAGCAGGGATTTCGAAGACTGGCGTGCGGATTAGCACGCTGTCGTGCTGGCGAGTGAACGCGTGTGCATGCCTGGCATCCTCTGAGACAGGCTGGCGCTCGGTCGCTTAGAAACGGTAACACAGAGTGCGCATTGAAGAGAAATAAATACATTATATAAATTGGTAGTCAAATGCGCCCATATCTTTTCTCTATTGTCAAAAATACGGTTATACAGACGTTCTTTTTTTGTGTTGGCACCACCCAAAACGCGATCGAGCAAAGCCGCAAGACTCGACAGTATAATTACATATAATTCGTTTGTATAGTACCCTCAGAGAACCTAGTCTATATCCTGGCTCTTCACGTATGCCACATGGCTCGAGCCCACGATCTCGGTTGTCATAGGCGAACAACCACCACCCTGTGCACAACCTCAATGACGTCAATCCGCAAGTTCGCTAGCACAATGCAGAGTAAATTCCTCGACACTTTCATCTCGAATCGTATATCAAGACTGTGAACCAATCGCGCATATCCTAGTCCTGTGTTGCGAGAGACGTCCAGAAGAAAACGAGGCAGAATTATATACTGTATACTTGCAACCAGAAATTCTAGCTTTGGCGTGTAATTGTTGGCGACTACTTCAAGAGGTGGCTTTGGAAGTGCGGCAGCGGCGGCGTTGCAAAGGCTTGACGATTGTTTTGTCCCCGATACGACATCAGCTAATTTTCGTCCATCCTCGGTTTCCCCGTCGGATGTCCAAAACTTACCTGACATCGTATCGGGAAAAAAACTCTCATGACTAAGATAGCCTCATTTGTGTTACTTTGTTGGATAAACTTACAGTAAAATTTCGTTCATTTATTAATTCATTTATTTTAGCATAAACATGTTTACCTTATATAGCAAATGACTTCTCAATCGAGGCAAAGATATTATTTCCCTTTTGAAACTAGGAGGTTAATGAATATTGACTTTGATTCAACAAGTAGAAAATAGGTTGGAAAACAAGGTAGATTTAATAAAGTTGGATTTATAGAACTAGTTATTACTGGAGGTGGAAATACTTCAACTTTTGTTTAAAAAACGAAAAGAAGATATTCAGACTTTGAATCACTTAAAGAATTACTTAGATATCAAACAAATAAATTACTTGATATAGTTTGAAGTTCATGGCCATTTATTAGAGTTCACTTTAAAGTATCATTCGATATAAAAATGTTTGATAATGGAGAAAGAGAAAGAAAAGGAGCACAATCAAAATCAATGTTAACAATGAATAGTGAGTCAGCAAATACAATTTATGAAAAAATAATGCTTTCGCTAGGGACAAATTCTGAGATGTTAATAGAACACAATGTTGGTTCTGGATGGTTATTTCTTTAATATCCTTCATTTTCAGTTGTTGTTTCTAAATATAAACCTATAGACGGTGGAACATATACTGAAACTCTTGAATATCTAGCTAAAACAAAAGTGTATAATTAACTTAAAAAATGTTGGTGATGAGTTTTGTACTTTATGGTGTGTTTTAAGAGCTTTAAATCCAATAGATAGAAATAAATGGAAGATAAATGACTTAAAAGAAATATTATCTATTAAATATTCTCACTTGATTAATTAAATTGAATGGTCTTTAATAGTTAAAAATGTTGATAAATTAGAGAAAGCAATGAATGCTAGTATAAATGTTTACTCATGTGGATATAAAGAATCAAGAGTTTCTCCATTAAGAGTTGCTAAAAAGTCAGATGAAAAAGGTGGAAGACATGTAGATATATTATTAATTAATAAAAATGAGGAAAAAAACATTGTAAGTTGATTAAGAGTTTTCATTCATTATGTAGACCTGTAAACTCTGGAGGAAAACAATATTGTTGTCATAGGTGTTTAAATAGATTATTTGATAAAAAAAAACAAGTAAATGAACATTTAGCATTATGTGAAAGTATAAACTCTGGAGCAACAGTTTATGTAATGCCAAATGAAAATAGTAAGCTTATTAAGTTTGATTCTTTCAAACATCTTAATACATGCCCATATTTTTGTTATGCAGACTTTGAATCTATAATTGAAAGAGGGAAAAATGGATCAATTCATACTCCCTGTTCAGCTGCTAATGTTATTATTGATTAGAAAGGAGAAGTTTGTGATAAGTTTATGAATGTTGGTTCTGAATGTGTAGTTCAGTCTTTACAAAAACTATTTGATGTATCAGACTTTTTAAAAAGTAAATTGATTAAACATAATTCAGAAAGTCAAATGGATGACCTAACTGAAAGGGAATTAGAAGAACATGAAAAAGCTATTTTCTGTTAGATGTGTAAAGAACTACTTAATTCAAAAAAGGGTGACATGAAAAAGGTTTATGATCACTGTCATCTAAAAAATAAATATAGAGGAGCTGCTCGTCTATTAAGACTCACATTGACAAGCCAATTTTATTAAAAAATAAAGATTTTTAAGATTTGTTTTAAGAAGTTTGTTGGAACTAACTCTATTAGAAATATTAAAGATACTAATAATACTTTTGTTTATAGAGTTTTTGGTGAATCAGAACAAACGATAACAGTAAGACCTTGAATTTATTCTGCAACCTCAGATGATGTAAATATTGGTATCGTAGATATGATTAAAAACTCTATTACACAATCAGGTGCAACTACAGATAAATTTGAACTAGGTGTTGATACTGCTACTTCTAATTCTTGGATTAAAATGCCTGTTGGTTGGACATTTCTTGCTAATAAATCTAGGATTTCTAGTATATTAGGTTTTACTGTTTCTGCTTATACAACTGATCCAAACTTTTCAACAATGTATCCTAGTATAACAAATAAAGTGGTTTGCACACCTAATGTTAAGTTTACTTCTGAAAATAAAGTTTTCGTTTCTGATCTAAATCTTATACTTGTAAATTGTAATATGGTTGCTAGTGGAACAAGTTTTGTAAGGAATGTATGGAAAAAGATTATATGGAAAAAAAACTCAAGTATTAAGAAATTTTGCATGCAATTTCTATCCATGGGAACAAATGGTCCATGAACCAAATACGATTGAATATCATAATATTACTAGTGATTATATTTCTGATATAATAACTACTCTTACTGATCAGAATTTGAAAGTATTAGGTTTTAGTTCACAACAAATTACAGTTGTTATAGAAATTCTTGAAGTTCAATATAGGAACATGTCTATAATATTAACTGGAACAAGCAGTACAGAATCAAAAACATTAGTTAGATGGTTAATTGTTGCAGCTCAAAACTACAATAAATACAATGATTATACTGGAAATCCTTGCACATACAATCACTGTGATATTAAAAATGTTACTGTACTTGCTAATGGATCCAAACAATATCCTGCTGTTGAAGAACAAGTGCACCAAACTTGGAAAATGTACTCCGAAATACATGAATTTCACAACATTCAGAAAACAATATATTGGTCTTAATGAAGTTACTGTACTTGTTGGTGTTACTTATCCTGAAGGGTTATCTTTTTATTCCATTTATGTTATTTATCTGCAATACAATAATGAGCCTCTTAGAGTAACATCAAGATTGGATGTAAATATTGAATTCAATTCTACTCTGCCTGATACAACCAATACAATTCTAATTCGCTATTTGACTATTTGTGAAAATACTGAAGAACTAACATCTAATGGCAATGGAGCTAACTTTAGTTGTAGTAAAGGAATGTTTTTTTATGATGGAAAAGATTTTTAATAAAATTATAATTTCTAAATATAATGCAAAAAAAAACAAATTTTATTCAAGGTTCAGATGAGTGGAAAAGAGCTATGACATTAAATATTGGTGGTTCAGAAGTTTATTCTGTTTTAGGAAATTATATGGTTTTTAGAGCACAAATAGATTGTGATATTGAATTAATTGCAAATAGAAAACTGAAAAAATGTATGTCTAATAACTCTCCTATGAGACTTTCTCAAATGTTGTTTGGAAAGGTATTTGAACCTATTGCTGCTAAATTTCTAGAAATGAAACTTGATAGAAAGACTGAAAAATCAAATGAATGCTTTACTAGTGATGGAGTTTATAGGTATTCTCCAGATGAAATTTTAGATGAAGATACACTGATTGAGATAAAATCATTGTGGAGTCGGAGTGTAGTTGAAGATTACATACCCAAACAGTATTTAGCACAGTGTTTACTAGGTCTTCATGTATTGAAATCAAGAAGATGTTTTATTGCGAATTTGAAATATTTGTTCCTGGATTAAATTGCGATGGAAAACCTTTGGATTATAGCGCAGCTGGAACTGTAAGGATACCGAAAGATTATGTTTTTGATATGCCAATAAGAATACCGCTATTTATTTTTTTACTTAAAGATAAGAAATACTTTGATTTTGAGTTTGATATCATTTCTGATTATGGTCTTTTTTCAAATAAAAAGAGTTTTGGTTATGATTCCAAATAATATATAAAAAAGTAGAAATAAAAGTAATAGAAGAAGAAGAATTGAGAAGGTTTGCAAGAATAGTACCAATTGTAAGGCAAGTTCTAGATAGAATTAAAGTATTAGTCAATGAATATATAGATGACTTCAAAGTTTAATTCAACTAGTTATGTTTCAAAAATTAATGGATATATATTATCAGATCTTAACGCAAATCGAAATAGAGTCATAAATTTGGCTGATCCAATAAATTATAGTGATGCTGTAACAAAATCTTATGCAGATGCTAATTTTGTTGTTAATTCAGGAGCATCATTTAATCTTGCTGGTAAGACCATTACTAATCTCGGATCAGGTGTTAATCCTAGTGATGGTGTTAATGTTAGTCAAATAAATAATTATGTCAAAAAACAAGTAATACGATGTTAGGAGATTTAAACATGAATAGTTATGCTATAACGTCTACTTATTGGAATTCAGGTAATGCTAATCCATGTGTATTAAATGAAGATTATTGCGTTACTTATGGAGGAATGAAACGCGATGTATTACTAAAAGCATTTCCTTCAACAATAAATATAAATATGGGTGGAAATTCAATAACAAATGTTGCTGATCCTGTTCATCCTTCTGATGTTGCAACAAAATCTTATGTAGATAAAACAGTTAAAAATTACAGAAGTAATATCAATCTCAATGAGTCCTAAAGCATTGAATTTAATTATAAATCTATCAGCATCTTATTCACGGAAAAATAAAGCATCATAACCTATAATGATATTAAGTGTTGTGGTTGTTGGTGCATATAATTGTGTATCTCTTAGACCTAGTAGTGATACAACTGTTGTATCTGGTGAAATAAGAGCTATAAATACTTCTCCAAGTGGAGGTGTTGACTTAAAATATTATGCTTATTTTAGTAGATTATCAACTGATTATTACTTCATTGATAATCTTGGAAATTTAAAGGTAAACCTCTTGGTCAGTTATGTAGCCTCCTGAGAAATATAAATGAACAATTAAAACAATCAACTCTTTTAACTTAGTTGCTTTACGTTTACCGTTAACAAGTGGGAATAGTTTTGAAATAGCACAAATAGCTTCATGGCCTAAACAATGATGTTAACATGAAGTAGAAAAACATCCTTTTTTAAGTGTTTCTTAACTAATGAATATAATTTAGTTGGTCTCTCTTTTTTAAATGTATTAGAATTTATGGTGTAATATGAACAAATAATACTTGTATCATTACGTAAAAGACTAGAATCAAATTCAAATTCATTCATATCTAGATCACAGATATCACAACGAATTTTATACTTTTGTTTTGGTCTTTTTCTTTTTGGTTGTTTACAATAAGGATGGCCTGATTCAAGGTATTCGATTTCACTAAATGTATTTAAACATATGTCACACAATATTTCCATTCTCTATAGTATGTCATTTTTAACTCTAAATGAAAGAAAAAAGAAGGTAAATTCAATCCTGACTCGGATATAAGTCAAGTATTCAAACCAAGACCTAGAGACATTCCAACGGGTTTCTTTAATATTGTTGAACCTAATGAAAATCATCAAGCAGACATTTTATATATGCCTAATTATTCTTAATATAAATATGCTTTGAGTGTTATTGATGTTGCTAGTAGATTTAGGGATTCAAGACCACTTAAAACAGTCTTCTAAAAAAGTAACACAAGCAATAATAGATATTTATAGTAAAGGTCCGTTAGAATGGCTAAATAAGATAACAGTAGATCCAGGATCAGAGTTTAAAGGAGAATTTGCTAAAGAAATGAAGACATTAAACACGTGTTATAGAAGGTACTAGTAAAAAGAGTGTTGCATTAGTTGAAAGAATGAATAGAATATTAGCTGAGAGAGCATTTATTGCACAGTATGAAAAAGAAATATAAGGTATTAATAAAGGAGATTATACTAGAAATAAAGAGTGGATTTATAATTTACCAAAGATTATTGATTATCTAAATAATAGTATTACAAAAGCAACTGGTGAAAAACCTTCTAAAACAATAAAAAAATAGTAAAAATATAGAAACCAAAATATCATAGAAAAGTAGGAAAACAAGAAAAATGCTCTGCCTACTTTCAGCTGCATAGCTAACATTGCTAAAGCTCGGGCTTGTTTAGGTAGGGAGATCACATCTAAGTTGGTCCATGCATTTGTGACATCCCGTCTTGACTTCTGTAACTCACTGCTTGCTGGCCTAACGGCATGTGCAATCAGGCGCTTACAGCTGGTGCAAAACTCCGCAGCTAGACTTGTGTGTCGTGAGCGTCGCAGGTGCCACATCACACCACTTCTCGCAGACCTGCACTGGCTACCAGTCAAGCAACGGATCGACTTCAAGGTTTTGTCACTCACTTTTAGGTCCCTTCATTCTTTAGTTCCAGGCTACTTATCAGATCTACTCCCCAACAGGCCAAGCATAGTACCACCCGCCTTTGGGAATCTAACTGTATATTTATACTTCGTACAAATCTCAAATCCTTTGGAGACCATGTCTGTAAATCGTATGCTCCCAAAGGCCTGAAACTCACTCCCGACTTGCTTCACGACATCTCCTGGCTTGTCCACGTTTAAAAAGAAACTAAAAACGCATCAGTTTATGACAGCAGTTAGTGGGTCCCTGCTATTCGTCTTTTATGTGCTTATGCATGCTGACACTGTTGCATGCTGCCAGTAACCAAACTTGCATGCTGACCCTGTGCATGTCACCCCTAACAATGTTATTCATGTTGTTTATCAAGCATGATACCACTCACCATTCGATCGCGTTTGCTATGCAGAAAATGTAAAGCGCCTAGAAAGAGATTAAGTTATCTCGGGACGCTTTATCAAGTGCATCAATATTATTATTATTGTATAAGTGTGACGCTCTTTCAAATATTTCGCTTTTTCTATTCGATGTAGGGCTAACGCGAGAATAACGTTCATATCTCCGTGAAGTGACGCCGCTACGCACCACCCATAGCCGCTAGGATTCTCGCGACGAACGGTGACCACCACCATCAAGCCACCGCGCCCACTTTCCTCCTCCCCACCAACGCCGAAGCCGCGCTGCGGGCGAGGCGTACGAGCCGTCGGGCGTGATGAATGCAAGAGATTTTGCAAAGGTCTTGATTAAAAAATTTAAAATGTTCGAAGACATTCAAAAACCTGATACATAGGGGCCGCTTTAAATTCCCACAGCACAATCGTTGGAACTGGCGGAGTTTCCAATCTCTCGCGGCCCACTAATCTAACATCGGGGCGTTCGCGCCGCCGGCAGCCGTCTCCATTGACGTGGCAGATTTACACGGTAAAGGATTTCATGAGATGGAGAGAATAAACAACAATTATTTTTTTTAACTACAGGCGAAACACGCGTTTGGTCATTTTCATTAAGTGGGAACGACCATGAAAACGAGCAAATCGAGGTGCTATATCGGTATCCGTTAGTTACAATAGAATGCAAACTTTTTGCTAATGCTGCCATCTGCGCAGGATATTTCAACCTTTAAAAATCCAGCCGCCGCCCCAAGGTTATTTCCGGTCTAAATTTTGTGCTTATGGTACTCGCAGAGGCTCAGCTTCTTGTTGTGGGCCACGCCCACGTTTGACGCCCAAAATCGAGTCTACGAGGCTGAGACTTGAAAAATCAAGGCCGCGATACAGCATCTGAGCGCAGGCCCGTCAACAGAAAATCAACTGAGTAGATCAACACAAAATGCATGGCAATAGCAAATAGGACTATGGCTAATATCTGTAAAAAATAAAGTCATATTAATAATTTCAAAAATTGAAGTCATAGACTACTTCTTAGATTCCTTCGCCTGTCTCTTGTACAACTCTTCGGGAGCATCTATGGGATTTTTCTAGCATTAGTCAGCTGGCATTGTAGTGAACCATTCTCCTTGGTATCTTTGCTCCGTTGTCGCGATATCTTTTTGAAGACGTCTTCCACGTTCATCACTAACCATGATACTGTTGTCAGGGTAGAAATCCAAATGGGAAGGAAGGAAGTGAATATGTAGAGACATATTGCAGCCATGTTTCTGATACTGCATCAGCATGCCTTCTACTAGTTCCTTGTAGGTTTCTGCCCTAACATTCCCGTGAAAGTTTGTAGACACAAGGCCACAAGTATTTTAGGCTTGTTTCACATCATCCTGCAGCAAGTTGTTGAACTGGTCATCTTTGAAAAGCTCTCGAATATGAGGACCGGCAAAAACTCGCTCTTTAATCTTTGCTTCGCTGTATCGAGGGAATTTTGTCATGCAAGTATTGGAAAGACGGCGAAGTCCGGTCCGCGGCTTTTACGAAGTTCTTCACATCAAACCTAGTTTGACGTGAAGGAGTGCTAGCAGGATTTGGCGAGCCTCGACCCGAGCTGGGTGCTGGATACTCTTCTCTCCGACTGCTACATTTTGCCTGCATTCCTTCCGCGTGTAGTGCAATTCCCTCTACTCGGCCATCCCACTCACATAAGAACCACGTGTATTTTATACATCCCTGCTGCAGTCCCATTTGAAGGGCAACTGCCTAAAAATCCCAGCAAAGGTACCAGCTTTACTTGGTGTACCCAGTGGAATTCAGTAGCTGCTTAAAGCTATCGTTTGTCTCTTTCATGTGTACACCATGTTCTACTGAAATAGATGGAATACGGTTTGGTCCCTGTGATTCGTCCTCTATGTGCTTATGCGTGCTGACACTGTGCATGCTGCTACTAACCACATTTGCATGCTGACTCTGTGCATGTCACCCCTAACCATATTATTCATTTTGTTTGTTTTTCAAGTGTGATTTTACTTACCATTCAATAGCATTTCACTTTGCAGCAAATGTAAAGCGCCTAGAAAGAGATTAGGTTCTCTTTCTAGGCGCTTTATCAAGTGCATTATTATTGTTATAATTATTATTTCCATTGTGCAAAAGCAAAGCCTTAAGACACAGTCTCTAAGTCTACTAATAGCCTCCATTAGTGTGGGTCATGGGTGATTTGTAACGCGTTCGTGAGGCTTTCAATATCAGAACAGAATACCAGATTACTTTTTGCTCGGGAGAAAGGCTCCAAGTGCTGGTGGCGCTTTCGATATAAAGTAATTGTGACACCATGGAGAAGATTCCATTGTTGTATTCCCGATCCTAGCAACTCCGCCTTGTTCTTGATAAGTCCGAATCACGAAGTCCAGATCATTCAGTTTCTCCTGAGTTATTCTCTGTGTGGGTTGATGATGCACCGCAGTGGAAATTGGTATCTCTGCATGCTGACGTACCAGGAGATGGACAGGTCCGCTCGCCCTTGTCGTTATCAGACGAATCAAGAGAATATCCTGCTGAGGTTTTGGAATAGAAAGTAAATCACCATGTGGAACTGGTCTAAATGCTGACGGAATGTTTGGGTAGACTGCTATCGACTTCTCTTGCTTCTTTATTCCGCCGGAAAGGGGAGGAACCGAGCAGAAGTAGCAAACATTTATGCGGCAGCTCGGATCTCTTCGCGCCGTGGGGATGCAAACGGCATTGATGATGGTATTTTGCCATTCAACCACCGCGAAAGCTCTGTTGTGAACAGGCACAGCATACATGCGGGCCCAAGGCTGGCCTTGGCCACCAATCTTGCATACCAAGTGAAGATGAAATGCCTTCTCCTTCACTTGGGATGCTATACTTTTCTTCTGATTGGCAAATGCCACTTCCGCACATGTATAGCAAAAATTGTCCACATTACTAACGCACTTTCGAGGCATTACTTTTCTATTTTGTACCCAAATGGATAAAATAATAACAGTTTCATGTAACAGTCGCTTAAACTTTCTCGCACACAGTCTGAAACATTGTAAATGCTCAACCTTTCCGAGTGGGCCTTACGACTTCAGCTTACTGCAGCAGCCGCCTGGCAGTATTGCATTGCATCAGAAAAGGATGCAATAAACCCTGGATGATTTGCGCATGACGTCATCCTGCAATGCGATGCGATATTACATTAGCCTAGGCTTATTTAGAATGTTTCTGAAGTCCTACTGGATAAACTTACACGGTGAAACGTAGAAAATGAACTATACGAAATATTTTCAAAATGAGTCAATAAAAAAACTGGATGGTACTATTCTCGCTCGGCACACCTAGATACTACAGAGTATGGCCTTTTTAAGGTCAGTAACGATTTCAACGTTTACCTGTGCTATAGGGGTTGGCCTTTGATCAACCCTACCCGGTCGGGCGCTTCTGTTTCATTCAAGCGCCTGACAAGAAAGTTCTAAAAAAAAAAACCTGAGCCACCATTAAACGCTGGCCCTAGGGCAACTTGCCCCTCTCGTGGAACCATACGAGCTGCTATCTCGCGGTCAACCTTACTTTGAGCTCTACTTCAGCTGTCAGCCACTACCGAGCCGCCAAACAAGACAAACGTCCGCGCATTCCCTTTGCGGTACCCCAACAGCGTCGCTTACGGCACGCGCGGTCGTCGGAACAGAAGCGTCTGCCGACGGCAGGCCGGCTCTTCGTAGAAGGACCGGCCTGCCGTTGCTAGGATCGGCGGACCGGCTGCAGGTCTGGTCAATCAGCCGGCGCGTCTCTCGGCGCTGTCTCACCGCCGGCGGCTGTGCCGGCCGCCGACGGAGGAGGTTCGTTGACTTTAGTGAACCCCTTTATAGTCCCAGACATGCCAGCTTCGAAGAAAACTAGCAGCCATCCTACAGGGCGAGAGAAGAACGTGCCAGCTTCATAACAGAAGCGATTGCAGACTTTGCTTTACCTCGGCGGCACTATTCTCACGCGGCTGATTGATTATACGCCGCACCAGGGACACATAAGGGCTAAATTGCAAGTTAGCACCGAAAGTATGTAAAGACGACAAGAGGTCTCGCTATCCAGATCTCGCGAGTGCTGTACGGTCTCACCGGCGGGCCGCATCGTTATTCAAGCACTCGCTGCCAAACATCTGCTAATCCGTCCCCGCCAACGTAGAATTCTGTCGACGCGCGACCTTGAAATTGCTAATCACTCCGATGCAGGCACCCTATTCAGATCTGGTGTCAAGACCTAGACTAGAATTTCGTCAGCATCTCCGCATTATTTCACTTCCGCCGACTAGCTGCCCCTAGCGATTCTGTTGACCAGCTTTCCGTAACGCAGCATCCCCGGGCTCGCCATGGAAACGTTGGGGTGAAGCCGCGCGACGCGGCGGCAGTAGTAACATCCGGGCTTCCGGAAGTTGCGGCCATTGTCATATCCATTGGGGTTTCCGTTGGACCCGGCAGCTCGTGTCGGGACACCCCTCGGGTATCGCAGCTATGTGAACGGATAATGAGATGCAACGCCTAAAGCAGGTTAGATGCTGTTTTTCTATGTTAATTCCCATCCGGATAATGCATTAAGGCCGCTTTTTTGCATGTAAATGCCGATTACAAAGTTGGCGCCCTCCGGTCCACTAGCAGCCCATACGCTACTTGTGGCATGGTCTGTCTACAGTAGCGAGCGTACGTCGGTGCCCATCTCGATGCTCGCAAGTGGCAGTAAATAAACTTTGTCGGTACAGTGCTCGCCCCATTCATACGGTGCACGTTTTAACGAGCCTTCTTTAAACTCGTAGGTGCTATGAATGCTGGAAGCCTTCGCGGCTTGTGCAAAGTTGACCGGGAACTCGTGGACGCCTGTAAGTGGCTGAGAACCAATGTAGATCTCAGAGGCATCGATCTTCACGAATATCCTGTGGGGCTTCAGGCCCCGCATTTTCGGGAAAATCTCTGCAAGCTTGAGCTGAGCCACAACTGCCTCGTAAGCATCCCGCCGGACGTCGGGCTGCTGCAGGGGCTTCGTTATCTATGCCTGGGCCACAACCGGCTGAACGATCTGCCGCAAGCGCTGTCGCTGCTCAAGAACCTGGCAGTGCTCGACGCCTCTCACAACTGCCTGAGTGCCGTGCCCGCCTGTTTGAAGTCGCTTCATTCGTTGTGCTGTCTCAACCTCTCGGGTAACAAAATTAGAGTCGTCGATGTCGATATATTACGGCTTCGGAGCCTCGCGAGACTGTACATAACGAGGAACCCGATAGAGAATGTTCCCAGGCAGGTCTCGGTCGCCGGCCTGGAGAAGCTCAGGGAATACTTCGGCGTCGTTATCAGCCACGGTCACGAGGACGGCCGCTCCCAGGCCAGCCTGTCGCCGACCGCCTATCTCCGCTCTCAGATCGCCACCGCGCTCTGCCTCGGCCAGTTGACCGATGCGAGCGGCTCGTCCGTCTGGGACCAGTCGCCGCACTCCGATGCCGATGCCACGGCAGCCGCCGTCCAGCAGCAGCCGCCACTGCTGCAGCCTCTGCCCACTGTCGGAGCCACGAGTGACTATGGGACCTGGTCTGGAGGCGAGCGAGGCTCCGAGGCCACGCCATCCGAACCCTGCCGAGGCTCCGATGGCGGCCGATTCTTTTTCGCTAAGCACCACCCTGGTGGCGGCGGTGGCGCGAGGCGGCAGCACGCGCGCAGCCACTGCGATGACGAGGGCTCCCAAGGGGATTCGGACAGCAGCGGCCCGTGCCGCGGCGGCAGCAGCGACTCGGAGAGCAGCGATCGCGAGTGGTCGCCCGAGTCGGGCAGCACGCTGACCGGTGGCGCCGGCGCCGGATCGTTAGACTTCACCGTCCAGTGGTGCGACCGGCACGCCGCGGATGGCAGCTACGCTTCGTCGTCGTCGTCGTCCGTCGGCTCCGCTGCCGACGATCTCTACCGCGTAGGCGGCGAAGGCCCGGCGTCTTGCCTCGACGCCGAGGATTCGTATTTCAGACTGCAGAAGCAGACGCTCGCCGACCACACGCGCGTCCTCAAGTACAAGAACGTCGTGGCCGTGATACCGGCACACAATCGCAACGGCTACGTGCCCGACGAATTCACCATCGACGTGGTGGAGGATCTATACTACACGCCGCAGCTCACCGAGCGCTCGCTGCACGCCAGCCAAGTGGTGCGGCTCGGCCCACATGGCTCCGCCTTCTACGAAGACGAGCCGGCGCTCATCTACCTGCCGCTCGGCGCCGACGTCTCTGCTGCCGCCGCCACTGCGGCTGCTGCAGAGAGCGAGGGCAGCCCGCCTCCGCCACCGGCGACGACGCGCCTCGTGTGCTTGTGCAGCGACACGCCGCACGGCAGCGTGCCGGACTGGAAGCCGCTGTCGCCGTCCGACTACGACTACCGTCCTGGCGAGAGCACGGTGGGTGCAAGGCAGTCGAGCGGCACCACGGCCTGCACGGCTTCTGCTCGTCGGTCGGGTCGGGTCGCATCTCTCTCTCTCTCTGTCGACTGCGTCTGTGCGATCTCGCTTGCATCAGGCTAGCCCCGGCTGCATGTTGCCTCACTGAGCGCCTGCTTGCCAGGCCGCCGGCACACCACCGTTGGCAAACATGCAGAGAAAGACAACAAAGACAGACAGACACACACAGAGAGACACGCAGAGACTCTTAGCTGTTGGAAGCTCATTCGTGTAGTCGTTCGTTCAGGCTCAAGCATGCGCGCATACCGCTCCTAGCTGGTGCTCTTGCAGTCACGTGGTTGATTCGGTCCTGATGCTCTGCTTGCCTGGCCCTGTCAGTGGGCTAGCCCTTGAGCAGCCTGGTCCTTCTCCCTGTACTTGGCTTGCTCGTCAGCTGATGACCCGCCCGACGACCAGCTAGGCACTGGCTGCCAGGGGTTGGGTGGGACCAACCTGTGGCCGAGGCCCAGCTTGTTGAGGCCCCGAGAACCCGGGTGCGATCGAAGAGGGTTAGCCACCGATCGTTCGGCACCGTGCCGTCAGTCAGCAGGTGCTCCAGTGTGCCTACCCAGCAGTCGCATGTAACTACCTGGGGTGTCCCACCCTCACCCAAAGACCTGTGCGCTGGCTGTCACCACGGACAGTCAGCTAGTCCCTGCAGCATCGCAGCCTGTGTCGTTTGATTGTTGTCAAACGGTTGCCTTAACCTCAACGGAGGCGATGCGTATGTACACAATAGTTCAGCCACGTTAAGCTCTATCTCACTGGCTAGGTCAGGTGCTCTCCGAGTCCCCTTGGGAGCCCTCGTCATCGCAGCGGCTGTGCGCGCCACCGCCGCCTCCAGGGTGCGTGTTACGACCGTGGCCACAGCTGCTGTCAGGTAGTTTGCAGTGGCAGATGCGAGCAGTTTTGTACGGCTTCCTGCCTGCTCGGTCGCTGCCTGGTCATAGACGAATGCGTTCGTCGTGCCAGTCTGAAAAACTTTGTGTGTCCATCTCGAAAGGGTGAGTGCCATCTAGCAACAGACCTAGCCGAAATGTGCAGAGGCGCTGGTTGGCCCAGAGCTGTAGCTGCACAGTGAACGGCACCAGCCTGTCTGAACTCGCCCTCACCTTGATGGAGGTTAACATTGGCTCCTGTCATCTGACTGGTGTGGTGCCAGCAGCTTGCTAAGGGCTCACAGCACAGGGAGGGAGAGGGCAAGTGCGGCCGGAAGAGGGATGCTGGTATGCATGTCGGTGCACATGCAGAGCCGGCAGCTAGTTTTAGCGCTTTGGTGAGCCCGGCTCACTTGGACTTATTTGTTAAACGTCTGTTCCCGAACCGGTGGCTTGCATTTCTAAGCTCCCTCTGCCATATTTGCAAAACCTCGTGTTTCTAGCATCGTTTGGTCGCATTTGGATGGCGTGCGCATTATAGGGGCTCGCGGGGTGGCGATACACTGGTCTAACGCATGCAAACTCGCCTACTTAACAGGTGGTCATACGTGCACGGCACTTCAGCATGTTCACTGCCGTCATCTCCAGCCCGTACCCGTGTGCAACGAAGCGGGTCAGTGCACGCAGCGGCGGGCGTATCGTCGTGCCGGGAGTGCCCGGTGTAGAGGTGCTATTCCCGAGCGGTGCTCTGGCAGCGGACGTCGAGGCCAGCATCAAGGTCTACTACGACGACGAGCCGCCGCCGCCGCTGCAGCAGCTAACCGGCACCGGATGCAGCAGCTCGCAGCAGCTGCCACACGTGCCGGCCGCTGCCGCTCTGGCCACGCCCATCGTACTGCTCAGCCCTCACGCCTGCCAGTTCCGCCGGGACGTCCGCGTGCGCCTGCCGCTGCCCGACTGCCGGCTCGTGTGCGAGCGCTTCGGCCTCGACCCGCGACGCTCGCTGACCGTTTGGTGCTCGGCGACGGGCGAGGGCGAGCCGGCGCGCTGGCAGCGCTGCGACGTCGCCTACGAGGTCGAGGACCGCGGCAAGGAGGGCGGCGGCGTCACCATCTCCTTCGCCGTGCGCCACTTCTCCTGGTACAAGGCACTGTGGGACATGGTGGCTACCGCCGTGCATGGCGCGAAGATCGGCGTGTCGTACGTCTACCCGCGCATACGCTTCCTCATGATGTGCCAGGCAATGATGGAGGAGAGCAGCAGCGCGCGCAGCTTCGGCCTCGAGGTGATCTGCTACCGCAGCGACAAAAAGCTGCCCGAGATGGGCAACTACAAGCATCGCGTCGGCGGCAGCCTCAAGCCGAAGTTCGTCAGGCCCGGTGAGGATTACGTCGGCTCGTCGCGGCTTAAGCGATCGGGCGTGTCGGTCGCCGCATGAATGCTTGCCCGCACAAGTGCACGCACACACGCCTGGACACGGCAATAGTGTCTCCCTCTTGCTCAGTGCACTGGAGCAGCACGATTGCTGCAGGCCGCTCTGACGAGGCTTTGAAATAGGACGCGGTAGGTGTACGCCAAGCAGCAGCAGGTGGCTGCGCTAGAGCTGACGCACGTGCTGAGCACACGAGGGAGGAGCACAGAGAGACTGACTGAAAGGGAAGGCAGCGATAGCAGCGATAGCCTGATCGTGGTCAAGTTTCGGCCCGGCGACTTGGCTGACAGGACAGCCAAATAGTATTACAGCGGCGGAAAAAGCTGACCGTGAAAGAACATGCCCGGACCATTTAAAGGTTGTCGGCGGCCCAACCGGAAACTCTGTCTGCAGCACCCTTGAACGCATATGCACTTGAGCTGCCTACGGTTACTGATTAGTTGCTTGATGAAAGTAAAACAGCATAAAAGTAAAATAAATCCTACTAAAAAGTTGCCTCTTACGGCAATGGTGTGCCCGTTACGTGAAGCTTTTTGTAGAAGTGCACTCTAAGGCTGCCTTTTGCAGGGACAATCGTAATTCGCCTGGTGTCGCAAGACTTCGAAGCCGACACACTCCACGGTGAAGATCCCAGCCTGACTAAAGAGGAAGTCGACTTTCACGGCATGGAGTTTGAGAAGCAGTTTGCATGCATATACAAGGTAAGTGACGCCCGAGACGCTGCTTTTGTTTGAAGCCCGATGACATCCTATGCCCCCCCCTTATTTCGTGTTGCAACCGAGCTTGGCATGGTTTGATTCTAGGGCGAAGTCGTCCAGAAAGGCGTCTTGGGAAAGTGCATCGTGGAGCGAGTTGCGCAAGACCACAAGGAGAACATCTTCGAGTTTAATCTGACCAAGAGCAGCATGGAAGGCGAGCTCATCATGGATGCAGCAGATGCCTGGTCCTTGACGGCCACCAGGGAGCTGGCGAGTACGTGTCACGCGCGCTCTGCTCGCGTTGTGCCGCCCGCAGCAGCACTTGCAGCAGAGCTGGGCAGCTGCGAATCAGACGAGCACTCGGCACTGTGCTTGCCGTCCGCTTGCAGGCATGCTCAACGTGACGAGCGACGACAACTGGAAAGTGTTTGCGAGACACCTGGGATTCACTTCACACGAGATACGCAACAAGCTGGCCAGCACCACCGACCCATTCGCCATGATGATGGGAGCGTTTCAGGCTCGAGGAGGTACGCTGCAGCACAAGCCGCAGGCGTCCTGGTGGGGGTGCGGCGAACGAGTGTGGCCCACCTGCAGGGTGGCCCTCGACGACCGCACGACGTTTGGCCCGCTGCAGGCACACCTCAGGAGTTCATGCAGGCACTGTACCGCGTCGGCCGCGACTTCCGCGTCGGAGGAGAGCCGCAGCGAGGTAGCTCGCCCGAGAGCAGCGATGCCGGCAGTGGCGGCAGCAGCAAGCGAACGCTGAACCGCTCCAGTGGCTCTGGCGGCTTCAGGCCGACCACGGACGATGAGGACAGCCTCTCGGACGGCACGTCGCCCGGTACGTCTTTGCTCGTGGCAGCAGAGGCAGTTGCTGCTTCCGAGAATAGTGGTGACCTGCCGGCCCGCATACCGCGCAGCTTTGCAGTGACGTCAGAGGCCCGGCTGCCAGCGTTTCTTTGGCCGCCCTGTCGTTTCAACTAGCTCGCTGGGCAGCCGTATCGGTTGTCGTTCCGTCATCCCGAGCGTCGCTTGTCTTAGGACCTAGCAGGAGTAGCACCCCAAACAGAAAGCGTCCGCTGCCAGGCGCAGCCGCTGCTGGGACGGATGGTCGTGAAAGAAAGACCAAGCGTCGGCGGTCAGACATATCCGACAGCCTGTCCAGTGAATATTCATCAATACACGAAGAATCGACCAACCGCAGCTGCAAACAGGTAATAAGTTTGACAGGGAAGCAACTCGTGAGATATACACAGAGTTGCAAACAAATCCTCACAGTACGGCTAGCAGCTGCAGTGGCTGCTTCTCCATTCGGGCAATAATGAGAGGATTTTCATTGATGTCAGGCATACTAACGTTGCAAGCAGCATGGTTCTTCATGACTTCACTTATCTGGCTAACAGTCTCAGTCGTCTCCTCTGATATTGTCCCGTAAAAATTGTATGGGTGGGCCACCGTATCGCACCAAAGAGGATTTGTCAAAAAAGGTACTTTACTCAAAGTTGTTGTTGGTCAGGCAAGCTGGATTTCAAAGCTCAAATACTCCATCGTGGGTGGCTGTATCTGACAGCAAGATAAAGACCTTAAGTGCAATGTCAGCCCAGTGAAGTACTTTGTTGACAAAGACTTGTGTGCATACGTGTGCATGCATGTGTGTACGCGTGTGTGTGCGTAAATGTGTTGCCAGACGCCTGATCGGAACATCGTAGAACAGAGGTCGGCAAACTCCGCCCTTTAGGCCAGATCCAGCCACTCCGACGGAGTGGGCGCGGTTTCTTCTGGCCTAGTGTGTGTGCCTTCTTGACCTCCTGAAGTGGCCTAGTAGTCCGAAAAGTTTGCCGATCTCTGCCACAGAACGTTTATGGTACGATACAGACAAGCAGCCGAGGCTAGTTTTCGGCCTACATCTGTAGCCGACCTTTTCAGTAAAATTCAGGCTCTGTAGAATGTGCAGAAGAGACAAATGCAGAAGCTGGTGTCCTCAATGCATGACCAGATTAGGGTCATAACGAGTCGTGGTGCAGTGGCATCACACTAAAAGCATGCATATCAAAAGCATGTGCACTAGTTTTTGGTCTGTCAATGCATATTTTCACGTGGTGTGCCCAACTTTGGTATGCCTGGCGTCATAGAAAATCCTGCTATTTGTCCTAGCAGCCACAGCAAGTGCGGCCATAATGCGATTTTTTGAGACTTGAGTAATTCACATCAATTATCAGAATTGAATAATACAATAAAATAATGATGCAGTGTGATGCGTTCTGGGGCATTAGAGTGGTGTCTTGAGAATGCAAAGCTGGAAAAAACCACCTGGTTCGAACAGCAAGTAGTTTTGTCCGTGTGCACTATCCTGCATATATGCTTATAGAGAGTGAAATCGTGTTATTGCTGCTTCTCAGCTTATATGCTTCTTTTCCAATCTATGTGACGTGCCTAGAAAGAAATTGTTCTCAGAGTACTATATAAATACATTAGTATTGTTGTTGTTGTGAGCTGTCGTGCACACCACTGTATATTCGACGAGCAACTCGATGCTGCCGCACGTCTCTAACAGTATCGTGGGTCAACGATAGCAACGATGCAATAAACTAGGTCATAAGCGTTGACTGCTTGCGCAAACTGAACCAGCCAGATGCACAGAAATCAGTTTTGATTAAGGCCGGGGGTCAATTGTTACAACCAGATGTACTGCTTAGCACTTGCCATAATGACATATGGCTTCTGAGTGCTTGTATACCAGCTTGGCACATTAGTCGGGATCGTATTGCTGCTGCTCTGCTAACAAGCAGGATAATTTTCTTTTCAGCATTGAAAGCTTGCGACTATGCTACCAGGCTGGCAGAGGCTAAACAGAACACCCATGTTCTTAAGTTACACAGTTCTACAGTAGTTGCTTGCTGTGCACAGCACTAATGTGCTAGCGCCAATCAGTGAGCAGTGCATTTTTTCCCTTTGCAGGACCTGGAAACCAGTGAGATGTGGAAAATATCGCAATTCATCAATCAAAACTGGAAGTCACTTGGACGCACCCTCAGTGTGCCCGAGGAGGACCTTAACTGCATCGAGCACGCAGCCCACAAGGATATGCGTGAGTGCGCTTACCAGATGCTGCTTAAGTGGAAAGAGCGGTTCCCCACGAGGTGCAAGTATGGGGTTCTTTACATAGCACTTACGGACAGTGGCCTTAACTCAGTGGCAAGAGCTCACTGTGTCTACCACCAGAGGTCTGGAGGCTCTCCAGGAGCTGGCAATCTTCTCGGTAGTGGTGGTGGCCGAATATTTTAAGCTCCCATCTCGATGTGACTTTCATTCAGCCTTTAACCCTCACTCTAGGATCCAATACGCATCTCTTTTTAAAGTCAGTAGGCTGGTACTACTCTTTATGTTAATGAGTTTTGCTACTATGCCGTCACTGCATGAAATGTTATGTTGGCAATCGGACTTTTTAATTTAATTTTTATCAATCCCCATTTCCACGAAGATTGCATTACTGAATCAAGTAGGTGCCAAGCGTGTATCATGCTTGTCTTGAACTGTTCGTAGTGTTTTTGGAAAATTGGATTTTCTATATTTTTGTTTAGATTTTTGACTCGGGCAGTTCAGTTTTCTGTGAGAATAAAAAGGGTCGGAAACACTGCCAAGAATGGTGTACTCACTTATTTTAATGCATTCACTCAACCTTGCCTCCCTTCATCCTCTTGAATATATCCTCTGGCTCAACGCCCTCGGATCGAAGCTTCTGGATCTTCCTTTTGACTGCCCGTTCCTCCATTTCTGCACAGCTCTCAGCAAATATTGTCTGGAGTGCTGGTCGGAAATGTCCGAGGCGATGCACAGAATCCAGTCCGACCTGAAAAACGGTGATGTACATGCAACCATTAGAGATATGATTTTGAATTGGAAACACTCATATATCATAAGTATCATAAGAACGTCTTAATCCGATCAGTACTTACCCTCATGTTATCGAATGCTATGCCGACAGTATCTGTAAATGATTCGGTAATAACTGGTACCTTGGCGTATCTCTGACTAAAATGAGTTAGAAGAGTGAACTTGGCCTGCATCCTTTTCCCGATCTCAATGGCCTGCGATGTAGTGCTGCAACAAAACAGTATGATATATAAGCAGTTGATAAGACATGTTTCAATTATCAAGACACCGGATCGGTAAGCATTATGCAATCCAATAAAATACAATTGTACCAGAACTCGATCCCAATGATACGTGGGAACTCGATGCACGGAATCAGCGGGCTTACTAACGATCCTGCCTTAGTAAATGAATATGCGTAAATACAGCCCACTAGACATAGTCGAGCCAAAATTTGTATCAGAATATTACAACCATGAGTAAAGGCAACAGTATATATTACAACCGCGAGAAATGCAACATTATTATAATGGAATTGCTAAGGAAGATACAAGAGGTTAGGGTTCTGTGTACTGTTTGAACTTCAGTGTTACTTCTTTGATAAATAATAAATCAGATTGATGTGCTGCTTGATTGGAATCCTGTAAAAAAATTGTTTGCCTGCATTTTTGATGATCAGAGGCGGCAGTTTATAAATTTAAGCACAAAAAATCTATGCTTGCCTGACAAAACGGATGGCCTTAAGACTTTCGACAAATATAAGATATAGGGTAAGGCTATGCATTATAATGATATAGGGTGATTTTCTCGCATGGCATACAGCAACTAAACTAGCTTATGCATTTGTGAATTCCACATCTAGATTACTGCAAATCCTTTTATTCGGGTCTGGGCCCTTAACAGCCTGCAACTGGCAAAAATTCAGCATGCATCTGGTCTGATGTCAACAGAATAGCTGCCATATCACCACTTTACGAACGCGACCCGAACCGGGCTACAGACGACCAGGCACGGCGCAGGACATCGGGCCGTCGATGGCTCCTATACCAAGCCGCAGGTATCGGAGGCCATACCGACCCGAATTGAACAGGCGGGTTCAAAATTTCCTATTGACTTGAGTGTCACTAGCTACCTATTCGGCAGCTTTGTAGAATTAAAAATGGGGCTGCATGTGCCTAAGCACCGTTTCTACCATCGTATGGCTTGAAGAGGCTGGCCCACATAAAAATCCTTAAGGTCACCAAGCATGGTTGCAAATCCTGCTCAGCGAGTGTTTCATGTGGGAAAAATGAAAAACGGTGGTGTTGGCATAGCAGTGATACTTCAGCCCGTGGGCTATGACGACGGTCCCTTGAGACGAGTATGAGTGAGTACAGGAGCCACGGCAGTGCCAAGAAACCTGCTCATACCAACATGATCATACTCTTGATTAACCATGGTCTCTCTCGATCTGACGGCAGCAGACTAGTTGCTGTGTGCAGAAGGATCTGCCCTCACACTGCTCAACTTTTAACCAAACTTTGAAGAATCGTCAACGTTATCTTTAGTAGATGTTGCTCCTCAGGCATTAAGCCTGTGACGACCAAAACTATAGGATTCCACTCCCTACTGTCTCTGCCTTATAAACGCTAACTCGACATCTGCCTTTTGAGCGCTTACTTTACATCAAGCACCTCACCTCCCTCTGCTATGCTTGATTGCACTCTCGACTGCCAAGAAAGTATTAAGAATCTTACCCTTGCCCTCTCCGTCTGGGCAACACACGGTTTTTCGAGGCGACCAGAGTCGTAGAAGTGTGTGTTAGCACATCATCTGCAGCAATGGCAGCTGGTCAAATATTTATTTAGAAAGCTCACACAGACAGAGCAGCAGTCAATGGTGGGCTGAATGCCTGCTTGAGCAGTACGGCTATGGGTAGTTTCGAGCAATTCCTCACCACAAACTACCAAAGCACCCTTCCTGTCTTGGTGGTGGCCATCACCTCGAAGTTTATTACAGCTCCGTGCAGCGACATCAACAAGGCAGCATCTTAGATCGGCCAGTAGTAGGCACGTAGAAATCTGTTTTCAGCTGCACTTGGTGGCAGTATCGGAAGCCATCTTTACCCCAATACCCTGCCTCTATCCTCACACAGGGCTGATACATTTAAGGCACTTCCTTAGTGCTCAGCTATGCAGCAGGTCTGCAACAGACTGCTACACAAGATACAATACGATTAGGAAGATGGAAGACATGTGCAACAGGTCCAATAGAACAATGCAAAAGAAGTCAACGCGACCGACCAACTTATAAAAGGCAGAGGCTAAGCAGAACTCGTCGCTTTATTTATTATATTTATGCAGTAAACTGTCACAAGTCAACATTACACGAGGGCTCCTCGTTCGACCACACTAGACCAGCTAGATCCCAAAGAGCTCCATCAGGGAAACTGGTGCCGATTTGTGTGAGGTTAGCAAGTGACCGATAGGTCATGCAATCAGTATGCTTCGATTGCACGATCTGACTTAAAAGCATGAATCTTGGTAATCTTGCGATTTTTTCTCACCACTATAAAAGTATTCACAGCTACTTACTGCATCCGGAAAGAATTTGAATCACATGCGAACCGAGAATGTTGATCCTCCCATTCTCTGCAAATCGCACCTAAACCGGAAGCAACATATCTACAAATAACAAATTTAGCAACATTATATGTGCATTGTATCCCAACTTGTCGAACCTTGGTAGGTCGAGGTACATGACACTTGTTGGTGTACATCCTTGTGACTTTAATACAGCTTCATTTCCAGTGAAGGTTTGTTCCTTGTAAAATCCATAAGTCGGCTAATACTTCACATATCGTGAAATTTGAAATGCAAGTTCAGCTCTGCTTGTTTACACGTCTAGAAAAATGTCTTACTTCGGTTAGATACATTTTGCTGTACATGTCCATGATTACGGAAAATAAAGCTCCAGGACGCTTGATGACGTATACAGATGGTTTGATAACGTATGCCCCTCTACAGCACACCGTGTCAGTCTGGTTCCCACAGCAAAGCTTGCATTACCAAGCCTTACCTGTGCGTTTTTGTTTTTGCCAGCTCTGCCATGTCGTCCTCCATTGTGGCTTCGTGAATCAGAAGGTCGCAACCTCTGCCTACAAAAGGCATGCAAAGAGGTAAAATCAAACCATCGGCTTGCTAACGGCTAAATACACATTCAAAAAAGCTTCACAGTATGGTCGCTACTACTGTGGTTGTAAATACGTTCGGGTGATAAGAGGGTGTTATACAAAGCCGAGGGGTACCGAAGTTATGCAAGCACGTGAAAATACACAAAGCCGGGCATAACAAAATTATGCAAAGCATGTGAAAATATGTACCGACAGCCTAGTAACACATATATGCTGCTGGTATGCATGCATTTAGTGTGACATCTTGCCACCAAGATTCTTTGTGACCTCCATTGCTGGGCCTAGAATAGAGGCCACCAGCTTCTGCGTTGTCTCACCTGATGTAGCATATTTCGCTGAGCTTGAGTTTTACTGAAAAGGTCGGCTAATGTGGTGCAGGCCAAAACACCGACTCAGCCGTCTAGCGATGCGGCTCCATAGTTCTTCTGTGCGGTTCAAAGCAAACTAGTGGCTGGGCCACTGAACCAGCACCAAACAAGGAGTTGTCAAAAGGAACTATGTAGTCCCGGTGCAGGGCAGATGCCACAGGACAGGCGTCAGCCCGAACGGACCAAGACCACAAGGCGGGCAGTAAGGTGCTGCCGCTCGAGTGTCGTGCTGGCAATGCTGGATGTGCACTACCACGCTTTGCAAGGGGGCTGACTGAAAGAGGCCCCCAGTCAGATTCGCTGGTCTCCGTGAACACTACCTTAAGAAAACTGCCAGACTAGTGATGTGCTTTTAGCAAATTGTTTGGTGCTGGCTCAGCCAGTCGCCTGATTTGAACCCTATAAAGCGACTATGGGGTGAAATCGACAGGCAGATGAGGCCGAGTATCAGCCTAAGCCAGTAGCCGACCTTTTCAGCAAAATTCAGGTGCAGTGGAATCTGCCATAGCAGAAGAGACAATCCAGAAGCTGGCAGTCTCCATTCTAGGCTACACAAAGAAGGTCATAAAGAATCGTGGTGGTACAATGTCGTTTGTGTGTTTGTTTTTTGGACTGTTAATAAATATTTCGACATGCATTGCATAACTAATTGGTATGTCTGGATTTGCACAAAACCCTCTTGTTACCCAAACGAATTTACAGCCACAGGAACAGCAGCCATACTGCGAGGATTTTTGCAACTGAGCGCACAAAGCGAATTCTTCACCTACCAGCATCAACGAGTGCATCGCAAGGCATCGTATCTCCGGAGTATACTATTTTCCAGCCATCTCGGTGAGTCACACATATGCCAAAAGCATTTAAGCTGTTAGCATGTATAACTTCCACAGGTTTCAGCTGCAAGTACAAAGAAAACATTCGCTAATCGTATTTTTCAAGGCAGACCAAGTATACACCCTACTTACAGCCACGACACATCGGCTTGCCAACTGTTCAAGATCTCCAACTCGGGGCAAAGTCAAAGCACTGCTAGAGCGACATCAAAATGAGCTGGTCACACAGCGCACCTCTTGTCTATGACTTATGTGCCAGCTCAATCTGTCCATGTATGGCCACTGGGCTATTCGGCCTTGCAAGAGGTTCTCCAAAACAAGAACCGTCCTCATAAGATGATCCAAAGAAAAAGCCCGAATAATTGCCTCAGGCAATGACCATAGTATAGTGATTAACTGTGCATGTTTTCTACAAACCTGCATGCCCTTGTGCAATGCTTACTATGCTAGCCGATTCTATCAACAGCTCCGTACACTCCGCAAGAATAAGCATATTTCGGACAAGAGTATGGCAACTACAATCTACTGATGCGAGTATTCGAGCAAGGACAAGCAGTGGATGATAATAATAACAGATTTGTATAGCACCCTCGGAGAAATTATTCTCTTTCTACGCACTGCACATATGTTGCAAAAGAAGCATGGTTCGAACGATGTGTGGTAGCATTCTCAATGACAACAAGTATAATATGGTTAAAAGTGACATGCACAGGATAAGCATGCAAGTACGGTTAGTGAAAGCATGCACTGTGTTAGCACACATAAGCGCACAAAAGACTAATCATATGGACCCACTAAATGCTGTGATAAAAAGATGCGATTTCAGATTCCGTTTAAAAGTCGTCAAGTCAGGGGGTGTCGTGACGCCAGTCGGAAGAGTTTCAGGCTTTGAGAGCATACGAAAAAAGGCACAGTCTCCAAAGGATTTAAGGTACGTACGAGGTGTAGCTAAACGATTAGACTCCTCCGAAAAGCAGGTGGCACTAAGCTTAGCCTAGTGGGAGACTGGCTCTAATAGGTAGGCTGGAGCCAAAGAATCGATGAACCTACAAGTGAGTGACAAAACTTTAGAAGTTGATGCGTTGTTTGACTGGGGGCCACTGCAGGTCGGCGAGAAGTGGTGTGGTGTGGCAACTGCATTGCTCACGACAGACAAGTCCGGTTGCATAGCTTTTCAGCAGCTGTAAGCACCTGATTGGACAGGCCGGTAGACCGGAAAGCAGTGAGTTACAGAAGTCAAGACGTCACAAATGCATGGACCAATTTAGACGTAGCATCCCGGTCTAAACAAGCCCGAATTTTAGCAGTGTTATGTAGCTGAAAGTAGACTAGTAGTTGGTTTATCATCATCCAATTTAAGAAAGTTTGCTGCCGTCCATGTGTGGATGTCATCAATACATGCAGCAGGGTAGTTGAAAGAATTTAGCCAAGCTGGAGGGGATAAGAACAGAGGTACAACGGTGTGTCATCTGCATAGAAGTGAAAGCCTAATATGTGCTTGGCAATCACATCGGCAAGTGTGAGGGTATAAACCGTAAAAAAGGCAGACCAAGCACAGAACCCTGAGGTACTCCATACTTCAGTGGTTCTTAGGATGATCTTTGTTCATTCACGCCGCTACTCTGGTCTCCCAGTGAGATAGGACTTGAACCATTGTAGTGGCAGTACCAGTGATGCCTAGGCGAGCTGAGAGGCATTCAAGAAGGACTTGGTGATTGATAGTATCAAAAAGGCAGCCGAAAGATCGAGCAAAACAAGCAGAGATACTCTAACCATGTCTGCATTCCCAAGTAGGTACACCTGAAGCAATGCTGACTCTGTGGAGTAATCAGCTCTCTCAAACCAGACTGAAACCTACAAGGTTAGAAGTTTCAATATACATATAAGTTCGGCTGGTCTGCCACGACTCGTTCCAGTCTTTTATGGGAATGGTAGAAGAGAGCCTGAGCGGAATTTGCTCAAGTTCTCTCGGTCTAGTGCTGCTTTCTTGAGTAGTGACCTGACTACAGCCTTTTTGAAAGGTGCTGGGACATGGCCTGAGGCTAATGACATGCTTATTATGTTAGTTATGCATGGCAGTAGCAGATCTATGCATCGTAGGAGTAGGACAGTGGGAACAGGGTCTAGAGGATTAGTTCTCTTCTTTGATTTGGAAATTAACTTCAGGATGAGATGTGGATGCTTAATAATACCCACACACAGAAGTGACTTGCTACATAGTGTACTTCGAGCAAGAGGAATTTCATATCCTTTGATTTATATGCTAATACCTTTTCTTCTATCATTGTAGCAGTGGCTGTTATCTCTAAAACTATAAGAGACACAGACTCCTCAAGGAGTTAACAACATCGAAAATAATGAAAGCCGACAAGCAATCAAGAAGTATCATAAAAACCAGTTCAAAAAGAGAAGCAGCCTACAAGCAGGCACACACTGGGACTACAGTTTAGGGGAACATGCTTATGGCGTTATCAACATTAACAATGAGACATTTCCCCCAGTCGACCAGATGACATCCTCTTTCGAGATGATTTAATGGATGAATGGGGAGCCGCAGGCCAAATTAAGTCCAGGCAGCCATAAAACTAAAACTAAACACACTACATAAGCAGTCGTGACAGCGACTATTATGTGCATACTAGTTCCTCGATATACTGGGAATGAACCCGGCCCTACTATATTTGAGTCGATCGCTCTAACAGTAAGCTAAATTGACATCTTTAGAGTTAGGGTACAAACGCAGGCTCATGTTAATACTTCTCATCGGTACTCCTCCACTTCCACATCATTTCTCTAACTAGTTCCTCACCATAATTTCCACACTGACAATCACTGTAAGCAACTCACCACCAAATGGCTTTCATTTTCATACTTCCCAGTGACCCCAATAGTCAATTAGCAGGGCATTTTTCTAAATTCTTAGGTAAGATAAACAGGATTGGGGACTGCATCTCCTCACTCCCATCCCTGCCTCTTCACACCTGTCTCTATTGTAGTCATTGCTAAACTTATCTCACAGCCTACAGTTCTCCTTATGAGAGGCATAGACTCGTTGCTGCCCGCCAATAAAAAACATTGCAAAATCTATCTCTGGTTATTGGTGGGTCCCTGCCACTATGAAAAACAATTTCAGCCCACTCATTAAAAAGCCGACAGAGGGTCATGAGAGCCTCAGTAACTTTTGTCTAGTCTCCCTTCTGCCATTCTTATCCAAGACATTTGAATGAGTCATGGCCCAGCAGTTATAAGGATTACATCAGCATCAAATCTTTCGAGCAACTCCAAATCGGAATTTCGAGCTAATAATTCCCTATAAACTGCTCTTTTTTAGGTTTATAATGAATGACCTTCTGAACAATGCTGATCAGGGAAGCACTACTCTGCTAGTTCTCTTAGATAACTCAGCACCATTGGGCACAATTGACCACCGGATCCTTCTGGGGTGTTTCTCAAGATGCGTATGCCCGAGATGTATCACTGGAACAATGCTAACATATGTTAGGTCCTATATCTCGGTGAGAGATGTCAAGAGTGCATGGTCGTAGGATCCCTTCTTAACACTATCTGCACCCTCCCTCTGGAAGATGTCATCGTCAAACAGGATCTTGGCTTTCAGTTCTCCACAGATGACTCATATTTACCTATGTTTGGTCTTTTTAAGCCTTACTCCACATCCGACTAAAATTTCTTTGCAGCCTGCATGCCAACATTCACATTTGGATGGACATGCGTTAAGCTTAATAACGATAAGACAACATATTAGTTATTGGCCAGCCTAGTGGCACTCTCAGGTTGTAAAACCTCATCCTCAAGACCGGTTCATCTAACATCACTCCAGTGTCGTCTGCCAGTAATATGGGCATGCTATTTCAAAACGACTTGTCATTGGATGTTCATGCTTTGTGGCATCTCGTCTAGATTACAGCCAGTCCCTTTAATTGCGATTTCCGGCCTGATGCTCTACTTCCCCCTCTCTTCACCTTCCAGTTATCTTACCGTTAATCACACAAAATTGAGATCTTTTGGTGATCGGGCTCTCAATTCACATGTACCAAACGTCCAAAATTCGTATCTAGCTTCCCTCACCACCTGCATTGACTAAGCACCTATTTAGTCTCAGCTAAAGACACATTTGTTCTACTCAGCTGTCCCTGCATACAATGAACTTTACTTTTTTTGGTTCCTCGGCGCTTTGCAAGCTTACCTGTGAATAATTCAGCGTGTTCTATGAACCAGAGGCCTACTAGCCAGTGGCCCTGGGTCTCTTAATGAGTGCTTTTGCATGCCTCTCTAAGAACAATACATTCGTGCTTTTCATGCTTGTATACGCATGCAACCTTGTATGCCATTAACCTTAGTTATTGTTTCTCTTGAAGCGAGTTGCAGAGCACCTGGATAGCGATTTGGTTACCTTGAGGGCTCTATTGACGACTGAGTATATAATTATATTGATATTTCCAGTCCAAGAGACTAAACTTAGTAAGTGCAAGGCAGTATCAATGAACAGCCAATATAATCTATGAACTAAAAATAAGGTTTGCAAACGCAGAGCGATAGCAAGGTTACTAGAACACGCTGCATACCTCCGACAGGTCCAACATAGCTAGCACAGCCTCATGAGCTAAAGCATCGCTGGTTGAAAACTGCAGCTTCCCGGACTCACGAAGAATCATGTCGTGCAACGATAAGAAGCTGAAATATAAGCAAGCATATCAATAATACTCAGTCACATCTCAAAACGTATTTGCATTAATCAAGCGCGCATTTTAAGTCAGTAGCAGTCGTAACCCTAATCAACCATTGGTGAAACGATATCCGCACTTAACTGTGCAGTTAAGAGGGTGACTAGCAAATGAGGACTATGAATAAGCAATATCAATGTGCAGGGTGACCTCGCCACCACAAAGAAAATCATGCAGTAGAGTCCATCCGTGCATGTTCTGGCCCTATATTTAGAATCCTAAAAATCTGATTCAACGCCCTCTTTATGATACATCAGATGAGGCTTTAGCGACTATCATTAATCCCACCAGCAACGCCCAATAAAGGAATGCTCGCATTAGCATCTGACTGTTATTATTATTATTATTATTACATGCATTATTATGTATGAGACTAGGCCTTACTGAGTCGTTAAATATTATATATCAATGTAGAGGATGCAAGCACAGCAGCACTACATTAAAGACATTGCATTCAAACGAAGGCAACAGGCTGGACAATGTGTTATTTCACAGAACACCAGAGAACAGAAGCAAGGCCACCTTAGTCAAACCTACCAGCCACACCAAGGCCTCATTGCTACATGGGATGAGGCCTTGCAGTGCCCACGAAATGGCTATTTACTTCAGATGAATTTTGTCACTAGCTTCAGTTAATAATAACAATAATAATAATAATAATAATAATACACTTGACAAAGCACCCTCAGAGAACTCAAATATCTTTCTAGGTGCTTTACATTTGCTGCAAAGGAAACATGATCGAATGGTCAGTGGTAGCATGCTCAATAAACAACAAGAATAATATGGTTAGGGGTGACATGCACAGGGTCAGCATGCAAGTGTCGTTAGTGACAGCATGCTCAGCACACGCATGAGCACATAAAATACGAAGCAAAGAGACCCACTAAATGCTGTCATAAATAGGTGCATCTTTAATTTCTTTTTAAAGTGGTCAAGTCAGTGGATGTCGTGACACAAGTCGGGAATGGGTTCCAGGCTTTGGGGGCATATGAACTCAAGGCACGGTCTCCAAAGGATTTGAGGCTTGTGCAAGGCATAGGTAAACAATTAGATTCCGAAAAGTAAATGGTACGATGCTTAGCCTAGTAAGTTGGTTTGTAACTAGTAAGTACATAGCCTCAGTGGAGCCTTAGCAGCTACCACACCAGCTAATAGGGAGTAGTTTGTTCATACAGCAATGTCAGATCTGCTACGGTCACAGTGCTCATAGTTCAGAGGATATCGCAGACACCAAACAGTCGGCAAAGCACTGAAAACCACCACCCCTTCCCAGCATCTGCCACCCAATCAGAGCACAATACTCCGCTTAACCATCAGCAGCTTTTGCCACCACATAAGGATATATAGGTAGAAGCAAAACAGCTGAATGCTTATGTGAGCACCACAAGTCAGCAGTAAAATAGCAACTTTTGATACATTGCAGCTCCTGATTGTGACACAAAAGAATTGATGTGCTAGATCTCCAACATGGCATCGAAGCTCGGCAAGCACATGGATTAATGTCAACTCCAAAGAAGAAACCAAGTACCACATTGTGTGCAGAGACTCGTTGAAGTTCTGCTGACATATGTCCAGCCACCATAGCATCTTTCGAGGCCCAAGCACGTATAGTGGAGCAGATGGCTCAGTGCCCTCACGGCCAGCACCAGCAGCTTCGGCAAGAGCCATCCGACGAGCCTCCACTATGGCGAGCAGACCCTGTCAGTCAGAAAATAGAACATAGCTGTGCTCAGCTTGCTAGATGGTTATATGCCTCACTTTCGCGGTAATCAGATTATGTATCTTAGTGCTAAATTAACCATCTCGTTTGGCAATGTAACTGGATAAGGACTTCATACGACACACAAACAAGAGGACCAACCTTTCACATCGCAGTTGAACGGTCGTGCCTATACATACAAAGTGCAAACTCCACATCACCGAGTAAAAAAGAAACACGACCTGATCTTCCATTGAGCAACTGCTCGAAGCATTGCTGAATGTAACCAGCTTGATAATCAGAATTATTGAATCCATCAGCTTGACAAACCACAAGCTCTCGGAATTTGGTCGAAGGCTCTAATATCAAAGCAAAACATCTGCAATCGAGCTTCACTATGTGGGAACTACAATGTTCAGCACGGGGTCTTGACTAATTCAGATGACAGAAAACATGCGACAGTTAAATCATGCAAATCTGAAAATTCGCACACTTTTCAAGGATATTATAACCGGCGGTGCCTTTGCATGCCACCAACCAAAAAGTGATCAATGACAACAACTGCTAACCACTACAAAAACAATGCGCACAAAAATCAAGTCATTGAGATCGTATAATCAGGCTCATCTCCACTCGGGCTTAGTCAAACCAGTGGAAATGTCAATATACAAAGTTATCACCTTCTATAATCAGGCTCATTTCCACTCGGGCTTAGTCAAACCAGTGGAAATGTCAATATACAAAGTTATCACATTCTTAAGTTGAGTTCTATCCCTCACATTTCAATAAATCATTTGCATAAGGAAAATAGATTGAGCAAGTGCCATAGAGCTTAGAATAAGCAGCGATATCAATGATCGATCCATTTAGATAGATAATTGAATAGCATTGCATTTCTAATTGCCACCACAGCTTTGCCTAAATCAGAGAACACAGACATGAACAGATAACTTTTCATCCCTGGTACGTTCTCAAGGTGAAGTTCATAATGACGAGTAAACTGCCTAGGAACTGGCCAATGCAGACAAGCAGTAAAATGCCGGTAAGATCGTGAAAATCCATACATTCAGCTTTATTAGCCAGAAATAGGGGTCAAAGTCTAGAACACTTACCATATGATGGTCGGCATGCATATGCGAAATAAAAATGCATCTGAGGTGCTGCAGAACTTCAAGTGCTCCTTGGGCACCATAGTTTCGAAAAATTTGTCCATATGTGTCTTCTCCACAATCAAACAGCATACAATTCTTGTCACTACAAGGAAGCTTTGCCTTTACAAGCAGAAAGAGCCAGCACAGCAACTCATGGCAAAGAAAAAAAGAAAAAGTACCAGCAATACCAACATAACCAGATGAAAACAATTACAGGCCTGAACAGGGCAAATTGAACAAAGTAGTAAATGATGTAAATCAAAACAAGCAAAAAACTACCACCGCGAGTCTATATAGACACGCACTCAGTGAATCAGGTTGTTCGTGGCCAACCAGCATGCACCACTTAAAACAGCTGACTTTTATATCGCAGGCATCACACCCAATTGCAATCGGCAATACAAAATTGACTACTGCAGAACTTAAACCCAAGACCTGGGTATGGAAGGGTGAGCACCTTACACCTAGGCTAAGACAAAGGGGCCACATATACAATATGCCAACAACCAAGATATCGACAGGAAATAAAGCAGCACATTTTTTACAGAGTGCCATAAAAGCTACATACAAATCGTGCAATCATGCCTCTCTGCGGCTGTAGCATTGAGCTAGCCATAATAATGTGCAAACACAAACAAAAAAACCTTGAACCACATGAGCAGCCAAAGCAATAGCCGCAGATGTGGAAGGAAAGCCCCTACTTTGCAGCTTCCAGATACTGTATTGCCTCAACTGCATTTTACCACGGCTCCTGGGCAACGACCAGGAGCCATGGTAAAATGCAGTTGAAGTTCATGCAGTTCATCCACCTCAGTAATGCTGACCACTAAACAGTAGCACCAAATGCAGCTAAATTAATCAGGCACCTTGTGTGGTATCTAGATACCAGGTCAATTGTTCGACTGCATTCGCGTGTGCGTCCACTATGCATTCGTTAGAAAGAAACCCTGACCAGCTCGCACGGGAATACACCTGCGGCCAAGCATAATTACCATATGACAATCACCCACCTATAATCACTTATGCAACTGCAGGTGCACCTGACATGTGCGTTTGTGCCGGTCAGCACCACCAACAATTTACGTCGCTCTTAAAATCTAACACTGCAGCACTGGCCACATCGAGCAGCAAAAAACTCGACACTGATCAAATCAATCACAGCACGGGGCAGCATAGGAAGATGAGTGGTGCCAAGAGAGCTTCAAAAGCATGCGTTGCAACGGTCGGCAACAGCCATCGTCTTGGGCGTGTGAGCAAGGTAAAATTTCAGAAAACTGTGTTTGCATACTTGACGTGTAGAATTATTGAGGAAACATTCCTCTCTTTGTTTGGCATAGCTGAACCTGTTCCCAACAATAAAACCTCGGGATACCGCCTTGCTGGTTTATCAGAATGTAGAGATTGTGGTGCACAGACAGCCTTAGCAACCAAGATTTCTTCGTCCAGCTTATTACGATTCTCGATTTCAGCTAGATATGCTTCTTTGCTGAGCACAACGCAGTCACTGCAAATACAAAAATAAACACATATAGAACGGAGGGAACAAGAACATATAACAACCGATGCCTTCGCATTAACTGCACTGAGCTCAATAGTTATTTACATGAGAACAACAATTAAGCATAACCATATTTTACTTTTCGGAGTTTTTGAGAGCTGCCGGTCTTAGATGGAACTTCATATTGGTGTGTGCTTTCCGAATATTGACTGGCTCTGCAGTTGGTTGAAAATAAGTCGCATCAGCGTCCTCAAAATAAATTAGCAAAATTAACAAATCACAACTAGAAGGATTGTGAACGCTTTAGTGAAACGTAGCCACAACAATACTGCCATGCAACGTACATGCATCAATCAAGCAAGTTTGAGCTTATCGTAAACAAATTTCAGCTCGTGATTTCTGCCCAGAGTGGCACATAGCACGACTGCAACTCACATTCGTCAAGTATGAAACACCGTTAGGGCCAGAATGAATCGGCAAGGGAAAGTAACCAAATTAAAAGCAGAAGCATAAGATATAGTACTATAACAGTAAAACAAACGTTTATGATCATTAAAGAGATTTTGCTATAAATGAGTAAAACAAAAAACTTATTCTTGTGTGCTTACACTTAAAGAATGCAGTCACAATGAATGCATCTAGAAGCTACCGGATTCAGTGCTAGCTGCAAGTTCCTAAGAGCGCAGGGAGGCTTTAAAGGTTTTTGAATTGCAGAATTTAATCTAGCTAACTGCTAATAAAGCTGCACAGATTTGCATCTTAAGTCAGCTATACCATACACACAAGCATCTCACGACAGCTAGCAGCCGGTAGTTCAGGTTCGACGGTCATAAACTATAGAGCTTCGTCAATGTGGTATTATAGTGAGAAGAAATCAGTGGCTGCCGTTAGCCAGAGCCCGTCGTATGCCACACGACAATTGTAGTAGACGAGAGCTAAGGGGCTGACGATTCAGAAAGCGTGCATTCTGCCCGCAAGTAAGACTAAGTCAAATAAGACAGTGGTGGGCTACAACATGCTTTATAAATCAGAAAGGCTTTTAAGGCTTAGCTGCCTGGCCGGCGATGACTTGTCGACAGTATAGCATGCTGGAAAAGAGACACAGCCTGGTTTCAGCACAAGACATTCGTTAGACCAAAAGAAACTATGCACATCTTCCAGCAACAAAGGCCATCAGTATACTTACATATTCGAGCAGCTGTGGTAGCAAGGGGAAAATTTCAGAGTCTATCAAATTGAGTTTTACTTGCAAGCGATGAAGGGCTTCAAACGAGACTCCTTTGTTTTCACGGTTGAATATCAAATGCTGGCACGATTTTGGAAATCTAAAAACCAATCCTTCATAAATAACACATCCCGGAGACAGGTGTGATACTTGTAGATGAGCAAAAAAAAAACAGTCCAACCGGCTCGAGAGGTACTAGAAAATACTTCAACCCAGTGGTCGGCTGGATGAATGTAATTGCTGCGGTAATGGCAGTGAATCAGTATCCAAGAATAGAGAAAACACACGCATAGAGTACAACATAACCAATTCACATTGGGACATCTACAGACATTGCTTAAATTAGTCACTAAAGGACAGGCAAATGTAAATGGGGCTCTACTGTAACCAAACGGCATACAAGAGTAGCCACCTGGAATCGCAAAAGGTTTCTGAAGCACAAACTTAGATATATGTCAATATACTTTGAATGAACGTGAATGAGTAAAAGTCGACTTATAACGTACCCGAAGGCCGACTATGCACACTATAAGCAATCAATAAGCCAGGTCACATTGAACCAAGGCAGTCAACAGCCACAGCTTGTCTAAATGTAGTTAAGTAAATGCACTTAACCTACCCAAGCACATGAACAAATAAATGAAGCACACACCAGTAATAGCCACAGTCAATGCTTAGATATATCACATAGGAAAACACAAACTTTCTTGAGACCAACCCTGCATGCTGCTTTCAGCAGCATAGGTAGCTGTTCAGCAGCAGAGGTAGCTTATCCGCAATCAGGTGGTCCAGGAGAAACTATATGCATTTCTGCTTACCGAAGCCTGGGTGACGCCTTGTTCCAGTAGCTGTATTTCTGAGACCACTCCACCCGGGTTCTCATGCAATCAGTCCATGCGTTCTGACATGGTTGATGGAGGGGTTGCAATTGTTGTTCGCGAATCGTTTGGCTATTAAATATGCAATTTCTCGCATGGGTCATCGTTTGAATCTGTTGCAATCAGGTCTTCATCAAAGACAATTCCTCTCACTGTTGTGATATACCGGCCTCCTTCTGGCTGTCTAAACTTGTTAATAGAAAAGTTTTCAGAGTTCCTAGCTAAAATATTTGTGTGTGACAGGCCGTTACTGATTGTAGGAGACTTCAATATTCACATTGACAACCCTAGCAACAGCCAGGTCCACTCATTTCTTGACTGTCTGGAGAATTTTGGTTTGGCCCAACACGTTAATCAAAGCACCCACGTCGGTGGCCACATTCTAGATCTCGTGATCACTAAGGATGTCCTCCCCACTGTCCTTGTGGTGTGCCTACTGACCCTCTCAGATCATTGTTCGGTCTCGTTTACTGTTCCAGCTCTCTCGTACGTACAGAGCAATGTCGAATTTTCCAAACGACGTAACTAACAAAGCATTGACGTGGACAAGTTTTTGAAATCTGTGATGCAGGTCTTCTTGATCTGCATTCAGACTCGACCGGCAGCCTCGATACCCTCACAGATGCGATGAACATGACACTCGGGAGTGCTCTTGACAAGCATGCTCCCGTTTGCTCTTTCCGTGTTCAAAGTCGTTGATTCCTTTCAATTTACAAAAAAAAACTCCTTAAGATGTGCCGGGTTAAGCGCAGGCTTGAACGTCGTTTCAAGAAATCAGGGTCTGATGCAGATCTAGCCAATTTCAAAGACTTCCTTCGAATTTACGCCCGAAAGCTTAAAAAAGCCAGGGCTTCTTTTTTCATTAGAAAGCTGAATTCCTGCCAGTCGGACACTAAACAGATTTATAAGACAGTAAACCATTTACTGGCCAATGCTGAGAGGTCTGACTCCCGAGATATTAAGGGCTCAGCGGAAAAGTTTTCAGCCTTCTATACTGAAAATATTGTGCACATTCGTGCCTCTATTAAGCCCCCTCCGACTAAAGCAATAGCGGTTCCTCAACCTGTGATCTTCCTTAAAAAGTTCGATGTTTCTGCATGCGATGTGGCTGCCTTAATAAGGTCTTGCAAAAAGAGCTCGTCTCCTGAAGACCCTATACCATCATCTCTGTGGTCTTCACTAGCAGACCAACTTAGCCCTGCCATAACCTAGATTCTTAATGCTTCTTTGGGAGGAGGGGTCGTCCCCAAGTCCTTCAAATCGGCAATCGTTAGACCCATTCTTAAAAAGCCTGGATTAGACACAGAGGTCCTAGCAAACTATCGCCGGTTTCCCTTCTTCCGTTCTTATCAGAGATTGTTGAAAAAATTGTTGCTAAGCAGCTGGTTGAACATATTGAAAATAATGGAATGTCAGAAACATTTCAATCGGGGTTCAAGAGGCAGCACTCCACCGAAACAGCTCTCCTCCGTGTTAACAATGACATTCTACGTGGCAACGACGACAGGGATGTCACTGCCCTAGCTCTGCTAGATCTGTCTGCTGCATTCGACACCATTGCTCACGAAGTTCTGCTTGAACGATTGAGAACAACGATCGGTCTGGCAGACGAAGCACTGGCGTGGCTTAAAACATACTTGTCTGATCGTGTTCAATCCGTGTTGTGTGGGGGTCAAGTCTCAGACACGAGAAGGGTCACCTGTGGAGTCCCTCAAGGGTCTGTACTCGATCCCTTGCTGTTCTCCATTTATACACAACCTCTGGAAAAAGTGATTAAGGCCCATGGAATAGGTTATCACTTTTATGCTGACGATACTCAGTTGTATTTTTTATTCAAACCATCGGAATATGCTGCAGCAACTGAATAATTGAATGCTTGCCTTGCCGATATTCGATCCTGGATGTCGGAAAACTTCCTGAAATTAAATGATGATAAAACCGAACTGCTGCTCATAGGACACCCTAAGTGTGTGGCTGGATTAAAAGGCTTTGCTCTTCTAATAGGTGATGCTATTGTGCGATCTTCACCACGTGCTCGAAATTTAGGTGTTTTCGGCAGCTGCCTCAATTTCAAAAGCTTCATTCAGAAGACTGCTTCTACAGCCAGCCATCACATCCGATCCCTATCCAAGATTAGGAGCTGTCTCCCACAGTGGCTTGTAAAAAAATTTAACGAGCTCATTAGCTCTGTCTCGGCTTGATTATTGTAATTCCCTTTTGGCTGGGCTGCCAAAGAAAGCTTAGGCCACTGCAGCCGACTATGAATATAGCTGCAAGGCTAGTCTTTAAGTCCAAGCGATTTGAGCACGTGTCACCTTTGCTAAAAGAGCTAAGATGGATCCGGTTGACCAACGGATACAGAGCAAAGTTCTTACGCTGACCCACAAGGCCCGCCATGGCTTGGCTCCTTCGTACCTAGCTGAACTGCTGCACCAGTTTCAGCCTCTTCGCGCTCTCAGGTCCTGTGTGGACAATAAATTAGCTGTCCCGTTCCTCTGCTTAAAGACCGTTGGCGACAGAAGCTTTAGCTCTGCAGGTCCTCGACTGTGGAACTCGCTTCCACAATTCTTACGCAACGACAACTACTCTCCTACTGGACTATGGCACATCCTTTTCAGCGGTCCTGAGCTGCTACTTCTATGCTACTCACTACCTCAACTGCTCTCCTGACTCTGCTATGCTTCCCACTTTCTCTTTGTTGCATGAGACGAAGTCTGTTGGCTACCGAATGCGTACTGAAAGCCGCTTGAGCGTGAGTGCGCTACACAAAACTCTCCTTCGTAACACCCACGTGGTCTTTATGACTTTGTGGAGTTACAGACGGAGATACATTACATTAATTGTATCGTGTTATGGTCATACTGACGAACACTGTGAAGCTTCAGCTTACGGTGAAACCCAGAGCAAGAGAGCAGCAAGATGCCGTCGGCAAGCCCTATAAGGGCTCTTAATGGTACTCAGCACGAGACTGAAAGAAGTCATGAAAATAAATTCTCTGCCAAACATGTGAATGCTGAGAGCTGAGCAGTTTAACTTTCAGGTATCAGCTATAACCAAAACTTTGCCTGATCGATGAGTAGGGTAGTTACTGACACATCCGTGTTTGGTGCAGGTGCAGTGGCACAGCCACTCGCCTAATTTGAACCGGATAGAACGAGTGTGGCACGATATCGACAGGCGGCTAAGGCAAAGTGCTCGTCCCACACCAGTAGCCGGCCCACACCAGTAGCAGGCCCACACCACTAGCTGATCTTTTCAGTAAAACTCAGGCTCGGTGGAATGTGCTACAGCAGAAGAGGCAATGCAGAAGCTTGTGGCCGAATGATTGGTCCGACAAGAGAGGTCATTGAGAACCGTGGTGGGACGACGTTGCACTAAACACATACATACGAGCAGTACATTTGCTCGTTTGTGGGTTGTCGACCAATATGTTGTCGACATAATGTCATATAACTGTAGTATGCCTGACATCCCAGACTTGTTGCCTCTTATTGCCCGAACGAATTAACAACCACAGTAGCAGTGGCCATACTGCATGGATTTCTTTTCGCCTGATTGTATGTATCACTGTCTTTAACTCGACAAAGCCACAAAGATTAAGTGGGTTTTTGCAAGAGAGTTTCCAATAGCACATTTAAAGCCTTAGTGGCTTTCGGTACACATTTGGTAGCCAGAAGACCGTCTCACGCAACAAATAGAAAACCATAGTTGAGTCAGGAAAGCAGTTGAGGAAGTGAGTAGCATGGAAGTAGCAGCTCAGGGCAGCTGAAAAAAAAGTGTTAGCCGTCAGCAGGAAAAAAGATTGTTAAGATATGTGGAAGTTCCACAGTCTAGGAATTGCAGAGCAAAAGCTTCTATCGCCAATAATCTTTAAGCGTAGGAATGAAACAGCTAGTGTATTGTCCAATGTGGACCTGGAAGAAGCAGGCGGCCTTGCGGGTCAGTGTAAGAATTTCGCCCTGTACCTGTTTATCAACCGAGAGCCATCGCAGCTCCTGCAGAAAAGGATAAACATGGCTGAACCTCTGGGATTTCATAAATAGCCTTTCAGCAATACTCATCATTGGCTTCAGAGGCTAAACAGCTTGTTCGGTAGCGCAGCCAAACAGAATTGCAGCAGTCTATAATAGACAGAACCGAGGAGCTAGTTGAATTTCTAGAAAGCCACCGGTGTAGATAGTCCCTGATCTTACATCTGGATCGAACGTGATGGCTAGCTGTGGAGGCAGTTTTTCTTATCTTACACCTGGATCGGACGTGATAGCTGTGGAGGCAGTTTTCCTTAACAACTTTCAAATTCAATTCAAGCTACTATCAAGATGAACACCTAAATTCCAAAAACATTGTGACGGTCGCACTAAATCATCACCAAATAGAACAGCAAAGTCTTCTAGTCCAGCCGCACACTTGGAGTGACCTGTGAGTAGCAGTTCGGTATTAATGCCATGAACTTTAAGTGAATTGGCCGACATCCAGGATCAATTGCTTGCAAGGCAAGCATTCCATTAATCGGAAGCTGCATCACATTCCGACGGCTAAAACAACAAAAAAGTTGGTTATCACCAGCATAGAAGTGATAGCCGATCCCATGTGCCTGAATCACTTTTCGCAAAGGTTTGGTTTAAATGGAGAATAGCAAAGGACTGAGAACAACCCATTTGGGACTCTACATGTTACTGACCTGGTGGATGAGATATTATACCATTGGATAAGTACGATTTGAACCACTCCAGAGCCTAGTCTGCTAGACCGATAGATGCTCTCGATCGAGTAGGACATCGTGATCGCTAGTGTCGAATGCAGCCGACACGGCCAGCAGGGCCAGGGCAGTAACATTGCCGACATCGTTGTTGCTGCTTAAGATGTCGTTGGTCACACGGAGGAAAGCAGTTTCAGTGGAGTGGTGTTGCTTTCATCCCGACTGACATTTTTCTGAGAATGTATTATTTTCAACGTGTTGCTACAAGCTGCTTATCGACAATCTTTTTCAAGAATCCTTGACCCAAAAAAAATCTGGACGATAGTTTGCTAGGACCTCTGAATCTAATCCAGACTTATTGAGTATCGTTCGAACGATGGCTGGTTTGAAGACATGGGTACAACCCTGTTATACAGAGAAGCATTAAAAATCTCAGTTATGGCTGGACTAAGTTTGTGCCAGTGAAGACCACAGTGGGGATAGTATTGGGTCTTCAAGAGATGAGCTCTTCTTACTAGACTTTATGACTTTATTTTTACTTATATTTTTTATTATTTTTTATATTTATATTATTTTTACTTATTTTTACTTACTTTATTTTGACTAGACTTTATCTTTAGACTTTATATGGTAGCCACTAGCATACAGAAACCTCAGAAAATGTCTTACCAAAGGTCACAGGTTGCAACTCAATCATTCGTTTAGTCACAAGGCTTTATGGAGGCACGAATATGTGTAATTTTTTTCAATGAAGGATGAATACGTGTTGGCCAAGTCGCTAATATCTGTGGAGTAAGTCCCCTCAGAGTTGGCAAGCAAACTGTTCACCAACCTATAAATCTGTTTTGGGTCCGACTGGCAGGACTTCAATTGTTAAGGGGGGAAGAAGCCCTGGTTTTTCAAAGCTTCTGTGTGTAGACTTCGAGCAAGTCTTTGAAACTGGCTAGACCGTCATCAGACGTAAACTTCTTAACGTGGCGTTCAAGCATGCGCTTTACACGACACATCTTTTCAAGTTATTTGGCAAATCGAAAAAAATCCTCAAGATTCTGCACACGTACAGAATGTGGAGAGCGTGCTTGCCGAGAGCACTGTTAAATTTCGAGTTTACTACATCAATGAGGACATCGAGTCTGGGTGAAGATCAAGAAGACCTGCATTACCAGCAGACTTCAAAAAATTCTCAGCACCAATGCTTTTATAAGTTTTGTCTCTGGACAATCTCGATGCTACCCTACCAATACAATTGAACAGGAGCAGTAAAAGTGATTTAGCAATGATCCAAGATTATCAGCAGGCACACAACAATGTCATTGGGGCAGATATCTCTTGTGATCACGAGATCTAGAACATGCTCACGATATGAGTTTATGACTAACCTGTTGGAGAAAGCCGGAGTTCTTTAGACTGTCAAGAAATGAGCATACCTGACTGTCGCTATGGTCGTCAACATGAATGTTAAAGTCTCTAGCAATCAATGAATGCCAGTAACACATAAATATTTTAGTGAGAAACTCCAAAAACTCCGGCATACCCAGATTAGACAGCCAGGAGGAGGTTGGTTGATCACAACCGTGAGAGGGATGGTCTTTGATGGGGATCTGACAGCAACTGATTCAAACGATGGGCCATTCAAAAAGCTGCAGATCTTAATGCCAAGTAATTCACGAACAATAGCAATCCCACCATTCACCTTCTCAGACCGAATGGTCTGAAAGAAGAATGAGAACCCGGATGCGGTGGCCTCAAGATACACAGCGAGCAGAGCAGGGCATCATCATCCTCCATGTCTTAGTCAGCAGAAATTCATCGAGTTGTCCTAGACAACCTGGTCGCAGATTAGTCCCTTGGTTTTGAGTGATCGTCTCACTCTGATTCGAAGGATCAGAGCATCGATGAGCATGCTTAGCGATCACCGATTGCCAGCGTTTGCATGTCCATGTAGATGGTACATTTACTAGTGGTCTAACAACTATAAGGCAAGCATTATCTGCGATCGAGTCTGACTGGGTGAAAAAATACTAGCTGATTTTACAACCTCTTTTTATAGCGGCAGAAGAGCCTTAAAGTCTATCCCCACCGCTTGCAGCAGCAATAAAGGATCGCCCACCGCAGGAATCGAACCCACGACCTCGGGGCCGAGGTACTGAAAAAACCGCCTAACCTAGTGTGCCACCGCGGCTGCCTGAATGCTACTTGGCATGTATCTGGGAGGCAGTCATGGCTCAGCGGATTCGGCGGGAACCTCAGTAACGGCCGGAGGTCCACTTTTCAATGCATGCTGAGCCTAGGCGAGGGAGCTAATACCAGTACGAGTGTCGAACAGCACATTAAACTTATTAGATTTAAAGGCCGAGCAGTTAATTGGACGACTGCAGAATCAGGGAGATTCTTACTGACCTGCCTAAGAAGGCCTGCCGGTAAGTATTAACTAATGGCAACATCACGCCTTATGCTAAGCAGGTCTTTTTTGAGAAATATATCTGAGAACAGTTTATGCAGTCACAACGAAGATATCAGTGGAATACCCAAATGTTAAGAAGAAGGTCTAAAGACTTATGCTTTGAAATTTAAGGAAATGTAAAGGTTTACGATTAAAGAAAGGCGACCATCAGTCCCGAGCAAAGGGCATGACCAGCTACGAGTGCTTTACTTTGACAGCCTTGCCTTAAGCCTCCCCCATGCCAGGACCTGTCTTGGCAAACTTGATCTCCATGAGCTGCAAGCAACCCGTGCTTTAGTCAGATCAAGATGAGAATTAGCACCATAAAAACTATAATATACATCTAAGGGATTGCAATCACAGCAGCACACAAGAATAGCACTTCATGAGATCAAGAGAGTGTGGCACACTTACATAAAACCTAAGGATGTAGATATTTTGCTGCTCACATTAAGGATTCCCAAAGTATATAATAATGCAAAAGAGGGGGGTCATGGAAACGTAGATTATTCGAGATAAACAAGCCGTCCACTCCATCATCGCAAAGCGTCGGCAAGCAACACATGCCCATTTCATATAATTGGGTTGACCGAGCCACAACGAATGGTTATAGATTTCTAACTTACCTCTCCATCCAGCTTTGATAAACAGGTTGCATAAAAACCTCAGGTGGAGTCATGTGAGCAACAACGCCAATGCTGCTATCAGCAGTAGCAGCAAGAGCAGCATTCATGGTCGGGCTGGCAAGCAACGAATCGACGTGGTGAACTGTGGGACACTCAATAACTAAAAGACAAAAAGTACCAGCGACTAAAATCAGGTGTCACTAAGGACAACCACAAGGACACAATACAGGACAATTAAATTGTGCACTATTAATGCATTATGTACAGAAAATAGGCTTTTTCTTACCTACAAACATGTTTGTACTCTCATACGGCATAAGCACATCTTCTGGGGAAATCTACAAAAGCCGGTGGTGGAGATGAATTGAAAGGAAAGACTGGCTGATGGCTATGTGTTGCAAGCACATGCTTTTGCACACATATGCTAGACAAACAGTACATAAAACAGTGTATGTATAAGTAATTACTTGTTTACCCAAGATTAATAACAAAAGGTGATATGATCTAATAAGAGTTAATATTCTCACAAACTGTACCTCAGGCTGACCATGACCAAATATAGCCTCACACAGATTCGCAGGATGAGAATAATATTTGTTAATGTGCTGACGGTAGGGGCTGAAGCAGCACTAAAAACTGTGCCGAGCTCGAGAAAGGACGGAGTCATGGCAATCATAGTACGACTAATTGTAGTTCTGGTCCAATGCTATACAAATCTTTGTAGGACATATATGTAATCTTTGTAGGACATATATGTATGTTAGTCCCATGAAGCACATATCTTTTTGGAAGTATAGTACGACTATTTGTAGTATGTTAAAATGCCACTAGCCGAAGTCAGCTGGGAAGAAAAGCAGCATCAATAGATCTGCAGCATTGAGTGCCCTTTTACAACTGACTGACGAGACACGTCAGTAGAGCTAGTTCAAATGCTATTTCACATGGAAGATCAAACCATCTTACTCACACAACCATATGAATGAGGCTTTCTTCAACATTGCCCAATCTTAGCCCTTTCTTGTTCAGCAGTATAGAACTTCTACGGGGGGGGGGGGTCTAACACAAGCGCACACACAGACAGGGGCCTATACACATACCACATACAGGTGCGCATACAAACATTTAAATCGACCTTCTGCCATGCGGCACAGAACTCCAACACAGAAATAGCAAAAGCAACCTCAAAATATACCACCACCGGATTTCACTGTTGGCTGCAGGCAGACCATAAATTTTGAATCCTCAGTCCATGAAACTTGAATCCAGTCGTAAGTAGCGTAGTGGGCATGGTCCTGGGCACATCTGAGCAGGTCATTTCTGTGCCTCTCCGTAAACAAAGGCTTTTCCTTGGCGACCCTTCTAAATATGTCATGCAAGCCTCTGGTGCACTGTATCTTGGCTAACTACCCTCCCGGTAGTGACTGAGACAGCTCCCAGAATGCTGCCTTCTGTCCCTTAAGACCCAACCCCCTCAGACCAAAGTAATCCCTTCGGGTTGTCTTCTTTGGGCGACCTGAGTCTGCTCTATAAGCCATACTTCCGTGTGTTTTAAGCTTGTCAAGATTGGGGCTAACTGCTCTGGGGCTGATATATATATATATATTTATATATTTATATACTCAATTCTATAGCACTAGGAGAGCCTTAACGGCTATCGCCACCACTTGCAATTCGCAATAAAGGAGCGCCCATTGCAGGATTCGAACCCACGACCAACGTCGTGAAGGGTGAGCACCTTATCTCCTATGGGCTATGATAAGATCGAAATTACAGTACCTAGCTTCAGAACTGGTCACATAAAATACAGGCATATATAAAAAAATATAATTCATTTGTATAGCACCATTCATTTGCATTTGCAGGCACTTCACATATGCCACAGGGCCTCGGCCACCGAATACATTCATCTTGACTGCGGTTCTGAGCAAGCACCTTAACCACCACCAGCACTAAGTAAACTTAATGACCTCAAAGCTAGGCCGTTTCTCACTTACATAAGAAAGTCGTCCACCAAGATCTCTTTTTTCAGTGCTAAACTTGTGATACTTGACGATCGAGATCATATATAGATTTCAAGTCATTGTAAGAGCAAATTGTAACTACTAGTTATATCCCCGGCTACAGCATATTACAACTGAGTAGTTTTGAGTAGATAGTACCATAATTCCACGTAGCTCTCGACATAGGTCTGACTAAGGTACCCACAAATCTCTACAAGTATTACATATAGGTAATTGTATTTGCTTACCGTTCTTCCATCTTCAAGTGTAATCGTTTCACCGTTCTTTAGTTTGCCTATCCATGGTCCCCTGATAAATTAGTGAACATGAGGCAAGCTCTGCATACAGCACAAACAGCAAATAAGAAAACAAAACTTGATCAATTAAGAGACAAGGCCTTTTCACTACAGACCTAGATTACTGAGAAAGTGGCAACACTCAGCAAATTGGAAAACTAAATACACAACTGCTCTCGATGCTGGCCATGTTGGCCAGCTGAATTTCGAACACGTGTTGCGGAAATAGACTTACGGTCGCATGCGTTAATTCCTCCCGATTGACACTAATCCATATAATTATTATTATTATATTTATTTATAGCGACGAGAAGTTTAAAAATCATTATAACATCAACCTTATTAGAAAATGCAATCAGTTACAAAATGAGTGTCTAACAAGTGAATGCTACTGAACCTTTTTCTTTCAGCTTTTTTCCTTTAGTGTAATTCCAGCAATAAGATCCTGACCTCCATAAAGCAAAAAGAAAAACTTTGCTGAACCACATGCATTGCTAATCAAAATAGGTGAGTTGATAGAACTTGAGCCATTGATGTCGGAGATTGTGGATTCATCTCCCAAGGGAGATATAGCCTCCTTCGTTTACCTTTTTGCAATATATCCCTTGGGGTGTCATAGAGCTACATAAATGTGGCTGACGGTTCAGTCATATTTATGTATATTATACGTGCACACTACAAATGCAAAAATCTAATAGGCAAACAGCTGCCACTCAAAGGCTTGTCAGTGTAGTTCAGCTAAGTGTAGTCATTGCAGTTAAGTGCAGTAAGTGTAATTAAAAGAACCTCACACTTCAACACTGCAGCATTAGGTGATGTGTTCTACCGAATAAACTTGACAATAGTGTAATCAAGCTTTGGAGCAGCGTATAGACCGGAAGTGGCACCAGCTAAGCTGGCTAACTTGACATGGCATGCAATGGCATTGTCACGGAGAATTAGCACTCTTTTTGAGCAAAAAATTACCGAAAACTGCAGACAATGCCACTACCGAGACCTTATCCAGAGCCATATAACAGTTTCAGATCAATTCTGAGAAAAGTCTTTACCTCATTCAGACAAAAAAAACATTGAGCAACCACAGCGAGTAGCTAATCCAAATAAAGAATTCGGATGCATAGTTGAATGATGCAGTGAATAAATCTAGTAATCCTTAATCTGACTGGATGGGGGCAATACAAAAAAGTGTGTACTGTGTGTTTTGTTGCATTCACTGTGACACTGCGATACGCTCTAGACTCATGGTCCACAAGCATGAAAGTCGATAAGGAAAAGCAAGGATCTCTATGAAGCAACATTGCTACCTGATGATGCTGCATGCAATGGGTGGACTCACTACTGGCGCCAACCCACAATAAGCATAAGTATCACATTTTGGGTAGTTCACTGACAAGTGACAACACGAATTTCGTTTTTTACTGGGGAAGAAACCTAGATATAAGTGCTACAAATACTCATGAAAGCACTGGCAACATACAGAAACAAGGCGATCATACAAAACTAAGGGACAAACAGTACCTTGGCAAGTCAAGCTCCACTGCCCTGTCCAGATCCAGTTTCCTTTCTGCATTATGGAACTACAGAAAAGGCAGTCGAGTAACATATTACACTATGGGTAACAACACCACAGATGACTGCTATACCTAGCACAACTTTAACCGGACTGTTGAATGACAGCAGACAGGTCTGCCTAGAAAAGGAACAAAGTAAGCAAGCTATAAAACTGGCGCAATTAATCTTAGTAACCAACTGCTCGCATGGTCTCATTCGATAAATGTCGATGTTCAGGGACAACCTGAGAGCAGCCATTTTTTATAAAGGCTAGCCATGCTGAGACATTAGGCATCATTATTTAACCGACAGCCTTTTAGGGCAGATTGCCGTCCAAAAAGTGTGTCGATAAAAGTAACATAATTCTCAAGCAGTATTCTAAAAAAAAATGTCTGATGTTGGTTAGAAAAATTTTGCTGTACTTGTCTGTGATTATGGAAAATAAAGATCCATGACGTTCAATGACAAATACAGCAAAATGCATCCAACCAAAATCATAAATTAACTCGAGTCCTGTAAAACAAGCAGCGCTGAACTCGCACTTCAATTTTCACTCCGATATGTGAAGTATTGGGTGAGTTATGGATTTTACAGGGCACGAACTTACACAGGAAATGAAGCTGTAAATAAAAGTCTGAATGAAGAATGCACCTCAACAAGCTTCTGGTATGTATCTCGATCTATCAACGTTCGACAAGTTGGGATACAAGCCGTATATGATCAGTAAATTTGTCATTTGTAGTTATGCTGCTTCCGGTTTACATCCGGGTTAGGCGTGGTTTGCATAACCATTTTTTGTTTTATGCAAAAGTCGTCAGAACTTCCGATTTAATTTCAAAAGGTCTAACAAAAATATTCGATTGTTGGACAAATTATATGAATATTTTCTTGACATTCCCAAGACTTGCCATTTGTTTTGGTGCACTTCCATGACATCATTACCTCATCTCAGCACCCAAAGTCCATTCAGCTTGCTGGGCCCCCTTACCAGGCTAGGACAAGTGAAAAAAAACACATGGTACCCACACACAGTTTAGTCATCACAGGACGATCCTGTAACCTCGGTAATCCTGAATAAACGCCACTACTACTAGAGCTATTACTAGCTTAGTTTACTGGAACCAATCGACTTCAAGTCCATTGTGAAAAGAAGCTAGTAGTTTTCATAGATCAAGTGGTTAAAGCTTTGAACGGGATTACCGAGGATTATTTGTCCCCAGTGACAAAAACTGCTTCATTATGTAAGGCCACGGGATCTTGGGGCAACTGACACTGAGGTTTGGTACTATACTACCACTAAAGCAACTGCAAAGAAAAACGCAAGCAGCCCCAAGAGCATGAATTCCCGAGCAAAACTAAATAAACCATAAACAACTAATAGATCCAATTAGCGAATTGGTTAAGGTGTTATTTATATGAAAATAAGGTAGCTCTTGCAGTGTTATTCACATGAGGCCGCACAACATCGACCATTTTGACCAATAGCCGTGGCAGCTGCCTCAGCCCTACAAATATCTGTGTGGCTAATTAAATAACCCATGCCAAAACTAAAGTAAGAACTAGCTTACCTTGCATATATAGCCAAAAACAAGATCATTCGAATTTGAAGAACTGTAGAGCTGCACCAGGTCGACTTTCATAACTTCGTCAACAAAAGGGAAATCACTTGCATTTTGGCATTCTAAGAAACAAAAGAAAAGGAAAATATAAATTCCATCTGTCGATGATGTAAAAAAAAATGCACATGAATTCATGCTAATGCATGCCATACTCAATTAAACTAAGTCAATCAATCTTAAACTAAAGTCATTCGATTAATGATGGCTTGCTATTTCTGTGCTACATTCCATAGTCAAGATCTAAACTTGGGAGGATCCACAAGAACACAAAAGAGCTTTCATATTTCACTATAGTTTGCATAGATAATTTGAAAATTAAACCCAGGCAAGCGATTGGAAGAACAAACCAAGAGCTTATATACCGACAATAACTAGTTATGTTTCAAGGATGAACGTGACATCATTTTAGCCAGTCTAGCCAGTATGTGTTTAAACACATTACAACTACAAATAAGGGACTACTTATGCCAGAGTTAGCACCTGGGTAATAGGCAGATATTCATCCAGCATCCATTATCAACACGTGCATGGCAATACAGAAACACGAAGCCATTTAAAATTGGTGGATACCATGTAATTAAGGCACTGTACTTGAGACCCAACAGGCCAGCTCATGTTCAAGGTCACTTTGATCCTACTCACCTTGCAGGCGGCCATGTAAAGTGCCATCCACATTGAAATAAAGTGCAAAGGAAGAGATTTTTAGAGCTCTAAGACCTATGTGAAAGTTGTTCATTATCAAAAATATTTTAATAAGGGGATTGTGCTTAGTGGTTGCATGGGCAAGACGGATAGCAAACACTTTGAAAAGAAGTGACACTGGAACAGATTACTAAGCATAACAGCACCCAAACATTCAGCAGTAAAGAACTTAGGTACAACACTTGGTTTGGAGTTCCCACCCAAGCCTTCACTTTAGCCCAACAACTCCTGTAATATTTTTAAATTTAACTATAGCTAAAATAAACATAACACACAGGTATTCAATCTGTCAGCTTAAACTACAGACAGATTAATGATAATAATAATAATAATAATAACAGTGTGTGTGTGTGTATAGCACTCTACAGAACCAAATCTCTTTCTAGGCATTTTAAAAATGCTGGAAAGAAAGCATGTCAAAAAGTTATATGTTCATATGCACAATTTCAGCACACAACTGTGAATCAACAAGTTTGTACGTCTTCAAATATGACAGGGCACCACGGTCACTACAATGACGTCTTCGTCAATTAAGCCCTTTTTCGCATCCGTAAATAAAACATTGCCACATCTGTAACTCAATCTCCACAGCCTAAAACTACTCTTATCAGACCTTAACAACTATCTCGGTAGGCTAGAATACTCAAAAACAGAAACTCGACTTGGAAGATTTAGTGTTTTAAATGTGCCGTATGAACTATCCACCTATTCAAGACTTACACTACTAAGTTTCATACATATGCGGCCTTGTATACTTCATACTTGCCCACCAAAAGCCTTTCCAACATCTGAACTTGGCTTGTCAAGTAATCAAGTTAAGTGCACAACACAGAATACAAAAGTCTAAGAGCTGACAACGGGTATAAAACGATTAAATGTAATCTGCTGTAAAGAAACGTCATAAATTGAGGTCTAGGAGTGATTCTTTGTGATGTAGAATTGTTCACTGATCAAATGACATTGAACTACGATCAATGAAGAGGGTAGATGGGGGAGGGAAGAAACCTTCCAGGGTGTTCCAAAATGTTGTCCCCAGACCACAGGGTAGGTGCAATTCTTACTTATGAATAGGTCATTGGTAATTAACCTAGTATTAGTAACATGGCACACAATGCATCTTAACAATACAGTAATTACTCTTACTACTAGAAAACATGGCAGTTTCTGCCTTTCGGCTATTGTGCCCCTACTAAATCGTGCTGCTGGCTAAATCTACTTCTCAAAGTCAACTATTCATCAGAGCTGACAATTAAGGAAGCAATGGCGACATTCCCTACAAAAAATTAGTTACCATACATCACAGGCTCCCTTGGAAAAAACTCCTACGAGCAATTTTGACAGAAATAACTATCAAAGCTGATATTAATCAAAACAATATTGCAGCCACATTTAAGAACCTCTTGTATTAGCAAAAATCTTAACATGTCTCTTATTAGAAGTGACTAAACTGGAACAATATGCCAGCACCACAACAAAATATAAATAAACATGGTAATTTCAGCCAGCATTACACGACAGTAAGAACGTATGCACCATTAACCTGGTGTATCAAACAACTAATCAGCCTACTGTTGTCTTTCAGACAGCTTCTAACTGACTACGACAAAAAACTTTTAACAGGTAACAACGCACCAAATTAAAGTTAAGGTAACAGTAAGGTAAAGGTTACTGAGAATGCTGCTCCCACAAAGTGCGCCAACTAAGGGATTATTGATAAATCAACTGAGGACAAGATTACTGGTTGCCTAAGACCGACTGTTCATAAGTTATCGCTAGATAGTCTATGTCTAGCTGCCGGTGGGCAGTTGGTAAATGTATATTAGCTGGCTGCCCCCTCCAACAAAAGCTAATGCCTCATTACAAAAGAGCTCAGGAAAAAATAGATACCTGTGGATGCACAACTGTACGATGGTGAAATAATAAAGGTCTCACTTTCTTCCATTGATGCATTATGTAACTGAATACTCTCAACAAAGGTCAGCTAATTCATACGGCCTCATTTATATAGTAGTGAAGGGGCCTTAGTGGCTCCATCCACTTAAAGCAGGCAATTGTCTGCTGCAGGACTTGTACCCCAAAGCTGGTCGTGAAGTGGAAGCCCCTTAGCCACTGGCCAAGAACCTAGTTCTCCTATGACCAGCAATCGAAAAGGAAAGACTGCATTACGAGCTAAAAAAAAACTTAAAATCAAGTCCACATGTTAATAGTTACTCCAAAACTACAAACTATTATCTTACCAACAGAGAGCTTGTTGAGCGGTGCAAATTTTCGTGACTCGGCGAATACAGCATCCTAAAAACACAAGGCAACACAGGACGATGCATACTGAAAACAAGCATGCATGCTACATAATGCAAAGTACCCAGTAAGTTGTTTTAAAGCAAAGTGAGCTTAGCAGTCAGTCACGACCTGCATCAGGGCATGAGCTTACCACCCCTTTTGGTCCATAAATCGCTATTCGTGGTACACTTGCCTCCTGTAGTGACAGGGCCATACCCAAGAGACCACCAACATTCTTCCAGCTCTTGTGTGTGATGAATATGTTCTCGAGCCGAACATATTTAACCCTGCATATATCGAATCGCAGTAACAAAATAAAATTGAAATTGCAGTGCCTGAACTGCAGCCAGCATTAGATTGCATGAAGAAATAGATATTGTATTCTCAACTAGCAGTTTGCTGTTCAATAAACCTTCACAACCAATTGTGGAGGGGGAGCAAAGTATGCAACCTGTCTGCATTGCAGAATACTAATTCAATCATAAAAAAGCAAAAGCTATTACATCCCTCAGTCTTCAACTAACATTTTTAAAGCAAGATTTGAAGTGCCATGAAATAATGGTATAGTAATGCACAGCCGTACTTCTTCGTGTTCACCCGAAAGGTCATCCATCATAAACCCAAGTGTCACTTGTTACTAGCCGACTGAATCTTGCTTTGGCAAATTTCACACAAACTAGCCGCAAAGCATGCTTTTAAGGCAAGGCTACATCTGTCCGAATCGGAAACGACCCAAAATTGAGAGCTTCCTAGTCTTCAGGCTGAAGAAATCAAATCGACGATATCTACTGAAAGCCTAATTAATGAAGCAAAAAATCGGGTTCATAAAGCAACACAATGTAACCAAACAAACGTCAAGGAGCTGCAGTTCCAAGAGCGAGAAGGTAGAGACAGGCAAGGTATCCTCGGAGAGTATGGTAAGAACTCCACAATTAATGGAGAAACCCCTTACCCCGTCATAACAATTGGAGATATCCTCACAGAGGTATGACCCTCCAATACACCTCGGTGAGGCAAACCCCCTCCAACAAAGATTTGACAAGTTGCCTAGGCCAGTGACTCCTCGCCTGGGAACGGCACAGCCATGGATGGGCGCTAACTAGCCAGCTAGCCATACAGCAGCCCTACAGAAAGGAATGAATAGTCCAAAGTAGATCACAGCTGCGTTTGCTAGTCAGGTGCAATCAAATGTAAGGTGATTTCGATGATATGCTATGGCAAAAAAATCACCGTGATCCCAAATGGAAACGATGGCTGGGTGTGCTCGACCAGTAATAATAATAATAATACATTTGATATAGTGCCCCCAGAGAAATCGATCTCTTTCTAGTCACTTTACATGAACTGCAAGGAAGCATGATCGGATGATTAGTGGAAGCATGCTCAATAAACAACAAGAATAACATGGTTAGGGGTGACATGCACTGGGTCAGCATACACGTATGGTTTGTGGCAGCATGCACAGTGTCAGCAAGCATAAGCACATAAAGGACAAGTCACAGGGACCCACTAAATGTTATGATAAGTAGATGCGTTTTTAGTTTCTTTTAAATGTGGACAAGTCAGTAGATGTCGTGATGCAAGTCAGTAAGGTAGCGATAGCAAAGAAATTTACATTCTTGACACACAACAGGATCTCAGCAAAAAGCACATAGGCACTACATATTCCATCTTAAGAAATCAAGTCCCAATCTCATCCCAGTATAAAAAGAGCAAAGAACAGAACACAAGGATGCTAAAGCTCCACATGGATACATATGCCCATGCATGCCAAATCCAGAACACCCGTCACCAAATAATAATAATAATAATAATAGTAATAATACATTTGATAAAGCATCCTCGGAGAACTCAAATATCTTTCTAGGTGCTTTACAATTGCTGCAAAGGAAGCACGGTCAAATGGAGTACAGGGTGATATGATATGGTTCAGAGAGACTGGTAAGTGAAAATTACCATAAGTTACATTAACATACTTGTTGCCACTATCAAGTGAATGAAACGCATTCGTGGGGAGCAGAAAGCATGCATCTTCCGGGAAGCCTACTGGTCAACGGGCCTGATCATGGTAACAAAGGACATTTTTTATTACAGGCATCAGCACACGACCAATCTTAGTGCTAAAGCAGCCTAATGATGAACTATGACGACAGCAAGTCTAGACTAGAAGTCAAGGTCTTAGCTTATAGTAGTAATTGCATTCCATAGCAACGACATACTTGTTCTCGTGGCACAGTCGCTGAGTGCCTTCTCCACAATTAAAGAGGTACCTGCAAATTCAGGAGATCAGGTTAAGGCTAACATTGTAGCTGTTCAAAATTGGTCTCCACAAAAACTTAAGCAATTTTATGTACGAACTAGAGTATGTGCACATGCAGGGCAATGCATAAGATCTTTGGTATTTACACGTCCCAAGTTGCAGGTTCGATCCAGCCATAGGCAATTCTTTATTGCTCAATACAAGTAGGAGTCATCGACGGCTGCTCTGCATGTTATGTAAATGAGGCTGTTAAATAAGTTAGCCTTTACTTTACTAACTTGAAAACACAATATAAGGCAAGTTAACAGTACAGAATGAGAAAAAGGCAAAACTTGACACCTTTGTTAGTCGGGACCAATGATCTCACAACTGAACAAGTTACTATTTTAAATTATTGAAGGACTGAAACCCAATTGACCGGCTTTAATTTTCACAAAAGTGCCTAAGCATTTTGTGAACTGCAAGCATAGTATTATTGATTGGAGTTTTAAATAAGCGTTGAGTTTAGATCACTGTTAAGCTGGCAACTAGTATTTGAACAGAAATAGTAACTTGTGATGTTTGCATGCTTGTCTAAGCACGATAAATTGCTTATCATTAACTCTTGGTTATGGCTTCTCATGCAGTGAGTTCTAACGTGCCTATGTAGACCTTTGCTTCTCCAAGAGAGTTATACAAAAGACTTATTATTTTTATTGTTTAAATAGAAAAATTGCATTTTAGTACCTATGGACTTGCTTTAACTGGTAACCCCTGCTCCAACTTAGTACAGGAGAATCGTCGAAGCATTGGCTTACATCGAGGTCTGAAACCACACCAGGATGAGTTTATGAGCAATAAAAACTGAGCATAGTTTCAAAATGCAGGTTCAGCAATTTAATCAATTTATCTAGTGGCAGATATGCTTTTAAAATGTTTTTCAACTGCAACATTAGCTCGAGGTTACAGGAGAGTAAATTAAGCTAAAGAGCTAATTAAAAAAGGGGTGAAGAACTATTAACAGAGCTGTTAAACTGAAATGAAACATCAGCCGTCTATCGTATTAATATGTTAATAATATTAACAGTAACACTACTTCATAAAGCGCCCTCAGAGACCTCAATCTCTTTCTAGGCACTTTACATGTGCTGCAAAGGAAACACGATCGAATGGTTAGTGGTAGCAAGCTCAATATACAACAAGAATAACATAGTTAGGGGTGACATGCACTGGGTCAGCATGCAAATGTGGTTAGTGGCAGCATGCAATGTCACCACGCATTAACACATACAGGTCGAATCACAGGGACCAACTAAAAGCTGTGATAAATAAAGTAAGCCATTAGTTTCTTGTTAAATGTGGTTAAGTCAGCGGATGTCGTGATGCAAGTCGGGACAGAGTTCCAGGCTCTGGGAGCATACGAAAAAAGGCACAGTCTTCAAATGATTTGAGGTTTGTACGAGGTATAAATAAACAGCTAGATTCCGAAAAGCAGGTAGAACTATGCTTGGCCTGATAGGGGAGTAGATCTGATAGGTAGGCTGGAGCCAAAGAATGAGGGAACCTGAAAGTGAGTGACAAAATCTTGAAGGTGATGCATTGCTTGACGGGTAGCAAGTGCAGGTCGGTGAGAAGTGGTGTGTCGTGACAACTGCAATGCTCACGACAGATAAGTCCAGTTGCATAGCTTTTCAGCAGCTGTAAGCACCTGATTGAACAGGCCGGTAGACCGGAAAGCAGTGAGTTACAGAAGTCATGACGTCACAAATGCATGGACCAATTCAGATGTGGTATCCCTGTCTAAATAAGCCCGAATTTTAGCAATGTTATATAGCTGAAAGTAGGAAGACTTGACTGTAGAGCTGATGTATTTGTCTAACGAAAGGTCACTTTGGAACATGACACATAGATTTCGTGCAGATTCAACAGTAGATATGCTGGCAGAGCCGACTTTAAGCATTAACCTTTCCAATTTCTGAATCACACTTGGTTTGCCCATAGCTAGTAAGTTGGTTTTATCATCATTCAATTTAAGAAAATTTGCTTCCGTCCATGTAAGGATGTCATCAATACATCCTGCAAGGGAGTTGAGAGAATTCGACGAGCTCGAGGGATTGGAGGGATCAAAGCAAAGGTACAACTAAGTGTAATCCGCATAGAAGCGAAAACCTAGATTGTGCTTAGCAATCACACCGGCAAGAGGGGAGAGTGTTTACAGTGAAAAGAACAGGACCAAGCAGGGAGCACTGAGGTATACCATATTTCAGAGGTACCTCCGATGATCTTTGTCCATTCACATCAATACTCTAGCAGTCTCCCACTGAGATGGAACCTGAACCATTGCAGAGCAGGCCAGTGATGCCCAGGCAAGATAAGAGGCGCTCAAGAAGGACTTGGTGATCGATAGTATCAAAAAGGCAGCCGAAAGATCGAGCAATACAGGCAGAGATAGACTCTACCCATGACTGTTTTCCCAAGTAGGTTATTGTACACCCGAAGCAATGCTGACTCACAGTGACTGACAGTGAAGACAGATGCCAAAATCTTATAACAGCTGATGAGTGGCAGAATTGCAGGCTCCTAGAGGGAGCCAAAGTGCTCTTTAGGGTACTGACACCTACAGAAATGAAGAATTAAAACAACATGCCACTGCCAAGCAAAGTCTTTTTTCTTCTGCTTATATGGCTTTGCTTGCCTTTAAGATTATCTAATTTGTTTACTCTTTTTAGACTAAGGAGTTTATTTACAGTACGTTCCTAAGACATTGCTTTCTTGGATAAGATTCATGTTCATTTCCACATACCTTCCTATTTCACAGACATATATACATGCAACTTCTAAATATATAGAGCAAAAATTAATTTGCAGTGCTCGAGATTACTAAGCATACAAATACGGGTGTAATCCCAATTCCAGCCAGGTAAGTGCAGCCGATCATGATCTCAATTATAACCCAATCCCGAACCCATTACAAAAAGAACCTCTGCAAGAAATTTGCAGGTTCATTCATGATCCCGCCTTAGCAATAACGTATTATAAATAAACACCATTTCGCTTTGCAAAAAATTAAAAAATTACTACACACTCGTTTTTATACTGAATAAATTCAATCCTGAGGAACAAGAAAAGGGATTACGGTCTGGACACTGCCTAAGCTTAATGTCCAATTCCAATGATGAGTGCACAGCTGCATATCTCCTGCTTACTTGGATCTTGTGCAAGAACCCCTTTTAAGAAATCATACCATATACGTTTAGAGGTCGATGAGACATCTACTCTTATTCTTCTAATACAACTTATGTTTTTACACAACAGGCTCAATTTCAGATCAAAGTCAAGTCATGCTGACACTCAGTAAGGTCTTAAAACCGATGTAATTTTCAGCAGCAAGGTGCAGAAACTTGTCTTCAATAATCAGTGGTAATCCTGATCGGCCTACTGTTCTCAATACATGTACTAAGTTCACAATTTCCCTTTGCGACATAACTGCTACTACCTAACATCTTGCTTTTGCAACGTATATAGGTGTTTTAACACTTTCGGGCTTCTCCTGCCTAACAAGAACGGAGCTTCAAGAGTATCATGGGAGGAATGAGCAATTGTCGAGCGATGTAATATATTTCACACTGTTCTGCATGAGCGAAGATATATCCTAAAATAGGTCACGTTTGCTTCTCCGGATATCTACAGAGTCTCTCTTGGCCATTTCTGAATCACCTAACTCTTCTTTCCCTTGCATGATTGAGAGTAGCCCGAGTAGGTCCATCCAAGATATTTAAGGCCTTGGTATTAACCAGTCATCACAACTGGCAGTAACAACCCTCGGACATGAAAGAAGCCACGGGCCGGGTCAGAATCCGAAGATCGGCCTGGATCCGGACGATCCGGCATTTCGATCAAATATTCCACGAACTTTATGACTGAGCAACGCTGGGCTCCCATTCAGATTTGAAACCCTGCTGCAGGGGGCAGAAAGTGATTCAATTTCCACCTAAGTCGTGAAACGACTCTGCATTTTATCAGACGGGCGCTCTTCCAATTCGACTAAGAAGGCTTCTTGTTAGTTATGCTCGTACTGGACATTAGCCGACTGACCCAATGTCTCCTGATAACCTACAACCCGCTGGGCGCACAGTGGTTGGGCCTGTTCAGTAGTCGCATCAAAACGATAGCCGAATGTATACCTGCTAGCATCCGCAACGAGTACTAACGACTGAGATGAACCGCAGGCACCGTTTCCCAGTACTTGAATGCTGATACTGCTAGGCGGTTTCAACTTCGAACTTCCGTCGCTTCGATCTTTCCGCCTACAAGGGAATTCAATTTTCGGTTACTTTAGTCAGCAGATGCGACAAAAGGCGTACGGTGGTGAACTGAGAAGCCTTAACAATCAGCGACAGTGTACAGCTCCCCGAGCAAAACCCAAGCTACCGCAATTGATTTTACCTCAAGTGCTTCAACAAAATACTTTGTGATTGTTTGCTGGACATGTATGCTGCTGAGCTTGAACCGTCTTTCCCAATAATCCAATGACGCCGGAATAACGAACCACACAAACGTCTGTACAAGGTTGTCGCTGGGAGCCTGAAGCGACAAAATACCAACATGCTCACATGGGCGCAGACATATTTTTTCCGCTATTTAGCGGCGTGACAACTGAACGTAAGAAAGACAAGTCTTAGCAACATAATTAAATGTATGTATTAATATTCTATTTTTATTAAGATATTTTTTATTTGCATTTAATTCCCCACATTTAAATGTTATTTTCAATCATAACGCTATTGTGGCACCACTTGCTGGGAATGGCTACCTCGAAGAACTCCAACACCTACAACAGGCAAGGCTGGGAGGATTCGGTAAGGGAAAACACTAAAAATTAGTATAGTAGGTTACTTCTAAAATATTTATTTAGACTGTTTGCTTACATTCGCTTTATTTATAGGAGTTCCCCGCGTTATGTCAGACATGCCTCGGCGACAATCCCTACATTCGAATGGTAAGTAATGGAGCCTCAGTGGTTGCCCCCTTGCCATATAGGCTCTCCCTTCCCCTCAATGTATTGCTCTTATCAGAGTTGAAGTTATCAGATGCTGTTTGAACCTGTCTTAAACCACGATAGAATCACTTTTCATAGCTGCCATACAGGTAATCAGTTGCACTTTAGAGATGCATTCCACCCTTAAGGCGGGCGATGTACCTCCGGCTGATTGTCTCGTACACACCTAGTATGGGATGTCATGTTAATGTTTTGTCGTTCATTTTTCTTGGCTCTTGTCTTTATAGTCACTGTGCCGACCAGTCCTAGTCCCTAGAAATCTACAGCAGCTCAACCCAGTGAGCTACTGTAGATCGTTGCCGCCCACATGCCCAAAGGCAATTTCTCAGCTGTCGCACTCAACCAAAGTTTCTGATAATAGCTCACACCTAGCCGCTTTCCGCCTTCTTGCCCCAGTATTGCTGGTCGGTGCTGAAGTCGACACGTTATATTTATTTGCTTGTGTTGCTGCAGAGTATATAGGATAAATGTGAACTCTTCTAATGACGTGTTTTTCACCGTGTGTCCGAGTCTTTTGCTAGGTAAGAAATAGTGCCTTTTTGAAGCATTTGATTAAATTGCATTATTTGCTCAATGTTATCGGAGCTCCCTTATCGTCTCTATTGCTGCCTTTTTCGGACCTAGCTTAGCTTCATCACACGAATACGCAATCGGACTCCCTCTGCACAAATCAGTCTCTTAAGCGATCTAACGGCAAAAAATCAGCAGGTATGCCATTTTATGATTTTTTCGACAGCGATGCATCTCTACCCATAAAATGCTTTGTCTGTGTATTCAGACAATCAGAATGAGCAGTTTTCTTACTTTGTCGGCACTAGGATTAGGTGGTTAGCTTAGCTGTCATTAATCTCGGTACTGTTTTGAGGTCGATCGTGTTCCTTTTTATGTGCTGGAGCTCTGATTTGTAAGCCATATGGTGTTGTCGATGTATACATTGCTAATCTTAGTTTATTGCACCTCACCTTTTAGCATTGAGCAGAAGTGCATTTGTGAACCCGCCTGCTAGTGTAATCAATAATCACATCCTTCGTGTAGCCTGGCGATTATGGGCGTACCCAGTATCGTGACATAGTATTAACTGTCTTTACAGACAAAAGAACGATTTGGAAAGGAATGCAAAATATGTGCCAGGCCTTTCACCGTATTTCGATGGAACCCGGGTTCTAGAATGCGCTTTAAGAAGACAGAAGTATGCCAGACGTGTGCCAAGCTTAAAAATGTTTGTCAGACATGCCTGCTGGACCTGGAGTATGGTAAGTATTATGGGCGTCTGTGTGCTTTAATGCAACTTCTGTTCTGCTAAGGTGGTGTTGTTTGGCTTGGCGTCAGAACGTCAGGGTCGTATTAAACTGGTGGATCACATATTATAAGTGTACTACATTTTCACAGGCTTGCCGGTACAAGTCCGAGATTCAGCACTCAAGATGAAGGATGATCTTCCTAAATCAGATGTCAACAAGGAATTTTATCTGCAAAATACAGAGCGGCAGGTGAGCTTGTTATGATCCTTCAGTGACTTGATTAGTGAGCTGATAAACTTTTACTTAAAGCAGCTAACCTCATAGCCGTAGGCAATTTTTCGAATTAGTAAGCCACATGAATTATATCTTAGCCAATCACCAATTTTTCAGAATTGTCTTGGCAATGCATCTTAGCCAAGCAAGATTGGTGACGAAATTGTAAGGCACCTGGGTCAAGTATGGATCGGTACTTAACTTTATCAAAGCTCAACCAGCCAGCCAAAGGATAACCGGTTTTTAAATATATGGGGGTTGGCGTCTCAAGTTAGTATTCTTTGTAAATGTTAGGGGTATATACAGTGTCATAAGGCTAGCTACCCTTACGATCATATCTGACTTGCCACCGTACTATGTTGCCAAATTGCATGGTGCTTTCGGCATTCTTGGTGTGCAGAATTGCAAATTTGTGTTAGCATTAAGTCTCTCTACCAAAGCTGAAGGTCTCCTGCAACCCGGATTGTCTGATGATGTCAAGCTTTGGCCACGTGGCAGTAAGCTTGTCGATATTAAAGCCGTTTGTTGCCCAATGCTCTTTCTCCAAGCTGCTAGCTGGGCTTGTTGCTATTCCGGCTTGGCCAGAATGCCACCAATATATCCATGTCTCGCCAGAGATGTGGCTTGATAGGGTTGAGGGATTTCGCAATTCGAGCCTGTGCAAAAGTACTCCTTGGCTCACAGTGTAAGAAGAGACACTCTCTTGCCAAGGCCGCATTAAGTAATTCATCGGAAGTTATAGTAGTCCTGAGTCATTGCTTTAAACGTATACACTGTCGAAAGAGATAATTAAGGAGTGTTTGTCATTTGTCCTGGCAGAAGCACCTGAAATTTTACTTCCTATAGATGGGTTCTAATCCCAACTCCAGACATCGTTTACCAAAGTCAAAAACCTACTGTATGAATATTTGTTTGTGTGCTTGTGTCTCTACAGAGGGAAATTGGGAGTTTGTAAATGCCTCCTGGTCAATCTTCTCGTGTTTGGCTTGTGACATAGCTTTGCCGTGAACTAGCTCGGTTTCAAACATTCATCTGAAACCTAACTACTGTTAATGGGTAGAAAGGTAATGACTATGTACTGGTAGTTCTGTATCGTGTGCTTACATTTATTGTTTGCAGTTGTGTCGGTCCCTTTGTTTGTAGTGTGGTTACCCTGTTCAAGAGGCTTTAGAATGTTTCGAGTTTCGATTATTTGAATGGATCTCCATAACTTATGTGCAGCTTAGGTAATAGTTGATAGGTCTTTCTCTAAATTGTGCTGCTGTGTTCTCATCAATGTTCTTTGTTTTGTCTATACAATTGGAGAACATGCTTCCGGTTGCAAAACATACTAACTGTGTAGCCTCTGAGCTGTGGCCAACTCGAAAAACCTTAGGCTGCCACATTAACTAGAACTAGCTACCAAAATTTGTTATGGCACCAGCATTTTCACTAAAGCAGCACTATCAACAAAACAAAATCAGTCCTCCAATGAAGTATGCCATTTTTGAGGGTTCTGGGTCATACTCATTGTTCGTTAGGCTCTTGAAAGGGTACTTCCAACTGGGCTGGGTTTCAAAAGCCTAAGCCTCTCGCAAGTCCTTAGGATTGGTCGCTCGGCCTATGAAAGGTAATGTTTGACCTTCGATAAGTAAATAATTATACATCTGTTATAATTCGGAAAAACTGTTTAACAATGATGCATGTGGCTTGTTTAAACTTCTGACTTTAATGTAGTGCTCAACTGTGCTAAACTTTTTTTTGTTTTAATTCATATTTGCACTCCTTTGTGGTAATAGTAGTGTGTCGATTGTTTGAGCAGCAAGCTACGTTGCAATGTTGCCTTTAATAATGACCATTTGTTGTCAGCTAAATGGTATAGCTGCCCTAGCTTCATTCAAAGTGGCCAGAATCTGAAGGCTAACTATTTGCATGCTCGTCAAGCTTTTTCATTAGTACCTTTGTAGCAGTCTGAGTAAACAGTACCCCTCTCGAGAGTTTCATTCACCTTGTTAGTAGCCAACCTGTAAGTTTATAAAGCTAAGTATGCTTACGGCTCATTTTTTATAGCTTGCAGGGGGAGAAGATGGAGGAGCACTTGCTCTTGCTGGATCACATGGCAAGGCACAGGCACCAAGCGACATGCTTTTAAAGCTGGCTCGCACAACACCTTACTACAAGCGAAACAGGCCACATATCTGCTCTTTCTGGGTTAAAGGAGAGTGCAAAAGAGGGGAAGAGTGTCCTTACCGGTACGTGAACTAAAATATTAAAGTGACATTGTGGCATTCAAGCATTCAGGCTGCTTTTGCTCTGCTTCTAGGCTATACAATTCCCTTTTGCAAATCTGATACAAAAACGGTGGTATCATGCAAAACTTAGACAGTAAGAATAATGCTGAGGCATCACAAGCTAACTAAGACAACAAAGATGCACTTCAATAGTTATTGGGTGCACATTGATGGAAGCTATGGACGAAGTACGTAAGCATCGTACCACCCGCTTTTCGGAATCCAACAGTCTAGAAATACCTCATACAAACCTTAAATCCTTTGGAGACCGTGCATTTAGTTCATATGCTCCCAAAGCCTGGAACTCTCTCCCGACCTGAGTCAGAACATCCCCTGACCTGACCACATTTAAAAGGAACCTAAAAACACGCCTATTTAGGACAGCATTCAGTGGGTCCCTGTGATTCGTCCTTCATGTGCTTATGTGTGCTGACACTGTGCATGCTGCCACTAACCACATTTGCATGCTGACCCTGTGCATGTCACCCCTAACCATATTATTCATTTCGTTTGTTTTTTCAACCATGATTTTACCTACCTTTCAATTGCATTTCACTTTACAGCAAATGTAAAGCGCCTAGAGAGAGATTAAGTTCTCTGAGGGCACTTTATCAAGTGAATTATTATTATTATTATTATTATTATTCCATGCTCCCAAATTCATGCTAAACGTATCGGCTTCTGTTTAAGGGAGAACCTCCTAAGGGTTGGGAGTTATGCCCCCATCCCTACGGGATTTATCTCTCTCACAGCACATGTATTGATATTTCTTTAATACCAATGGAACGATCGGCATGCAGATTGGCACAAAACAACAGGGGCACATTATCTTTTTATGTAACCGTAGCGTGAGTCATTGTCAGACGTTCGGGCTATTTTTCAAGGACTCGTACGATCGTATTCTTGTATACTTCCAGTATTGTGCAAGCATGTCTGCCAATAGTTCTTCCATGTTTTCATTGAAAAATCATGACTCTCTGAATGGTGTTCATCGTGAGTTCAGGTTTATCGTGAAGCCAATTGTAAGTCGGCCGTCCTCTGTTAAAGGCTGTTTTCCAAACGCTAAATGGGCAGCTGCTTAATCCTGCAGTCGCAGCTCGAATTGGCGACCAGTACGAGGCTTAGCCTATCCGTCATAGGTTTGTGGCCTGGGATCCTCTTCTCCTCTACCGTTACATAAGTCGTCTTTAGCATCTTCCAGAAGAGTCCTGTCTCGTCATAATTGAAGACTTGCTGGGGGTGTATCCTTCGGCTGCTAAATTTCCAGCAAAAGGTGTGAGGCAATCTTAAGCTGCCTTCATATCCGTGCTCGATGCCTTAGCATGCTTGACAACGGAGTGAATGCTGGTACTCTTTTTGAAATTCTCTAATCAGACCCGGCTGGCTTTAAACGATAAAAATGCCTCATTCGTTAAAGTGCCTGGAGTCTGCTTCAGCAAATCAGTGTAAATAGGTCATGCTTTCTCGCAGATTATAGCCTCCATTGCGTTATCTCTTGCAAGCTGCTTTTTAGTCAACCACACTGGTAGCTTATGCGTATTGTCATGGATAGATGGTGGCTGTTTAGAAATTATTTTACTTATTATTAGTATAATTATTTAATTATTTTAGGCTGGCGTTATAGCCCATCGGCCCTTTCAGCTTCAGTATGGTGCAGATCGTAGAAGTGCCATTCAGTATGGTGCAGATCGTGAATCACCATTCTTGGTCACGTGTTGTGTTACCCTATTTGTAACTTGTTATCCCTTATTATGATAAAGGCACGAAAAACCAACAGATCCGGATGACCCTCTTGCTGATCAGAACATTAAAGACCGTTTTTATGGTCAGAATGATCCTGTGGCCGACAAACTCATGCGCCGGTATACTGCTATGCCTAAGCTTGGACTTCCGGAAGACAGATCCATCACAACTCTTTATGTCGGCAACGTGACGGACGATATTAGTGAGCAGGATCTTAAGTAAGTCGTAATCCCATTTGTGTGTTTCACGATTATTAGTGATAGCTTTTTGACTTGAATTTCTTGTAGCAATACTATGTGTGTCGGGATATATTTTTTGCATGTATCAACTTATAATGTTATTATGAACAGCCTTTTTTCTACACAGGAATCACTTTTACCAGTTTGGAGAAGTGCGATCTATTAGCCTCGTTAAGGCTTCTCAGTGTGCCTTTGTGCAATTCACCCAAAGATCTGCTGCTGAGGCTGCTGTTGACAAATCATTTAATAAGCTCATAATTCGTGGCAAGAGGCTTAATATAAAATGGGGAAAGTCACAAGCTCAGCAGCAAGCTCTAGGACGCCGAGAGGGAGAAGATGGTGCACCGTTGGAGCCCGTACCTGGCTTACCTGGAGGTTGGTGAATAGATAAATATCTTTGTGTGTGCACATACTGTAAGTGTGCGTGCGTGCGTGTGTGTGTGTGTGTGCGCGCGCGCGAGTGTGTGTGTGTGTTTATTCCTCTAACCCTTGTTACTACTTTGTAAGCATATTTTGGATGGTGCGCTGGCTTTATATAGCACCTACCTTGTGTTCTAAACTTTAACTTTATTGTAGCGTTACCACCACCCCCACAAGACGTTGCCAGCAACTTCTTTAACCTCAGCCAACCGCCTCCACCGTTGCCGTTGCCACCCGGTGTCGGTCCTGCTCCTACACTCCCCAGCCATGGAGCGACAGCTACGATGGGTCCAATAATGCCTCCTCGAGGTTCGTACTCCTCGACGTCAAGCCATGTAAAGTTATGGCTGTTATTGCTGCTTCTCTGTGCCGAAATGACTTGAACGTAAGCTATTGTAAATGGCTAATATTGCTGAGGTGATGCCTTATTCGAACCACGTGCTTCGAACCTCTCTGCATTCATTCATTTATTTTTCGACAATAAAGGGCGATGCTGCATCTCATCACGGGAGATGCATATTCTCAGGGGCGTAAAACGACCATCTTAAAAATTCTTCACTCTAACTTGATGCTGAAACATGAAACTCCTGAGAAACATTCAACTCTAGATTTTAAGGCTTTTCGGTGTGAAATGATAGGCAGGACTGTAAACTTAATCGCAATTTAGCTACATTGTTGATGTTAGCACAGCCAATTGCAATAGATTTCCATGTGTGCCAACAAGTCAGCAACTAGTCGTGTCAAGCATCAATCTTAGCTCAGTTGCCATCATGTATGCATTGCATAATGTACGACTTGTGTCCCAATTTGTTCAACCTTGGTGCATCGAATTACGTGTTTGCCGTTTGTTGGAGAGCATGTTTGTGACTTTTAAACAGCTTTTCCTTTACAGTGTAGCTTAGCTGAAGTTAGGCCGACTTTATAGTAGAGAAATGTACTACTATCTAATCACAAATCATTTAATGGGAAAGGCGGGAAGGATGATCAAAGCACAAAACTAGCTGAGTGTTATCAGAATACAAAAAAGCCTAGATTTATCTCTTGGTTATATCAGCAAGAGTGAGAATATAAATTATAAAAAAGGAGTGGACCTAAAATTGATCCCTGTGTCAAGCAATGACAATGGACCGCTGGTTCAGTGTCCCAGTGATAATTTAATTCGATCTATCACCAGTTTGGCAAGAGTCCAATGTCTAGATATCGCCTGATTGGGTCGTCGATAACTTGCAGATAGTGGCATCGTTCAAGATCTGATTAAATATCTATGTGGGCAGACCTGTGTTGAAAATCTTATAAATGCAGTTGGTTACTGAGTTGTCAGTTGGGAAACACCTCAAAAGCATGAGCTGAATGGCTTCACACTCTTTATAAGTCTGTTTACTTGGATAAATCTTTAAAGAACATAAACAAATCACATTTTCATAATTACGCCACTGCTTAGTGGACCAAAGTGTTCTAGTTCATGTGTGTCCATATTAACTGGAATCCACTGGATTTACGTGGGAATCTAGAGCTAAATTATCAGTATGATATAACCGCTCTTGTTAGCTCGTCAACATATGTGTACGTGCATAGCTGGTGCAAAAGCTGCACTGTCACCTACACCGTAATTCCATATGGCATTGTTTTTGAGGTAGTTCTTTTTACAATTCGTTAGGGTGAGACCATTAACAAAGAGTCTGCTTGATGGGGGAATCGGGTGGTTAAAGCTATGTGGTGGCTGCCATTGGGGGCTAGGTAGAATTGTGTATGTTTTGGTAGCTATAATGTGGAATATGAAGGCTAACATAATACTATAGAAAGTAGTCTCATCCTGCTTGTTTTTATGATGTATATGATTTATATGTTGTGATGGCTAGTCGGCTAACCTCGCCTTAGTCACAGACACACAAAACAAGTTTTTATTTAATTAATCCTGGCTCACTGTAGTTTTGTTGACACAGCCATGAACAAGTTAAATTGTTGCTGGCCCATCGATAAATGCAAGTTGATTTCTGTTACAGGGCTACCACCGCCGCTACCACCAGGAGTGCACCATCTTCCGCCTCCAATGCGCCCTCCACCAATGCCACCACGAGCTCTTGTGCATTACCCTTCCCAGGATCCAACCCGAATGGGTGCTATTGGAGTGAAAGCAGCATCCGAGAAGTCATAGAATTGTTTTGGAATCTTTTCTTTGCTGAGAAAATAGATCCCATATTGTCCTACCGGCAGAAAAAAAAACAGTACCGGAACATATCTTTTTTATCTCAAACCATTAAGTGGAGGCATGCACTAACTGAGCTGCTTGGTATTCTATTGAGTTTGTGTCATGCAATTTCTTTTCCGTTGTACCTGCAAGAGACATTGTATAAGCAGTATTGCATACTGCAAGCACTTTTCTTCGTCGGTGGGGGTCGTAGGAACAGTACTACAGGTATGGATCAGCATGTTATTAGTGCTAGTGAAGCTTTAGCAAAAAGTGACATCAAGTATATATATATCTGCAAGTTACAAAAGACATATTGCACCTGAAGATTCACTTGCAGTCGTTCTGTATTCTCATGTGCGTGCTGAGTCGTTCTGTACTCTCATGTGCGTGCTGGTTAGATTGAAAAATCGTATCCCACAGTTCTTGCATTAAATAAAAATCGATTTTATCGTGCGTATGCTATGGTATTGTTGACTGCTTTGACCCCAAAAGCTGGCACTCGCTGAAAGCTATGGATATATGTTTCATAGAGAATGAATTTCTCTTTCCCTCCCTCCCTCTCTCTCTCTCCTCTCTCGTTTCGTCCACTGAAAGTTACTAACAGGCTCCTAGAAAAAGAGCGAAATGTTCAGGCTTCTCCAGTTTGATTAGTATCTACCCTACTGGAGGCAGTCGTTCAACCGTCAGTCTAATCTCATCTAGCTTAGTTTCCTTAGTAGCAGCCCTCCAGCACAGTTGTATCAGATATGGTACTCCTGACTTAACTACAGTAGGAAGTTTTCGATTTCCAAAACGATTTTTATTTCGCAACTGCGAATCGGCTGACCAGATCCAGGACAACGATCCCGGGCTCGATCACAAAAATTGAGCCAATTTTTTAAAGAAATAGCTCATGTTTGATGGCTGATTTGGGACAATCGCTGGTGCCTTTATCTGCAAGCCCGGAGCAGACTTCTGTGCTGATGCTCTTTTTTTCTGCCACGAGTATGCACCATATCGGATGCCTCCGCCAACAGCTCGCCAATATCGTCAGGACCTTCGTCCTCACTATCAGCAATATTATTCGGCACGGCCAGATAATACGTCAGATCTTGGACCGGGATCAACATGTACTTCTTCGACAAGGAACGCAGCTTCTTCGCTGTCAACTCTGACAGGTTTCCGCTCCAGTTTAAGCTCATCGATCGCTACGCTTTTTATCGATCGTCATTTCTACCCAGGCGAGCACGATTCGGATGTCTTGCATAATCTCTTCAGACCAGAGTTGGCAATAAAGTTCACGGGAAATGTATCCCAAGAACTTGCACACCAGTTCCATTTCGTTAAGAATATCATTGCTAACATCTTTTATATCGTCATTATAGCAACCATAGCCTGCATCCTTTCATTGAGCTCTTGTGCACATAGTTCTTCAGATTACTTCGACACGATTCTGATGGTGCTGCTCCTGAATCAGGTCAACTGCGTTTTCGACTTCGAAACCCTATATTTTTTAGAGCAGCTATCTGCAAAATTAATAATTGCGATTCTACTTGCGAAAATTCGGTAATCTGGGCTACCGCCATCGGGCTCAATTGGCGATTCGGTGCATGTGATCACTCGGTCTCCTGCTATGAAATAATAAACGCAAAAAGTCTTTCGTCTGACGCAGCATGTCATAAATTCTGCAGCCGATTAGGCATTGGGTAGCTTGATTATTAGACCGAAAATTTCTCAATGGAGAAGCAGATTAAGCCAGAGGTGATTGAACAGTAATGTATACAGCTGAAGACGACCCTAAGTTTGGTATCGCCACTGCTTGCAGTGCTGCTGAAGTGGCCAATAAAGACCTAGCTTGCTGCAGGAGTCATACCCGTGACCTGTGGCTTGTGACGAGCTAGCACCTTATCCCTGGGCCAAGATCCAGATGTGCACACACCGTGTGACTGAGCAGACGTGTTATGTATATCCTGGACTCTGCCAAACAGAATTTTGGTTTTTAAGGTCCAGCCTGACTACAGTGTGCATGCACGGCTGACAGTTACGGTTAACAGCATGGCGAAAAAGTATGCAGTGGGCAAGCTTATTTGTTGATCCTGCAATATCAGCACCGGCTACTCTTGGAGCTACAGTCATCCGCCACCTTTAATGTGTCTTTTCCCTCTTGCTCCCACGTATGCACACTTCCAGTTGCTTCGTCTTGTCTTCTCTTCGTTTGAATAGCACTGAGAACCTCTATAGGCACTTGGCATGGCTGGAAAGGAAGATGCTATTGTCACTTGTCAGTTGACCAGTGACAATAGCATGCATCCTTGCGGCACGCAGAGCTCTTCGAAAGAATGAAGGAAATGCTGTGAGAAACACGAGGATTTGGGTATGGGAGTTAAGGAACGTAAAGCCTCTTTCCGCGAGGGTTCAGCTGAATGATCGGTGCCGGGCTGCCGAAGCCGTTCTGGCAGACACATACCTTTGTCGAGGACACTCCTAAGCACCAGCTACTTAGAGGCGCAGTAGCCCCTTTCAGATAACGACCCGGCTTTCGGGAAGAGTTCCCTGACTCGTAAGGCTTTCTCGATGGTTCGCAGCACAGCTTCGGGTGCGTTTTATTTAGGAAAGAAGCTACTTACAAAAAAGCTGCTAGAGCAGTGCACCGCTAAGCCTGCACTGTTTTAAGGGTCCGTTCCAGCGCGAGGTTATCGCTCGAATGGTCGCTATTCGACAGGCCTGTCGAGCCTTCGGAGGTGCTGAAGCTGCGAGAATCTTGAGGCTGTCCAGCGGGAGTACTAGGACGGGTGGATCTAAAAGAGGCTTTCGGGCGGTGAAACATTTGCTTGGAACTAGCTGCATGCTAACCCAAAATGCGGAAAAATTGAGCTGCTACTGAGCCATTCCTGGGGCGCCCCTTCGGCGTTCTGCTTTAGATCGTATAGAGCCTGAATCTCAGCACCGAAGCTCCTCCCGGAAGACTCTTTAAACCCCATCTAAAAAAGACCGGCCCTCACTTAGGAGTTTCATTGACGGGCAGAATCAGTCGGTCTGTCTGTTAGCGAAAGATAATGAAGCCTCCCCCCCCCCGACCTACGAACTTGATAGGGACTGTAGAAACCTGTTGTAAGTCGAATTTTCGTAAGTCAAGAATCGCATATGATACATTTTACTGTGATACGCTCTGACGAAAGCACAGAGAGGTAAACGAATTTAATTTCTTTGCTATTACATAACAGATAAGAAATAAATAAGAACGAGTAAATTAGATTATATATTTACATGCCATAATGTGGAGTATTTTGTCGCCTACAGAAGCTGGTAGTTGTAGTACTGTACATTGAGTACTATTGGGAGGATGGTGATGGAAGAGTTGGGCGATCTTGCTGGATCATCAACTCCCCCCTTCCTCTTAACCAACGGTTCTCAACCTGTGGGTCGTGACAACTTTAGGGGTCAAACGATCCGTTCATGGGGGTGGCCTTAGACCTGTACCCAGGCTGGGTTCGGTTGGCTGGGACCGGACGGCTATGGTGAGGGTTAGGGTCACCGGCTAGGCCGGGGTCGGACCCTACGGCATGGCCGGATGTATGCGGTGACGTTAGGTCACCGGGGCTCTTGGGTACGGGAAGCTGGCCAAGTAAGTCGTGGTGTTGGAGGCTCCCGGTCTCGCCGAGTTATGCACCTGGATTCGTGCAGGCGTGTTCCGGCGATGCTGCCACGCACGCAAGGGAACGAGTACCCAAGGCCCGAGCGGAGCTGGATAGCTCTCTCGTTGTTGACTTGTTTGTACCGCGTCCCCCGTGTAGCGTGTTCGTGACCCCCCCCCCGTGTGTTGGCGTCTTTCGGTGGAAGCTTACGACTGTGGTAGTTGTCGACTCGGACTAGCCAGCAGTTACTCAGCCAGCAGGTTTTTGGACGGCGTACGCTCGTACTGTTGGATTCGGAGTCGGTACAACGACAGGACTGCAGAAGCCGACTGACCCCAACTAACACGTTTGTTCGCCCTTGCTGCGTCATCCCGCGCCCTTTAGTTTACCTTGTATAGGACCTTCCCCTGTAGACTTGTTTAGTTCCCCCGTTGTTGTTGGCGCATGCGTTATAAAGATGTTTAACCTGGCGGCCGCTCGTCTTACCCTAGCTCGGCGGTATGGCGAGCGGCAGCGTGGCCGGAGTATGGCGGGGTTTGGCGGGAAATAGCCTTTGACCCCTGGAACCCGGTTACAGACCATCGGAAGACAAACATTTTCACATTTCGCACACAACAATTTTATGGTTTGGAATCGCCATAACAGGAGAAGCTGTATTAAAGGGTCGCTACATTAGGAAGGTTAAGAACCACTGCTCTAAACCCTCGTGACTGACAGACGTCTGAGGTGAATCGGCTGCTTTTCCAGTGGATTTTAGGGTTCACTCGTTTCTATTTTAATGAAATAAAGAATCGAGCTTTGACTTTGTTTTGTTAGCTGGTCACGAAAGGGGAGAGAGCGCTCCGTACCCACAATGCATAGCCGTCAGACATTGTTTCCTCCTTACTCCTTGTGGAGTTGACAAATCTACTGACCGCTCGCGGAATTTGAAAGTTTTCTTGGAAACATTTTGACTTTCGTTTTTTGCGTGACCCTGGCCATGTTCGTAACTTCAATTTTTTGTAAGTCGATCCGTCGTCAATCAGTGGCTAACTGCATTGTTGAAGTAACTACCAGGTTATATGAGGAAGGGGACAAAAAAGCTTTGCGAAGTTTGGTGGGTCTGTCCAAATGGCAAGCCGCTTGGCCTGCAAAGAGGCTGGAATGGGGTTCCGTGCGGCGCACCTTCACCGCTCAGACGACCACTTCGGATGGCGGCCAAATGCATCTTGAACCCACCGACTGCGGAACTGCTCGGAAATTCGTCAGTTTAAATAAACCTTTCGGGTTGCAATGCAGCGGCAACCTACGGTTGCTAACTGTAGAAAATCACCTACAGATGTGAACATTCGGCCATGGCTTTTTCTAGTTACTCTAAAATGAGCTGATTTAACAGCCTCTTTGTATAGGGACAGCAGAGCCTTTATAATAATAATAATAATAATAATAATAATAGTGCACTTGATAAATCGACCTCAGAGAACTCAATCTCTTTCTAGGCGCTTTACAATTGCTGCAAAGGAGACGCGATTGAATGGTTAGTAATATCACGCTTGATAAACAACCTAAATAACATGGTTAGGGGTGACATGCATAGGGTCAGCATGCAAATGTGGTTAGTGGCAGCATGCAGTGTCAGCACGCATAAGCATATGAAGGACGAATCACAGAGACCCACTAAATGCTGTCTTAAATAGGTGTGTTTTTAAGTTCTTTTTAAATGTGGTCAAGTCGGGGGATGTTCTGACGCAAGTCGGGAGGGAGTTCCAGGCTTTGGGAGCTACTGTTACAGCTATCGCCATCGAAAGCAGCGGCAATATAATAATGGTCGACCGCAGGATTCGAACCCACGTCCTCGGGACTGAGGTCGTGAAAAGAAACCGCCTTAGTGTGCCACCACGACTATAGCCCGGAACCGCAGTGAGGTTACATGGGCAATAACTGCTCAGCGCTCCACTTTTCGGGTGGCTACCGAGCTCACGGGCACACACACACACACACACACACAAGCAGACTCAAAGAGAGCGGTTCGGGAGGCGTGGTCGTTCGCACGCGATCAGCGCCCGGTGCACACCCGTGAAGGAGTTTCTGCCGAGAGGGGCAACCACTTTCTTCGTTTAGCTCGTGTCTATAAGAAATAGCACCTTATTTAGAGGGGCTAATTCCGAGCCGATTTCTAAGAGGTCCTTGCCGTAGTGTCACGCCCCTCGAAATGAAAGCCCCATGCATAAGACTTGGCTACGACCTTGGAGGAACAGAGGAGCCTTAGCTTCGCTTTTAATTAAGTCATTAGTGGCGTGAGTCGATAGACTGCAGCTGAGCAGTAATGAAACGTAATTTCGTCAGTAACTCCACAAAGACTATGCGGGTGTTACGCAAGAGAATTTTGTAAGAGCACTCACATCCTAAGCGGTTTTCAGTACGCATTTGGTAGCCAACAGATTTAATCTCACGAAACAAAGAGAAAGTAGGAAGCATAGCAGAGTCTGGAGAGCAGTCGAAGTAGTGCGTAGCATAGAAGTAGCTAATCAGGACCACTGGAAAGAATGTTCCACAGTCGGCAGGAGGAGAGTAGTTGCCGTTGCCTATAGAAAAATATTCCGTCACCAGCGGTCTTTAAGCGGAGGAAAGTAACGGCTAATCTATTATAGATACAGGACCAGAAGGCACGAGGAGGCTGAAACTGGTGCAGCAGTTCAGCTCGGTGTGAAGGAGCCTAGTCGTAGCGGGCCTTGTAGGTCAGCGTATGAACTTTGCTCTGTATCTGTATCGGTCAACCGGCAGCCATCCTAGCTCTTTCAGCAAAGGAGACTTGTGGTCAAACCTCCGGGATTTTTAAACTAGCCTTTCACCATATTTATCGCGAAATGCAGTGGCCAAGTGGCTTTTTTCGGTAGCCCAGCCAAAAGGGAATTACAATAATCTAGCTGATATAGAGCTAAGGAGATAGAACTAAGGAGCTAGTTAAATTTTTTGAAAGCCACCGTGGAAGACATTTCCTAATCAAAGATAGAGATCTAACGTGATGGCTAGCTGTGGAAGCAATCTTCTTAACGAAGCTTTCAAAATTTAGGCAGCCGTCAAAGAAACGTAAATTCTGAGCACACGATGGTGGTCGCACAACTTCGCCTATTAGAAGAGCCAGATCTTCTAGTCCACCCATACGCTTTGGTTGTCGTACGAGTAGCAGGTCCGTTTTATCCGTAAGGCAAGCGAGCTTTTTTGGTCAAGTGGTTAAGTTGCTCGCCCCGACCAAGATTGGGCCGAGGTCATGGGCTCGAGCCTAATGGCATATGTGAAGCGCCTGAATAGAGATTAAGTTATCTTAGGGCGATATTTAAGCGAATTTTATTTTTTATACTTTATTCAGTTTCTTAGTCGTTGCAGCAGAATCCTACGGGTTAAAGACAAATACAGCTAAGTATCGTCAGCATACAAGTGATTGAAGGTTGGAGGGAATGCATCGAGGAACATCGAGCGTGAAATTACTGATCATAGTATTTTCAGCATTCGGTTCCAGTTCGCGGCTGCGATGCTGTAGGCAAAATCTTTGACCCTAGGTCCAAGCGTTACATACAGGCTAAGCAAAAATTTACCTCCTAGGTCAGAGAGCGGTGCTCGTAGCAAGCACGGGGGGGGGCCTTGCGAACTTACCGATATTGTGTTGGCCACATTTGTGTACCAGCTATTTTTTCTGCCTATCGCATGGCTTATATGTGGCTAAGAAGCCTGCCTTTATCTGACCTGTACATGCTCATCCGCTAGCAGAGGTAGAAGCAGCTATCCCGACGCATGAGCCAAGTTCGTTCAGTATTGAAATGCACAGAAAATACTGGGTTCGCTGCATTCTTTTGCGTATGTCAGAGCCCCGACGGCCTGTCACCACGAAGTGCAAGCTTCCAGTTCGTTCATGAATTCGGATCTGTAATTCAGAACTGTAGCAACGGAGTCGTCGCTCAACCGCCTCGTTCGGCTCCCGCTTTCAGGTTCCACTCCCAGACATCCTCCTCCTCCTCCGACCTGCCAGTATCGGTACCAGCAAGCAGTAGACAAAGCAGCAGCTGGCGTGCGACTGGAGCTACGGCTGCACACGGCGAAGCAAAGTTTAAGTAAGAGCGAGTTTTGAAGCTCTATTTAAGATTCTCACTCCCATTATCGGATGATGAAGCCCGCCCCCGGTACACACGCTAGATTTTGCCCCCAATTCCCAAAATAAATGAATTTCTTTTTAGTCCGGCTGGAGTCAATGCCGAGCATCGGTAGGCGATTTGGGAATCAAAAAGGAGCCACTCAGGCCATTTGGTCAGGTTGCCCGGCTCCTGGGTCCGTTAAGAGGTCGCAAGTGGCTGTAGATTTACTGTACAGTGCACGCCTTATTTTTAGTGGTCTTGTGGAGCTCTGTGGTTGTCGTCCTTGAGAAAGATCGCTAGTCGCAATTATTCTGTGTGAAGCTACAGGCAGACTGAGTGCATTAGCCTTTCGTCGTGGAGTGACAATAGCTTTATTGCTTGCAGCGCTTGACAGATATCCCGAATAAGCCTTGTAGCTCACAAGCAAGCTGTGATGCAATGAGTTGCAGCCAAGCCAATCAAATAATTGCCACACAGTCACAACACCAGCACTAGTCCCAGTAAAACCGAGCCAGATCCCCCCCGCAGCCCATTACGAGACACATGCAAAGCAGCAGCAAGTTCGTTCGAGCCGAGTTACTCGAGAACGAACGTAAACCACGGCGCCACCTTTGTGTAGACAGTCCAGGGCAAGAAGTTGTACATCAGTGGGAAGACGAAGGCTCCTTGACCAAACGCGTACTCGTAGCTTGGCGATCGGCTGAGCACGGCGTCGCTCAGCGAATTGCGAAACGATTCAAACTGCTTGTCATCGTGTCGCCAGTCCTTGCTGTTCATTGCCTTGGCAACTAAAGCGATACAGGGCAAAGCCGTTTTTACGGGAGTGCAGCTAGCTGCGTGGGCAGCTAGGCTTTTGAAGCTTGACCAGCCGTTGGTTGAAGCCGTGCGAGCAGGAGGGATAGGAAATTGCATAGTCAAATCGGCGCCTTCAGGAGGCGCTGCTGGTGGCCTCTCGCTTTCCTTCGTCCATTCTCTTGGCCCTGCTCCTGCCCATCTTGTCGCTAAATGAAACTGGCGACATCTTTTTAAGACAGCGCCTGACGTCTTGTACTGTCTGTTTGCGAAACCGGTCACAATTTGGACGAGGCAAGATCGGATAGGGTTCGGGCTGCTTTATGATTCATTGAACGATGCGAATTTTTCATAGAGCTATTACAGGTAAGCCAGGCATGGGGTCGTTGAGGTCAAGAAAATCGGCATGAAACAGCTGAAGTAGCCCAGAAATTGACAGACGATGTTTCGAGCCACTGCAGAGGCTAAAGTCGGCGCTGGTGCAATGAGTTAAACGTGCCACGCTAGCTGTTGTGATAGTCGTCAATAATGCTGAGCAGCCTTGTGTGCGTTTTACTGGCCGCGTATTTGCTGTCGAGAAAGGTGACACGAGTTACATATCCAGACCCACAGAAATGAAAAATTGAGAACTTTTCGGCAGCCAAAGAACCGCAGCTTACGAACGATTTAATTTTCCCGGTGTGTGTGCTCGAGCAGACGTCCCATGTGCACTGCCGCACTGCCACCGCCGTTTCATGGCAAAAAGCCTGAGACGTGCCCCAACAACAGCCGCGAGATCGTCTGTGGGCGTCTGAGTGTGACTCACTCAAGATACTTAAGCCGACGTCCATTTTCCCGAACGTCAACTGCATCAGAGACCACTGCCTCCCCACCTACCCACGGGCTGGCTTGCATCCCCTTTCTCTCCTCCACCCTCTACCGGAGCTGCTTGTGTACGTGTATATACATATATTGTATATATATATATATATATATATATATATATATATATATATATATATATATATATATATATATATATATATATATATATATATATATATATATATATATATATATATATATATATATATATATATATATATATATATATATATACACGCAGCCATCCCGAGCCTTCCCGCCCGTTCGTGCAACTCTCATGTGGTCATCGTCCTCGTCAATGCTGGCTTGCATGCATGCCTCAACATGGCCACCCCCTCCTAGTCCTACCCCGTTTCCACTGAAACGCACCTTTTCCTCACAGCATTTGGTGGGTTCTCACGATTTGTCTTATGTGTGCATATGCGTGCTGACACTGTGCATGCTACCGCTAACCATATTTACATGTTGTCACTGTGCCGGTTACCTCTAACGACATCATGTTTGTTGACATGTAGACGTTTCCACTAACCATTCTTCCTTTACAGCATATGCATAAAGGTTCCTGGAGAGGGAAGACGTTAATTGGAGGCGCTATACAAATGTATTATTATTATTTAATAGCAGTAGTATCTGAAGCCTTACGTGCAAAGGTCGCTCGATCGATGGACATGCATATCCGGTGCTACTCTCGGGCTCAGAATCCAATGGCCGTTAATCTATTAGCCTGGAGTCGTAATCGTTATAAGAGTTGTTTAATGTCAGTCGAAACGGGCGCGTTTGTACGAGTATCGGTACTGGTTTCGGAGCCGATTTCGATTGCTTCAACTGCAGAGGACGACACATAAACACAGGCATGCATGTGTAAAGGCAGTCGGTTTTCCAAAAAAGCGATGAGAACCCCCTTCTTGTGTTTGATGCAATACAAACTGTTTCGTCAGATGCACATCCAGCCAATACTTCCAATGAGTTCACTGGCTAGCGTCTTGCTCATTATAACTGTAGCAATACATAATAACAATAGCGGCCTCGATCGTAGGCCGACTTGCACCGACCGCGATGCCGGTCCAAAAATTTGCTTTCACTACATGGGAGAGGACACATGAGACGGGTGACAACCGGCTTGTCCGTGGGTTGTCCAAGTCAAGCGTGGGATGGAAACAGCTGATTTGCAGACATTCCGGAAAGGCTGTTCGCTTATTGCCCTGGCTGCTCAAAAGACCGTTAAAAAAGCTCCTGTCATTTTTGACGCGATAGCAGCTATAGTGCATAGTGCATAATAGTGCTAGTGCAAAATAGCGACGGCCAAGCTCTTTAGCTCGCAGCCGTGAGGAAGACATGCCGAATACACGCTGAGAATGCTTCAGCACTACACGATACGTACAAGAGGCAGTGCTGCAGCTGCTGCTCACCTGCGTGAGCTTCCTTGCTACCGCCGTTTGTAAAATTGGTCTCGCCGTAGGCGTCCTTTACGCCGTCTTCCGCTGCGGATAGCCATTGCTGTCCCTTTCGAATTAGGCTGTACCGAACCATATCTACAGACAGGCCAGGCCGCCCGCTGCAACATCGCGAAGAGAGGCTTGCTCGGCGCTCGAAGAAGAGGCAACGACGACGGCTGCGGCTGGGCCACCCACCTGTGCCTGCTATCATGCCCGGCACGAACGTTACGACTTTCACACCGAACTTGTCCAGGCTTTGTCGCAGACAGTTGGACAGGTGCAACACTCCTGCCTTGGCAGCGGCGTACGCATCCATCGATATGGGCAGGACCGAGTTAGCTGAAGCGTAGCAGCGGACAGCTTCCTTCCGCAGAGGCTGCTTCGGAGAGCCAGCGTTCGCTGCAGGCTAGCTAGCTTCGCGGCTAACCCGCTCGATACAGGCTGACGGTGCTCGGGTGAAGGTGACCCTTCCCCGTTGCTGGCAGCTGCTCGAGCGAAGCAGAGCAACCCGTGTTTGCTGCGGCTGCGATGGCGGATGAAAGGTAAATTACCTGAGACACAGCTGACGTTGATGATGCGCCCTTTGGAGCTACGCACGAGAGGCAGAAGAGCCTTGCATACAGCCATTGAGCCGAGCAAGTTCGTTTCCACCTGTGCCTTGATGTCTTCGTATGACTGAATTTCAATGTTGCCAAAGTAGGAAAGGCCGGCAACGTTAACTATGGCCCACAAGCCACTCTCTTCAGAAAAAAACGCGAAAGCAAGCGTCGACGGCTGCCGTTCGAGCAGAGCAGCTTCGCTCCCCCTCCCAGACAGCAACCCCATTGTTGAGCGGCGAGGGAGGGGCTCGCGGGCTCGCAGTAAAAATGTTTAGGCTGCGTTCGCTCTCGAAGCCGCAGCAGCATTACGTACGACCGCCGCCGCTTTCTTGCTTCCGACTTCGTTTCGACAGCTCTATGTCAATAGTCTTGCGTGCAGTCATTACGGATTCGTAGTTGCACACGTCGCACTGCACCGTCTGAACAGTGGAGCACTCTTCGCCGAGCCGCTTCGCGCCTTCGCTGTCCAAGCTGAGGCAGCCGGCGAATACACGAAAGCCTTGACTGCTGAGGTACTTCGCAGCAATGTAGCCAAGGCCGCTGTCACACCCTGCTCATAGCAAGAGAAGAGACGAAACACGTGCGGCATAGCTTGGAAGAACTTCGTTTGCAAAAGCATTCAGCGGTCAGCCATCTACAGTGGGTTACTGGATCGGTATTGACTGCATACTACGCCTCTTTTGAAAATCGGAATACTAATTAGAGCTAGGAGGCTTCGGGACTCTCGGTCTGCTCCCTCAATCGTCTGCAACTGGTAGAAAACTCAGCAGTTTGTCAGGTCTGTCGTCGAAGGCGGAGATGCCACATCACATCCCTTCTATCTGATCTGAGTAAAAGCTCCCTATCAAGCAGCGATCTTCAAGGCTTAAAGATTGAAGACTTCATGTTTCACCGTTCGTCGCACTAAATTGAACTCGTTTAGCAACCGGGCCTTCGGTTCGTACGCACCGAAAGTGTGGAACTCTGTTTCCTAAACACGATGCGTGCTTTTGAGTACTTCGCTTGTAATAATTATGATGCATTTTATATAGCACCCTCAGATAACTTAATCTCTTTCTAGGCACTTTACATTTACTGCAAAAGAAGCACGACCGAAAAGATATTAAAATCTTTGATGGTGCTATGCAAATGTATTATTATTGTTAGACTATCCGTGCAATATTTCCCGTACTTAGGCTCCAACCATTGCCGCATCATTCACTGCCTTAGACTGAGTATATGTATTCCATAGTTATTCGACCATCAATGCTACTCTATGCAGTAGCCAGGGCCAGCCACTTGATTAGGTAGCGCTGCACCTGATCGGCTCGAAACTGAAACCGGACGAACATAAACGAGCCACTGTTATCCTCAGCAAACAGCACAGTTAAAACGGTGGCTTCTTCCTAAACTGAATATTGCTTCGCCGTGAAACAGACAGCTAGTAGATGCAGCAGCGTTGGCGTCGGCTAAAGCTGGACAAGCTAGCTCGTGCTGCAAATGTCGAAGCGCTAGCCGTTCGTCCGATTGCCCGCGTTTCAGCTCGTCCTCCCAAGCAAGCTAGGTCTCGATTGGAGCGAGCTCAGTCGTCGGGAATCGAGTCGTTTCGATCGCGCGATACTCACCTGTAATAAAAACTGATCGGCCCGATGGGTTCTCTTTCGAGCCGAATATCTTCTCCCAGCACCAAGTATAAGGCCGAATAAATATCATCCACCACTAGGAACGAAAATGCGTGGACACGAGCAATGGTCAACTGGCACGCTAGATATTGGTCTACAGTAGCTCGGTGAGCTGTGCAGACTTCCATGCGCCTGCCGCGATGTTGGCGCCAGGCTGCGTGCTGGCTTACTTACTATGCTGAACCATATTCCCACCACTTGACTAGCGGCCCGCACGATGGATGTCATACTTTCAGTGTAGCATAGACTGCTAGGCCTGGAGCTTGACGCGTTCCTGCGGCTGAAGCCCGCTGCTGTGAAGTCTCGATTGCTGGGCTAATTCCAGCATGTGCATTCGGCAGCCACTTATAGTGGCCTCCTGACGACCTTCGTCTAAATGCTCCGATTGGTTCCAAAATACTGGTAAACAGGTTTGCTCATGTCTGCTGGGTCGTGCTGCAAGGTCACTCACTAAGGCCTGTGTCGGGGATCGACCGCATAGACGGTATAGTTCGTATTTAAACAAACTGCAGTGCTGACCGGCGAAAAATACCAAGGTCTCTAAGCGTTCTTGCAGCTACAACTTTGGATGAAAAAAATGGCAGTCGTTACGGAACTGGCAAACAACTTGCACTGGACTCAAGTAGAGCCTTGCCGGTTTGCAGGCTTGCATCTAATAAATCTCATTAATTCTCTTACAGCCACTTACAAGTAACGGGGTAGTATTTTGGCTAAGTTAGCAGGGTGATGGAGTGTAAACGACCAAGCCCATAAGCACCCGGTACTCCGCAAGTAGCCTCTTAATGCAGGAAACCACTTTCAGTTGTTTTGCCGTTTTAAAGATCTAGTAAATTCTTATTAATTTTCTTTGCCTGATAGACAATCGGATAGGCACTATAAATTACGGTTGGTATTAAACATGCAATCGTATATGACCTCCAAAATAGTCATCCCTTTGCCTTTTTGATATGTGACTAAGCTACGAGCTACCAAAAAGCCAAAGTGAAATCGCGGTCCAAATTCCATCGCATGGCTGAAACGATCTAGCTGCGAGAGTCCTCATTAAAATCAGTTACTAGGAAACACGTTAAACATCTCACTGCAATGCTTGAATGAATCTGACTACTCCCAAATTGGTCAAGAATGAATGAAAGCCAGAATAGCATCCATTCGAATATGCCTTTCAGCTATCTCAAGCAGGTTCAATGCATAGTTGGGGTCCAGAACGTGAGGTCCAAGGTGATGCTACCCTGCAATTTAATGAATCATTTAGTACACCTAAAGTAATTCAGATCGCTCTCTCCATCCTTGCCTACCCCCTCCTCCCTCTCTATCTCTCTCTCACTTTCTGGCTGTCTGTCTCTGTCTGTCTGCCTCTCTCTCGCTCTCTCTTTGTCTTTCTCTGTCTGTCTGTCTGTTCCTCACCGTCTCTGTCTGTCTGTCTCTCTCGACGTCTCTGTCTGTCTTTCTGTCTGTCTCACTCTCTCGTTTGTCTAGCGTGGGCTCTTCTGTACGGCTAGCGCTCTCATAAGTATCGTTGCTTTTGGCTTTTCCTTGGTCTACACTCGTAATAGTCTGGAATTTTTTGTATGCTTCTGCAAAACCTTGGCAGAAAAAAGAACACTATTATCGCTTCTCCCTAAAAGATGTGCATCGTGAAGAATACGCGAGAATTCGGTGACTCGGTCGCTCAAACGCGAACAGCTCATTAAGACTACGTAAGAGCTCATTCCTTATCAGTGCGCCTTTATCTCAATTCCGTAGGAAGATGATAAAGGCATGCGGAAGGCAGAGCACAGCCATATTGGCGGAACGGACAACCATTCTGCTAGTGCAACAAGTGGCGTTTCTTAAACACGACCGTGGCTTCACACTTATATGCTCCTATGAGTCGACAGTCTGGAAGCACAGCGCCGGCCAACCGAGGCCAATCACGCCCCATACCGCTAAGCGCTCAGTGCCTGATCCGCCGAATTGGAAGAAAGCATACTACTTGGTAGTAAATAAGGCTCAGCCAGCAAGCAGACGTTTTTGCATGTATGAGCCTCGCTCGACTTTACAGCGATGCCCTTCTAGAAAAGCAGGCATGTGCCTAATGGCGGGTCTTTGGAGTTGAACTCGGGCCCAAAAGACGGCTAGTATTTTAATAAGTATTCCACGAGAGCAAGCTGTACGGTCTTGATGCGGCTTTGCCAGAGCATGAAAATGGCTACTGATAACGTGCAGAAGGAGTTCGATATCCTGGCTTTCTCTGAAGATGTAAGGAATGCCCTGTGCATGTCACCCCTAACCATATTATTCATGTTGTTTATCAAGCACGATATTACTCACCCTTCAATCGCGTTTCACTTTGCAGCAAATGTAAAGCGCCTACAAAGAGATTAATTTCTCTGAGAGCGCTTTATCAAGTGTATTATTATTATTATAATGAAACGGTCATTTTTCTTGTGCAGTTTATAGCCACCGTGAAGCCCAGAAATGTTGTAGTTTGCTTCGGGGGTGCTGTAGTGCAAACTGTCGATGTTATGGACTGCAGCTCTGATGCTGGACCAGCTGCGTTACTATCCTGCCATGGTGCTGCTGATTGTGTCTGGGCTACGAGTAATGCGACTGCTGCAAACTCTCAGTACGTGCCCGATGGGGGACACTTGCTTCTGCAATGATGTGCAATGCAATGACATGGCCATGCATCATATCCTGATGCTTTATAATGACAGAGCGGATGGCTTGTCTATCTCCCGTATCTACCGAGTTCTAAGTGTCCATGATATTTCCCTTCTTTTGTTTATTCAATGAAGCTCCATATTCCGCATATAATAATACCTTAGTGCCTTCTCCTAGGATGTTAGCTTATTTAAGAGCCTCATTTGTATGGCGGCAGAAGAGCCTTATCAGCTACCACCACCACAGCTTGCAGTTGCCAATACTGCATCGTAAAACTGCAGGATTTGGACCCACAACCTCGGTCGCGAAGAGCGAGCACCTTATCTGTTGGGCTATCACGGCCAGCGAGGATGCCATTGACTTTGCAACCTGGAGAATATAATATCCCGGTCTTCCTGCACATGCACGTCAACACACGACCATGCTACGGTTGCGGAATCGCTGTTGTAAAAGCCAAAGAATTAGACTTACTGTTCCGATTCTCACTAAGTTAATGGTTCTCGGCGTTTCGAAAGACTGATATTCTCTTATGATATTCTCCTATGAGCATCGATGGACATTGTCTATTATACTCACATACTGTCTAGCTGAATGAAAGACAGACAAGGCTGGATTGAAAAAAGATGTGTCGCAGTCACATTATAAAAGCCTAAAACTACACATCGACTGCGAGTACGCTGCCTTCGGAAATGCCTTCTAACACGTTAGAAGCTCCCTCTTTACTCAAAATCAGCTTGAAGTTTCGCGGCTGCAATGCCCCGCGATAATGAACTGTGCATGAGCTTGGCTGCCGAATCTCGATTACAAAAGACGAGCTAGACCGCTGGATTATAACTGAGAGCCGCTTAATATATGGCCGCGATAAGCAGAGCCTTATGAGCAGTGCGATTTATGATTACGTATGAACGAGACCATCGTGTGACTTTAGACCTGGCCATTACACAGTGCATGGGCCTGACCGCTCTCGCTCTTTTGGAGTAACGGTCTGCCGGTCGGTGAGTCCTAGCGGGAGCTTCGGCAATCCTCCGAGCGAGTCTGTTGGAAGTCGATTGCTGTATTAGACGGAATACGAAGGCTATTGGGTGCGCTATGTTTTCCTTAGCGATGCGAAATCAGAATATCTCGAGCGCTGTGTCGTTACTCGTCGTTGGGCATAGGGCATTTGGCTTCGGGGGTCTTTGCACGTTGCACACTCCGAGATGCCGAAGCTTCCCAGTGAGAGTGAGAGTCTCGCGGCCACAGCATTGTATCTCCGTCTGTAACTCCACAAAGTCATAAAGACCATGTGGGCATTTCGCAGGAGAGTTTTGTATAGTGCACTCACAGCCTAAGCGGCTTTCGGTTCGCATTCGGTAGCCAACAGACTTCGTCTCACTAAACAAAGAGAAAGTGGGAAGCATAGCAGAGTCAGGAGAGCAGTTGAGGTAGTGAGTAGCATGAAAGTAGCAGCTCAGGATCGCTGAAAAGGATGAGCCATAGTCGGAAGCAGGAGAGTAGTTGTCATTTCGTAAGAATTGTGGAAGTGAGTTCCACAGTCTAGGACCTGCAGAGCTAAAGCTTCTGTCGCCAACGGTCATTAAGCTGAGGAATGGAATGGAACAGCTAATTTATTGTCCACACAGGACCTGAGGGCGCGAACAGGCTGAAACTGATGCAACAGTTCAGCTAGGTACGAAGGAGCCAAGCCGTGGCGGGCCTTGTGGGTCAGCGTAAGGACCTTGCTCTGTATCCGTCGCTCAACCGGCATCCGTCCTAGCTCTTTTAGCAAAGGAGACACTTGCTCAAACCTCTGGGACTTGAAGACTAGCCTTGCAGCCATATTCATAGTCAGCTGCAGTGGTCTAATTGCTTTCTTTGGTAGCCCAGCCAAAAGGGAATTACAATAATCAAGCCAAGACAGAACTAAGGAGCTAGTTACATTTTTTGCAAGCCACTGTGGAAGACAGCGTCCAATCTTGGATAGGGATCGGACGCAGGCAGTAGCAGAGGTCGCTAGCAGCAAAGGCACTCTGTCCAAAGCTCTGGTCAAATGTTTCTCATTTCAGGAGAGCCTGACCGACGCTCGGCGCGGCTCGAGGGTCCGCTGCTTAGGTCCAACGGCCGCAAGGTATGCGAAGACCCACGTGACCTATAAGTCCCGAGGCGAGCGATTCGGGGACGCCTGGCCCCCCCCCCCCCCGCCGCAGGTTTAGTTTAGAATGTACACGCCTCCGCAGCCGCTCTCCAAGCGCGGTCGCCTCGCCCAGGAAAGACCGATAGCCACCCGCGCAACCTGGGCTGTCGGGTCTCCAGGGGAGCATTTTTGGCTGGGCAGCCCATCCGGCACTAGGGGGGGGTTGTGTGTGGGGTGGGGCTGGGCTAGCTAAAACCCCTCTGCTCCCGTGCCCCTTCGCGTACGCCATTTGTATCTTACTCGTAGGATGAGCATCTCTAAATTTCGGAAGAAGCTAAACCAAGACGATTTTCTTTCGAAATTGTCCGTTTGACGCAATGGCAAATTAGCGGTTAGGTAGCGAGTTGTGCTCGGATCTTAAGGAATCAGTTGGGCTATAAACTGGCACCGGTACGAGTCAGTCTTGAAGAGTATCAATGACACGTACCTGTGCATGCACAGTGTATACTAGGTTTCAGCCAGGCAAGTGTGACGGGAGAATTTTGACTGGCGAATTCGGGCCGCCGGGCTTCTGCTTTTTCCTCGGTCTCTCCGGCACGTTGTTGCTGGCGCCGCTGACGAACGCTCTCAGCCTTCTCGGCTGACGTTGTTCGAACTGACGAGCGGATTCGAGCTCTTTGTGAATTCCTCGCGCTGCTTCTCCTTCAACAGACTTTTCGGCGTGCTGTTGCTGACGAGAACGTCTCTTTCTTTCAGCTTCTGCAGTAATAATAATAGTAAATTGGATATAGCGCCCTCAGAGATCTTAATCTCATTCTTGGAACTTCATTCTAGGAACTTTACATTTGCTTCAAAGGAAGCACGATCGAATGGTTAGCGGACGCCGTTTAGTAGCAGCCTCTTCCGGTGACACTCCGGCACGCTGTAGCTGGCGAGAACCGCCTTTTCCTTTCAGCTTTTTTCTTTCAGGATCTTGATTGGTATTCGTCTACAAATGTAGTGGTTTCGAATTAAAAATAATGCACCGGCTGTTTAGCAAAAATTGTAAACACAAAACACAGCAGCGAAACTGTAAAACATACTGTACGCAAATCTAGCAGCTTTTCAATAATCAACTAGTCCGGAAGCGGAAGCACTGGAAGCGGTAGCATCTTTCCATAATCTGCATGTCATGTTCCGAAGCAGCCTTTCACTAAATGTCATTAGCTGCGGCCTACTTTCAGCAAAGCACCATTTCAAAAATTCAGCCCTGCTTAGACAATAATACCAAATTCAAATTGGTCCGTGGGTTTGTGACATCCTGTTTATATACGTCTATAACTCAATATTCGCAGATATTCCTACCTGTATAATAAGACGATTACAATAAGTGCAGAAATCTGCATCTAGTTTTATGATTAGGAGCCATCTCCCACAGCGGCTTGTAAAAATTTTTAACTAGCTCTTTAGTTCTGTCTTGGCATGATTATTGTAATTTCCTTTTGGCTGGGCTACCAAAGAAAGCTATTATGCCACTACAGCGGACTATGAATATGGCTGCAAGGCTAGTCTTCAAGTCCCAGCGGTTTGAGCACGTGCTTCCTTTGCTGAAAGAGCTATGATGGATGCCGGTTGAGCAAAGGATACAGAGCAAAGTTCTTACGCTGACCCACAAGGCCCGCCACGGCTTGGCTCCTTCGTACCTAGCTGAACTGCTGCATCAGTTTCAGCCTGTTCGTGCCCTCAGGTCCTGTGTGGACAATAAATTAGCTGTCCCATTCCTCCGCTTAAAGACAGTTGGCGACAGAAGCTTTAGCTCTGCAGGTACTAGACTGTGGAACTCACTTCCACAATTCTTACGCAATGAAAACTACTCTCCTACTGCCGACTATGGCTCATCCTTTTCAGCGGTCGTGAGCTGCTACTTCTATGCTTTTCACTACCTCAACTGCTCTCCCGACTCAGCTTTGCTTCCCACTTTTTTTTGTTACGTGAGACGAAGTCTGTTGGCTACCGAATGCGAACCGAAAGCCGCTTAGGCTGTGAGTGCACTATACAAAACTCTCCTGCGAAATACCCACATGGTCTTTATGACTTTGTGGAGTTACAGACGGAGATACATTAAATTGCATTATATCTGTTGCGGATTCAACTGCCGCATTATGCCATGCCTCACTCACCTGCAGTGGCGTGCCCCCTTAAAGCAGCTCAGTGACTTCGAAGTTTTGCTACTCACCTTTAGGTCCCTTCATTCTCTCTAGATCTGGAATACCGATGCGAATTACTTCTCATTCAGGCTAGATATAATAAAATCCTCCCTTCTGACTCAAGTCATTTAGTTGTGCCTCAAACAAATCTCAAATCCTTTGGAGACTGTGCCTTTAGTTTATATGCTCTCAAAGCGTGGAACTCACTCGCGACTGACGTCATAAGAAAAATAATAATAATACACTTGACAAAGCGCCTTCAGAGAACTCAATCTCTTTCTAGGCGCTTTACAATTGCTGCAAAGGAGACACGATCGAATGGTGAGTGGTATCATGCTTGAGAAACAGCATGAATAACTTGGTTAGGGGTGACATGCACAGGGTCAGCATGCAATTGTGATTAGTGGCAGCATGCAACAGTGTTGGCACGCATAAGCACATAAAGAACACATCACAGGGACTCACTAACGGGTGTCATAAATAGGTGCGCTTTTAATTTTTTTTTAAATGTGGTCAAGTCAGGGAATGTCATGATGGAGGTCGTGAGTGAGTTCAACATTCACCCCCTGACCTGACCACATTTAAAGAAGCTACAGGCCCACTTGTTAATCACATCATTTGCCGTCTGTGTGAATTTTTATTTGAGCGCTTATGAGTTCTGACATCATGCATGTTATCTCAAACTGCAAGCACTCATGCTGCATCTTATCACTAAACATTCGAATGCCTCCTTACATGCCCAGTTACAGTGCGGGAGTGGCCACGCCCACAACGTTGTTCCTCCCCAACCGGACTCATACCACTCCGCCCGGCCAGCGGGCGCGCTAAGTACCGCCTCATTAGGCCCTGCAGTCGGACAGTATCGGCTGACTAAGCTGAATTTAGATTGCGACGGTTCAGGTGCGGTCGCGTGACCCGCTAGTCCTGCAGCGCCCAGCTTTCTGCTTGCCCGCCGGCCTGTGTGGACTCTGTCCACTCGCTCTCGCTCTCCCCTTCTTGCTCATCTTTCTCTTCCCTACTGGTGCTCCGGAGTTATGCTTTCGTGACGGGTACTACCACTACATCCGTATGAACGCTTCGCTCGCTCGCGTTGCCTGCGTATGATACGACGCAGCCGTCGTCGTCAGTACCGCCACTCGCTTGTGGCGGGGGTGTGGCTTCGCGCCGCCGCTGCTCGCACGGGAGCCCCTACAACAGTGTCTAGAAAGAGATGATTTACTTCTCTTGTATGGGCTCTACATAAATTCCCATGGCGATGATGATGATGATTTTTATTATTATTACTAAGTAGACTCTCTCAACCATTTCCTAGGTCCCAGGAATCCTTAGCGATTAAGTAGAGTTTTTAAAAACTGACGATAGTAGTGAATGCTGAGCCCATAGCTTTTAAGCTGTTCGCGAGCTGTTCTCTAGCATGCCGAGAGACGTTGGTCATGAGTTTCATTCATGCACAAGAGGCTACCAAAGACAGCCTTTACAATGGACATATGGAGCGCCAATTGCCAATTCGCTGGACAGTTAGAACTAAAAAGTTAAGATAAGAAACGACCATTTATTGAACCCAAGGTTGCAGTTCCTCCCTGAAAGATAGGTGTCCGCTGAACAATGAGCCAAAGTCAAGTCGCACGTGCTGTTACAACAGCCCATAGTAAAAGTTAAGTCGAAAAATCAGTAGGACTCGAGGGACTTCTCATGAAATTGTCAGGTAAGATAAACTGTGCATTAAGCTGTGATTTTTTGTCGCCTGTTACCGATTCGGACTTAATCGCTGCAAATTTCTTGTTTTTAACTTGTTTACTGCTCGCCATTCAGCTATGCTTCTCACTTTTATTTGCTGAGTTTGATTAGTACACTACAGGTACATAAAGCTCCTAAGGCTCCCCAGGTACACAAGACTCATTCAAGTAATATAGTCACACATCTGCTTCGTCTTTACGCTGTCAAAACCGGGCCTCTATGGCTTTCGTCGTGCGCTTTCAGAATTAAAGAATGTAGGCGGACGCTGACTAAGCAGGCTGACCGGAACCTACAGCCATAGATATGCACATAACTGCAGGCGGAACCACTACGGCGCTAACGATGCTAGGTGGCGCTCTACAGCCTCTATGGCAAATAAGTCGCGTATCTTTACTAAGTACAAGAGACATAAATTAAATCTATTAAATTCTTATATGACATTTTATTAAATTTATATATTTTTTGGATTATAAGCGGTCGTTAGACTCGGCGGATCCCCCCCACAGATTGCATTTCGTATCCTCCATTACCCGGCTCGTGAGCGCGGGCGTTCGGTGTTGGTGGATTCGATTAGCCTAAAGGCTCCGGGTACGATGAATTTAGTGAAATGATCGCGGATTTTTCATTGCAATCGTATTTTATTGACGATCAATGTGATTGAAGTTAGTTTGCGGGTGTTCACGGGTGGCAGTTTAGGGTGTCAGTGTCGCTACTTTCCTTTGTCAGTGGACGAGCGTATGGAGGCGAACTGTATATCTGCATCGCGTGACTCGCGTTTCTGTTTTTAATACTGCCTCTCCCGAAAACGTTGAGGCCATCGGCGTGTTGTTGCGCTGCACATTGCGTTACGGTGTTCCGTGACTCGGCGTCTCGCAGTAGTCGGTCATGAGCGTTGCTTGCGGTTGGTATTGCCTGCGCTGGCATATATAATTCATTTATGCACCTGTAACTTTATCTTCGGTCTACTGTTTTCGATCTTGTAGTTCCTATGGCTACACTCTGTCGCTTAGCGCCTGTCTATTCGAAGTCATATTTGGCGGAAGTAGCTGTTTTTGCCTTTGCGAAGCGTTTGCTGTCGGTGAATGCAGCTGCAAATGGCTGTCGAGTCTGGAGTATTGCTCGTTTCTAGTAGATCGAGGAGGAATGGGCGACTCAGAAGACGGCATATTTGTGCGCATTCGCGGCTTGCCATGGTCGGCCACTGAAGACGAAGTCGTCAATTTCCTCTCAGGTAGCTTCACTTTTTAAGTATTCACCTACAGCACTTTGTGCAAACCAAAATTTGTATTGCATTTTTTGTATTGAATATTTTTTATAGATTGTCGTCTGGCTAGAGGTGTGAGTAGTGTTAACTTCACCTATAACAGAGATGGGAGACCGAGCGGTGAAGCTTATGTTGAACTTGCATCTGAGGAAGACCGTGAAAGAGCTTGCAAGCACAACAATCGACATATGGGAAAACGCTATATAGAAGGTAGGTTCTGTCAATGGTGATGACTCGTGACTTGACTCGTTCGTGCAAAAATGGTTACGACGTCGCTTGTATTATTTGCAGTATTTCCATCTCGCAGAAGTGAGATGGAGTACGTAGTGAAGAGGAGTGGGCCTCCAAGACCCCAGAGCCGTGGCGAGGCTGTTCTTCGCCTGCGTGGCTTACCATTTGGCTGCACTAAGGAAGAGATCGCCCAGTTCTTCTCCGGTAAGGTTTACATCTAGAGATGCTCGTATGCTTTTTCATTTGCGTAATGCATTATTAGATCGAGTTAAGTTCATACTTCACATGATTGCCCCAAGTTACTAGATCCCCATCTACCTATGTATATAATTATTGCTATATCCACCTAGAACACTCCAGTGACTATCTAGGAGCTATTCAGGAGTTTTCCATAGTGCACTCAAAAGTTTAAGTGGCTTTCGTTAGGAATTTGGTAGCCAGCAGATTTAATCTCACACAACAAAGTGAAAGAGTTGCCATAGTCTATTGATCGCTAGCAGTAGAATAACATGCCATTCTAGTAGATATTAATCAGTCACTCGTTTAGTTGAATATACTGACCCCCACAATTGCCTTTGTGAGTTGGTATTACACACCTTGAAATACCAGTGTACCTCCCTCACACATGTACTTAGTAATACACGTAACAGTATACTAACATTTTATGTTCGTATATTTGATTATGATGTTATTAAAAACCTGTTGTGGTAGGGAATGAAATTGTCGAGAGGTTTCAGGCAATTGTAAAGGTTATATGCTTGATTGCTTCAAAAAAACTTGAAAGTGCTACTTGTGTTCATTAATCTAATGAGCGATTGGCAATTTTGCTTTGGTTGCTTCAGTACTAGTCTTTAAAAAAATGACGGCTAGCAATTTCTTGATAATTATGAATTTGAAATAGCCCTGCAACTATTCTAAACTTATTTGGCGCTATTTCTTACACCGGTGGGACCCGAGATCCGATATTTTGTATGCAAACTTGCTTATGATGCTATAGCTGTGGCCAACACTAGTGTTGCTGTTTCGGTAGAGAAAAATCACGCTGTTTATCAATCTTGCTTTTGCATAAAGGTTTTTTATGCTCAAAGCTTCTGTCTGCTTCAGAGCAGCATGGCACAATTTTAAATACTTTGGCTGTGCATTGTTACGTTTCTTCTTTATGTCTAAGGGTATGAAATTGTGCCAAACGGCATCACTTTGGTCATCGATCATCAGGGCCGCACAGCTGGCGATGCATATGTGCAATTTGCATCTCAGGAAATTTCTGATAAAGCTTCGGCGAAACACATGGAGAGGATTGGGCACAGGTACAAGTTGCATGTGCTGCCACCAGTTTGGTTTGATATTCTGTAGATTTTTTTTTGCATGTTAATGCAGTTTGTTCTGAGATTAACCCCACTGCTCTCAATAATGGTGCAGGTACATCGAAATATTCCGAAGCTGTCTTAGTGATGCTCAGGCAGCTATGTCACCCCAATCTGGACCCTACTACGGATCTAGGCCAAATCGACCGGGGCCTTATGACCGACAGGATCGTGGTTTTGGTGGCCCTGGGCCTCGTGGTGGCTATGGAGGCGGCCGACCAGTTAAAGGTAAAGGTAAAGCTCTTGCTAGCCATTTATGTAAATTTCTGCTGAGCTTAGCTATATTGCCTTTTTTGTTGTTTGATTTAGGTTTTTCCTGCGCAATGTAATTTTATTCTCTTAGCAATTACTTATTTGTTGGATTTTTCAGATAACTCGCTCGTGGCATCGTTTTTACGTGGCTAAACATACCCACACACCCGATCAGAAAATCATCCCGTGTCAAAATGTTAAGTTTTGAGGCTACTCATGTCACTTCCGGCTTTAGCTGTCATGCTTTTGGTTTTTTTGGGAGGCTATTCTCTGTGGCATTTAACCTCCCATTTTTTACACCTGATGCCTTGGACAAGCCGGTAGCAGGACAATTCATCATGCTAGATTATGAAAATCGCTCATAAATTGAGTAGGTGCATGGATGTAGCCACACCATTAATTACTTCTCAGTACATCCCGAATTGTTCGCACCAAATTGTTCTGCGACAAATTATCCTCGACACGACAAGCCAGATATCTTACTCGACAGTCGTCCAAAAGTACACATCTGGTTAGATTTTTTGTTTGTCCTGAGCCGGGTACCAAACATGGCTCGACCCCAGGAAAGTTTTCAACGAGCCTATCAAGGATACCGACTAGTCGATGAGGGATTACGATGAGTCTGGAAAGATGTAAACTTGAGTGAACTTAAAATTCTTTGAATTGCATTTTCTGATAGACTAAGGAACTAGCTATATAACTGTTTCTCCAGTCTTAGCCTACATTTTTGGGACCTATTTTGAAATGCATTTTGGTTTTTGAGATTATAATCCTGTCTTTTATTAACCTTTCAGCACCGACATGACAGGCAGCTCTAAAGCTAGTGTTATGCTAGTTGAGTCAACACGGTAGTCTGTTGGTAGAGCATTTGACTAGTCCTAGAAGCTCGAACCCTGTTAGGGGTTGAATCCCATTAGTTTATTATTTCCTTGGTCATTCTAATCAGCAATCTGGCAGAACTTGTTTGATTTTTGTTTGATGCTGATGCGGTGCTGCGTTTTCTGTTGCCTTACTGTTTGGCAGCACCAGATCTTTTGTTGGTACTTCAGGTTTGATGGAAGATGATCTCGTCGAGCCCTACAGAGAGCGGGGCCCACGAGGAGATGGTAATTTTGATGGACCCCGTGGACCTCGTAGTGACGGTGGTGGCTCTCCACCACGGGGTCGACCTGGCTTCAGAGGTGGCCGGACTCCTCATTCGGTCCATATGCGTGGAATGCCCTTCCAGGCAACAGAGCGGGATATAGCTGATTTCCTGAGGCCACTGAATCCTGTGGACATAGTGCTACACTTCAGCAACAACAACCGTCCTACTGGTGAAGCTGATGTCTACTTTAACTCACACGATGAGGCCTGTGAAGCTATGAAGCGAGACAAGTGCAACATGAGTTAGTAGTCAGGGTTCCTATTTTCCACACATTGCGCTTTTGTTATGTGCCTGCCGTTCTTACATAGTTTTGAGGTTTCCTTTGATTGATTGTAGATCACCGATACGTTGAGCTTTTCCTTACCTCCACGCCATCTCGGAGGCCTCCATCGCCGCCACCAATGCGTCCGTTGTCACGTAGCTTCGATGGGGGCCCACCGGGTAGTTCTTTCTCAGATGGAGAGTTCTATGGTGGTGGTGGTGGTGGTGGTGGTGGTGGTGGTGGAGGAGGAGGAGGCGGCGGAGGCAGCGGCATTGGGGGTGGAGGAGGCTTTCCTGCTGGACGGTCCGGAGGTCCGAACAGCAGTGGAAACTGGAGTGGTGGTCCGTCGCAGACGCCTCCTTATCAGCCAGATAACTATTTCTATGGTCGTGGCCAAGGTGCCCAGCCACAAGGATACGGCAGCAGTGGTGATGTTGGAGCTGGGCCCGGTAAGTACATAGCTGTCGGAGCAGTAGCGATTGCTGGCCATGCGGTTTCTTCCTCTTTGCAATGCACGTTTCTCTAGCATTCAATGCCACCAGTGCATCTAGTTGGGCTTACTTTACAGTGCCCATTTTTGCGTCTGGCTCCTGTCATGAACATTTTTTCTTTAATATCATTGAGTCGCTAGGCAATTAAATGTCTTACAAGGCAACCTCTGCATAGTTGTCCAACAACTGTGACCTTACCCTGCTGTACTTTAAAGTTATTCGCTCAGCATACCGAAACATGTGAGGTGGCAGTCAACTGATGTAAGTCTCGGCATGCTACCAGTTCGAAATTATTTAAAATCAGCTTTTGTTTTTGTTTTTATAAAATCACGCGCGACATTTCACCTATTTGTGGGCACGTGCTGGACTTTATCTGTTAACTTACAGTTTGGCCAAAATGCATGGAGCACTGTCCGCTCTTTCTGACTTCAAACGATAGATTAACAGTGCTGCTGCACTTGAGTCAGGGCTCCCGGAGTCGATTAACGTTTGCAGTTGCTCTAGCAGTTCGAGCCCTTGGGCCATAAACGAGGATTGCTAGCTACATACAATTTACTATGTAGCTAGCTTTTTAAGCTCGTATTGCTTGCAATCACACGCATCAAATTTTTTTCGTTTGTTCTTGTAGCCACAGTTGGCAAGTTGGCAGTGCACTGCTGAGTGCATGACCGTGCATTCCTTCAATTCTGGATGTGGGTGCTCTGCTCCCCCTAATTCTTGTGCTATATAGCTAGCTTGGGTGCTGGGCAGGGACTTGACAGGCTTTTGTTGCGCTGTCTTTAACGAGGGAGGGACTGGGAGCTTTTTTTGCTGACCAAGACGGAAGTCTAATCTTGGCGTGTATTGCTGTTTATGTATTGCAGGGAGCGGTTACAGTGGCGGCGGGAGTGGTTTTGGGGGGACCGGCTACTCTGGAGGGAATGGTTACGGAGGCTCAGGAGGAGGAGGAGGTGGAGGTAGCAACTACAGTGGAGGGAATGACTACAACGCTGGAGGCGGGAGTGGCTTCGGTGGATACGGTGGTGGCCAAGGGAACTACAGAAGCAGCAATAATTATGCTGCATATTAATGACCATAGCTGCTCTCACATAGACATGGAAGAACAGATGGCAGCTTATTATTCTCACAGTAGACTTATTTACATCTTCTATTCAGACTGCAGTTAATTATGCTTGTCTTTGCAAACTGTTTTCTACGGTCATTAAACTGTGTTACATGCCCTTCTGTATTATTACGTTTTCTTTCTCGTCGTGATTTACTGAGTTTAATGTAAACGTAGGTGATCCCAGTGGCATTCTTCATACCTTGTTTCTTTGGGTACTACTCAGAGAGAGGATGGTGACCTTGGTTATGCTGTCCTGCACCTTGTGGAGGCAATCATAACAGGCTGGATGCTCAGAGCCCTTGTAAAGTGTACGCAAAAAATGTGAAGGCTGCTCCACACTTGAATGGCAAGCCGAAGCGATCAAGATTGTGGGCAGCTGAGCATACATCTGGATTGGGCTGCATCCTCCAGAATGGCTGTGTACTAGTGGACATGCTAAATGTATGTGAATAAATAGTTTTATTATGGCAGAGGAGGTTCATGTATTAAATATCTAGGTGCAACTTGCAAGTATACTCCTGCGAATTCCAGCTCAGCATTTCTGTCATTTTGAACGAGATGAGCTTAACTTTCAAGTTATGCATGCCTGCTTTGGAGGCCAGAAAGTTCTTAGTGCTACTTAAAGAGAGCCTACTGGTGAGTTGGTACAGCTGCTGCTCACTCGTTTCTACTGACGTAGATTTACCTAAGAGATTGCTTCTTGCTTGTGTAGCTTTTGGGCAGGTGAATAGCATTACAACCGCTTTACCAAAAGAGAAGATAGATGGACCTGCTGACTTTCAACCACTGTGGAAGTGCACAACCTGAAGTCCTTTTATAAGCAGCTGTAGTTGGGTTACATGAAGCTCCGAGAATTCTGCTTTTAGTTTACATGTTGGGTCAGTGTTACGCTTTTGTAAATGGAGAGGGAGATCGGCTGTCTGGATGTAATTTACTTGAAAAGTTACCCGCTTCTAGAACTATTAATATTATTGGTAAAGATCGAGATTGAAGTCATTTATTTGTAGTAGACAAAGTGTTCCACAGAATATGGACAGCCTATTGCATGAAAGATGTGCCATCACATTGAAGCCTTTATGGAATCACGATTGCTTATTTTGAATCACAGGCTGTGCAGTCAATATTTGTTAATTAATCATGTATTTTGCTGCACACTCCCTGGTGACTTGATAAAGAAAACCAGCCAGAGGATGATGAAGCTCAACCGTACTCTTTTTTTTAGGACCCATGCTTGAGGTTGTGGTAAGTGCCGCCCTGGTTTCCATTATGCCTCCAGAACAATGGCTCTGGTATAGCATCTCAGCTGCCTCTTATTGGGCAAGCTCTCCAGTTAGGATGATTACTTGAGTACAAAAGGACAGTTTGTAACTAAACCTCAGATGTACAATTTTTGGAGTGACCCAGCCGTAGTCCCGATTGACTTGGGTAGCATGATTTACTGCCCAAAATTGATTTTGTTAAGGAACAGCAGCCATATAAGAGCTTAGAGATATCAAATGTATGCTTTGCTGGTATATTTAGGTTTGCCAGTTAATGGATAGATGCTGTTGGTTGCCCGTAAAGCTTCCGTGTCATGTCTTTGCTTTTAGCTTTCTTCACTGTCTGTGCACTGTGCAACTTGACTTGTATATACCATCAAGCCATAGTTTCCGTCGCTATGCAGCCATGTCTGTGTCAACGGTAGGAATTGTTCAGTAGTTTTTGTTAGCTGTTAATCAATCTTCGCTTAATACATTTGTTCTTCAGTACCAGGCAGTGTCCTCAGAGGATATGATGAGCTTTGAAAGGCAAATGTAGCTTTCGAAGTGCTAGTCTAGCACCGTAGTTAGGGATTAGCCTATTTAGGACATTGACTAAGTTCCATGTGCAAAATGGGCCGTCTGCATAGAGATTATCATTTGACTAGTTGCAGACCGACTTCACTATTTTTGAGTAACTTCCAAGCTAAGCCTTGCACAAAAATTGAGCAGCATGGTTGTCGGTCTGCAAAAGCAAAGCTTGAGTGTGGCTGAGTGGAGATCTAATCATTTCCAGACTTTAAACTACCCAGAGAGGTAGATACACTTTTCCAAAACACGATTTGTGAATGCTTTGGGTATATTTTAATCTTTAGTGACTTAAAAACGTAATACATTTGGTGCCGGTGCAGACAACCCTAGATTTTTTGTTAGGAATTAGTATTTTGGATAGCATAAGCATGTGATGTGAAGCTAGATTTTCTGTAGGAATAAAGCACCTTAGCATTGAAGACGTAGCTGTACTAAAGCAACATTGTGAAGTTAGTGACAAGTGCTTTCCAACATGGAGCAGATGTTATGGTGAATCACGGCTTATATCACTGTATCAAAGCATCAACCGTGATGGGTGCCTCTTGAACTCAATTGGCTGCTAAATCAGCTAGTATTTTTTTAGCCGTAGCAGCTTTGCAGCACTAGGCTTTTAGTGATCATAAAAGGTTTTGATACCGAAGGTTTTTATTTTACTATCGTTACAAGTCGCCCAGCAATTACTCGGCCACAGCCCCTTGTAATTAAGTGCAGATACCCCTCTTACCCCTCTTGTTGATTGCACTTCAGCAGTGGCTTAGTGCGAGGGGGCCTACGGCAACCCTAGTGCACAGGCTTTGCTATCCTGGTCATGGGTTCGAGTCCGGCAGCATTCATTTCTTTATTATCCCTTAGCACATAGTAAGCAGTGTGATGGCTGCCAATGTTATTCTCCTGCTATATAAATAAGACCTACTTATTGCTGCAGAGCCAGCAGAGAGGGTTCACCCCCACTATGATTTGCTGGTTCGAATTCAAATATCACGTGCCCACAAGGGATAAATGAGTGTTTTCCAGGAGTTTTCTATAGCTTACTCAGAGCCAGCAGGCTTATCTCAACAACGAAGAGGAAGTGAGAATAATAGCTTGAGTCATGAGGGCAGTCGAGGAAGGGAGCAGCATGGAATTAGCAGCTCAGGACAGCTAAAAAGATGTCACAGTCGGCTGCAGGAGAGTAGATGCCGTTGCATAAGAATTTTGAATGTATTCAACAGTCAAGGATCTGCAGAGTAAAAGCTTCTCTTGCCAACGATCTTTTAGCAGGTGTGGAATTTAAAGTGCTCAGCCCATTACAATTTAACCCACAGCAGGTTAGCACCCTCTAGTTAATATAGTCTACACAGTACCGATGATCAGGATGATTGTTGGGTAACTACGAATTGACCCTGTTCTCAAGGTGCTGTGGCATCCGAAAGTGTTCTTGAGTGGACTCGTGACTTCGAATAAAAAGTAGCTTTTTATTAGTGGTATGTCTTGGTAGGACTTATCATTTAACCTTCGAGACCTTGACCTTTTAAGAGATTTCACGTGGGAAATGAGGTTCGAAGTGCAGTCATTTGATGCATAATAATAATAATCCTATATAGCACACATACAACTCAAATCTTTCTACGTATTCATTTTTGCATGCACATCAACCTAGTGATGTTCGTGCAATACAAGTCTTGACGTCGATTGAAATTGGCTCAAATGCAATTCTTTTGAGTTGCCTGCCAATAGTGGCGGGATTTTTCCTGACGCCTACCCAAGATTAAGACTATAAATGTGCATTTAGACCTAAGTTGTATCATTTGGCTGACCCAACAGGCCATGGCTAGTAAAATAAGTAGGACTTGCTGCCACTTGTTTTTAATAGAAATATACACTATAAGTATACAAACATATTTTTATTTTGGTTAGTATGCCTCTTCGTGCAATCTTGAGTTTAGTCGTTTTCTAAAAAAGTCGGTGATTGCCGCGTAATCTTAAAAAGATAGCTAATTTAATAGCCTCATTTATACAGCAGCAGATCTCCATCACTTGCAGTTGGCAATAAAGAATTGCCCACTGCAGTATTCGAACCCACGACCTCGGTGGAACGTTACCTCTAGGGTGATCAAGGCCCAGTATGGCAGCTTCCACAACCACTTGAGAGAACGTCGTAAGGGGTGCACAGTAAAGCCTTATCAATAGCTGATTTTTGTAACAACTTGCAGCTAGGAGTTTACAATTCGACTGTTCCGACCAGAGCTTCGTGTGCATGCAACTGCTTGCACTATGCCTGCTGCTTGCGGATGTTATCCCCTAACATTTGGTAATTCTTTCTATGCAGCATCTATAAAGTTCCTAGAGATAATTCTCTGAGGGTGCTATACAAATGTATTATTATTTGTTCTCAGTTCGAATTGACGTCAAACCTGTTGCAGTATAGAACGTATATCGCGTATGCCGGGTCAGTGGGATCGAATGGGTTTATGCTACTACTGCCACTGTCCTTGCAGCGCTCATATGCATATATTTACTGCCACTGTTCTTGCAGTGCTGATAAGCTTATATTTCCTGCCACTCCTTGCAGAGCTCATATGCTTATATAGTAGTGCACGCTCGGCGAATGTGGTCGCATATAGCCAGTATTCAACTGATGCCTGCAATTCTGCAAAGCTTTGACCGGCGCGAGTATTTTAGCATTACAACTAGTAATCTCCGGAGACTTGGGAGTGTCTGAGCTTGTGTTTCCTAGTGGAGCTGCAAAATAATTAGTGTGTGTGCTCTGTTCGAGCAACTGAGACCCAACTGATTGCTAGGGCAGTCGTGCAACGCTGCTGGGTGCTTTTTGTGTTGGCAGAAGTCTCATGTAAAGCATCCTCGCGGTGATGTCACTTTCACTTGCGTCGATGCTGCTTTTGTTGCATCACCAATAGTAAAGTCTTCTGACTAGCTGGATCAGTCCAAGTCGTTTCCAGATTCTTCCTGATTCAGTTGCTGCACTATTGCTCAACCATTCTGGCTGCTGCTTCGACGATGTCCCCCATCCATACATGAATGGCACCTCGGGTAAATAATAGCCACATGCATTCTGAGCAGTATGAGTAGTGAATTTGATGGCTCCACCTGCATGACTTTCAAACGGATTAGTGTCACTGAGCCGGTCAGCGCTGTGACAGCTACAGAACAGCGCTGGTCTTACGAGCACACGGTGCGAAAACGTATGTCTCGATGTACATTAGGTCGCTACCCCGAAGTCGCTTTGTTTGCTGCACGAGGCCCCTTGCCTGCACGCTGCTGCTTCGAAAGTGCAAGTGCTGGGAACGAGCCGAGCCTCGGCTTCAAGGGCAGACCGGGTTTTCGGTGGAGCTCTGGGCATCGACTTGCAGGGGAGATGACCACCTGCGTGGATCACGGTGCGAGAGGCTGTGCCTTGTGATTGTGCCGCTCGCCCCGTCGGTTCTGTAGCAAACTGGCTATGTCGAGCGTTTACTTTGCGGTATACCTCCTAAGTTTCCCGTGAGCATCTATGAACAGCGTCGGAGACGATGCGCGGCCTATGCCGGCAGCTTTAGTGTTTTGTCATGGCTGCGTTTACCTGAAATGGCATCTGGCTCTACTCACTTAAAAATTATGCATGCACACTGTGCCCATGCTCAACACCCAAAAATGTAATTCATTTGTATATAGCGCCTTAGGAAAATAGCTAGTTCAAGCACTTCACGTATGCCACGGGGCTTGAGGCCTCGATGTCTGTCATCAATTGCATTCACCTTGACCTCAATCGTTAAAGGTGAGCACCTTAACCATTGAGTCCAAACCAGCACGGCATGCACCAGACCCATGCACTGATGCCTATTGTGGTTTGACCACTGCCCGAGGGCAAGGTCAAACCACAGGTACCACGACTCTTACACTTGCGACACTCGGTCTTGATTGGAACCTGCTTACATGTGAAAGCATTTACACGAGTGTACAAAAAATATTTTGGCGGTGTGCCAACGAATGCAGCTGCTTCCGGGTGGGTGCTCGACTCTCGGTGATCATGAGAAGCCTATTCTGAAAGCAGTCGGACGTTTATGAGGTGGCTATAAGTTTGCACATGCGTTTGAGCACGTGCTTGTGCTCGCCATGAGAAACGAAGTAGCTATTTCTTTGTTGATGCCAATTTAATTGCATACTGAACAGCTTGGCTGTGAGTAAATCTCGTCAGGCAGTGATGGTCAATTTCACTGGTAAGCTTGCCACCATAATTTTGGAACCTGACGGCGATCGCCTGGCAGAGTAGCAGTACGAAGACAAGGTAGACTACTGTTCTTTACAGAATCGTGGGCTCAGCACGAGGCCCTGCTGCTTACATGCCTGCTGCTCCCAGTGGCCAAGCTTTGTTTGCACAGGCTGCTGCTTTTATGCACCTTTTCATGGTGTAATCGCTTGTTGCCGGTTTTTGTGTTGCACTGTTACCACCGATGCTGAAGTGCCGACCCACTCGCAAGGTCGAGGTCATCCACGCGGCTAAGGGGCTCTTAACTACATAAATAAGTACCTCCGACTCATCGTGGTGGGAGTTATGGGACTCGATGTTCAGCAATATTGACGTCACTTTATAGCATATAGTGTGCAATGACTTTAGTAATATTTGCTTTTGGCGAGACCTATCATTAGCAGGCCATAGATAAAAGTGATGCTAAGGTTTGTCCACCAAATGTTGGGCTCTAGTTCTCTCAGCTGAAAAAAGTTTTGTGTTTGCTTGGTTTCTTAGTGTCAATGGTCGTTGTCTTTTAATTTTTGTACACATCTTGGCATCTCGTTCTACCTAACCGTACAAATAAGTGCCTCAGTTTCAAGTGCTTATGTCAGACTGGCGACCTATTGTCAGACTGCCACATCGCATTGGTCTTTTTGGTAGGTTGTGACAAATGAGGAGGACAATGGATCGGCCTCCACGTGGCGTCCTCTGCGAGTATTCGTGCTGTGCTATTATAGCTCGAGGAAACTGATGATCCAGGCAAATGGCAGTTCAAGTATTAAATAAAAAATATTGCTGCTGCTTTGTCTATTTTTTTTGCTTTGGTGGTGCACACAAGTTACTTGCAACGTAAACCTTGCTTTGGTTAAAGCTAGCAGAGAATTTACAACGAACCTGGAAATGAAACTGAAAATGCAACCATACTTATGAGCCCACTGGTGACCTTATTACCTCTTTACTGGTGGAAGACCTATACCTCACGGTGTGGTGCAGAGAATTCTTCTTAACTCGACGCGATTGCAGACCAATGGCAAATAAGCAGTAATGGTTGGATGTTTTAGGTGCTGCTTGCTTCTAAGACCTCCACAGATATACCTGAAGAAATAACGTATAATTATATACTCATCGCTTGGTACCACAACGGATTTATGTCTTATCATCTGAGAAAGTGTCTTGCCTCAAGCTGTTACAGGCTAAGTGTAAAACTGGCTTTCCGAGTATGCTTATAATCTATATGTCAAGTTATGTCATTAACAGACTAGGTAGGCTATAGGAGTAGTTAAGGGGTCAGATTTTCGGCTTCAGTGGCTCACGTTGTGAATTCACTGTTCTGAGAGAGGATCAGTTGTTGATGGCACGGCTTCCAGCAGCCCTTCCTCAGTTGGGCTTCACTTTTATTAGTGAGAGCATAAATACATAACCAGCAGGCTGTCACGTTAATGCAACTAAAATTGAACCGAGATTAAAAACCCAGATCGGCCAAATTCAGTAGTATCCGCTTCTGGTTTCTGTGGAGTGTCTTCTCTCCAGCTTCCGCTTTCAGCGATTCAAGGCATAGGAATCCAAGCTTTCACGTAGTAGCCCGTTATTGGAATACCCCTGCACAAATTAACACCGACCATGCTATCGACAAGCCTGGGTAAGAGCAAAGTGATATGCCAAAGAGCTCTTGAAAGTTGCTATATATATATATATATATATATATATATATATATATATATATATATATATATTTGCAGAGAAAGAAATTTCTGTTAGCACAGCCATTCAAATCAAGCACACATGGCACATACAGCACGAAGTATGGCATCGAGGCGTTACAGATATAGAAAGGGCCCGTTAGAGGAAGGGCCAAGACAGCCACCTGGTTGATCCGTTGTCGGATCGTTTTGAGTTCGTTGCTCAGTTATGAGCAAGGAGCATGTATGGTAAACCTGCAGCTAATGCACGATTGTCAAACCATGTCAACTGCGATTGTATCACTTAATCGACACGTTATGAAGGGCAGCATCGAGCAGTTGCAGTAGGCAGTCGTGACCGTATGTGAAACCGGTTGCAGTTGTAGATGTTAGTTACGGTGGGCTGCCGGCAATCTTGCGTGTCAGGTCGACGACTTGGCTTTTCGTGCAAGTGTACATTGCAGACAGCAGTTTCGACACACCCGTATCTCGTGGATGCTCAAGGCCACGGAGTAGTCGCTTCTTCATTACCCAAGCAAATTCACTGTTGCTAAGGCGACCGTCATCTGCAAAGAATCGAGGTCTCAGTAACGTGAAAAAATCTCAGTAACGTGAAAAGGGATGCATTCATTACGCTGCAGGCTAAGGCCAACAGTGATGGAACTTTCAGCACAGTACCCATCTTCCACATTTGCCTCTTTATAAATGAGTAAACAGGTTACTAATATAAGACTAGTACTTGAAAAACAGAGCAACACTTATTTATTAATATAAGTACAAGTGTTCAAGCAATCAATGCATACTACTTGATTAGTGGTACACAAAGGTCCTAACTTGGATGTGATGTTTAAAGAAGCACAACTTGCCCACATGAGCCAGTTTCTCCAGAATCAACTGAAAGCTGCAACAAACATATGCAACGTGACAAGCAGCAACTGTTGGAACGTTATTACTGCTGTGACTATTTGAGGCTTCCCCACTCCTGCTTTCCTCCTGTGGTGAGCCAGACACCATAGGAACTTCTGCCATAGTAAACTAGCAATAACATATGAAGACTTATGTGAGAATCGCCTTGAGCAGGCTGCAATCAGCTTGCAGTGAGTTGTATGCGCTGCCCTACACTAGCAGGCACACGGAATAGTTAGCTAGGAATTGCTTTATAATAATGGATTTGTATAAGATGGTGGTTCAGCAAAGTTTATCAAGGCAAACCGAGTTACCCTCTCAAGAGTTAACATAAGTCAGGAACTGGCAGCCGGGTTCAGATTCCGGACAGACTTCACTGTCTAGTGGTTTGCGCACGAACTGACCATTTGAAAATGCTTATCAACAGCAAAACATCTCTCTCGGGTGTGCTGAGGCTAGCAACTAAGCATGAAGGACATTGCCCACCCTGTTCCAGCGTATCGACGACTCAGGATCAACACACTCGTGGCCGCATGTATTTATGTGCCCTAAAGTTGGCAAATTCTCGAATTTTCGCAAAACTAATGTTGATAAGAAGGCTACTATACATCTAGAATAGCGAAATAATCATAAAAGGAAATAAAGAGAGCAAACCATAGTTGTATGTCCACCACAAAGAATCAACTCCGAGAATAAGGTTTTGGTGTATTGAAATGATGTAAAATCAGGAGAAGGCACTATCGATCACTGGCCTGTAGATGCAAAGGCACTAATGTGTGCTGCCCTACAGACACTTGGTCCTCCATTCTGGCTTTGGGCTAGCATCGGTCTCTGGTTATCGGAACTAGTGACCAAGTTTCGCAATCAGAGCTGACATAATAAACGATAAGTTACCTACCCCTAAAATAAGCCAGGTTAGTTAGTCCATCACAGTCACTGATCTCATTACACGTCTACGTTGGGTACTAACCATTTTTTCTTCAAACAGTGACCGTGGCACCCCAGCAGCGTGCGCTCTCTGCACTAAGACCCCTTTGCCGTTACCCGAAGTGATAACTAGTGCTTCAGCTAAGAGTAGCTGAGTTGATGCAAAGCAGTGTTAGTGAGCCTGACCGACCGGAACTCGTGCTTCACCTGCCTTTGGTGAGTAACAGACATGCATAGATATAATTTACCAGCGATTCTTCATGAGGACTTACTATGTATATTTCATATAAATTTAGAGATGATCAGCATCTCTGTGGTAAGTTAGGCAATTCAGTGCTGACTTGCTTGCCGGCGCTGACGAATAAATTTCAATATTAGATTTGCTAATTTTATGAAACGTTATTAAATGTAATATGTTAAAATACGTGCTCACTATCCCTCCTATTCAGATTTTGCTCTATTAATTAGCTCACCAGCTAGGGCAGCAGACACTCAGGCCTGCATTCCAAAGCAAGTTTTCCCGTAATTTTTCACGGGTGCAAGCTAATTTCCATTTTAAACCTGCGGTTCCCACCTGCCACCGTGGACTGGCAGGTTTTCGAAGCAATGAATTGGGAAGAAACAGGAGCAAAGCGATCAGCCTTATCATCGTACCTATCGGACACGAGAAAAACTAACAAGCAACGAAGGAAGCCACCCAGTGCCACACTGCCAAAACTCAAAAGAAACGTCGCATATGACAAACTCTACAGCAGGAAGAAACTGCAGAAGAAGGGAATTTAATTCCATCAAAGCTCGGCGAACGCCTCACTTACGACAAGGTCGAAAACAGAAAGAGATTGAAGGGAAGTTAGCAGCACTTGACCCAGGTCGTGTGGCATAGAGTCCATTAACCGACATTAGGCCAGGCTCACCAACTAGGCTGGGCTTACTACTAGGTCAGCAGACGCTCAGGCCCGAATTGTAATGCAGCACTGGAATTTTCCGATTGTTCATGGGCATAAGCTACAATAATACAATAATTAGTACAATAATTGTATAGCACCCTAAAGGAACTAAACCTCTTATTAGGCACCATACATAGGTTGGAAAGGAAGCCCATAAGTTGATCATGGATCATGATCATAGATGATGATCATTTGGACATACATGAATGCAGCACATGCACCGAAAACATGAAGGAGAAATCACACAGACAGAGCAAATGCCTAGAGGAACAGGTGGGTTTTTAATGGTTTGCATGTCGGCACAGGGATATCTCGATGTCAGTCGGCAGGAAGTTCCAGGTTTTGAGTGTACATGAGCTGAAGGCACGGTCTCAAAAATATTTTTTGGTCAAAAGGCACAACTAAACGATGCAAGAGCAGGTGGTACGAGAGGAAGCCTGAGGCACAAGAACTACATATAGGTGATCCGGAGCAAAATAATGAATAGACCTAAACACGAATGACAAGGACCTCTTGGTCGATTCACTGCTCGATCAAGGAGTCATTGCAGGCCTGAGAGGAGTGGTGTAATCTAATAGTTGCACAACGTCCACAACAGACTGCCAAGTTTAGCAATCTTGAGTGTAAATATCATGTTGCACAGGCAAGAGGCAAGAAGAGTAACGGAAAGCTGTAATGGTTGTCACATTGATCACGTCACTGTGCGTGGACTAACTTGGCTATGGAACCCTCTAAACGTAACAATGGTTCGGATGATGTATGACCTCGGCTCTGAGGTCGTGGGTTCGAATCCTGTGGTGGGCGATCCTTTATCGCCACTGGAGCGGTGGTGATAGCCGTAAAGACTCTTCTGTTGTTATACAAACAGAGGCTGTTAAATCAGCTAGTTATATATAATATATTATATTTTACATGTTTCAATATTCTCTCAACATGGATTAATCAGAATGCATCGGTAAAGTAATTTCGGGGTTCGTGAGTACCAACGACAATGGCTCTATTTTGAAGCTTCAAGTTAAACTCTCTTCACTGTACCATTTATAGCTGTCACTATTGATACCTTTCTTGTTTCAGTTTGTAGAGCTGCTCAATTCCAGATTGGTTCATTCATAGTTCTGTCCAGTCTGCTTCTAGCTATACGTAGAAACTTCGAAACTGACCATTTGCCAAATCACCACATTCTAGACATCTTGATCAACTATGCATCTCCATCGACACTCTCTAAAAGGCTAAGCAATAGTTGGGTTGGCAAGTTATCCATATTGTTGCACTAAAACCCTTCGCGGCTTCCGGTGTGAACATGGTAGCCAACAGACTACACCTCACACAGTCCTCTTTTGCAGTCGGTCTTTTTTAAAGGTAGTCGTATTCACAATCTAGTCTTAAAGGTGTGAATTCAAGTTGATCAGGAATGAACAGCACAGCTAGCCTATACCCTTTAGCCTTTAAAGCCACGTATGTAGCTACTTTAAAGTGGACTGCTATAACCTGTTACTTGCAATTATAACCGGTGGTGGACTTGTGCACGTGCTTGCATTTGCTTTGGGCTTCTAGTCCTCATCAAATGCAAAGATTCAGTCACTGTAGTCATGTTTCATCAGGAACGCATGGGGAAACTCAGCACAAAGGCGAAGCTACAGCACGGTGAGGATCTGTTTAATTTAGTATAATCCAATTTAATTTTTCAGGAATTATTTTTACCGAAGCTACAGCCAGTATTCGATATGTCATATCGGTACCCTATGTAATATTAATGAGTCGGCTGGTGAGGCGCCCCCCTACCAACCTAAATACACATGTACCTGAGTATGTGAGCTTGAGAAATAAGGTTCTTCAGTATAGTAAATTCTTTCACAAAGTAAGTGCACATAGTAGAGGGGGTCAGAAAAATCCAGTGGAAAATGATGCCCACAATGCCAATGGACTGAATAGGCAAGCCTAATGGCTAGTGCTCAACGACTATCGACTAAGCTTTGAGGCTGAAGTAGCCGAGACATCCCGCTGTAGCCGTCCAGTTTCGTTGACACTATTGGAGACTCTTTAACTGAGCAGAGCAGGTGGCTGTTGGGCGACTAGATTGACACCCACAGCTGTCAGGTCGAGACTGAAAGCTGACCATTCACTAGACCGATTCCGGCCAATGCGCTTTTAAGCAGAAGTGCGCCTGCTACAGTGCCCACGAGGCTCGCCACGATATGGGGGCGGGGGGGGGGGGCATTTCACTTCTGCTACCCGGCTAGCACATGTCGTAGAACAGATTTGCAGCAGCGTTAATTTTCTCATTAAATCCTATTCTTACGGCAGGGACTGCACAGATGCTGCAACTGCTGCCGTCCAGGCAGTCATCGATGCTCAGCTGGGCTATTCGAAGTCAAGGCTATTTGAAGTCGAGGCTATTCAAAGTCGAGCTAGGCAAATATGTCAGCATTCGAGTCCACCATCACAGCAGCCACATATACAGTCAAAAAAAGAGGCGTGGCTGCTAACTGATGCCGCTCAAAAGAATTACGCACTGTTTTCATCAAAGATGGCAAACACGATGTCGACCAGATGATCGGAGAGCTGAATGCGAGCGACTGACTGCGCCACGTGCTTGAGAGTAGCTGCAATAAAAAAGGAGACTATCATTTGAATGGAGGGCACTCGACATGGCCCGACACGAACGACGGCTGTTTGAACGGCAATAGCTTCAATCTCAGGCAAGCCGAGCTGCATCGCAGACAGAGCTGGAACTGTTAGGACGACATGCTTCTGTTTACAATCTGCTTCTTAATATCTATGCAACCATGACTTTGGCTCATAGTGAAACTTTAGTTTAAAGGGCATGAGTTCAGGGGCAACGGGGACATTAGTGGCTCACTGAAAACATTTGAAGCTCACCGAGGTCATTAGTGGCAAAGAATACTTAACAGTGATAAGGCAAAACTGCTCAGCACCTTAGTGGCTGTAGCTTAAATCGATAATTTACACAAGGAGCTTTGATATTTTCCCTCTGACACCAATTCTACAATACGATCACATCTGGCCGATCAGATTGCTACTGTGCTTCGTGGCTGCCCAAACAAAACAGACCGGCCATAAATGAAAATGATCAGATGACTACAATCCCATATCCTATGCAGCTTGCAGTTTGAAAGTAAAAGACACTGAAGAGATCGGCATGCATTTCATGGTTCTTGATCATGGTCATAGCAGAGGATGGCAATACACTGCGTTTGGTGTAGTAAGCCCGCCCATTCATCACCTCAGCTACACGAGTGAACGAATTATTCTACTGAGCTGAGGGAAACAGCACAGCACAGCACAGCCAGGTAAGTACGGTACTCTTGCAATCCAATACCCATTCTTATGAAATGCCTTTTTCCTCATTATGACTAAATTACTTCTCTGCTCTAATGACTCGGGATATGCACAGAAACCTATCAGAGACCGGAGCGATTTCAACGAATATACAAACAAGGCGCACACATGAGCAAGCTATAAGTCAGCCTGAAATTAGCATGCAGGTACAGTGCATACCTTTGTCGATTGCAGCACCGACGATGTGATAAAAGGTAAGTGCAGCATCCACTTCGTTTATGCACTTCAGCACCTGGTGAAACTGCCGATACTCATCGAACGTTATGCCCTGCAGTAGTAAAAACATTGAGCTATCATCCGAATCTGACCAGGCCCTGTGCATCGTCCTGCTGTACCACTCGTCCCCTGGATGAGGCAGGATGAGAACATGCTCGGGTACAGCTAGTGCCAATCCTCCCTCATACAACGACACCCCCCCCTCTGTACATGATTTCCCTCCTACGGTGCACCCACCACATGCTAGCAACCTCCTTGCAGTGCACCCATCAAAGTGCAAGTGAGAGGTATCCTTCTTACTGCCATTTCGCCTTTAAACTGCTTCTTCACGTTCTTCAGGAGCTTGACTTTCTTCTGCTGAGAAAAGCCAGCATATACAAGCAGCATATTTGCAAAGCTCTTCACCGACATCACGTTGTCCTCGGCGAACTGAGTGAACTACAAGACGGGTCAACCATCAGTCTCCTGATGCCGCCACGCTGCAAAAGACTTTTCGGTGGCACGAAGCAGGGCTTCGATCAAAAAAGAGCTTAGCGTGGACCGTGTGCACACAACGTAGCAAGTGTGGAATGCTGCATGCATGCACTCACTTCTAGCCTCAACACCTCATCCTGTATGCACGTGTGGAATTCCAAAAACCGCGCATACGTGAGCTTCTGGTCGAGATTCTCTCCGAAAAAGTACCGAGTCAAGCTCGTGCTCTCCGCCACCCGGAGAACGTTGCCCGTTGTCGTGTGATTGCGATGCTTCTGGCCCACGGATGTCTTGGAACGGATTACGGACTGCACCTGCACAAAAAAGCGACATGTCATTAAGCGTAAAGTGGCAGCAACCAATGCATGAACTGCTTATTCGAGTACAATCGGACACGAGCTAGTCTGCAAGCACATCAAAGCCTCTTAGAACTCAAAACCATCCAAGTACTAATATGGGGCCAAATGTATTGCATTCAAGAATTAGGAGCAACTAGTGATGGCAGAAGAAGAGATTTGAGTGCAAAAGACAGTCAGATAAAATAATAAAAATACTTGCTGATTTAACAGCCTCTTTTATATATCGACAGAAAAGCCTTACGGCTATCCACACCACTTGCAGCAGTGATGAAGAATCACCCACCGAAGGATTCGAACCCACGACCTTGGAATGGAGGTCATGAAAAGCTACTACCTTACCTAGTGTGCCATCACAGCTCACATATATTCGATATGTACTCAAGACAGCCATGTCTCAAGGATGCCTGTTCCCGGTTGGCGAGCAAGGCTGCATGCACTCATAAACTTACCAACCAATAATCACACACCAAACGCTTAGCTTGCTAGTTGTAAAATCCCTATTGCTGCAACCACAATTTGAAGGGGCATCAGGAGAGAGTCTAGTCGAGTCATTACAGCGGAAGATGTGCATTCTGCCACAGGCAAGAATTAGCTTTCCTTAGGGAAAGTGGGCAGATGGCAGGTCCTGATGGCAAATCTCTCATACTGGCCACACACAGCCGGCTGTGCATTTCGAGGTCAGGAGGTGGACTATTAAAGTAATATTAAATGTTAAGCCAAAAAAGTGGGAGGAGCTTTCTTGCTTGTTTTTGGGTATTAGCAGATTAAAGAGGTATTTAAACCAGATACACTACGACAAAGAGATCCGAAAGCAGCTTAATCGATGCCCAGCTCATACTGTAAAATCCCACTGTCAGAAGTAGCAGTCCCTAAGGAATAGCAGCCAGCCTTGATGCATTGGCCATCTGGACATCGTGAAAACCTAATTGTTTGATCCGAAAATCCACGGAAGATTTACCTTCTGCCAAAACACAAGCTCATTAGTGATTTCGTCAAAGGAAGAGTGATCGCCCTTCAAGTAACAACGATTAAAACATTGTGTCAGGGCTTGGATTAAGTAAATTTGGGTGGGAAAAACCTACAAACAAATTTAGGTGATTTAACAGCCTCATTTATATAGCAACAGAAGAGCCTTAACAGCTATCACCACCACTTGCCCAATTGCAATAAAGGATGCCTACTTCAGGACTCGAACCCATGACCTGGGTCGCTAAGTACACGTGCATTAAGCTTGGGCTAAGACACAGAGACAAAGTATTCCAACGGGTACATGGACATTATTCCTGGGCTGGGCCCACATTGTGACATATCGATGGTTGCTGAAATCCCTGGCGGTACACAGCAGACTGCAAAGTTTAAAGGAGCACTCAGCCGTTGCAGCTACTACCAAGAAGCAAAAATAGCAAGCATGCAGTCGGAGAAGTCTTGCCAGCCATGACAGCTTCCTTTGCTTAGTCATAACATGCAAATTCTATCTCATAGCGGTCAATAACCTGTAGTGATTACAATGGGTACGGTAACAAGTCAAATTAACATAGGATAATAATAATATTATTCAAATTATATTTTTTATAGCACCCTCAATGCTTAATCTCTTTCGATGAGTCAATCCCGTTTTGTAGACTAAAGATAGTAAGTTTCTTTCAACTCTTTAAAAAAGTACGAAAGATAAATTCTACAGCCAGTTGTTCAATAAAATGGAGCTTCGGTACTTACAGGGTCGTGCTTCTGTTCTTCAGGGGTAGACCTGTCCTTTGCATGAAAAGCATTACGAACAGGCATGCCTTCGAAAAACTGTAAAAGGAAGCCCGACTCTCGAGTGCCGATGCCCCTCTCAGACGGGACTTACATTTGGCAGCGAGATAACCAGAAACCAGAAACGTAGCACTAGCCAATCATGCTGCCCCAGAAAATGCACACCATTTTTGCTAAATATTTCTCATTATGAAAATTCTTAAAAAAAATTAAGCCGAATGCATGCATCAAGGCTCATGGTCGGTGTCATATCTCCTGGAATTAGCAAATGCCCTGCTATGCGTGCATGCAAATTTACAGGCACTTATGACTTTCACTCGGGGCAAAGTTAGCGCAAAAACAACGGTATGTATACATTGCTGTAGGCTAGTCATTCACAGATTTACACCGACTATAAAACATTCTAACTTGCCTGCTCGTATTCTTCGATATCCAGAGTCCCATCTCCGTTTGCATCGAACATCTTAAATGCCAATTCAAATTGTTTGGGAGGAGCTGTAATGAAATAATGAGTCAGGAAAGTAATTTGACAGTCCTGATGCATCAATAATGGAGAAATATGGATGTGAACCAAATCGACTACTTACAAGGCACTGTCATATGCAAATGTCACAAGCCAGGCTTAACAAGGCAAAGCAACAGCTGAAACTACATAGCACAGGTATGCCACATCCAACTCGAAGCAAAGATGTAAAAGTGGAACTTACTACTCAGTAGTGTCAACAAAAATATGTAGTCATTGAAGGAGATCAGGCCGTTGTCGTCGAGCTTATAAAAAACACTATCCTGAGGCAGTCTCTTAGTCACATCCAGATGGTCACGCTAGATAAAAAAAGAGGCCCAGAAATACTGCCGAGCTTGAAGTCAAGTCAGTAAGGCAAACGGTAGCACAAAGGATGGACTGGTATGCCACTGGTAGCAAATATTACTCACCATTCGATTGCTCGAGTGCATTTCCCTTTGCAGCAAATGTAAAGCGCCTAGAGAGAGATTGAGTTCTCTGAGGGTGCTTTATCAAGTGCATTATTATTATTATTAAATAGGCACGTGGACATATACACATATATATATATATATAATTCATTTATATAGCGCCCAAGAGAACTTAATCTTTATTCAGGCGCTTCACATATGCCTCGGGGCTCGAGCCCACGACCTCAGTCAGACCATGGTCGGGGCGAGCACCTTAACCGCTAGACCAAACCAGCTGACATGACTGGGGAGCGCATCCACACCAGCCAAGCAAACAACCACTGCAGCCACTTATGCTACCAGTTCACTGGTCAGCGCAGCATACCTGGGAGGAAAAGAGCACAGAAAGGTAGTGCTAAAGGGTGAGCTACTGAAGAGACCGAGCCGGGCAGCCACAGGCGATGGCTAGCGATAAAGAAAAAAGGGTGGGCTGAGGCCAAGTTAGTAAGCATTCCTCGAATGTGCAAACATGCACGGCACGATTCACCACTTGTCTTAACAAACCGGCATTGCCAGGAAGTCTTCATGAGACCCTTGTGTAGCCTACGTGAGTGGAGCGAGGATTGGGGCGATTGGGAGATTGGCTTTCGCTAGTAACTTCTCATACGATCACACGTTGGGCATGCCAAATCGTGCACTCTCAGCTAGTCGGCGACCTTGTTGGCAGTTCAATGATCTAGAACTAGACCTCGGATCCAGTTATTTCGAATGCCCCACACTAAGCCGCACAGCCACGCCCATAGCCCAGGTCGCAAGCAGCAGCCGAAGAAGGTGATGCCGAATAGCATCCGGCAAAGGCGTTGCTGCCTGTGGCAGCTACTTGCTTGCTCACTGCTTCGAGAATCCCCTGAGTTTGCCAAGAATCACACACGCACACACATGGGCCGACACGAACTACATCGGTGCACATGCCATCTAGAGGATAAGTGCTCACTCGCCCGGTCTTAAAAGGTGCTGCACACCACGGAATTTTGTAACCTAGAAGCACTTTGCATATCCTTCAATGTCGTACACGAAAATATGCAGCAACACTTGCAGCAAACCAGATGCTCCCTCAGCTGCGCTTACAATTCCTTTGGGTTAGCGCCCTAAAAGAACTGAGTCTCTATCCAGGTGCTTCGCATTTGCCGGCAGGGCTCGAGCCCACAACCTCGGTCGTAAAGGTGATGTAATGTAATGTATCTCCGTCTGTAACTCCACAAAGACTATGTGAGTATTATGCAGGAGAGTTTTTTTATAGTGCACTCACACCCTAAGCGGTTTTCGGTACGCATTCGGTAGCCAACGGACTTCGTCTCATGCAACAAAGAGAAAGTGGGAAGCATAGCAGAGTCAGGAGAGCAGTTGAGGTAGTGAGTAGCATGGAAGTAGCAGCTCAGGACCGCTGGAAAGGATGCGTCATAGTAAGTAGCAGAAGAGTAGTTGTCGTTGCATAAGAATTGTGGAAGCCAGCTCCACAGTCTAGGATCTACAGAGCTAAAGCTTCTGTCATCAACGGTCTTTAAGCTGAGGGATGGAACAGCTAATTTATTGTCCGTACAGGACCTGAGGGCACGAGGAGGCTGAACTTGGTGCAGAAGTTCAGCTAGGTATGAAGGAGCCAAGCCGTGGCAGGCCTTGTGGGTCAGTGTAAGAACCTTGCTCTGTATCAGTTAATCAACCGGTAGCCATCATAGCTCTTTTAGGAAAGGAGACAAGTGGTCAATAACCTCGGGGATTTGCAAACTAGTCCTGCAGCCATATTCATAGCCATCTGCAGTGGCCTAGTTGCTTTTTTCGGTAGCCCAGCCAAAAGGGAATTACAATAACCAAGCCGAGACAGAACTATGAAGCTGGTTAAATTTGTTGCAAGCCACCGTGGAAGACAGCTCCTAATCTCAGAGAGGGATCGGACGTGATGGCTAGCTGTAAAAGCAGTCTTCTGAATGAAGAATTTAAAAAATAGGCAGCTGCCGAAAACACCTAAATTTCGAGTACATGGTGATGGTCGCACAACAGCCCAACCTATTAGAAGAGCAATGCCTTCTAATCCAGGCCACACGCTTGGGGTGTCCTATTAGCAGCAGTTCAGTTTTATCGTCTAGTTTTACGAAATTTGCCGACACCCAGGATCGAATGTTGGCATGGCAAGCATTCAGTTTATCAGTTGCTACAGCAGATTCCGACGGGTTGAATGACAAATACTGCTGAGTCTCGTCAGCAGTTTTTTTTCAATAATGCTTTCACTGCCCGTGCTGTGGCTGTAATGCTAAATAAATCGTGTGTTGGGCTGTTTTTATTGTGACATCATTTTCACAAGTTTGTATCCCCCTCGTTAGATTTCAAAACTGCCTACAGCAGTAGTAGCTAGGGTGGATTTCGCAAAACGTCAGGTCAATAGCTGCCACATCACATCGCTTCTGTTTGAGCTTTATTGGCTCCCTATCAAGCATGGAATCAATGTTAAAATCCTTTGTCTGGCTTACATGTCGTTTCACTCCCTTGCAACAGTCAATCCATCCAAGCTCTTAGCTCCTCCGGTATGCACTTGCACCACCTGCTACTCAGCATCTAGTTATCTAGTCGTGCCTCACACTAAATTAAAATCTTTTGGCGATCGAACCCTCAGCTCTCATGGAACGAAAGCCTGGAATTTGCTTTCGGCTATGGTTGCTACTTGCTATGACCACATATCATTCCAGTCTCAGCTAAAGATGCAACTGTACCGATCAACTTGCCCTTCACCTCAGTGAACTTGTCTCTTTTTGTTCCAGTGAGCTTTGCAAACTTACCCGTACATGATTCCGAGTTCATGCAACTAGCCAGAGGTCCTACTTGCTACACCGGTAGCCACGAGTGTCTGCTTCATGTTTGCTTAAGCATGCCGTGATACCGTGCTAGATCACCTACCTACGCTCTGGCTTTTCGATTCTCTTGAATAAAAGTTGCAAAGCACCTAGAGATAAAGATTTGGTTCCCTTTGAGTGCTACACAACGACCCATGATAGTAATAATAATAATAATTATTATTATTATTATTATGGGTCATTCGTGCAAGCATACCAACATTCCTAAATATACCTATAAAGATCTGGACATAGTTATTGTCCAACTAGAAGTGGGCCATGAAGTCCTAACATCAGGAGAAATTTGGATAATGGTACAAACTGAAAAGCTGTTTTTCTTTAGAAACTAAGGGCCAACGAAATGCATCCAGAGTAACAAAATACTAGGAAGTAATGTCAAAAACCAAACATGGTGTACTCGTTGACATTGCCTTGCTGACTAGGAGAAAAACAAAGTAACTCGAGCTTGCAGTGGTGGCGTTCAGCATAATTTTACTACTTCTGATACAGGCATGTTTATCAAAACATTTTGTGAGAATTCCTAAGCTATACTACGACAATATACTGTTTTTGCTATAGCCGTATGTTAAGAGTGAAGGCATCGGTTGGCTTGAGGAGTTCAAAACTGACGTTGTTAAGTCCTTTGTTTTCCAGGTGCCCGCAGCCACAGCCTCGGAGTGGTCATAAAAAAATGTAAGATATTAGTGAAAACCCAAAACATTTTTTGTGTGGAGAATTGCATATCCCTAATTGTCTATCTGAAAATAGATCGACATGCCATAGGTGTCTCGTATCGTTTGGATTACTGCCACTAAGCACGAACAAAAGCTGACGTTTTAAATCTTAACTAACGCCTGGGTACTCCTCAATCCAACTTCTGCAAAACATTTTGCTGATGTGGCTTCCTAGCACGTACAGTACATCTTACTGGCATTAGCTCAGTGATGATACAAAACATATTTTTTGATAAGCACGGCTATGTCAAAAGCCGGAAACAAACAGGCTTGTGTCGCATGCATTTCCACCTATAAAGTAATCAAGCTTGGGTATAGGCATTCACTGACTTTGCTTCCGAATGCAATGCTGGCTAAAACGCTTCAATTTTGAGGTTTTACTGTATTTTTAAGGATGTGAGGATTGTTGTGGGTGAGTGTCCCATGCTAAACCAAACAAGGATGAATAAATGCAGTATGCAGGTAATGTATCTAAATAAAAGACGAGTTATACTACATAAGTGCAGGATTGCCAACATAATTAACATGGGTCACGAAGGCATATGAGCCGACAACCACAAACCACTGGCACATAATATTTCAGTATTAGGGGCCAAAATTTTCAGCATAATTTCCTTATAAATAACTCAAAAAGTCACCCCAAAACAAAAGCCAACTAAACTGGTTTAGAAGAGCTATTGAAGTGTCATAAATTGCACAGCTTTAGCTACATACTAATAACAAAGGCAAGCTGATTTAGCAGCCTAATTTTATATAGCAGCAGAAAAGCCTTCACGGCTATTACCACGACTTGCAGTGCAAAATACAGGATCGACCACTGCAGGACTCAAACCCACAACCTGGGTCGTGAAGAGCGAGCGCCTTGTGTACTGGGCAAAGGCCCGGGGGCTAATGAAGATAATAATATAATAATAATAAAATAATACACTTGATAAAGTGCCCTCAGAGAACTCAATCTCTTTCTATGTGTTTTACATTTGCTGATAAGCTCACAGACATGTAGATTAACTAAACACAAATAAACTGCAGTTACCGATATGCAAATATAAATTATAAAAATTATGTATAAGCAAATAATAAAAAGCACAATCGAGAAGGACCATGCTTCTGGACTCATCACAGATGCATATATAAAGCGTTTAACACTGATAAGCTAAACTCAACTGTACAGCCCATCTGTTAAACATTCAAAGCATGCACATGCGCCAATTGTCCTGACAGAAAATAACAATGCACCCAACCATTCAAACAACAATTAATATGGAAGCCCGTTAGACAAATATTCAGCAGCTAAAAATCATAGCCACCGTGTCACCACCAGCATCATTATCATCATTAACTTAACCCTCACGATCACGAATATAATTACACTCACACTTTCTGTCTATCATCATAATATCCCATCATTCTCATCATAATATCCTTTCCTATGCTGCTGGCGGAAACCCCAGTAAAATTCTTAAACTACTCTTCGGCATGTCCATGCTTACCCAGTCTAGTTCATCATCAGACAGCTAGTCCGGAGAACCAGGTAGGAAAATCGTCATTTTTCTTGCTACTCGTAAATACTCCTTGCTTTAAGATTGATTTTCTTTTTTACAAAAAACCACAACGAAAAAAATGGCCCACTTGAAAAGGCATAAGAAAACTATAAAATGTTAGCACTTTTACTCAAAGTGACCACGGATAGGTCTTGAACTGGAGAAGTCAAAGATGAACTATAGCTCACGCCAGCCACCATTCCTCAGATGCTTGTTTCTTGGCTGCTCAAATGTTAGAATCAAGTTGCACTGCTTTCAGTAAAGTAACCAGTGTGGAAATGCACCCACGGTCGGCCTGCACTTTCTTGGTGCTCTCTACATGCTGCCCATCCTACTGCTCCCCCAACCGGGGACAGGAAGGAGGTCTACTATAGGAGCAGCTTCTCACCCGAGCAACACCAACATCACTCACGACTGCCTGACAACACATGCAGGACGGTCAGTAGAACCTGGCAGTGGGCAGTACTGCACAAGACGTTCAGACGAAAAGAGTGCAGATGCTGGAACGATAGTGCTACACGGACATCAGCTCGGAAAGCAGCCAAGATATGGTCTCTGATGACAAACACAACAACCTGGAGCACGGGGATGGCGAAGCTGGCAATCACACGCATGTAGGAAGCCACACCTGCCACGGCTTACCGGCAACGCATCAACCTGAAGGGAAAACGAGGCAGTGTGAACCCACATGCCTCGAGCAGCAATACTATTTCGGCATAGGCATTGGAGCAACTACAGATGAGTGCAGCTAGTTTGCAAGAACCCTGCCACACACAGGCATTAGAAACAACTGTGAAACCGAGTACAGCTAAAATCAATGCAACTGATAAGACGAAGGAAGATATGCACCAAAATTGTTATTCGAGAACCTAAGAGGCAGCAATCAACAATTCCCCAGTCCCGGCCAGTCAGCATGCCGCACCCGAAGCGAGTATGCCACTAAAGCTAGTGCAAGAGCCTTAAGAAGCAATTTCACACAGATTTCGACGTGTTGCTAATACCACAACTAGGCGATGTGCCCTTTTTTATCCGAAAGTGCACGACATAGACTATCAAATATGGTGCACGAGGCCCTAGATGAGATAGCATGCAGCCTAATGCTATAAGTAGTCAACGGTAGCAGACCCCAATAGAGTTATGTAATCCAACAAGGACTGGTAACAATAAAAGTGAGGGGAGGAAGCAGAAGAGTGACAGATAAGTGAAGGGAGGAAGCAGGAGAGAAAAACAAACAGGCAAGAAATAAGAGAAACAAGGAGAGAACGAAGAGAAGAAGGGGAACGAAGAGAAGAGGGGGAAAATTAGAGAAGAGCAAATATATAAGACAGCAAAAATTAAAAACGGGTAGGAAGGACAGACAGCAAAAGAGGGGAGAGGGTGAGAAGAGATAAAACAATGAGAAAGAAAGCGGGAGAAAGAGAGAGGGAGAAAGCAAGGAAGGTAGAGAAAGAGATGTATATCTGAGAAAATATAGTGTAGAAGCCAGGCAGGGAGAGATAGAGAGAGTGCAGATACAGAGAGAGAGAGAGAGAGAGAGAGAGAGAGAGAGAGAGAGAGAGAGAGAGAGAGAGAGAGAGAGAGAGAGAGAGAGAGAGAGAGAGAGAGAGAGAGAGAGAGAGAGAGACAGGGAAACAGACAGAGACAGATGGATCAGTCAGCTGTCAGTGGTCACTGAGTATTGCCGAATGGTTCACTCCATGATTGACCACGGCATGCTGAGAATGGGCAAGCCAAGTCAGGTCCACGAAACAAAAAAAGCAGCACAATGTCGGCACATTCATTGCCATCATTACCTTCGGATCGTACTTCATAAATTTGTCCAATCCAAGCCCTATAATCAGAATCAGTTAAGCCAGCCATGTGCTGAACATCAAAGGCAGTAAGATGGCTGCTTCACGGGTCTTTCTACCTTACCTTCAGGCTGCTTTGCATCGGGCAGAAGAGATCGCACAAAGTCTTCAGGAGTCATAAACACCTCATACTCGCCATTGTCTTTCTTCACATCCAATGTGGCAAAGTATCGAAAGAGTTTGTCGGGTGTAGAATATATCCTGAGCCGATTCTCGTATTCAATAATCTGTCAAGATAAAGTACGTTACAGGTCAATCGACAAGTTGTCACGAACCGGGCTGGGTAAAAAAAAACTATGATGTTCTGCCCAGGTTAAGCACACCATGCAGTAAAGGCAGGTAACAGTGACACATCTTACGACCCGTCACGGGGCTTCTGACAATTACATTAACCATAAACCTGCACCCAAAGAATTTGCAAAACAAAGAATGAAACCTCAAAATGGCAGTGCACTTGGGATTGGGGAAATTATCGAGACGATAAACCCGGCTTGACAGCAGCAAGTGCTCATGCCACTGCCAACAACTACTGCTCCCAGGTCGGCACCTTATCTAGCGATCCTTGTAGCAATCTAGCAGATCGTTTCGCTAGCGTCTTTGCCAACAAGATGGATAAGATCAGAGAGTCAATTCCGAAGGTAACATCAACAGATTCCTCACCGGCAGTTCCCCGCTTAACCTCAATGTCCGTCCACCTTCAAGTCTGCCACTAACGACCTCCTCTCGAAGTTAATCTAGTCAAAGAAGACTACTAACCCTCTAGACCCCATACCCACTGTTCTCCTTTTGAGATGCAGTCTTGCAGATGCTCTGCATAATTCACAATATGATAACAATAATATAATTCATTTGTACAATTCCTTCAATGGAAATTAATTTCTAGTAAGGTGCTTCACATATGGTACGGGGCTTGAGCCCTGACCTTGGTCATCAAATACATACACCTTGACCTTGGTTCGAGGCAAGTACCTAAACAAGTCAGCACTGCTGCGAGTGAATAACAACCTTCTCAAGAATGCGGACTTAAATAGAGTCTCTTTGCCTATTTTGCTTGATCTTTCGTCAGCGTTTGATACTATAGATCACCAAATCCTGCTAAGCACTTTCATCTCGACTAAGCATCATATGCTTACACTGCAATGGTTTAATTCCTATCTTGGCTGGTGACGCCAGAGCTTTGACGTCGACGGGCAATAGTCATCCGAGGAGCCTCTAAAGTAGGGGGTACCCCAGGGCTCTTTGTTGGGCCCATTCCTTTTCACACAATGAATACTCTGTCTGTCTGTCTGTCTGTCTGTCTCTCTCTCTCTCTCTCTCTCTCTCTCTCTCTCTCTAGCCGATGTAATCGCCAAGCACATTCTAGGCTTTCATTTCTGTACAGATGACACTGTACTTGTGCTTTTGTGCCACGTTGGTTTGACCCAGTGGTCAAGGTGCTTGCCCGACCAAGGTCAAGGTGAATTTATTTGATGACCGAGGTAGTTGTCTTGAGCCCAGTGGCACAAGTGAAGCTTCTGACTAGAGACCAAGGTCTCGTAGGGTGCTATACAAATGAATTATATTCCTATATTAGCCCTCCCTGCTTTTCACCAACGATGAAATCTCTTGACTCCCTTGCTGCATGTATTGCTAATATTTGCACTTGGATGGCAGTAAGATTTCTCAAATTGAATGACGATAAAAACCAACTTACTAGCTATGAACCAACCTAGAGTGACTCGGAAATGGGAAAACCTATCACTCAAAATAGGCTCTTCTAGTATATCTCGTGTTGCATCTGCACGATATCTGAGTGTCCTTAACAAAGTGACCTTCCACTAGACCACATGAGCTCCACATTCAAGTCTACCTACCTTCGGCCCGTAACATTGCATACACCTGGGCCTGCTTAGACAGTGATACTACATCTAAGTTGGTCTAGGCATTTGTAAGATCCCATCTGGACTTGTGAAACTCACTAATCGATCGCAGGTCTTCCGGCCTGTGCAATAAGGTGTTTTTGGTTAATGCAAAAATGAGTAGTTAGACAAATGTCATGAAAGCCACAGTTACAAAATTATACTACTGTTCACCGATCTGAACTGCCTCGCCATTCAGCAGTGTAACGACTTCAAAGTTTTGTCACTAACTTTTAGATCCCTTCATTCTCTTGATCCGGTCTGACCGTACCTCAAACCAAACTCGGATGCTTTGATATTACACCTTCAATTTAAATGCTCCCAAAGCGTGGAACTCCCTCCAGACTGACGTTCCAACATCCCCTGACTTGCACATTTAAATAAGAAACTGAAAATACACCTGTTCCTTACTGCATTTGCTGGGTCCGTGTGAATTGTCCTTTGTGTACTTGTTCGTGCTGAGCTGTGCATATTGTCACTAACCATACTGCCATGCTTCTTTACAGTATATGTAGTGCCCAGAAAAAGATTTAGCTCTCCTAGGGCGCTATCCAAAAGTTTTTAATTAGTGTTATTACTGCTACACCCCAGAGCTGTCCTTGTAAGCTATTTTTATTAGGCACATTTCGATTATGGCTGCATTCACTTAGCACCGAGACTGCGATTATGGTTGAATTCAACACAATGGCTGTATTCACTTAGCAACGAGAATTGAGCAATAATAGTTAAGTTTTCAAAGACCACTCACACCTTTGGAAATCAAACTCTAGTTCCACACTATCGCAATACAGGTAGGGAAGAGTATATGTTTGCGCCTTTGCTGGCATGGAAGTGCACAAACCTGCATGCAAGTCCTAGCCAGGTACACGCAGCTGTGGAATTGGGAGGGGGTGGGTGGTGGATTAGATGTATGGTAAAATAAAGATTAGCTGACTTAACAGCCTCATTTATATAGAGGCAGAAGAGCCTTAATGGCCATAACCACCACTTGCAGCCGGCAACACAAGATTGCCCGTTGCAGGACTCGAACCAACGACCTGGGTGGTTAAGGGCGAGCCCCATACCCCTGGGCAAAGACTCATTGTGCCAGGGTCAGAATTAACCCATAAGATTAAGAGGCCCAACATCCCTTTGCTTACGTGCCTCTCTTTCTTCTGTAGATAAAAAAGGCTGCTCCCACATTCATAGGACTCAAGTACAGTAGTCTCCCATTTAAGTACGCAACTTGAACCTGCCAAGTTTGTGTGTACTTAGCCGGCAGGTGCGTACTTTTTGGTATGCCGCGCACTTTCCAGACCGCTTGCCTGTACAGGGCAGCACGGTGTGTATTGTGACACACATGCGAAATCTGACGGATTCATTCGACATATGCGTACTGTTTGTTATTGACCTGGGCATATTATCACTAACCATACTGCCATGCTTCTTTACAGCATATGTAGTGCCCAGCTCGCGCTTCCCTGTTTCTGCTTTCTGTTTGTCCTTTGATTTACCTGTCTCGTTCCTTAAACATGTCTCCTTACAGCTTCGATTTTGCTACGATGTCAAACAAAGCAAACGGCAAGCGCCTCAATAAGTCTAACGCTGCGAAATCATCTCGAAGCTAAGCAAAGCGCCTGCTCCCAGTAAGAGAGCCATAGCGCGGGAGTACGAAAGATTTGGGCGAACCATGAAGCGATCCAAGAACGATCTGCCCAGATGATTGAAGAGGCCAAGGAGAAGACTTTTCGAGCGTCAGTTGGACAATTTAGGGAGCTTGAGGACATGCTTTTTGTCAGCATTCGTCGTGCCAGCCTTCTTGTACCACCATCCCTTGCCATAGAGAAAGCAAAAAGCATTGCTTCTAGCCTCTCAATTCCGGAATAAGATTTTAAGGCATCTTGGCAATGGTTAAGTCGATTCAGAGTTCGGCATGGATTGCAGAAGATTCACCTTTATGGAGAGGGAGCAGAAGTCAACAAGAACGATCCAGAACTGTTAGCTGCTTTAGAAAACCTTTACACGATTATCGCCCAATATTACATTGAAAATATCTACGACATAGATGAGACCGGTTTGTTTTTTCGATTGCTTCCAAGATATAGCCTTCTTACGCCAGACGAGGACATTTTAACCACTGGAGGCATAAAGAAGGCGAAAGATTGAGTTTCTCTATTGTTAGCGCCAACGAAACTGGAACTCACAAAATTCCTTTCGCTTTGATAGGAAAACCCAAAGAACCAGCTTATATTAAGGACCAACATTGGCCAGCTCCTTATTTCAATCAAGCAACAGCTTGGATGGATGTAGGAACCTGTTGTAAGTGGTTTAATGAGGTGTTTTTTCCGGAAGTGAGAAACGAACCGGACGTCGAGTTCTATTGCTGATGGACAACTCTCCGGGACATTTTGAAGCCTTCGAACGCGACAATATTCGAATTGTTTTCTTCCACCGAATTGTACAAGCTGGAAACAGCCTTGTGACATGGGAATAATCGCAGCTCTGAAAAAGCGATACAAATATTTGTATCTCAAGGATTCTCTTGACTTTCACGAACTTGGCGAGGCCACAGAAAGTCGAAAGAAGGATCGGGGCGAATATTGCGACGAGGAGCTGGAGAGGTCTTTTACCGGGAACCCAGCGAACCAGCTCGATTCTGAAAGTTATGTGAAAGAAGCCTGAGATTCTGTTTTGCCAAGCTCGATCAAAAATGCTCTCGTCAAGGCTTAACTAATGACTTTAGAACCAGAACTAGAGGTTGATAGCAAAGTTGAAGATGTGGGCACCGAACTTGCAAAGGCTTTTGAAACATTTAATTTATCTATCGCTTCATCAGAACTGGAAGACTTCGTTCATGTTGATGACGAGAACGAAGAATGTGTTGCTTCGGTATTGGAAGATGTTGACGAGCTTCTAGAATCGATGAAGATTGTTGAAAGTGTGATGGATGATAATGATGACGTTAATCCTCGAGATCTCAATGCCGGTTTAGAAAGTGGAGTTATATTTTAGGGGTTCGAATCCCTTTATAAGCAAGTTCTGGACATCGAGGATCAACTGCTCTGCTCTGAAGTTCAAATTGAAGCTGATGATACATTCAACGATCTTAAGAAATCGTTTGAATCATTTCAGAGCAAGATCCGGGTGGTCTCCCTTAAAGCCAAACGTATGAAACTTCAAAACCTGCCCCAAATGACGATTCATGACTTGTTTAACTAATAAATCTTGAATCCGGAACATTAGGGAAGAATATGTGTACTTAACCGGGATGCGTACTTAACTGGGATGAGTACTTTGGGTGCACACTTAAGCGGGAGGCTACTGTTGATTTGAGTCCAGCCATTAGTTAAGCCATATTTATATTTATGAAATGTATATAACATTATACGTACCTTGTGAAATAGCCGCATCTCAAAAAATATAGGTACATTCAGCATCAGAAAACCCCTCCAAGTATGGCTAAAGGTGCTGTGGCTGTAAATTCGCTTGGCTACTAAGGTTTTTCTTGGATGTCAGGTATACTAAAATCACAGTAAAAGATTTACGATAGCCCCAAAACAAATACACTGCTGGTATGTATGAGTTTAGTGTGACGCAGTCTCCGCATGATCCTCTATGACCGCCCTTGTCTGGCCAGGCATAAAGGCCATTTACTTCTGCATAGCCTTTTCTGCTGTAGCACTTTCCACTGAGCCCGAGTTTTACTGAAAAGGTCGGCTACTGGTGTGGACCGAACACCCTGCCTCAGCAGCTTGCTGGTATCGCTTCATAGTCGTTCGATGGGGTTCAAATCAGGTGACTGGCTGAGCCCCTGTATCAGTGTCAAACAAGGATTCGTAAAGAAAGTACTTTTACCAAGTTATTGTTGGTCAGGCAACTTGGATTTCAAAGCTCTAATAATCTGCTTGGAGGTCAATGCATCTGACAGGAAGTTACGACCCTAAGCACACTACAAGACCAGTTAAGTACTTTTTGTTGAATCCTTGTTTGGTGCTGATACAGTGGCCCAGCCAGTCACCTGGTTTGAACTCCATCGAACGACTGTGGCATGATATAGACAGGCAGCAGGCTGAGGCAGGGTGTACGGCCCACACCAGTAGCCGGCCCACACCAGTAGCCGGCCCACACCAGTAGCCGGCCCACACCAGTAGCCGGCCCACACCAGTAGCCGGCCCACACCAGTAGCCGGCCCACACCAGTAGCCGGCCCACACCAGTAGCCGGCCCACACCAGTAGCCGGCCCACACCAGTAGCCGGCCCACACCAGTAGCCGGCCCACACCAGTAGCCGGCCCACACCAGTAGCCGGCCCACACCAGTAGCCGGCCCACACCAGTAGCCGGCCCACACCAGTAGCCGGCCCACACCAGTAGCCGGCCCACACCAGTAGCCGGCCCACACCAGTAGCCCGCCTTTTCAGAAAAGACAATGCAGCTGCTCGTAGCCTCTATGCCTGGCCAGACAAGGGAGGTCGTAAAGAATCGCTGTGAAACGAAATCACACTAAACACATTAAGAAAAAAAGCTTAGCTGATTTAGCAGCCTCATTTCGATTGCAGCAGAAGATGCCTTTAAGGCTATCACCACGGCCTACAGAGGGCGATAATGAATCGCCCTCTGCAGGACTCGAACCCACAACGTGGCTGGTGAAGAGCGACACCTTACCTCCTGGGCCAAGACCAGTACAAGCCAACAGCACGTGTTTGTGTTTGGGCTGTCAATAACAATTTTCATATTCGGCACATAACTTCAGTAAGCATGGCACCGTAGAAAACCCTCTTAATACCCGAAATAATGTACCTTCATTTCGGCCGCAGTGCCGAGGATTTTTTCTGAATATATATAATATATTTTTAGGTCCCTTCATCCACATAGGCAAAAAATCTTGATAGTAACTGCACCGAGCTATGACGACTAAGCTGCAGGTGCACCAGCAAGTTCGGCAGTGCAGACAAAGCCAAGGCTGGAATGTCATAAAGTACTAATGTAAATGCCATGGATGTGGTCAGGACCGAGACAAAGCAAGAGGGTAGCCAATGATCAGAGGCAGCGACAGCCAATCACAGGAATCGCTGGAGGATCGCAGCAGCAGCAGCTAAGGCACACTGCCTTGGCTTGGCGACACGATTCGATTCGACGACACGATTCGGGGCGTTATAACCCAGGAGGTAAGGTACTCACTCTTCACGACCGAGGTCGTGGGTTCGAATCCTGCAGCAGGCTATCATTTATCCCAAATGCAAGTGTCAGTGAGAGATGTTAAAGCTCTTCTGCCATGCCGCTACTCAAATGAGGCTGATTTCGATATGCCTATGGTTAACAGGTGTGCTTTGAGATTAAATCTTCTTTTCAACTCCTATCTCAGTGGGAGACTCCGGAGTATTGACGTGAATGGACAAAGATCATCTGAAGTAACTCTGAAATATGGAGTACCTCAGGGCTCTGTGCTAGGTCTTGACGTGAATGGACAAAGATCATCTGAAGTACCTCTGAAATATGGAGTACCTCAGGGCTCCGTGCTAGGTCCGGTTCTTTTCACGGTTTATACTCTCCCTCTTGCTGATGTGATTGCCAAGCACAATCTAGGCTTTCACTTCTATGCGGATGACACTCAGTTGTACCTTTGCTTTGATCCCTCCCAACCTTCGAGCACCTCAAATTCTCTCAACTCACTTGCTGCATGCATTGGTGACATCCGCACATGGATGGCAGCAAATTTTCTAAAACTAAACGATGATAAAACTAACTTACTAGTTATGGGCAAACCCAGTGTGATTCAGAGATTGGAAAGGCTGACTCTCAAAATTGGCTCTGCCAGCATATCTCCTGTTGAATCAGCTCAAAATCTAGGTGTCATATTCCAAAGTGACCTCTCGTTAGACGACCATATCAGCTCCACAGTCAAATCTGCCTATTTTCAGTTTCATAACATTGCTAAAATTCGGGCTTGTTTAGATAAGGATACCACTTCCAAGTTGGTCCATGCATTCGTGACATCCCGTCTCGACTTCTGCAACTCATTGCTTACTGGCCTACCAGCATGTGCGATCAGGCGATTGCAGCTGGTGCAAAACTCTGCAGCTAGGCATGTCTGTCGTAAGCGTCGCAGTTGCCACATTACTCCACTTCTTGCCGACCTGCAACCTCCCTACCAGTCAAGCAACGGATTGACTTCAAGGTTTTGTCACTCACTTTTAGGTCCCTTCATTATTTGGCTCCAGCCTATCTCTCAGATATACTCCCCATCAGGCCAAGCATCGTACCACCCGCTTTTCGGAATCCAACAGTCTACAAATACCTCGTACAAACCTCAAATCCTTTGGAGACCATGCATTTAGTTCGTATGCTCTCAAAGCCTGGAACTCCCTCCCGACCTGCATCAGAACATCCCCTGACCTGACCGCATTTAAAAGGAACTTAAAAACATACCTATTTAGGACAGCATTTAGTGGGTCCCTGTGATTCGTCCTTGATGTGCTTATGCGTGCTGACACTGTGCATGCTGCCACTAACCACATTTGCATGCTGACCTGTGCATGTCACCCCTAACCATATTATTCATTTTGTTTGTTTTTCAAGCATGATTTTACTTACCATTCAATTGCATTTCCCTTTGAAGCAAATGTAAAGCGCCTAGAAAGAGATTAAGTTCTCTGAGTTGCGCTTTATCAAGTGCATTATTATTATTATTATTAACATCCTCTGCACGTACAAGCAGAGTGACAGAGCAGCACAGGGATCAAATCACTAGAGGACTGCTGCCGTGCTGAACTCGTAAGGGCTAAAAGGCCAATCAGTGCCAACCATGGCCTGAGTCTTCCACGAAGCACATAGCAGTGACTGAACAATAGTGGTTGCACCATGGCACTGCCGTGGTAAAGTGGTGACACGGTAAGGACTACTGCTGTGTCCCTTGACTATGCAACTGAAGAGCCACAAGTCGGCACTCCGAAGAATATTCACAAGCAAAACAGCTGATCGAGTCATTATTGCTTTTACTGCTGCTATAGTATATAGTAGGTCAGTTCTTGTCAAGACAGAATCCGAAGACCGATACAAGAAGTCACACCATTAACCTCCAAGCTCGAGGTCAACTCGAAATCCCTAAGCCATCCCCAAAGGACTGCAAATTAAAAAAGTATCGACGGCTAGTGATGCACGAAAGTTAGGCACTGTCCAGTACCAAAGTCCAGCAGCTTCGGGCCTTTCCTCCACATTGTCAGCTCAAGGTGAGCATTTTGGGCACAATAGTCTCGACCGTGGGCAGAACAAGCCAGATCGGTATCTGTGACTATGGCAGGAAGTCACTTTAAGGCGATTTGGTCGATTGCCAACTTTTTGCTAAGCTCTCGGATAAGCTCGGCTAGGCTGTACAAGGCTGCTTGCTGAGTGATGGCAGAAAAACGCTATGACTACGAATCACAAAGCAAACGCTCGATCAAAGGACTAAGAGTAGGGTGGTAATGGTCAAATACTATGTCAAGATGAAGGCAGGTGAGGTAGGATTTCCAAGAGTTGCTGCATGAGCAGAATGGGCAGCTACTTATGCACGAGTGCCTATCCTACCCTAGCCCACCTGCCCCATCCTCCCTAGCCAAAACCATCCCTGCCAACGAGACAATGTGGCTCTGTTGGCCACTACTCACAACGGCCGTCGGAGCGATTAATTACAAGTTCCCTATTATCTTGCAAGCAAATGGGTCACTTCATTCGCTGCTTTCACCAGCCTACCTATCCGACCTCCTTGTGCCACCAGCACACTCTCGAACCATCCCTCATTCTCAGCATTAGGTAATCTCGCCATCCCTCGCTCTAAATCTTTTAATGACCGAGTCTTCAGCTCGTGTGCACTAAAGGTCTGGAGATTGCTTCCGCCTATGGTCACTACCTGCAATGAACTTGCGCATCTTTAAAGCCTCAGCTATGGAACAGCAAGCAATTGGTGAAAAGGCAAGAGCTCCTGGCTTCTTACCTTTCTGTCACGAAAGCCCACCCGCTTCTTCTTCTTTCCCTCCTCCTTGCCAGAGCCATCGTCTGTGTCTACTCCTGGTGTATCGACAGCTTCTGGGCTTACAGAGTCGAGCCGAAGCCATTCCGGGATCTTGGCAGCACTAAAAGAGAATCCCAAAGTATGCTAGGCCAAGCGACCGTCTGCTGGAGCAACTCCAGCATCATCCATCAGCGGACAGCCGACTGACGGATATGGACTGGTGCGGGCAGGCACCAGTCAAACCGCCTCATGTAAACTAGGCACGTCTGAAGCACTGATCACGCAGTAGCAACGTTGCAATGCAGCAGGCACGGCATAGTGGGCATGGAGTCAGCTCAGCAGCTTCGAGTGACAATTGTGGAACACAGAGCCTAGCTGGCTTGAACGTCCTTGACCTTGGGGAGAGAAGATCTTCAGCCAATCTAGGGCTGGGAAACCTGAGGCATATTCAAGAGTAAGCATTGCGAGAACTGCCCTGACCACCTGCAGAGCAGGTCTCTTCTAAGAAGCTTCTGCAGGCAACCATTCTCTGATACTAGAAATACAGGCCGACTTGCTGGGCCTTAGCCAAAGGGAAAGGTGCTGCCTCTTCAGGACCCAGGTCTTGGGTTCGGGTACTTTATCAGGCAATCCGGTATTGCCCACCGAAAGGACGGTATAGCAGTTAAGGCTCTCCTGCTTCTATATAAATGAGGCTGTTAAATCGGCTAACCTTTACTTTCTTACTTTTGGATACAGTAGTGACCCCTTCAATGCAGGTCTGCACAGCTGGAAAGCCATTGGCCGAATATTGCACAGTTTACTTGTGGAGTGCCCAGCTGAAGTAAAAAGCAAAGTAAAGGTTAGCAGATCAACAGCCTCTTTCATATAGTGACAGAGGTGTATCGGTTATCCCTCCTGCTTGCAGTGGGCAATAAAGAATTACCTGCTCCACAACTTGAACTCACGACCTAGCTCTTAGTGGTACGAGTTCACAAAATAGCGATGGCATCTTATCTTAAAATGCAGTTATATATTTGCCAAACAGTGAGATGCTTGAATCTTACGGACCCTGATTGAGTTCGAGCCCTGCAGCTGTCAATCCTTTATTGGGTGCTGCAAGCATTCTACGCCAATGGGTGTTAGGGCAACGATAAGGTGCAGCCACTTCCTGTTCCAGGTCGTGGGATCGAGTCCATCGGCAGACAGTTCTTCATTTCAAAGAATGAAATGCAGCAGAAACACTGTAGGGCAGCATGGTCGCAGCACAGCAATGCAGCTGTTTAGCAATGCAGCTGTTGTTGACCGTCGTCGGAGCTGCAGTCCATCATCTTGAACCTCCAAGCTAGCTATATCAGTCGCATGGGCCACATTTGCCACAATCCGCACAAGAAATTCGCACAGTAAATCCTTTATGAATCACGTCACTATTCAAGCCTAAGGAATAACACGTTGCACGTTAAATGCCGCCGACTCCACGCTCTTGTATAAAATCATAAGCTACGTATTCTTAAGCTAGATGTTGGATTCCCCTATTCGAACATATGCTGCTTCAACCATCAACTGCACATCTTCTAAATTGAGCACCTTAAAACCCACGGATTATTAAATAAATACTTCGATTAGCAGCTTTCAAACTGGAATTAATAGCTAATGAATATGCTACAGCTGCTCTCTGCTGCATTTCATTTCGCCTATTGCAAGTGGCGAAAAAGCCACAAAGCCCCTTGTTCGGCTAAAAAGAGACCCGGCACTTCTTTACTCGTCTTTCTTAGTAAGGCTAGGCAACGGAACACTAGGCAGCAATAGTAGTGGTAATATGCCAGAGGCGGGTGATCGGCAGACAAAGGGCTTATAATAACTGCTTTGTAGACACACTCTTTGCAATGTTGCTACTTCCATTATTTAACAGTGCACTAGTGGCTGCACTCTGTCAAGGGCCTAGCCAGATGAGTTCCTGAAACTGTAAAATCAATGCTGCTCGTCTTATGATCGGGACCTAGCACTCCATTCTAACACCACTATGACATAGTCACTAATAAATATTGCTGGAATCGTGGTCCCAAGATGAAAGGCTGAAGTGCTGGGGTAAGGCAGGGGCTGACTTTCCTCTATCCCCTCCCCCAATCATCTAGGGGGCACACGAAAAGGAGCCTAGAAGCAGCACTAGCAGCAGCTTCGATGAAGCATTCAAAACTATACATGCTCCATTTTGAAGCACTTGATTCGCTATAATGACATTCAGAAAACAGAATGTACTACTGGGCACAAGGAGAGCAGTCGTATGTACATCTATCAATGTGACTTGGCCATTACTACATCTCCGTTTCCATGCATGCACTTTCAAAACCACTAGGCACTTTTGCAGTAGCCATTCCACGTTCAATGAATCCATGAGGTTATGCAATCGAACCTTGACGAAGGAAGACAGTAAACAACATGCAGGCAGTGTCTACTGCTTAATAAGCAGAAGTACCCTAAATAAATAAATAAAATTCATACAGATAGCAACCTAAGAGTACTTACTCTCTATCAAGGTTCTTCACATACGCCTGCAAGGCTCGAGCCAAAGACATCGGTCGTCAAAGGCAAGCACCTTAACCCCTGAGCCAAAACATGGCTAGATGGCATTTGAGGCAGACTTCCGACTTGATACCACACTACGTTTCGTGGTGATTCTAACAGGGGAATGCACGGTGGCAAGATCGTCTGCTGAACATCTTCAAGCACACCGTCAACAGCTACAGAGAGCAGCAACATAGCTCAAGGACGATAACTGCTTGGCTAGAGATAGTAACCTTCACAACTTGGTAATGGAAATTAAATCACGTCTACGCGACCACCTAAACAGCTGCTGCATACGTCGTCGGGCCTTTCAGTTCGTTAGCACTGGACCCTGGCAAGCTGGAAGGGGGTGGAGGTTGCTACCGTCGAACAGCACTGAGCGATACTCCTCAGACCGAACACAGCAGACGCCCGACAAAGAATGGAAAACACTATGCTCCATGTGCATCCGCCTGCTGCCAATGTGGCCGCACACGACGTCTGCTGGCGGTCGCAAGTGCGTTCTCGCGCGACTCACCAGACCAGGCCAAATACCAGGACGCCGCCGAGCACGGCGACGTACAGCCGGTGGCCGGTGCTGTCCGGCTTGGCGGCGCTGTCGCGCGCGAAGCCGTGGTACGTGTTTCTCCCACGCAGCGCTGGAAATGTCGCGAACTCTCTTGCGGCGACCGGGTGATGCAGCTGCTGCAGAAGCCGAGGTTGGAGCCGGCGCGTGAGCTGGGGCAGCTGGAGCGACAGCAGCAGACAGACCGCCGCACCCTGCCCGGCGCGCGGACGCGCGCTCGCCGCGAGCACGCGGCTCAAGACGGGCGGCATGGTCTCTAAAACGAACAGAGAAACAGCGGCGCTGCTCAGACAGACAGAGGGTGGTGTCGTCGGAAGGCGCGAGCGCGCGACGGAGGGGGTGGCGGTCGAAGTCGTGCCGAGGCGTCGCAGCGGGCAAGCGGCGTCACTGCCGCGCTCCAGCGGAGGCGGCGCTGCGCGGCTACGCGCGCGCGCGCGGTCGCTCAGCTCAAGGCTGCCTGGACAGCGCCGCCGTACGAGTTCCCTATGTAACAACGTTCCAGCGAAAGCGGCGGGTCAGCCGCGTGCGGAAGGGCCAATCCCCGAGCCGCGGAGCACGCAGCTAGGTCGCGTTGCGGTGAAGCCTCTCCAGAGCCGAAGCACGTAACGCAGCCAGCAATGGCGGCTCTGCGACACTTGCCGACGAGCAAAAGACGGACGCTCCGCACGCGATCAAGCTCGAGCGCACGAGGAGAGTGTCCGACCCAGCCCTACCAGTGAGAAACGGAAGCGAACGAGCTAACCACTAGAATCACGTCCGCTCGCTGCTGAGGCCTGCCTAGCCCATGGGCACGTTACCGTACACACACGCCGTATATCTATGACAAAAACTGCCGGGTTTCAACCCAACGGCGGTACTTACAATTTCTAATGCTAATAAGCGTGAAATGCACAGCTTGAACTTTAATAACACGAGTCCGGTGATTAGATAACTCGCCCTTTAAATCTCTCTAAATGCAAATAAATAATGTCTAGGTCTAGGGGTTCGTGTGCTCGCCTTAATTAATGACCGAAGTCAAGGTGCTCACCTGTACGACCGAGGTCATGGACTCGTACCCTGCTGCATATGCGATGCGACCGCATAGAGATTCAGTTCTCTTAGGACACGGCCGTATGTTTAGTAGTAACGTGCAAAGTGACAACACTCATAATATGAATGCATAAGCACACCAAGGACCGTTCAAAACGGCCACCATTCTCTAGCACTAATATGTTGTAAAGGAATTATGACTATGTGCTTAGTAGTAACGTGCAAAGCATAACGCATACGCCGTGCTTATTTAGCTCAGTGGTTAAAGCGCTCACTTTTAACGGCCGAGGTCAAGGTGAATGTATTTATGGCTAAGGTCGTGGGCTCGAGCCCCGAGGCAAACGTGAAGCTCTTGAATAGAGGTTATGTTCTCTTAGGGCGCTATACAAATGAATTATAACATGAGCGCATAAGCGCACCAAGGAAAATTCAAAAAGGCTCAGCAAATTCTATGCGAAACGAGAGCATTGTTAGCTTTTCCTCAATTTCGTCAAGTCAGGTGATATCGTGGCATCAATCGGGAGAGAGTCGCAGACTTTGGGAGCATATGAACTTAAGGCGCGATCTCCAAAAGATTTGAGTTTGATTAGAGGCACAGTTTCGGTCTGGCTCTTTATTTTATCTATTCAACTAAAAGGTAGTTTACATAACATTTTCATACATGATTAAATAGCACCCCGACTAAAAGCCGGCTCGCCAGTATTTTATAATTCAATGAACAATTCATCATTCAATTTTAATTATGAGAGTTCAATCTGTAGCTACACATACAAATTAGTAAATTATCTCCCAGATATTGTTTTCCACGAGACTCGTCGTAGCAGTACCATCATAGTAGTACTATCAATATCGCTAATGGCACAACGTAAGCGCGACCATCGGCAACTTAGGTTTGCGGACGGACGGGCGAGCTGCTAATTCACAATTACATAGGTTGATATATGTTTGTCAATGTACTTGGGACCTTCCAACTACAACAGATTATTTTAAGCAGTTGGAATGATTTCTCAGAGAACTGGGGATCGCGAAAGATAAAGGGTGATACAGTCTTGATAAAGGTCGCCAAAAAGTGCACTCCGTGCAGAAAAGGAATCAATAGTGGGACTAACCTGTCAGCGTGGCGTCTATTGCCTAGAAATGAGTGGGTAAAAAGTAACAATTTTTGTTTCATTCTAATCTCAACCGAGAGACAACGACCTTCTAGTACTGTCTATATCTTTAAAATATCAGGACATAGTGACAACGAGTTACCTTGGCCGCCCCATGGTCGAAGCATTATGAGAAGTCCAGGCGTCGTCGCGTCTCTGAATACCCAGTTAAGTTGCCACGGGAAGGCTATAGCTCTGATATTCATAGGTTCATATCAAGCGAGAGCTTGGGAGTACTTCATGCGTCTTATGTCAGTGTTTCTAGCATTTTCTTTGGCTGCAATACATGTAAACGCTTTGGAAAATACGCATCCCTTCGCGCTCACACTCGCTATTGCCATGAAGAAGATAGGCGTGGCTTTTGAGACCGATCTCTTTGCGTTCAAAAGATTTCTTGTAGAAATAGATGCACGAAAGCTTCAAACCAGAACCCCCAACCGGTGCCAGATATTTCGTACGGGTGCAATAAAAAAAGATGGACTTAAGCCGATTATGCGCAGACCGGTAAGATAGGTTAGTATGTTTAATGGTGCTCACAGATCGCACGATTCCCTGCACATCGATTAAGTGTAGCCATGGCTCTGTTTAACTAGGAAAATATAGCCAGTACAAAGTGGTTTTTCTTAACGTAATACATAAATTTTTGCAAACAACTTGTGAAGGTTATTCGTTCAAGCAGTTTCCTGCCATTAAAAAATCGTCTGGTGAACATTCGTAGTTTATCGCACAAAACTTCTGCTCCAGAATTCATTTCACTCTGCTTATTAGGCGAGCTAGATAGTCCAAGTCGGCTTACAATAGGTGGCTAACTTAAACAGGCAGGCAATCGAATTATGCACGCTTTCCATGCTGCAGAAACATGCTTTATTACCGCCTCTTTCGCGGAGACGCGATTGAAAAGCTCAGGTTAAATCGCTGGGGTGGGGAAACTGAGTGACGTCTAGTTATCAGAGAAATATTCGGCGTAAAAGACTAGACAGACGCTCAGCTACAGATTAGGGCGACTTAAGCAGCGGTGTAGCATTCTGACGTGCAGTTTCGCAGTTGCCATACCAAATTTATGCACAGCAATAGATAATATTTGATATATATTTTACTTAAGTCACGAACACAACATATAAATTAGTGCTTTCCAATTTGCTAGCCCTGCTCTGTCCTTCTACTGGGTAAGCGCAGTTGGGATTGGAGGGGAAATGCTGAAGCACGCAGGGCTTGGTGCCGACTTCATTGTCTGCTGGACTCGACTAGTTTGCAAACTCGCCCACCGGATAAACGAATAGAGTCAAAGTTGGACTGAAACAAATGCATGCTTACTATTGGCTCATCTGTACGAATCTTAAGAGCGGTTAGTAGAAAAGGGTTCGAGATACCCCATAACTGGGTCTGTTCTCATGAGCTTCATACTTTCAGGAAACGGCAGCAGCTTCAGTATCGAGACCTTTTTCCAAGAGCTTCAAGCTTCCTGTTGAGAGCAGGAAGCAGGAATCTCGGCAGCTCGGCACCATCACAGAAAACGGAAGCACCCGTAGTTTGTGCCTGCTAGAGAAAAACGGTTCTGGTAGGAGTCGAGCTGCAAACGGCCTTCGATGGTTAGCATATTTTTAAACTAGAGACAACGTTGTGCTCGCCGAAATCCATCCCGTCGCCTGTTGCCTATTAATAATAATATTAAAAATTATAATAAGGCATTTGTATTGCACTCTAATAGAGTTAATCTTTTTTAGGCACAATCACTGTTGTTGCACGTTCCTCTCTCAATTTCAAACCATTTGCAGTCCCCTCGAAGCAGTCTTTCGAATCCCTTGTTTTGAGTCCCTCCGACGTCAAGTTGCCAATGGTGACAGCAACCTCTCGCCTCCCAGGTACCAAGTCCTCTTTTATCTCAGATCTCTTCTTTGATCTCATCATTTCAATTATGTGTGCAAGAAACCGATCTTTCCTCGTTATGGGTAATTATAACATTCATCTTGACAACTTAACCGACGCCTTAAGTGCCAAATTTCATGCATGCAGTGACTAATTTTCTTTTGTGGCTCATGTACATGACCCTGTTAACAACAAGGGTCACACGCTCAATCAAATATTCTCGCAACAATTTATGATATAATCCCCTATTATTAAAAAACTGTCCATCTGACCACATGCGGATCTCATTCAGCTAACAATGCGTGCACTCATCCGCATCAAAAATCGTCAGTAAATCGCGAAACCTCCAAGATCCTTGACATCCATGTTGTCCGCGAAAAAAATATTTTTTTTCGCCCATGCTGCTCAATCGCCCATCAGACCTGTCATCGTTGATTAAAAGCTACCACACAACACTACTTGACATGCTTAAAAAGTTTGCACCTCTGACTATGCACCCCCGTCCCGATGGCCCAGGCTTTACCCTAGACATATAGCTAGGTCTACTAAAAGCAAGCTTGAGAAAGCATAAAAAAGATCAGGACTGGCTGTCTATCGACGGGCACACGAAGACTACTGTGGGTCATAACAATCGATCCTAGCAAAGGCCAAGTCTAGCTTCTATAAAAAAAAAAGTATTGTCGAATCACAGATATTTAATATAAAAAATGCAGATGTCAAACATCTGCTTAACTGCTCCTAGGGTTAGCTCCTTGCCTAGTGATGTTGCCTAGTTGCCTTGTGGCGATCTAGCTGATTGCTTCACTAGCTTCTTTGTCAGCACTACAGACATGATCAGAGAGCTCACCCCTAAGGTAGCAGCACCCCTTCTGGGGTTCTGTCCCTCAATGGCAACCCAAAAGGACTCCCCTCCTTCAATTCCGTGCAGCACCTCAATGTCTATATTCGAGGAGACCGCGAGTGCCTTGATCCTGAAATTCATCTCCTAGTCAAAGAAGTCTGTCCTCTAGATTCACACAGTGCTACTTCTACAAAGCATAGATATGCTGCTGCCATGCATAACTACCACTATAAATACGTCCTTAGAATCAGATGGTCGTGTCACTGCATCTTTAAAAAAGGCAGTATTTAGGACACTAATTAAGAAAGCAACACTAGACCAAGAGAACTTGAGCAGCTTCCACCAGTTTCCTTCTTACCGCTCCTATTAAAGACACTAAAAAAACATAATTCATTTGTATAGCGCCCCAAGAGAACTTAATCTCTATTCAGGCGCTTCACATATGCCTCTTGGCTCGAGCCCACGACCTCAGCCAGACCTTGGTCGGGGCGAGCACAACCGCTGGACCAAACTAGCTCGGCAATAGAACGAGTTGTGCCAGACCAGCGGAACTCTTATGTTGAAACTAAAACCTAGCAAGTAAGCTCCAGCCTGATTTGAGAGCTAATCACTCCACCGATCAGCATTGCTTCGGGTGTATACCAACCTTCTCAGGAATGCAGACTTGGGTATAATCTATTTGCTTGCTTTGCTTAATTTATTTTGAGGGCGTTTGATACAATTGACTACAAATTCCTTCTTGAACGCCCTTCATCGAACCTGGGCATTACTGGAACTGCACTGCGTTAGTTCAGGTCCCATCTTAGTGTGAGTCTCCAGAATATTTATTTGAACGGACAAAGATCACCCAAGGAGAGTCTCCAGAGTATTGATTTGAACGGACCAAGATCACCCAAGGAGCCACTGAAGTACGGGGTACCTCAGGGCTCTGTGCTTGGTCTGCTTCTCTTCACAGTTTGTACTCTCCCTCTTGCAGATGTGATAGCCAAGCACAATCTAGGTTTTCTCTTATATGCAGATGGCACACAGTTGTACCTTTGCTTTGATCTCTCCCAGCCCTCTAGCACACCGAATTATCAACTCCCTTGCTGCATGTATTGCTGACATCCGCACATGGATGGCAGCAACCTTTCTCAAATTGAATGACGATAAAACCAACTTACTAGTTATGGGCAAATCAAGTGTGACTCAGGAATTGGAAAGCTTAATTCTCAAAATCGGCTCCACCAGCATATCTCCTGTTGAATCGGCACGTAATCTAGGTGTCCTGTTCCAAAGTTACCTTTCACTAGACGACCACATCAGCTACACAGCCAAGCCTGCCTACTTTCAGCTATACAATATTGTTACAATTCGGGCCTGCTTAGAAAAGGATACCACATCTAAACTTGTCCAAGCATTTTGACATCCCGTCTCGACTTCTGTAAATCATTGCTTGCTGGTCTACCGGCAAATGCTATCGGGCATTTACAGTTGGTGAAACTCTCTCTGCACCTGGGCTTGTCTTTCGTGAGCCTCGCTGCTGCCACATAACATCACTTCTCACCGACCTGCACTGGCTCCCAGTCAAGCAACGTATCGACTTCAAAGCTCTGTCGCTTACTTTTAGGTCCCTTCATTCTTAAGCTCCAGCCTAGATATCAGAACTACTCCTAAAACCAGCATAGGTATCGTCCCACCTGGTTTTCTGACTCAAATCGCTTAGCTCTGCCTCAAACTTACCTCAAATCCTTTAAAGACCGTGCCTTTAGTTCGTATACTCCCAAAGCCTGGAACATACTCGCAACTGATGTCACGACATCGCCTGACTTGACATTTAAAAAAAAGCTAAAACGCACCTATTTATCATAACATTTAGTTGGTCTTTGTGATTTGTCCTTTGTATGATTTAGCAAACCGAAACTGTGCATGCTACCACTAACCTCATTTTAAATGTTGACACTGCATGTCAGCTCTAACCATGTTATGCTTGTTGACATTGTGCATATTAATACTAATTATTTGATTATGCTTCTTTTACAGCATTTGTGAAGTACCTAGAAGGGGTTGTTAGAAGAAAGTTCTCCGAGGGTATTATGGAAATTTATTATTAATTACATATATTACATTATATTTTACAATTCACATAAGGGAAGCGAGTTAGTTACTTAGCAATAACATGCACAGCACCGGCACGCATAAGCACATAAGGGCCAACCCATTCGGACTCAGCAAATGCTATGAGGAAAATGTGGGTTTGTAGCTTCTTTTTAAACGTAGTCAAGAAAGTGGATATCTTGACGTCAGTAGGGAGTGAGTTCCAGGCTTTGGAAGCATACGAAATGAACGTACAACCTCCGAAAGATAAGCAGTTGGTTCGAGGCACACCTTAACGACTTGAGACAAAGGAGTGGTAGTATGACACAAAGCCTGATTAAGAAGAAATGCCACAAATGCATGGACCAGCTTGGCTGCTGCATCCTTATCTAAGCAGGCCAGAACTTTTGCAATGGTACATAGCTGAAAGTAGACAGGCCAGACTTCGGAGCTGATGTGGTCATCTAGTGAATGGTCACTTTGAAACAGGTTACCCAGATTGCCTTCGGAGGCTACAGAAGACACAGTGTAAGCAGGCCAAACCCATTTTGAGGTTAGGCTTTTCACTTTTTAAGTAATGCTAGGTTTGCCCATAACTAGTAAGTTGGTTTTCTCGTCACTCAATTTGAAAAGATTGTCTGCCATCCACGCGCAAATGTCAGCAATATATACGGCTGGGAGTTCAGAGATTCCGACGAGCTGAAAGGCAAGGAGAGGTCAAAGCACTGGTTCAGCCGTGTGTCGTCTTCATGAAAATGAAAGCCTAGATTGTGCACGAGTGGCCATGTCAAAGTCCCAGAACGGCTAGTAATCAAGCGACAAAACTCTGCAGCTAGGCTTGTCTGTCGTGAGCGTTGCAGTTGCCACATTACTCCATTTCTCGCCAACCTGCACTGGCTACCAGTCAAGTAACGGATCAACTTCAAGGTTTTGTCGCTCACTCTTACGTCACTTCATTATTTGGCTCCAGCATATCTCTCAGATATACTACCCCATCAGGCCAAGCATCGTACCACCCGCTTTTCGGAATCCAACAGTCTGGAAATACCTCGTACAAACCTCAAATCCTTTGGAGACCGTGCATTTAGTTCGTATGCTCCCAAAGCCTGGAACTCACTCCCGACTTCCATCAGAACATCCCTTGACTTGACCACATTTAAAAAGAACTTTAAAACACACCTATTTAGGACAGCATTTAGTGGGTCCCTGTGATTCGTCCTTGATGTGCTTATGCGTGCTGACACTGTGCATGCTGCCACTAACCACATTTGCATGCTGACCCTGTGCATGTAACCCTAACCATATTATTCATTTCGTTTGTTTTTCAAGCATGATTTTACTTACCATTCAATTGCATTTCCCTTTGCAGCAAATGTAAAGCGCATAGAAAGAGATTGAGTTATCTGAGGGCGCTTTATCAAGTGCATTATTATTATTATTATAAGTGCTTTTAAGTAATGCATTTTCGAGCTCATTAGGAAAGCGAGCAAACTCTTATATGACATTGAGGAATCTCAATGTTTAAGAAGTACCTGACAGTGCAGCCGACGTCAGTTCTCACATTTACAGTCTTATCTAAGACCAAATAAAATCCCCGCACAGCGAATGGCGTACCGCTTACCTGCAGGATCAGCAGTAGAATGACTCGGCATAACATGTTTTAATCTTGCCAAATACAAACAGAGCATGGAACACGAGCGCTGACCAAGGAGAAGCTGAGAGCGGCAGACTTTAAAAACCCCATCCCCTGCCACTCCGAGTGGACTAGCATCCTCGTCTGTGGGGCTGCTTCGAACTGTATCGCTCAATGCGAATTACGGAAAGGCATCGCTAAGGATTCAGTGTCTACAGTGCGCTTGAAAGCGGTGACATGCAGACCTTGCATATAAAAGTAGCCAAGCATGGACTCCGACAACAGCCATTTTAAGCCGGTGACCCATTTGACGACTCGACACATACCGGCTGCAATGACGTCACTGTTACACACGCAGGCAAATCCCACAAAACGACAGTGACGCCCGGCACACCACTGGGGAATGCAGTTAGTAAGCTCTGTACACACCGTGCAAGCGAAAAATAGAAAGGCGTGCATTCGGCAAATGCACCATCTCTCGACAAGTAGGAAATTGAAAGGAAATAACAATCAGAAGCAAAAAATTATGCATACCATGATGCCGACGTGCATTTCGATCGGCATCACTTCTTATCAAAGACCTGCATGTGCTGGAGCGCATGCCTCCAACGTAAGAGCTACGTCACGTTTGATGGCACCAAGTTACTCAGCGGAGCGGTAGGGAGGCGTGTCTATAGGTTAAGCACTTGTGTCGACCGGCACGTCTGTTTCAAGCGACATCCTTTCTTTATCACAGGAAGTCAACGAAACAGGTCGTCGCTTACAGAGCGGGCAACTACGCAGAGCGATGCACAGATGCCACGGCCGAGAGCGGCCGATCACGGCTGGGTAGCACCTCTGACGGGCTTCTCTTCGGCCGCTTGGATGCCATCGGTGGCCTCTGGCGCGCCTCGGCCGGCCACCGGTGGAACGTGCAGCTGCAGCGGATCGCGGAGTCTGCTCAAGTCGTGGTTGATAGAAGCCAGCTCCTCCTTCAGTTGGTTGTATTTCTGAACGTCGAGCTTGGCGCGCGCTGCCTCGCGGTGGAACTTGATCAAGAACTCTCTGTCACGAATGTCAGGAAAGACGTACTCCTGTCGAACGAGAGAATGGAGACAGTAAGCTTGCTACCTGCCTCTCCCTCAAGTCATACGTGTGCTCCGTACATAATAACAATAATCATGCACTTGATAAAGCGCCCTCAGATAACTCAATCTCTTTCTAGGTGCTTTACATTTGCTGCAAAGGGAAATGCAATTGAATGGTGAGTAATATCATGCTTGATAGACAAACAAAATGAATAATATGGTTAGGGGTGACATGCACAGGGTCAGCATGCAAATGTGGTTAGTGGCAGCATGCACAGTGTCAGCACGCATAAGCACATCAAGGACGAATCACAGGGACCCACTAAATGCTGTCCTAAATAGGTATGTTTTAAAGTTCTTTTTAAATGTGGTCAAGTCAGGGGATGTTCTGACGGAAGTCGGGAGTGAGTTCCAGGCTTTGGGAGCATACGAACTACGTACACGATCTCCAAAGGATTTGAGGTTTGTACGAGGTATTTCCAGACTGTTGGATTCCGAAAAGCGGGTGGTACGATGCTTGGCCTGATGGGGTAGTATATCTGAGAGATATGCTGGAGCCAAATAATGAAGTGACGTAAGAGTGAGCGACAAAACCTTGAAGTTGATCCGTTACTTGACTGGGAGCCAGTGCAGGTCGGCGAGAAGTGGTGTGATATGGCAACTGCGAGGCTCACGACAGACAAGCCTAGCTGCAGAGTTTTGCACCAGCTGCAATCGCCTGATTGCACATGCCGGTAGGCCAGCAAGAAGTGAGTTGTAGAAGTCAAGATGGGATGCCACAAATGCATGGACCAACTTAGATGTGGTATCCTTATCTAAACAAGCCCGAATTCTAGCAATGTTATGTAGCTGAAAGTAGGCAGACTTGATTGTGGAGCTGATGTGGTCGTCTAACGAGAGGTCACTTTGGAACATGACACCTAGATTTCGAGCTGATTCAACAGGAAGGAGATATGCTGGCAGAGTCAATTTTGAGCGGCAGCCTTTCCAATTTGTGAATCACACTGGGTTTGCCCATAACTAGTAAGTTAGTTTTATCATCGTTTAGTTTTAGAAAATTTGCTGCCATCCATGTGCGGATGACATCCACAATTGCACGAACGTGCGCATGCACACACACTCCCTCGATCTTTCTCTCGGCGTTTTTGTCATCCTGTTCTGATGCCTGGCCAAATGGGTGAGTTAGGTAGAACATCAGTAACCATCTTTATCTCTACCACATCTCTCTAGGGCACCCACAGTCCAGATACGCACAAACGGCATCGCACGCATGCCCGAGGACGAAGCAATGCAATTCCACGTGCTGCACACCTGCTTTGTCAGCACATAGTAGGCGAACATGGCCATCGAGGTTCCATACGTGACAAAGTATGTAACCGGCTCCATTATGTCCCAAGAGTACTCCCACCACGTGAGCCGTGCCAGGAATCCAAACTGAAATCCCATTAGACCAAGTCCGAGCCAGGTGAGTCTCGTCGTGTGCTTGCTCGCTTTCAAGCTCAGGCTCTCCTTTACCTACGGAGAGAGAGAGAGAGATGCACTCGGGCAGCGCCTTATCAGGCAGCTTTCGAGACATCCCTCACAGCACGCTACCACCGGCACCCACTTGACAGCATCGGTGAGCTGTACATTTGCTACGTTTGTCTCACGAAAAAACCGGTGGTAGACAGCATGGATGCATACGGAAGCTACAGACTGCTGTTTGTCGGTGGCCATTTCATTTAAATCTGCTCTCCCGGTCAGCCATCTAGCGGCTCTTGGGAAGGTGCACGCGTGCAGAACGCTAGCGAGCCACCAGGAATGGGAGCAGGCCTCGGACGATGCAATCCTCAGCGGCACAGCAGGCTCACTTTCTCGAAAGGTTCCAAGGCCGAAGCGAGCCGCTCGGCCCTTTCCAGCAGCTCCTTCTCGCGCTGAAGCTGAAAGCCGGTGATGTTCAGGGTCGAATGCAGCTTAGCTACAATTGCCTTTATGTCCGAAAGATTATCCTCGGTCTCCTGAGCAAGATCACCACCTAAAAGAATAGCAGTCCGCCATAGAGAACATAACCAAGAGAGACGTTAAGACAGCAGCAATGGAGGCAGCAGAAGCAAGAGCAAGACCATTGGTACCAAGGAGCAAGAGCAGCAGCAGCAGCAGCAATAGCAAGAGCAAGGACAAACCCAAAGAGCAAGACCAGCAGGAGCACGAGCAGGCGCAGATGCAGCAGTCGACAGCAATCAATTAGCCGATCTGGCAAGCGGTCATAGCTGCTAGCCAGGCAGAGCTAGCAAAGAGAAAGATCTCGGTGGATGACCAGCTTCCCATAAAGGGATGCCGAATGCATCCTAAAATGGCAAAGGCTTTGCTACAGATGACGTATTCGTGCACGTGCGGCAAGCAGAGATCTAACACATCACAAAAAGCCTGTGAAGTTGAGAGCGAGAGTCAAGACTCCGCATGTGGAAAAGCAGCAATTGGGCATTCAATGACGGACAATTGCAGCGCGGCTAGCCTGCTGCCCACTCTATGCGACAGTGCATGCACAAAATACTCCAAGGCCACAGCAAGGAATGAGAGGCTACCAATTAATTAGTTGAACGATTAGCCACAAGCAAGCTGGCATCCAGCTGAAAGGAGCCAGAGTATCCAATTACTTTTGGGAAGCCTGAGACTCTTGACAGGCAGGCACCAACTGCAGCTACCAAGCTCTCGGGGTGCATAAACATTAAGATGGATAATTAAAAAAAAACAAAACCGAAAGCAGGGCTGCATATAGGCTGCATATACCGTTAGCCGAGCTGGCCCACAAGGTTGATGAAGAGAGCTGCGATGTGGTGCTGGCATCGGCTGAGAGAGGAGGTAGACACCGAGAGAAAATGCTAGCTGGGGAGAATGGAGAAGGAGTGGGACGAGAGAGGACAGAGAGAAGGGAAGACTGGCAAAGACAGGACAGGAGAGACGAGGGGCCACAATAAGCACAGACCAACATGTGGACGAACAGAGAGAAAAAAGATGCACAGCAAGAGGAGACGGAGAAAGAGAGGGGAAACTCAGACAAGCAGACCTACAGACTGAGTTGAGAGGGTGGGACGCACAGGGAGCCAGACAAGAAGAGAGGAAGCATGGATGGATGAGAGGAGGAGTTAACGTATGCTTTAAAATGTATGATAGGTATTAATGTATGAGTTGAATGTTAAATTCATTAAATGCATGAGTTAAAGGTATGCGAGTTAAACGAGAGACCGAGGCTGGAGCCGGAGCTGGCTGGGCTGAGCAAACACAGCACCCTGTAGCAGCCGCAAAAAAGCCACCATAGTTTGTATACGACACTGACAGAGTGACCCTTGGTTTGATTGCATGACGGCACGATAGTCGGTGGCTCCAGCAATAATAGACCACTAAACAATGCCAGAAGCACACTTTACGCTGACATAGAGCTGGCGTCGGCAACGGTCGAGCCGACGAGTAGGGCTAATCAGCCGAAAGTTGCTGGTCAAGCAGGGCTCTAAGCTAAGCAGTGGCAAAGGCATCAAGGCCACCAGCTAGGCATCAGAGAGGATAAGCTGAGCAAAGAGGCCACAGCTGCCGGCAGGTTGAGGCACAGCAAGCCTGCACACTGCTGCAAGCATCCTGGGGGGGAGGAGGAGGAGGAGGAGGAGGAGGAGGAGGTGAGAAGGCTTCCTCTCGGGTGCACCAGCAATGTCACGCCTCAGACGCATTTCCCTCCTCGTCCTACTATCCTGTGCCAAGCCAGTCGGGGCAGGGTGCATCGACAAGGGCTGGGGTGAGTGTTCAGCGCTGCGCCACGTTCGACAGCAGACCGAGTTGGATCAGGGCAAGTGCCGTGCCGCGCTGGGCAGCAGGCAGAGTGGAGGCGCCAGGTCATGCATGGAATGCAGTATCACGGGTAAGATTGGGCGAAGAGCCGGAGGAGAGAGAGAGACTGGAAAAAACTGGTCAGGCATTTCGTGACAGAGGTGTGTGGGTGTGTGCAGCTCCACCAAGCCAACCTAGCACCAGCGAACGAATCGATGCTCGAGCAAATATGCAAGAGCGTAATCACACAGAACAGTGTACGGAAAGGGGGGGCATTGATCGACATGGGCTAAGACAAGCAACAACGACACATTAAAGCGGTGGCAAAGTGCAGCTCCAGGCAGCATGAGCACTATTCGGTAAACCCTACGGTATGTTTGCCTGAACCTCTCTTACCGAGCCGCATCGGCCACAGCCAGCACTGCCCACAATGTCGCTGCCTGATGAGGACACAGGGCACATCGGCTATTGCACCTAAACATTTAACTATTGCATCTACAGGCACCTGATGCTTCTGCTTTGCTACCCACGCAGGCAGATAAAGGCTCCTTAGAAAAAATTCACAGCAGCTCTAATGGCAGACGATTGCCTAATTGACACCAGACATACAGCCAGGTGCCTCAGGCATGATGAGCCTCAGGACCCAACCCTCGTCTGCATACCGATTCTGGTTGGTAGCACTGCTTGACATGGCACCGACACCATTAGTGTGAGGGCTCACACTAAAAGCAAAGCACAAGGAAAATGAACGGCTCTGCAGCTGGCCCTAAAAAAAGCTCGAATAGATGGGCATGTCTGGTTGGTCGCCTGGCACTTATGGTAGCCGACCACAAGAAATCATGGAGACCACTACTGCTTTAAGATATTGATTGGGTATCTGATGCTGTGTCCCAGACCGGTAGACAGCCTTAAAGCTCTGTTAGAGCAATAACGCTGCTGCTATTGGTCATCCATTTAAGCTGCCTTACTGCAGGCCAGCAGCAAGCTAATGAAAAAGCAAGCACAAAAAGCAACCCCCCCACACTCGACAGGCAACACGTCCAGGTACCTTTAGCTTTTGAGCTCGGCACATTAAACTTCTGGTCGTTGATGACTATGGTGAAATCCTCTCTCAGCAGCAACTCAATGGAAGTGGCTTTGGCGATCCGTGTACCATCTGCAAGAATGAGAATGACTGTTGAATATTTCCACACGAGCTGCAAGCGACATGGCAGTCGTAGCCAAAGAAAGTAAGCATTTGGCTGGCAGGCAGTAGCAGGTCACTCAAAGTACAGGCGTTGGACCCTAAATACAACACTTGCCTTTTCTATAGGCTGCTATTCTTTCAATGCCTTTGTCTTCATGGGCGACCATTCCGAGTAAATCGCCGACCGTCTGTGTGATCGGCCTGAGTGTGAACAAGCACTTCTCGTCTCGTGAAGGCAAGACCAGACTGAGAGAGGGAAATCCACTTGTATATGTAACACAGACATCTGAAAGGCAGAAAGCACATAATATGGGCTAGTCCTGCCAAACTGTAACTCAGACAACAAACAAGTGTGTGTGTGTGTGTGTGTGTGTGTGTGTGTGTGTGTGTGTGTGTGCACATGTGATATCGTTGAATGCAATTCCAGCATTTATACAGGCTTTGGACAGACGTCGGAAAGACCTTTATCACTCTGCCTACTCCGAGGTAGTCTTCTCTATTACAATCCACAGAACCAACCTAACCCAGCCATATAAATCGAAGCATAACAAAATATGCACATGCACATTTGCACAGAACAGCACCTGGGTGACAGTCACGAACATTGGATAAGCGATTGGCTCCAGCGACCGATAAGTATTACATACACATTCACGGAATGTTTGCCTGAACTTGTCTTGCTGCTGGCTGATCAACCTCTGCAGTTTAATCGTTGAAAAGTCGTTTGAATGTAAATACACAAGAGGCAGGTGTATGATTAAAAGTGAACACTAGGAAAGTAGGATTTGATTTATGCTAGCCTATAAGTACACCGGTTAACCAAATAAATATCCAGTTATGGGTGGCACGAGGCTAAGGGGTGGTGAGGTCAGAACAGGTAAGGGTTATTACAATGTTCCACAGTTGCCATCAGTCAATGTCGAGAGTGATTATCATTGCCCGAAACAAAGGGTCAGAAGGCAATAGGTTTCAGAGACACTGAGATATACCTGCAGGCGAGAAGGCGATGATGCAGCAGCACGATGAGGCTGCTGCCTGCCTGCTTGTTCGGTCAAGCAGCAGGCAGCATGACATATACAACAGTAGAGCCAACAAGATGTCCACTTATGTCGGTTTCGGTTCGCTGGCCTTAGCAAGGCTGGCGGCGCTACTGAGGCCGGCGGCCGAGCGCGGCACTCGTAGCTGGGACCCGCAACGAGGTGCGGCGACCGCCGCTCTCGGCGCCAAGTCGCCAACCGCGCGCGAGAGACGCCCCATAGAAACCCTACATTGCATAAAAAGGCACCGATATCCCCAAATGTTCTTGTTCGACAGGCCCTGATCACTCACACAAGCCACCCAACTAAGAGCTGCTTTTTGGCTTGTTGTCTGATGCTTAGCAGAATATCCTGCCTCTCAGTTGTAGTAACTCTAAGCTCGACAACGAGGTTTCCTAATATAAACAATAAAAATTATGGATGAACTACTTATCTAGTTGGTCTTGCAGCTCGCAATCCTTTACTACCCATTGCCAGTAGGGGGATGATAGCTGCTAAGGTTCTTCTGCCACTATAGAAATGAGGTTTTTGAATCAGCCGACCCTTAGATTAACTTTACTTAATATAGCATACCTTCCGTCGATCTGATGTGCTTAACTTATAAACCTAGGAATAAAGATCATTTTCGTCTGGGAGATAATGATGAGATGGATAGACAAACAAACAAGGCAAAGAACATACAAATGGCACTGCCCACCAAGTGTATGGAACCAAAAGCAGGCATTAAGAATGATAGAACGAACATAAGAGAGCCAGGTAGACAGAAAGACAGAGGAACAGAGACAGAGATAAAAGAGATTGACAGTGAGACAGGCAAGACGAGTCAGGGAGCTTAAAGACATGCATGAAAACGGAAGAAAGCCAAGCTGCCCCTGTAGAGCTTGTAGCAACTAATTTGTTCTCCCCTCCAAGTTTGTATATGCCTCTCACCTCGACGGGTGCAGTTTTCATACGGCAAGTCCCAGCCAGATAATGGTCTAGCGGTTAAGGTGCTCGCTCCGACCAAGGTCTGACTGGGGTCGTGGGCTCGAGCCCCGAGGCATATGTGAAGCGCCTGAATAGAGATTAAGTTCTCTTGGGGTGCTATACAAATGAATTATATATAATGACAAGCCATTCTGCAGGTTGGCCGATCGTTTACAGCTATTTCATTTCCTGTCACGATTGCTTGCAAATGATGAGCTTCTGCCGTCGCGGTAGCAGTATTGGCAAGTTGGCTCACGATAGTGCCTGCGTAAGTAATGCATACAATCGAGCAGACACATGCCAAGCACGGGCAAAACCTAGGTCAGTCGCGTTGCAAGAGATCGCCTTGTATTCACGTATCTGCACGCATGACTCCACTTGACCACGAAGACTAAGTGGGCGTTATGCAGGAGAGTTTTCTCAAAGCCTAAGCAGGTTTATGCGTGCACACGTTAGCTAACAGATCCCACCCAGAAAAACAGAGGAAGTGAGAGAAGCATAGCTGAGTCAGGAGAGTGGTCAAGGAAGTGATTATATCCGAGGGAAGCTGAAGCTCAGCACGGCTAGAAAGGATATGCTGCCAAAGTTGGCAGCAGGTAAGAAGATGTCACTGCAGAAAAATTGTGGAAGTAAGTTTCAAAGTCTAGAACCTAGAAAGCTAAGGCTTCTGTCGCCAAAGGTCTTTGGGCAAAAGAATGGAACAGCTAATATATTGTCTACATTGGAGGACCTGATGGCACAAGGAGGCTGCAACAGGTGCAGCAGTTCAGTGAGGTATGAAGAAGCCAGGCAATGGTGGGTCTTGTCGGTCAAACAAGAATTTTGCTCTGTATCTGCTGATCAACTGGAAGCCATTGCAACTCCATCAGCAAAGGAGCCACGTGGCTGAACCTCATTGATTTGTTGACGAACTTTGCAGCCATATTCATCTCAGCTGAGGAGCATTAATGACTATTTTTGGTAGTCCGGCCAAAACTGGGTTACAGTAATTCAATCTAGACAGAGCCAGGGAGCTACCAAGATGTTTAGCCAGCGACACCAGTAGGTAGGTAGTCGCTAATTTTGACAGGGATCGAACAACACTGCAAGCGGTGGTGATAGCCGTAAAGGCTCTTCTGTCGCTATACAAAAAGAGGCTGTTTAATCAGCTAGGATTTATTTATTTATTTATGGTGATTAGCTGTGGAAGCACTTACTCGGGATGAAACTTTTTAACTTCAAGCAATTATCAAAGAGGATGAGAAAATTATGAGCACATGTTACAGTCGCACCACATCATCACCAATTAGAAGGGAATAGTCTCTAAGTTCAACGGAACGTTTAGGGTGTCCTATGAGTTGGAACTGAGTTCCCAGAATAAAACCTTCAGAGCACAGCTTAGCTTATCAGGAAGCAGTGGCACAGCCTCGGTCATGCAAGTACACCGTAGATGGCCATTCTTTGGCAACCATGCCTCTACCAATGGGTGTCACAGGCTCCACTAAAAATAACAGAGATGGCCAAGCTTTGGCACCAGACAGAAATCGAGAGGCCCAAAGCGTCCACACAAAGGCTACCGATAGGAGGCCGAGGCCTCAAACAACACACACATTTCAGTGCACCCATCCGCATGCACACTAGCGACCGCTTACATATGCACATGCAAGTTCAGCATACTTGCACACGGGTGCATGTACACACACACACACACACACACACACACACACACACACACACACACACACACGCACACACACACACACACACACACACACACACACACACACACACACACACGAACACACACACACGAACACACACACACGAACACACACACACGAACACACACACACGAACACACACACACGAACACACACGCAAACACAAGGCAGCTAGAAAGTGCGAGCCAACGCATGCCGGGTAACAGACGACTGGGAAACTCGGGTGAGTGCTTCGGAAACGGGCAGATCCACAGCCAGTCACCTCCAGCATCTGGTGCCTGTGACAGGGCAGCCACCACGTAAGCTAGAGCATTTGCATACATTTGTGTGCTGCACACGCGTCCCGGCAAAGAGTCTATACACGTTGCACTTGCGGCTCAGGAGAGAGTGAAGCTCGTGGCAAATTCTAAGTAAGGCAGCCCCTCGGGATGCACACAGGGATGAAGTTGAAGACATCAAAAGGCAGCTGGCTCCTTCCACACCCACCGAGGTCAGATCGGCTGCAGATAGAGGCAGTCCCCCCCTAAAGGCATGCAGCCCCACTGTATATATAATTAATTTGCATAGCGCCCCAAGAGAACTTAATCTCTATTCAGGCGCTTCACATATGCCTCGGGGCTCGAGCCCGAGACCTTGGTCGGGCGAGAACCTTAACCGCTGGACCAAACCAGCTCGGCGTAGCTCTCACTCCAGCAGCTGGCCGGTCAATACGATACGTGTCAATTTCATGCTAATTGACGAATGATGCTTTATTGACCTGACGGCCGCCGTCAGCAGGAAGGCGTTGGCTGTTTAAGTCCAAACAATGCTGATGCAGACGTAACAAACTATGAAGAGAACTATGGCAGCGAGGCGAATTAATGGCTGGCTTTCACAGCCTCTCGGGCCGCTGCCCGACTGATCCCGATCGTAGCCATTGACTGGCTGGCTGCTGTGGAACGGTCGACCGGGACCAGTACACGAAAATACCTGATACTAAAGCCTCCCTAATCACAAAAATGCCATCGGAAGCTGCTGGCCAGACAGGGAGGCCGCCAACCGCTCCGCCCACCTCCACCCACCCGAATGCCTCCTTTCGTACCGAAGCTTCCCTACTCGCAGGCGCCTTGGGGGCAGACGAGCAGAAGGGACAACGGGGCAAACCTCGCCCCACCCCCTCGCCGACAAGGCAAAGGCCGTAACCGCTGCGGAGCTAGAGAGGCGCGTAACTCGGGAGCCGGACTTTTAAGGAGTTACCTTCGGCAGGCTTGGCATCCTTCGACGACGTGCAGTAGAGCGCCGCTGAACCGCGGCCGACGCCTAGACGCCAAGGAAGGCCGACGATATAGAGCTAAAACGGAGCGGCCGCACCGAGGTCACTCGCGCGAGGGATTCACTGTTGCCGCGGGTGAGCGACCGGGCGGCATTCCGCCACGAACAGTCGCCACCCGCCGTCGGCCGCCAGCTGATGACGCCCTGATAGCGTCGCCACGCCTAGCGACTCGGGGACCGACGGAGAAATGAGGTCGACGATCTCCTCCCCCTACCCGTCGCGCGCGCAGAACAGTTGCGCACGCCGCAAGGCCTCCACGCTCTTGCACAACTGGTACAAAAGCTACGCGAAGGTAATCTTCTGATGATAGTGCGCGCGCGCGCGAAGGGGGTGCGGACAAAACGTGCTGCTCGGAAGTCCCGCCGCTGACCGAGCAATACGGTCACGAGGCGTCTGGCAATGCAGTTCGAGCAGTCGCCGCACAGCGAGACCTCGCATTCAAGTAAAGACGTACCGCACTCAACGGCTTCGCCGGAGACGCGTGCGCAGGAGACGAGCACAGGCTACGAAAGCAGACCGAGGATACAACTCTCCAGGAACGGGCCATAGCCGCGGCTGTAGTCCAGGAAACGCCAGGTGGCGCTAGATGTCCGAGCCCCGCCCGTGTTTGCTTTGGCGGTCGCTCGCAGATGGGGCTGCGCTGCGGGAGGTACGATGGGCGGCTACTTAGCATCGACAGCTCGCACAGTGCGCGCGATATTTATTAGGCCACAAAGCGATAATCCCTCGATTTTATGCATTCCATCCTCTCCTGGCGGGGAGGGGGTGGAGGGCAACAGCGTCAGGCGGCGTTGGCACCGCAACCTTCACAACGCGAGACAATGCCACTCCGCCATCGCGATGTGGATTGGCCCTGCGATGAATTCGGTTCGGATTTCGAGTCTCGAGTAGGTCTGCATATGCGAATGCCGTGGTGATGGTGATCTGTAATACAGGCCAGCCATAGTACTTGATAAATTTCTTACCTCGCAACCAGATCGAATGGTGAGTGGGAATTAGTTGACCCAGGTCGGACTCGACTGTGCCGTTTGTCAGTAGCGGACGGTGGGCCAGTGATCTGGGATAGTTTGCACTCGCAGTCTCGCTATTTTATTGCATGCAGATCCGTCTTTTTGGTGTGTCTTTGTAAGTTTTGATTCATCAAAAGCGTAGTCGAAGAGCCTCCTGAGAATATTTAAGAGAATTGTGTAAAATAAGGATTGCAAATACAGTAGTGCCTTGACTTAAGCTTTTAACCCGTTCGGTAACGGAGCTTTTAACTCAAATTACTTACATGTCAAATAAATTTTTCCCATTGAGATAAACTGAAATGCCAATAATCCACTCCGGACCCCAAAAAAACGCCACGATTGTTGTCACGTGTTTAAATTAAAAAATGTACCTATAAATTGCTAATATTGTATAAAAACACAAGAATGTGCTACAATAAACTGATTTCATTAATTAAAATGTAGAGCAGTTACCTTAGAGATCAGACGACTTTAAGATATTGACGGAGTTGGAGGATGAATGCTGAAATGAATCACCGAATCTTATTCGCTGACTTTTACCCTTTTCGCCGGCTTTCCTCACTTTCATCTGCATGGTTTTTCCATAAAAACCTGTCCAACAATTTTTGTTTCATCCTCCCTGTCAGGATATTTCTGAAATGAGTTATATTCAAGTGCCATTAAATAGCTCCGTCGCATGCCCAGTTGCAGCTTTTTCTTGTTGCTTCTTTTCAATAAAGTCTGAAGGGTTCTCCCACATTCCCAAGATTTCCTTTATTTCACTTGTAGAGATAACCTCCTCCGCGTCATATATTTCCTGCAAAATTGCCGTACGCTGCTGCGCCTGTAGCTCCATTAGCTCCTCTGTTGTCAGCTCCTCGGAGTGGTCCTCGATGAGTTCATTGATGTCACCCTCATCCATGTCCAGGCCCATGGACTTGCCGAGGGATACAATCTTCTCCACCACTGCCACTTCCGGTTCGAGTCTTTCAAATTCGGATTCAGACACAACCGCGCGCCTCAGCTTCCTCCATGCAGAGGTCAAGGTTATCTTTGTATAACTGTCAGGCCACATCAATCATTCTGAGGCACATCGCGATGTTGTTGTGGTCTTTCTAGAACTCTCGAAGTTTGTCCTCTCCGTCACCTCACAGCAGTGTCGTAACAGGTGCTTGGTGAAGAGCTTCTTGAAATAAAAAATCACCTGCTGATCCATGGGTTGCAGCATAGGGGCTGTGTTGGGAGGAAGTTAGAGAACCTTATGAATTTGAATTCTGTAAGCATGTCATCTTCGAGGTTAGGTGGGTGAGCAGGTGCATTGTCCGCGACGAGAAGGGCTTGCAGGGGTAGGTTATTTTCTTGGAGAAATTTCTTAATGCCAGGACCAAAGACAAAATTCACCCAGCTCGCAAAACACTGCCTGGTGGTTCGCGCCAGGAAGGTTAGCCCTCCACATGACCGGCAGTTTTTCATTCAGAATTTAATGTGACTTTAATGCTCTGAGGTTTTCCTCATGATAACCGAGCAGTCGCCGCTCGCAATGGCGCACAGTGCGATGGTTAGCCTATCCTTCGTGGGTTTGTGGCCTGACATTCTCTTCTCAACTACCTTTATATAAGTCCTCCTTGGCATCTTATTCCAGGGCAGTCCTGTCTCGTCGCAGTTAAATACTTGCTGGGGAGACTTGCCTTTCTGCTGCTATAATTCCAGCAAAGGTTTTGAAGCGATCCTCAGCTACATTCATAGCCACGCTACCTACCCCACCATGGCATGACAACAGGGTGAATGCCGGTACTCTTTTTCGAATTCTCAAACCAGCTCCTACTGGCTGAAACGGCTCGCCCGTTGCCTCTTCCATATAAGTGACCGTGTCTTCTACGGCAAATCAGCGTTTACATAACTCGTGCCTTCTCGCGGATTATAGCCTCGGTCGAGGTATCTTCGGCGAGCTGCTTTTCTGTCATCACGTCATCAGCAGCTTCTCCATATTTTCACGGATAGATGACCGCTGTTTAGCAGTTACTTTAACACCCTTGGGTGGCATCATTAGTGAGTCGTAATGGCTCACTAGGTAAGGCGGTTGCTTTCCACCACCTCGGTTCCGAGGTCGTGGGTTCGAATCATGTAGTGGGCGATCCTTTATCGCCACTGCAAGCGGCGGTGATAGCCGTCAAGGCTCTTCTGTCGCTATGCAAAAAGAGGCTTTTAAATCAGCTAGTATTTTCTTAGTAGCCTTCGTCGGATCCTTCTGCTTCCATGCAGGTGCAGATCTTAGAAGTGCTACGCACATACTGCTCCGCCAAGTGGACTAAACTCATACCCTTGTCATAAATTTCAATGATTTCTTGCTGTAATTCATAGCACATCAACCACTTCTTCTTCACAGCACTGTCCTTCGCAATCACTTTCTTCGGATCCGTGACTGGAAAAAAGAAGTTTCAAAAAATAAACACAAATGCAAGCACAGCACTGACGCATCCACCACTGGGAGCTAAATACTTAAAGTGAACGAGTGAGACACAGGGTTCTGGGCGGATGTTTCGGCTGTGGCGCTCACTGTGCTAACTAGCGGTGGGGGTATCTGAAGCTGGCTCGCAACCCGAATTTTAGCGCTCAACTTAAAAAGCAAAAAATTGGCCCAGAGACCGCCCGCATCACCAAAAACTCGTTAGTTAGGGCACTCGAAAGTCAAGGCGACGTTGTATGAAGAACTTGAATATTAGAGAGCCGCATGGAAATTCAGAATAGGCTGCTCTCATTGCGATTTTCAGCACCTTAGGGTCTACGTTACCACTTCCTCGTAGCTGTTCTCAGAAGTCAAGACACTCGCCTGCTCAAGGCAACAGTTCGATGTGCAGTAGCCGTTTACCCGTTTAGCGAAGCAATGCTGCGCTTTCGTGTAGCTCAGTAGCGTCTCATTAGGCCAAATTCCAGTGGCTCGGATTATGCAACCGATGGGGGATAATGTATACACACACTCACGCTCGCGCGAACACACACACACACACATATATATATACATATATATATTATAGCGAACGCAGGGAGGCAATGCTTCCTTCTCATTCGCATAGTTTCTCATCAGGTTCTGTAGCAGACGTAAGGTTTAAGCGTAGAAGAAATGCTCTCCCCTGTTCACTTCTAAGCCTATTGGTTCGAATCGTGATGCTTTCACTTCTTCATGCAAATTGTCTTAAACTAAATGATGATACAAATAACTTACGATTTATGGAAAAACCAAGTGGGATTCGGAAATCGGAAAAGCTGACGCTCAAAATTAGATGTGTGAGCATATCTCTTGTTGAATCAGCACGAAATCTAGGTGCCATGTTCCAAAGTGACCTCTCGTTAGACGAACACACCAGCTCCACAATTAGGTGTGCCTACTGACAATTACATAACATTGCTAAAATTCTGGCTTGTTTAGATAAGGATACCACGTCTAAGTTGGTCCATGCATTTGTGGCATCTCGTATTGACTTCTACGACTCACTTCTTGCTGGCCTAACAGCATGTGCAATCAGGCGATTACAGCTGGTGCAAAACTCTGCAGCTAGGCTGGCCTGTCGTGAGCCTCGCAGTTGCCACATCACACCACTTCTCGCCGACCTGCACTGGCTACCAGTCAAGCAACGGATCGAATTCAAGGTTTTTTGTCGCTCACTCTTAGGTCACTTCATTCTTTGGCTCCAGCCTACCTATCAGATCTACTCCCCACCAGGCCAAGCATCGTACCACCCGCTTTTCGGAATCTAAAAGTTTACCAGTACCTCGTACAAACCTCAAATCTTTTGGAGACCGTACATTTAGTTCGTATGGCCCAAAAGCCTGAAACTCACTCCTGACATGTGTCACAACATTCCCTGACTTGACCACATTAAAAAAAAACTTAAAAACGCACCTATTTAGGACAGCATTTAGTGGGTCCCTGTGATTAGCCCTTTACGTGCTTATGCGTGCTGACCCTGTGCATGCTGCCACTAATCACACTAGCATGCTGACCCTGTTCATATTGCCCCTAACCATGGTATTCTTGTTGTTTATCAAGCATGATACCACTGACCATTCGATTGCGTTTCCTCTGCAGCAAATGTAAAGCGCCTAGAGGGAGATTGAGTTCTCTGAGAGTGCTTTATCAATTGTATTATTACTATTATTATTGCTATTTATTGCGTGGTGCAAGCGGGAGTGTAGCTGCTGAGGCTCTTTTGCCGCCAATAAGCGAGGCTTTAGAATAAGCTGATCTTTATGTTTGCGATCTATTGGTCTATCCCAAAGTTTAGTATTAGCAACCTAAAACTAAGGAAATATTCCTAAATTTCCATTCGAATTTATTTTGTATGCGAAGTGTTAGAAAGACATTGAACTCTCTTACGGTTCTATTCAAAACCTTTTTCATCTTACTATAATCTTAAGGATAGTCGCGTGTATTGAGTCGTGTTAATCGCCGCTGATTTGGGGACATTGTGCAGCTACAGTCGACCGAAATGCTCAGTATTATAATAATTTTAATAAAAATTGTATGTCTAAGAGAACTATATCTATTTCTAGGCACTTTACATATGGCGGTAAGGAACCGAGCCATTTGGTTTGTGATACCATGTACAATTTCAGCGAACGAAAGTGCACAGAGAAAATTCTCGTGGATGGAGAAAATACGGCGAAGAACAGGCACGTTTCAGTTTCTTTTTAAATGTCATTAAGTCATAGGATTTCGCCTTCAGCTGAGAATGAGTTCCAGGCTTCGAAAGAAAAGGAGCTGAATGCACGATCTCTAGAGGATTTGACACATTCTAGATGCCCGTCCCAACGAGCCGAGTCAGAGTCAAAGGAGTGTCAGTGGTTCGATGGCTGATTAGGAATGACTGTTCGATTACTTTGCATGCACACTCAGCCTGATTAGGAAGCATTTCGCCCAGATAGGCAAGCAGGTTGGTAGACCTCCTGCGTCAGTAGCATCCGGTGCATGCTACTTGTTGTCGGTAGGCGAAATGCTTGATCGAAGTAAAGGGCTGCTCTTACCTTTGACGCGCTCGTTCAAATACACAAATGAAACAGCATTCACCATGCAGGCGATTTCCACCAAGTACTTCCTTGTGCTGAACATGGAAACACCGGCTTTAAATTTCTAATACGATGAAAAAATATGCAGCCTTCTTGTAACTGATAAATATCTCTCACTGTGGTTCGGCATACAGAACGCTGGCCCAGAACAACGCCAACGGTTTATTGTACAAGGCACGGAGCAGCAAGACGCACGACTGCCTTCGCCCCCTTCTCACACTAGAGTCTCCTTCCACTCCTCCGGTTGACCCCGATGATTAATCGAGGACCACAACCGTGCAGCGGCCGACCCTGATGGTGAATTCACCATCTGGCCACCAGGGGTTACCGGCCGGTGTCCATGCCACATCACAGGCTCATTAGAGGAGCCGGCATACACTCAAACTACACTCACTACAGAGTAGCCAAGAGAGCTAGCTCTATACAATCAAGACAAAATCGAATTGACTGGAAAAACGAAGCCTGGAATAAAAGAAAAACGTCAAAGAGAGAGAGTCTAACTTGGCACCAAGATAGCATAGTACACAGTATTTCTTTTAGCTCCCTTGCATTTTTTCTGCTTACACATTGTTTGCTTTTTGCTTAAAGTTTTTGATGGCGTAATGGCTCTGTTTTTCCTAACGTCACAAGAGTACACTCTAATTGGAATTGGCTGATTAGATTTCGCCAGGAACGACACACGCCGTTCATTCATTCAAGCAGCCGAATTCGCTGCTTGACTGAAAGTACATGGAAATCCTTCAGCCATCGTCCGATAGGGCCCGGCGGACAGGGCCAGACAGCTACGGTTAGGAGGACAGCGAAACCGGACATGGCAAGTGTTATGTTACTGTGTCTCCGGCTGCTGCAGCACTGGTGGAGTCTCACGGAGACACGAAGACACGAGCGGGCGCTCGTGAGCGGTGAACGAGACTCAAATCTTTATTCCCCAGCGGGTACAGCTAGGGGCTGACTCATCACAGATAAGGGAGTGCATCCGTGGTGAGCCACCGTGGTGGGCCACACGCCCACATCAAAGGCCGCACCGAGCCAACCGCCTAAACACCCGCCCACATCAAAGGCCGCACTGAGCCAACCGCCCAACCACCCACCGAGAGCGGGGCACACACCAGTGGCCGAGAAGCAACTGGCGCACACAACACAAGACGGACAGGGTTAGGTGTGTTGCCTCTCTTGCTTGGCAAAGACGTTCAGTTCTTAGAGATTTGCAGGTGTGCCGATGCCATATTTTAATACGGAACCTACAGGGATTTGCCAGGTGTTGTGTCTGCTGTAGGTGCGAAAGCACACGGCACCGATTGTCTCCTAGGATTATCGATTCGGGACCCTAACCGAACACGTGTCTGCTCCTTTTCAGCCGAAGCACAGATCTACGGCATGTGTTATCAAAGGTTCCTGTGTGCATACAGCTGGATAAGTATTTCACTATAAATGCCACCAAACGTCCTTGAACTGCATCGTTTGCAATCATGGACATGTATAGCGAAGCTTGTTTTATCAAAATCGGAAATGAACAACTGTAGTAGTTAAAAGCAGAGCTGAATTTGAATTTGAAATTTCACGTTGATCCATCTACTAGCCGAGTTATGGAATTTAGAAGACACAAAGCTACACTGTAAATGAAGCTGTTTAAAAGTCACTAGCATGTACCTCAACAAGCTGCAAAAATGTAACTATGTAACCCGATGTACCAAAGTTCAACAAGTTGGGACACAAGTCACAAATGGTTTTTAGAGGTACTATATACCGTGTGCGTGTCCAAGGAGGCATACATATTCGTGCATCTTGGAATGCAAGGCAGACATGCTGCGAGGAGTATTGCACTGCTCTTCTTTATTGCTAACTTGGGATTTAAAGGCCGCTACTCAGGCAGCCATGATGGCATGGCAGCAAGTTAACGAGTTACTCGACTCCAAACATTTGCCAGTTTAGATGCAGCTTATGTCTCAAGATCATCTTTGAAAGCTGAGAACAGATCTTGATTGATACGTTCTGCGTTCTCAGAGTTATTTTTTTAATTTATTTTCCCGATCGATCGTGTCTTAGCTTGTCGATGCTCTTTATTTACTCTTCAGAGCGTTCTCTGAGAGCGCTATACAAATGTATCCTTATTATAAATGATGCAATGATAGGTAACTTTGTGTACTGAAATCTTCCTATCGGTTTACTGCTGATTCAGAAATAGTTAGCCTAATCGTTTTTAATGCATTCTTTTTCTGTGGGTATCGTCAAAAATTCAGATCTTATTTCTAGCATGCTTGTCTTTTGAAAGGTACCACATACCACTTTTCGCCTTTTGGGAGTTGTTTAAGCATTTTTTCTACATTTACTCTTAAATACTGATGAAGTGCTTGCTAGTAAGCGTAGCCGTGCTACCCCAGTTTCGCCTATTATTGAATTTGGAATAAACAATTTGAATAGTTGGTTGCTGATTTTACTGTAGACCTCTGCTTTACCGCCCAGGTTCCCCTGACTTAGACGAATTCTTCCAGGCGTGAATGCAGCAGTCGGTAACCCAGCAACGGCAGGCAAAGTATAGGGAAGATATTCGCGTGAGTGCAAGACATTGCAAAGCTATCACGAGATGCTTAAGTTAACTAGCTTTAACTAAAAGTTAACAAGCTTTTGTCTGAAAAAATTACCAAACACACAAAACGTCCTGCTGTAATGATGTAGAAATAAAATATCGCTGCTCATTATAATTGAGTCCGACAAGGCAAAGCCGAGCAGGCCTACAGCTTTTAGCGAGCACTTGTCATATTTTTTTCTGTGCTTACATCAGTGGCACGGGTTTATTCTCTCCGTGCTGAATGAAACTGCTGTTCAACAGGTCGCTCTTCGTTTTCGCAAACGACACTCCGTAAATCGTTGACGATAAGAATATTTTGCCTTCGTGCACCACCGCTGGGCCCATAGCCTGTTGAGAGTTACGCAGTTCAATGATGCGTCAATGGATCTCTCTGACAATCAGACCTTTATTGCTTGCCCGTACAGTTGTGCAGCTACGGGCACATTTAGTTTTCGCAGCTCCTTTGTCACCAGGTATTAGCTTTCGGTGGGCAGGTCAGCTACTATAAATCAGCCAACTCTTGCCAACCGCCGTCGGATAGACATAAAATAGCTAGCGAGAGGTCACGGACAGACGCAGCTGCTGAGGATTGGTCATCGAGTCTTAACGAACAGTAATCTCGTCCTCGGCTGATACGTCAGCTACACATCCTCAGTTGACGCACGTTGTAGGAGCAGCATTCTCAATAGCAACGAGTCGTAATTGCTGCAGCAATGAATGCACCAAATTTGTCCCGTGACGAGCGTTCTAGGTCGAAGAGAAAATGGTTGGGCACGTTGTAACAATAATAAGAATAATAATAACACTCAATAAAGCGCCGTCAGAGAAATCAATTTCTTTCTAAGCGCTTTACATTTGCTAATTAATATAAATATAATTCATTTATATAGCGCCGTTAGAGAACTTAATCTCTATTCAGGCGCTTCACATATGCCTCTGGGCTCGAGCCCACGACCGACCTCAGCCAGACCTTGGTCGGGGCGAGCACCTTAACCGCTGGACCAAATCAGCTAGATTCATTTGCTGCAAAGGAAACACGATCAAATGGTTAGTGGTAGCATGCTTGATAAACAACAAGAATAACATGGTTAGGGGTGACATATACAGGGTCAGCATGCAAGTGCGGTTCGTGGCAGCATGCACAGTGTCAGCACGCATAAGCACATAAAGGACGAATCACAGGGACCCACTAAGTGCTGCAACAAACCGGTTCGCTTTTAATTTCTTTTTAAATGTGGTGAAATCACGGAATGTCTTGACGGAATTTGGGAGTGAGTTCCAGGCTTTGGGAGCATACAAGCTAAAGGCACGGTCTCCAAAGAATTTGAGGTTTGTACGAGGTATAGGTAAACAGTTAGATTCCGAAAAGCGAGTGGTACGATGCTTAGCTTGGTGGGGCAGTAGATCTGATGGGTAGGCTGGAGCCAAAGAATGAAGGGACCTAAAGCGCCTAGAAAGAGATTGAGTTATCCTAGGGCGCTTTGTCAAGTGTAATATTATTAAAAGTAAGCAACAAAACCTTGAAGTCGATGCGTTGCCTGACTGGTAGCCCGTGCAGGTCGGCGAGAAGTAGGCATGCGATGTGGCAGCTGAGACGCTCACGACAGACAAGCCTAGTTGCAGAGGTTTGCACCAGCTGTAAGGGACTGACTGCACAGATTGTACTGTTCGATCCGGAGCCCACACAGGTTCTTTGACGACAGGTAGCAGACGCCGTAGCGGGCTTCAGCTGACGCTTATTCTCAGGACAGCTCGAAGCGAACCAGCACACTACCGCTCTGCCCCACTCGCGTTCGCGTTGCAGCATCCTGCCGCATCCGGGTCCGCTGACAGGCCCCTACTTCCCAGAAGCAACCCGGTCCCTTCTACTTTAATCCCTACTTTCAAGAAACGGCCTATCAAGCAAGTGCGGGCTAAGGCACCGCGCCCAAGTCACATCAAAGGCAGATTAATTTGCCGAAACTGATTATCGGCCTGTATCCAGAGTATAAGAGCCAAGTTGAAAAGGAACAAGCCCGAGCATGGAAAGGAGTTAAGAAGATCCTTTTGAGATCATTGAGTTTAGTGACCCCTTATTGTAGAGACCGACCGGAAAAGCTGCCTTCAAATTAAACTGCAGGCTGCCGCAGAACCCGTACAAAAACTAGATGTCACCACTACTCATTCAATTAAAAGCATTGAGTCCCTGGCTCGTACAACGAGTTGATCATTGCCAATGAGGAAAACTTCAGTTATCCTCTCTTGTTGTTTAAGACAGACAACCGACATCAATGACTTAATGTCCACAAGACAGGAGTCTTCACGAACTTCAAACATTCTAAATGCTCATTAACGATCCTCTACCCGTACATGTTCCAATATATGCACGATCGTAGTTAATACCCACCCCTGCGCCAAGTCGCATTGGAAAATGTCGAGTATTAAATTAAACGTAGATATAATAACTAAATTTACTGCTGAGAGTTTTGATGGAGACATGATTTACACGTTTGCACGTTACTTCTAACCAGGTTATGCTTGTTGACATGCGGATGTTACCTCCAACCATGCGATTGTGCTTCGTTTATAGTATTTATAAAGTGCCTAGGAAGATAATAGATTCTCTGGGGACTCTATGTAACTGTACTATTATTATTATTTTTTAATTACAGCCAAAACTTCAGCATAGTTTTTCCGAGAACGGACGTCCGTCAGCCTTTCCACTAATTAATCGACTCGGAAAAAAGATTGCTTCTAAGTGATCGCATCCATCGATTACAGTAAGTAACTTCAAACTTTGTTGTCTTTGGTTACAAACTGTGTTTTCCTAATCCCTTATGCTTAAAATAAAAACTAAATAGCTACCGTTTCGAAAAGCAAATTGGTTCTGTGCGTAGGACAGTGATAGTTTGAAATTCTCAGTTTTTCGCTCCGAGTTGCATGCAATACGTACGTCAGGTTCGAGCAGCGTAAAAACCCGTTGTGCCTCTACCCGAACAATGAGGGTTAGGTAGATATAGCACTATACAGATCAGTATCTATAGAAGTAGAAATTACAGGTGCCTTAAACGAACACTTTAGTTTGTTTATACAATTTCAGAATAAGAGGATAGTGAATGGCCATGTTTGATTGACATCACGAGGTGTCACGAGGTTGCTTGCACTCGGTATATGCGTCTTTCTACGTGTTAGACAATGTGTCAAGATATGAGCGAATAAGTAGTGTGTGAAAGTTTCTGTCAAGATGTGCGAGGCCCAAAAAGCATACTTTGTCCTACCTTTAGAGGATCAAAACAAGCCTTGGGTACCCCATTTCACATGCAAACACTGCAGGAGACGCTTTGAAGCTACAGTGAACAATTGCTGCACATAAATGGAATTTCCTGCACAGTATTAGGTATTTTTGACCTATAATTTTTTAATTTATACAGTTCTGGCATGTTCAAAGGCTGGGTATAGAGGAGATGAATGAAAGATCCAGAAAGATTTCTATTCCTGGATTCTGGCGGAAACCTACGTGGGACCACTCAACCAGCTACTACTTCTGTACGGCAGACACTTCCAAACGTCGAACTGGCAAGTGTGCGCTTCCCATCATGTACGCACATACACGAATTCCTTCATCTATCATCCGCCAGTACCACACTGCCCTGACACAGCTCCCCGTCCCTACTGCTCCGGTGAGGGATTAGCCATCATCCGGGGATAGATAGCATCGAGTAGGATGGCGAGGAAGATATTGCCGATCCGGATTCCAATTTCACAGACTCGGGTGAAAAAAATAAAAATATATAATTCATTCGTATAGCGCCCTAGGAGAATTTAATCTCTATTCAGGTGCTTCACATATGCCACGGGCTTGAGCCTACGACCTCGGCCATTGAATTCAGCTTGACCTCGGTCTGTGCGAGCACCTTAGCCACTGGGCCAAGCCAGCGAGGCGCCAAAACCAGACAGACCTCACTGATCTGATCAGAGACCTTGGTCTGATCAAGCACACATCAAGTGGGAGCCGCCGGTAGACCCACTGAAGGTGCAGATGGCAATTCCGCGCCGTGAAAAGGTGATGGCTCCTCACGACCGAGGTCCTGGGTTTGAATGCTGAAGTAGGCGATTCTTTATTGAGCTGCAATCGGTGGTGATAGCCGTATAGGCTATTCTATGCAAACGAGGCTGTTAAGTTAGTCCTCGTCAAACAATTGGTCACAGCTTCAGACAATGGACTCATTGCAAAGAGCATTGACAAACTACCTTTCAATTACCTCTGCTATGTCTTTCCACAGCTGGCTTAGGCAAACGCCAAAGCAAAGTATCTTCGTCGAACCGCAGACACAGAAGACCGTAGAAAATGACGGGCTTCCGAGAAGTTGATCGGGACGAAGAATGCTGCTTGAAGCATTTTCGTTGCATTTGTTCATTGCTTGCTGGGCAATTTAAGAGCTGAAACTATGATCAGCTGGTTCAGGCTGATTCTCGTAAAGAACTGTGCCAAAATGGGATTCAGAATGTCCCCCAGACTCCATATTCCTGATAATGGTCATTTTTATAAGTTTAAAGAGAACGTAGGAGCTTACTCAGATGAGCAAGGTGAGTGCTTTTACCAGGATATAATGTACTAAGAACGCCGTTAACGAGGGCAGTATAAAGAAAGCATAATTGGTAACTATGTTTGTGTGTTTCTCGGGGAAAGTGATTAGCGGTAGAGCTGCAAATCTAGAACATCAACTCATTTCTGAACCATTTTGAGTGGTACTGTTTGCATGAAGTAATGTTAAAGAAGTAAACTTAAGAGTAAAGTTTGATTGTTTGCTGTTCTTTGGGACTAAACGTGAGCCGCCAGGCTCGAACATTTTAGTTGTCTTATTGGAAATGGATTATTTCCAAGTTAATCACTGTCCTGGTTACAGAACAAAGTTTCTATGAGATTATTGCCATTTTTATATACTTATGAGGCATAAGCAATTAGGATACCGCCCAGGGACAAAATTTGTGCTACATAGTGTTATTGATTATCAGATGAGGCGTCCGGTAAATAGAGATATCGAAATCCTATTCTCTGCAGTGGGTTGATTGTTTCAGATGGATTGAGATCTCGGAGCTTAGTTTTATAGTTCGGATATGTTCCATCAATGGTGCAGAGCCTAAGCGACGATGTCAGTCAATCTTTTAATACCCCTCCCACTTTTTTGTCAAATGGACTCGTACTCAAATAACTCGTCTTGACACTATACTGCCTTTTCAGTAGCCGAGTAAACCAGTTTATTTTCTCCGGATAGACCAATCCCTATCGGTCTTCTGAGTTTGGAGCCTCCTTTTATATATTTTTAAATATAATTCATTTATATAGCACCCCAAGAGAACTTAATCTCTATTCAGGCGCTTCACATATGCCCCGGGGCTCGAGCCCAAGACCTCAGTCAGACCTTGGTCGGGGCGAGCACCTTAACCGCTAGACCAAACCAGATCATCAGACTTTTATTGCAGGAAAATAGTGATTCTCCTAGCAAGAGGCTTGCATTTCAGCTTCTGTATCCGCAGCCAAGCGTCTCCGGACTTCTCTAGCTAGCTCAATTAACTAGCTCCGGGCGCTTCACGTGCATTCGCGAGAGCGAGAGTTGCTCGTTAATCCTGCACCAATTGTGTCGTGCGGCCTTTTTACTAGCCGAGGTGTCTCCCGCCCACACACGCTGCTGACTCAGATGGTACGCCAAAGCAAGCAGTGTACATTTGAATGCTACCCCTGGGCTATTGTTTTGTCACCGAGGCTTTCCGATTGTAGGCAAGAGCAGCCACAACGGTTCTGTTGAAGGCTGTCGGAAGTCTACTGACTTTGCCCCGACTGGACTTGGGAGCTGGACAGAGATCAGACGACAGACTGCTATCCGGGCTGCGTCCGATCCCACAAAAACAAGCCTACTCAGCTATCCTTGCCACCAGTCTAGTAGCCTGGGTACCGTGCACCTATCTGGAAGTCGCTTTTCTAAGGCTTATTGCAGCTGGACAAAGGGCTTTCTTACAGTTATTTTCTATTTACCACGAATTCACTTTGCATACAAAGTCCATCAAATTGAGATTCTTTAGAGATCGAGTCTTCAGCTCGTATGCACCGAAAGTCACTTCTGGGTACGGTCACTACCTGCACCGACGACCGTGCATAACTAAAGTCTCAGCTTCAGATGCGCCTGTTCCAGACAGCTTTCAGTTGACCCCAGCGAATGTCTTTTTTGTGTCTCGGCGTGCATATCTGAATATTCCGTAGCAGGTTACTAGCCCTAGGTCTCACTAACCCTTCGTCATGAGTGTCTTAATGCTTGCTTTAGCATGGAGGCCTAAGCTTGATACTTGCTTGCAATTGCAGGCCTAATACTGCCATGTAACTAACCTCCCTCCTTTATATCAGATTTCTCCGATCTCATTTCGATTCTGAGTGCAAGAAATCGATCCTTCCTCGTTATGAGTAATTTCAACGTTCACTTTGATAACTCATCTGACGCTTTAGGCACCGAATTTCGTGCATTGATTGACTCAGTGTCTCTTGTGGCTCATATGCATGGCCCCAATATAAATATATAATTCATTTATATATTTTTAAATATAATTCATTTATAGAGCCCCCCAAGAGAACTTAATCTCTATTCAGGCGCTTCACATATGCCTCGGGGCTCGAGCCCATGACCTCAGTCAGACCTTGGTCGGGGCGAGCACCTTAACTGCTAGACCAAACCAGTCCTACCCACATCAAGGGTCACACACTCGACCAGATTTTCTCATACAACTGCAATTTGTCATCACCAATTATTACCAAATCCTGCTTATCTGACCACGTGCAGATCTCATTCAATCTAAAGTGTGTGCCCACCTCCTCCTCTAAAATAACCTGTGAATCGCGAAACCTCAAGACCCTTGACATCGATGCTGTCAGTGCGAGAATATCTGCTTCACCTCTGCTGCTTAGTCCTCCCTCCGATCCGTCATCATTTGTAGATAGCTACAACACGTCACTAGCTGACACGCTCGACGAGTTTGCCCCTCTGACAAAGCGCACTGTGCGCCCCGCCCAGACGGCCTATGGTTTACCGCAGACATTAAACTAGCCAGGTCTACTAAACGAAAGCTTAAAAAAGCATACAAAAGATCCGAACTAACTGTCCATCGACAGGCATATGAAGACTACTGTAGGTCCTACCAATCGATCCTAGCAAAGGCCAAGTCTAGCTTCTATAGAAACATTGTTGAATCACAGATGCACAATCCAAAAATGCTGATGTCGACAATAGACCATCTCCTCAACCGTTCCCAGGTTAGCTCCTTACCTGATGATCCTTGTGATGATCTAGCCGATCGCTTCTCTCGATTCTTTGTGCAGAAGATAGACAAGATCAGGGAATCCATCCCTGCGATGACAACCTCCCCACTAGAATGCTGTTCCTCGGTTCCTGGCTGCACCTAAATGTCTGCATTTAAGCAGGTCACTAGTGATCTAGTCCTAAAGTTCGTATCTCAATCAAAGAAGACAACAAGTCCTCTGGACCCTATTCCCACAGTCCTGCTCCTAAGTTGCATTGATCTGCTGCTGCCATGCATAACTAACATAATTAATACGTCACTAGCCTCAGGTCATGTCCCAGCACCTTTCAAAAAAGCTGTAGTCAGGCCACTTCTCAAAAAAACGACACTATACCAAGATAACTTAAGAAACTACTGCCCAGTCTCTCTTTTACCATTCCTATCAAAGACAATAGAACGGGTCGTAGCAGACCAGCTGAACTCATATATCGAAACCTCACACATTGCTAGTAAGTTCAAGTCTGGCTTTAGAGCTAATCACTCCACAGAGTCAGCATTGCTTAGGGTATACAACGACCTACTTAGGAATGCAGGCATAGGTAGTGTCTCTGCTTGTTTTGCTCGATCTTTCGGCAGCTTTTGACACCATCGATCACAAAGTTCTTCTAGAGCGCCTCTCATCTCGCCTGGGCGTCACTGGCACTGCTCTGCAGTGGTTCAGGGTCATATCTCAGTGGGAGACTCCAGAGTATTGACGTGAATGGACAAAGATCATCTGAAGTACCTCTGAAATATGGAGTACCTCAGGGCTCAGTGCTAGGTCCGGTTCTTTTCACGGTTTATACTCTGCCTCTTGCTGATGTGATTGCCAAGCACAATCTAGGCTTTCACTTCTATGCTGATGACACTCAGTTGTACCTTTGCTTTCATCCCTCCCAGCCTTCGAGCACCTCAAATTCTCTCAACTCACTTGCTGCATGAATTGATGACATTCGCACATGGATGGCAGCAAATTTTCTAAAAACTAAACGATGATAAAACTAACTTACTAGTTATGGGCAAACCCAGTGTGATTCAGAGATTGGAAAGGCTGACTCTCAAAATTGGCTCTGCCAGCATATCTCCTGTCGAATCAGCTCGAAATCTAGGTGTCATATTCCAAAGCGACCTCTCGTTAGACGACCATATCAGCTCCACAGTCAAATCTGCCTATTTTCAGTTTCATAACATTGCTAAAATTCGGGCTTGTTTAGATAAGGATACCACGTCCAAGTTGGTCCATGCATTCGTGACATCCCGTCTCGACTTCTGCAACTCACTGCTTACTGGCCTACCAGCATGTGCGATCAGGCGGTAGCAGCTGGTGCAAAACTCGGCAGCTAGGCTTGTCTATCGTGAGCGTCGCAGTTGCCACATTACTCCATTTCTCGCCAACCTGCACTAGCTACCAGTCAAGCAACGGATTGACTTCAAGGTTTTGTCGCTCACTTTTAGGTCCCTTCATTCTTTGGCTCCAGCCTATCTGTCAGATATACTACCCCATCAGGCCAAGCATCGTACCACCCGCTTTTCGGAATCCAACAGTCTACAAATACCTCCTACAAACCTTAAATCCTTTGGAGACCGTGCATTTGGTTCGTTTGCTCCCAAAGCCTGGAACTCCATCCCGACTTGCATCAGAACATCCCCTGACTTGACCACATTTAAAAAGAACTTAAAAACACACCTATTTAGGACAGTATTTAGTGGGTCCCTGTGATTCGTCCTTGATGTGCTTATGCGTGCTGACACTGTGCATGCTGCCACTAACCACATTTGCATGCTGACCCTGTGCATGTCACCCCTAACCATTTTATTCATTTTTTTTCAAGCATGATTTTACTTACCATTCAATTGCATTTCCCTTTGCAGCAACTGTAAAGCGCCTAGAAAGAGATTAAGTTCTCTGGGGGCGCTTTATCAAGTGCATTATTATTATTATTATTATTATTATTAACCCTTGGGTGCTGATTCTCTCGCAGCGATTTGTTAAATATCTGGAATGAGATCAATATCTCTAATGACGCTATAGAAATGACCTATTACTGAACTTGCGTCACGTCATCTGACTTGACCACATTAAAAAGAAGCTAAAACATATCTATTTATCACAGCATTTAGTGGGTCCCTGTGATTCGTCCTTTATGTGCATATTCGTGCTGACACTGCATGGTGCCATTAACCATACTTGCACGTTGACCCTGTGCATGTCACACCAACCATGTTATTCATGTCATTTATTGAGCATTCTACCACTGACCAGTCGATCGTGTTTCCTTTGCAGCATTTGTAAAGTGCCTAGAAAGAGGTTGAGTTCTCTGGGGCGCTATATCAAATGTATTATTATTATTATTATAAGTTGCAACTGTCGCATAAGCGTTCGGAAATTTTGTTTTACAAGATACTTATGAGCTACAGAAGTCAATTTCAAAGTTAAAAACCGTTATGATTGTAGTTGTTCCATGACGATCAACACGAACAGTATTACGATGAGAAACGTAAAGTGTAGTTATCATGTAACTCCGATAAAGAAATTGCTCAGCTCCATCCGTAGCACAAGAGAGCTGCCGACTAGTACCGAGGGCGGCCTATGTGATAAATGACAGGTTACACTCGACTAGTCAGGATTTCAAATGGACCAGAACAAGCCGGGCAAGTGGAGTTGGCCTTAAAGTACCTAAGCAGTATCGATGGTCCAAACGTTCAACCGAACCGCACACCTAGATAGAATTAACCAACATATCCAATCTTACCGTTGCTTGCTGTCTGGGCTATGGACGCAGACCCTTCTGAATAAAGCCGCAATAAGTAGGTGCTTGGCCAAAGAGCTTTCTATAAACACTCGAAGCTTAAGCTGTCAATGCAAATACGGTGGCCTCTATTTTAAAACATGGATCGAACTAGGTTGACCATCGCAAAGGCAGCACCAAATCCGCAAACGTAAGATCGTACCAATCGATTATCGTGGGCGATATTTCTCAGTTGTACCTTGGCTTTGATCCATCCCTGCCCTCCAGCACGTCAAATTTACTACTCTTGTTGCACGAATTCAAGATATCCGCACTTGGATGGCAGCACACTTTCTTAAATTGAATGACGGACAAACCAACTTACTTGCTATGGGCAAACTAAGTGTGATTTAGATGTTGGAAAACCTCACACTCAAAACCAGCATATCTCCCGTTGAATCTGCAAGTAATCCAAGTGTCCTGTTCCACAGCTACGTTTCATTAGACGACCACATCAGCTCCAAAGTCGTCTGCCTACTATCAGCTACATATCTTTGCTAAAATTCGGGCTTGTTTAGGCAGGGACACCACATCTAAACTGGTCCACGCATTTGATATCCCGTCTTGATTTCTTGTAGCTCACTGCTTGCTGGTCTACCGGCCTGTGCCGTCGGGCACTTAGGTCGGTTGGTACAGATATCTGCATCTAGGCTTATCTATCGTGAGCGTCAATCAATTGCCACATCATGCTACTTCTTCACGCTGACCTGCACTAGCTCCAAGACAAGCAGCCCATCGACTTTAAAGTTTTGTCACTCACTTTTAGGTCCTTTTATTTTCTGGCCATTCTTCTCCAGCCTATCAGAACTACTCCCCTATCAGGCGAAGAATCGTACCTTTTGTTTTTACTGAATCGTTTAGCCATACCTCGTTGAACCTCAAACCATCAGACCCTGCCTTCAGTAGGTATGCTCCCAACGCTTGGAACTCACTACCGACCTACGTTACGTGTGCATGTACATGCTTACTTGCTCGTGCCTGCTGCTTGCAGATGTTGCCACCCAACATTTAGTAATGGTAAAACACATGCAGCACCTGTTAAGTGCCAAGAGAGATTTAATTCTGAGGGCGCCATAAAAATATATTATATTTTGGCCAATTTTTACATACACGGTAAAGTCGAGGGTAAGGCTCATAATTGGTAGTGCCACAACCAGACACGTAGGCTTGCATCGATATATAGGTCCCCAGTGCAACTAAAAAACTAGGATGTGCTTGTCACAAGTAAGAATACATATACTTCAAAGGGTACTTATATTTACTGTTTTGTTTAGGTGGAGTATACCTAATATACAACAGCAAATACGAACACTTCAACGGGATCATGTCAATGGTTCATGGCAGGCTGTTCGATAAATAGTGAAAGCACAGACAGGCTCTCTAGTCTGGATCCGCCAGAAGCTCTAAGCCAGGGCTAAATCTGGTCAATTCAGCTGCACACGTCCAGATCACGATAGATAAGCACGTCACTAGTACACAGGACTTCCACACAATCCCAGTCGCGCGGAGCAGTTAAAAGGAACGAGTAGCGGCCGAGTTGCAGTCATCGATTGCATCACGAGTCGCCGGCGGCTGCAGTGTCATCATCCTCTAGCTTTGGAGCCAGGTAATAGCGAATGTGGCCCATGTCAGCCATCTTATATTCCACCACTAAAAAGGGACAAATCAAAGGCACATCGTCAAAGTATTGCTACCCAGCAACGAGTTGCTATAAAAAAATAAACATACTAATCGGGTAATGCAGGTACTCAAGTTATCATACATTTTAAACCGCGCTATTTGGAAAGCGAAAAGATACTTACTCAAGGGAAATTCACTTGACATGGACAGAGAAACCTGCGGGGCTAACGACGTAGCTTTCGTGAACGTGTTTAAATACTTAATGGCAAAAGTCAAAGTGCACGGCTCCTGCATCTCGATTAGTACACTTTCTTCTTCTTTGTCGGTGTTGGCACTATGTGCAAGTTTTATATTGGCTGCAATGACATAAAACAAACGCCGTAATTAATTGAAGCACAAACTTGCTTCTCAAACAAGGAACCGACAATTAACAAGACCAATCGCGTCAGGTCAAAGATACGTACCGCTGCCTACGTCTCCACTGACGGAGAAGCGCACACCATCCTTCGTACAGCATATGACCACGGAGTCACCGAAGTTGCTCAGGTCACGGACTATTCGTGCAAACTCGGATGATGGCAGCTTAATAACACAGCTGTAGTCTGTATCCTGGATGTCAGCAAATTTGAGAAACACGAGTCAGGAATATGTCGGCAAGCAAAAAGCCACAACTTTCGAGAAGGCAGAGGACTTGCACAGAGGAGTAAGTCGAACACAACATACACTGGAATAGCAGCTTGTTGCAAAAAGCCTCTTAATTTTTAGAACACTAAGAACATATGGATACCTATATGCAAGTCCTGTCCCAGCAAGAAAATGCATATGCATGCCTAATGTCGAATATATATATATAACTTAAGCCATCTCACATCACTTTGTCGACACATATGAACTTGGAATGAAGGACAAACGTTAAAAGAAATACTAACTGCTCAGCAGTAGGCTAATCTCACTAAGCTAGGGTTGACAAACCGAACAGCTGACATGCAACAAATAACCTCAGTTTGTGGGCACAAACCGCAAGAAGCTACGATTACTCACATAAACTACTGCATCGGTGCCGTGAGCACATCGCTATGACAATGCTCATTCAAGTACGGCCGTAGTGCATGTTTACTCACCGGTATTCCAACGTGCTCTTGATCTATGTCCATGAGCTTAAGGGAGAAATCAGAGACCTTGTCACCATTTGGAGATTCGAACATGAGCGTCAGCTGGTCACCGTCGTCTTCGGCCTTCAGAGTTATGATGTCGGTGTTCCCAGCACACTTGAGCATTTTGTTCATACTGTAATTGGCAACGCATTTATGCATAGGGGGATGCTCCCGTATGAACACTCGAAGCAAGACAGCTTTCCATGCAGCTGAGGGGGAGAACAACAGAAGCTTCAATCAATCTCGCCTAGCTCGCGGCCGAGGTGGGACCGACCGCAGCTGCCGGCAATAGAGACCCCGTTGGTCTGGCCAAGGAGTCGACCATACGGCTGCGAATAATAAATGCTGGGCGCGCTCGGAATACCCGAGAGCACCCAGCTCGAGCAAGGGGCATTTCAGAGATTCACCGTCAACGGTAAAGAGACCGGACAGCGGTTCAACTCAGACCCGCGTCAGCTCACACAGAAAACCTTACAATCAGATCAAATCGGGCACGAATAATGCTAAAAATGCACCTGCTACAGCATTTGGTGAGTCTTTGTGATTCGTTCTTCGTGTGCATATACCTTTTAACACTGTGCCTGCTGCTTGCGGTTGTTACCACCAATGATTTGTTAATGTTTCCTAAATAGTATCTGCAAAGTGCCTAGAAAAAGATTCAGTTCTCTATGGGCATACAACCTCTATACAAATGTATTATTAAGCCCCGTGCGTCCGGAATTTGCGGCCTACAGCCTTATTCGCCGCGGATCCATTACGCATAAGCTTAGTACGACAAAAAGAGGTCGCATGGCTGTGTCAAGAACATGTATATTGTGATAGCGTAAGGAGCTAGTAATTAACATTACGCTCTTTATGGTCGGACGCTGCGAAGCGCTGAGTGGTGCAGCGCGGGAACGCGCAGAACCAAGGACGAGCTACAACGGCCACAGCTACCGCAGCGCCGCCAGCGGTAGACCCCCTCGCCGCGTGCGACGTCCGGCTCTTACTTCTCAAAATGTATTCCCATAGAGATGTTCCTGTCACATCGATAGGTATCGAAGGCGTCGCTTCTAAGCACCATCGATATCAAGCTGACGTGAGATGAGTCCATCACCTGCATGCTCATGCCATTACTTTTGCAGTCGAACACGCCGTCGTTCACCAGCTCGCGAATCGCTTCTAGAAGCTTCTTAAGGACTGAGCCTTGCAAGAGTCGCGCCTCAAACATGATGTCCGAACGAGAGCTGCGAGCAGAGCAGGCAACGAGAAACAGCGACGGCGGTAGTTCGCGCCACACGAGCCCAAGCGCGCGCGGAAGTCCCGGCAAAATTAGCGTGTCACGTGACCGGATATGCACATGCGCTGTCCCGTCGACCTGCACCTGCCGCGCCCGCCCGAGCTCCTCGGAGACCCGCTGTTCGGTCGCGCGAACGCATCTAGACTTTGAGAATCATTGAAGAGCCGTCTCTGCATGTATTGGCATCTAACATACACAATCAGAGTCTGATCGCCTAGGTCAGCATCGATGGTAAATTGGGTGCATAACTATTTGAGGAGAGGGCTGTGTTCCCGCTTTTGCGGTGCTGGGTACAATTGGAGAGGCTCTGTCGGCGAGGAGCGTCAGAAGCTACAACATTGCGTAATCATCGCGTCATCTTGTACGATTAAGTGTGCATTGCGCTGCATTGATTAAAGCAGGCAAATCCACTGATGTTGATGCCTGGCCACCCATATTTGATGTATCAACTGTATTACTATTATTTTTATTTTTGAGGCAGGCGACGAAGCTGCGCATCGAAGTAGCGCCGCCCCCGGTCGACCTACTTAGCCCCTCCATGAAAACCAACATCTTCTGGAGATGGAGTGATTCAGCATATCAAAGCAGCTTCGACCAGGAGGTCTCTTCGGCCCCTTTAAAACAGCGGCCGTCCGCCATCTTGTGAGACGCCGAATCTCCGCACCGAAAAAGCGCCACCCGAAAGGCTCTTTTGAAAGTCGTCTAACAGGAGACCGGTACCCATGGATGTAGTCACAATTTTGGCTAGGGGAATAAACCTCAACCTTGTGAGGCGTGATCAAGCTCAAGGCATTCACTTTAACATCGACTCGGATTAGCCCCTCTAAAAACGCGTTATTTTTACCTCTTACTTTTATTTTAACTGTTCACTTTAACTCATTGTTTGACACAAAGGACATTTTAAGAGACCTAGAAGCTCCACACTGAAAGCGCGCTATTCCGGTAGCCTCTCTTGAAACACTAGAAAGAAGTTCGAATCCCCATTTCAAGCACCCAAACCTTCGCACCGATAATGCAGCGATAGGCAGTCCCCTGTAGATTTGCCTTTAAAAGAGTTATCCCATTAGCAACTTGAAAAGCCAATACGAACGTACTCTTATACAATTAATGGCCCCATCTGGAAACAGGCGTACTGCACTGAGTGTACGTACTGAAGGCACCCGAACTCGCCGCCAGTCTCGTAAACTGTAGGCTGATATTAATCTGTTCTCGATTATGACTTACGGAATTCGAGATTCCTGGATGTTAACAATTTCTGCTCCGATGCTGGTCAAGCATTTTGGCTTCTGTGTGACCGCGCTACTGCCCGCGTCTTCACTACGGTTCATGCGATTATTGACAACTTCTTTAAGCGCCAGATGAGGAATCATGTATCAGCGATGTTCAATAAAATAAAAGCGTATTGCCAGTGATGGAGCCCGGATTTTCATCTTATGGGCAGGATCTGCAGAATTTCTATGCAGGGGGAAAGCCAAGCAAGATTTTCATGTAGGCGGGGCTAGACCCGCGATTAATGAATAATTATTGCGAAAAGTCGTCGAGTTTATTCAAAACGAACTGGGCCGTTGCTAATCGAGTGAAATTAGGACATAATTTCGTTGTTGGTGACTTTCGGGGGGAGGGTGTAGGAGTAGGGATGGGCCGGGTCGCTCTCCCGCTGTAGGGGGAAGGGGAAGGTAATTGTATTCCCATTTTGACTCCGCCGCTGCATATACCTATATGTCGATCAATCTGTTGAAAGGGAATATTGCTTATTTATTTCAAGCTTACCACGTTTTAGCGACTTCTTTTCACGTTTTTTTTATTTGGCGATGTCAGTTCTTCTAGAAATGTATGACGACGATAGAAGAGCATGACTGCTTAATTGCAATTTCATTTTCTTTAAGTATAGCTGCATATTCCACCGCCGACATGGGTCACATCTGAATAAGCGCAGGATGAGGCAAAACCCACTCACTACATCAACTGCTCTCCTGACTCAGCTATGCTTCCCACTTTCTCTTTGTTGCGTGAGACGAAGTCTGTTGGCTACCGAATGCGTACCGAAAGCCGCTCAGGCTGTGAGTGCGCTATACAAAACTCTCCTGCGTAACACCCACATAGTCTTTATGGCTTTGCGAAGTTACAGACGGAGATACATTACATTACTAGCCCTCACTTCAGATACCTTTTTATAAGCCATAGGTTGTTTCACCTCCGGTTCTTAATGATTTTAGCTCTTTTAACGTGTATAATCTCTTGAAGCAGTCACACACCGGCTGATTTAGCACGCCAATACTCACAATAAAAGAAAATTATAGAGCCCAATAGAACTAAATTTCTTTAATAATAGTAGTACATTTGTATAGCGCCCTCAGAGCCTTTAAAAATGCTGCATGGAAAGCATTACCAAATGATAGTAGTATCCTCCGGAAGCAGCAAGCAGTAAGTAGCTACATGCACTCAAAGAACGAATCACAAAGAACCACCAAATATATCTCCTTCTACGCACTTAAAATGCTGAAATGACGCATGTCGACTGTTTGGAAATTACATGCACAATTTTAGCATTCATAAGCACACTAAGAACAATTCACACGGTCGGAGCATAATGCTGACTTTACATTATATAAATGGGGGAATGAACAGGATGAAGTGACCCTGGTACCCCTTGGACCTCTCCGAAGGGGCGTGTTTGACTAAGACTACAAAAGAAGTCAGGCGTCGTACCACCAGGCCAAGCATCGTACCACCCGCTTTTCGGAATCCAACAGTTTACCAATACCTCGTACGAACCGCAAATTCTTTGGAGACCGTGCATTTAGTTCGTATGCTCCCAAAGCCTGGAACTCACTCCCGACTTCCGTCACAATATTCCCTAACTTGACCACATTTAAAAAGAAATTAAAAACACACCTATTTAGGACAGCCTTTAGTGGGTCCCTGTGATTCGTCCTTTATGTGCTTATGAGTGCTGACCCTGTGCATGCTGCCACTAAACACACTTGCATGCTGACGCTGTGCATCTCCCCCTAACCATGATATTCATGTTGTTCATCGAGCACGATATTACTCACCATTCAATCGCGTTTCCCTTCAGCAAATGTAAAGCGTCTAGAAAGAGATTGAGTTCTCCGAGGACGCTTTATAAAGTGTATTATTATTATTATAAGTCAATGGCCTAACCGCCTAATCCACTTCCTTCACCTATCTACGATTGGCTCTCGGGCAAGGTCAAGGTCTGGTCTCGCCCTTGGCTTGTTTCTGGTTACGGCGATTGCAATAATTGTTAACCTGGTAATTAGTGAACGCTTTCACCTAGTCAAGTGGCCGATTATGAAAACAAATATTCGGATGAGTAAGTCCAAAAGTTCTTCGAAGAGGCTATCACATAGGTGAGGGTGGTGGTCGGCAGTAGCCTGGTGGAGTAAAGTCATCATTGATGACCAGAAAACAGCTAATTAAAGCAGAGGGTCGTGGGAGATGCCGTAGGCTGTTATAGGTGCTTTGATTGAGGTATGTCATTTTTTGTTTACGGAAAATTTACCCGCGGTCACCGAAATATGTCCCTTCAGATGAGGGTGACAAAAGACGTTGCACAAAGAATCGGACATAAATAAGTCAGGCATTGACCGGCAACTTGTCTGCACATGAGGCTCGTATAAAGACGGACGGACGACGGACAGACGGCTTTTGGATGGTTATCGGCTACTCGCATGTCTAAACACTTACAATCTAGAGATTCTGTTATAGACTGTCTGTGTCGGCAAAGACAGTTCTGAAAGGTTGAGTGTGTGAAGCCACCAGTTATTGACTCCTCGCTCGTGGTCAAAGCCTGGTTCCTTACGTGGTGCAATCACGAGTAAGCCAGTTGATATGTGTACAAGGTCCTACTGGAGAATCTCAGAACCAAGTTCGGTTTGGCGGTCTCTGTTCGACAGGGTTCTGACCATGCCGCGTCGTATGAAATTAGATTTTACGTAGCAGGATCATCACACCCGGAGTTCAACGAGGATATGTTCTCCGACTCAGCCTCTTCTCACTTAGTGCAGTTCTTGCCTTGAGCAGGAAAATCAGGCCTATGAAGTGGAATATCATCTCCATGCAAGTGATATCACGCTTTACTTGTCATTCACGTCCTCAAACTGTGGAGAATGTGGGTGATGGAAAACGGAACTCTCGTCTTTAATAGGTCGCGAATGTCTGTCACACATCTACGGACGATCCACGAGGAGAGGCAGATGCAGGTGTACGGTAATTCGGTAGCGATCGCTCGCCCATCATTCTTTAAGACAAGTAGCACCAAAAGGCCATTAGCTGTTTGTGCATGCGAAGGCACGCGGGCCCGTTCTTGTGTAGTGGTTCATTTTCTGAGGTTTGATTGGGAAAGTTTTTAAAAATTTTAATCCGAGATTGGTAAGATTTCAACTGGTAATAAGTGTGCGGAAACACCACACGTACAGTTGCTCTTGGCGAGTCGTGCAAAATCTACTTAGAATTAAGCGTGTGTGCTTAAACTGGCGTAGCAAATCTTTCAAGAGTTTAATTGGCCAACAAAGGCACGCCAATAATAGCTACGGGCAAACCTAGTGTCACTCAAAAACTGGGAAAGCCTAGTTCTCAAAATGGGCTCTGTTGCGTCAGCGACAAATTTGAGTGTTTTTATTTAAAACGACCTTTCAGTAGGTAACCACTCAGCTCTACTGTTAGATCGGTCTACTTTTTACTGCGTTAAATTACAAAAATTCGGACTTGCTTAGGTAATGATACCACAGCCAAGCTGGTCCGTGCATTGGTGAGACTCCGTATAGACTTCTATAATTCGATTCTTGCGGGTACTCTTACCTGTGTACTAAGACGCTTACAGCTGGTGCAACATTCTGCAGATACATAGCATTACTACCGCCACAGTACACCGTGACACAATCACGAAGACTCTCCTGAATCATCTTTCCTTGCAGCATGTTTAAATTGCCCATAAAAAGATTAGGTTCTCTGAGGGTGCTATACGTACACATTATTATTATTATTGCCTTTATTATTACAAGCCTTCGCTGCAAAGAAAGGGCAGGCCCCCAGTTGACTGCAAGAATCACCACAGCGTCACTAAAATATGCATGGTGGTAGATTGTCTTAAGCGATTCGGACACCGATGCATGAAGGTCAAAGCCATAAGGACGACGTACGAATTACGCAGGATTATTTGCTCATGTTACATTTAAGGCCTAAGCGTCCTTTGGTGATTGGTGTTGCAACAAGAATGAAAGGACTTTTATAAAGAATACGATAGGATGGCTCTTGATCTGATTATTATTGACTTAATTGAGAATAGGTTTTTTGTTGATCTGATTGCGATACTTTCATGCAAAGCATAAGGAGACCCGGACTTTTTCTCGGGGCAGTTTTTATAGCTGGCTGGCGTGCATCTTGCCATAGCCATGAGCTTATAATTGTAATTACAATAAAATAATCTGTGACATTTCTCGCTTGCACGTGTCTGGCGAGATGACCGAAATGACTAAAAACTCTAGCCACAAAACATGGGACGTCTAAGATGCTAATTAGTATACTATTAATGTGCAGATTATCATTAGGACAATTCGATTATTTTTGGGCATGTGCGGGAGATGCATTTCCTTGACAGCGATTTGTGCATTTTCCCAGCAAATGAGAAAAGAAGAAATAAAAGCTACTGCGTGAAAAAGACGTTTTGAAAGAAACTGAAAAAGCCAGGTACTGAAGGTATTAGAAAATAAATTTCCGTGCTTTTCACTAGAAAAGCTGCCATATATGCTTCCAGGGTTATACGAATCAAATGTGTATGCAGGGCAAGTCATGGCCGAAAACATGCAGGAAATCGATCATCACTTTGACGGTGTCTGGTCCGAGCTCGACATACAGAAACGCTAAGTGCCGTAGGCATGATTGTAACGATAGCGTTACTTAAATAGTAGGTCGATTCCAGCAAAAATCTACCTCTGAATCATAGACAGAAGCCTAGCCAATCATCTTCGATAGCCAGGCAATTGAATCATAGCATCTGTATGATATTGGCTGAATTTCAGCTGCCTCTAATCGCTAATCCTAAATTGAAGCGCAAGAAAGACGCGTTGCCGCTCGGTCCTTTGGAATTGAACCTAAAACCCATCAATCCAGCCCAGATTTGTGAAAGCAGAAACTTTTTCATATTGCTTAGTCTCGAGTGCACATTTAAGAGTGTAGAGCTGAGGCTGACCGTGAATGCTGGGGAGTGCCACTCATTAGCATAAGCGATTCGCACGAATTCGCTTTTCTAACTTTCGTGAATTCTGGTCTGAAATTCCAAAGTTCTGATTTGTATTTCCTATTGAACAGCGTTGAGATTGAAGGTATCAGTTAAATTCAAATAGAAATACAATAAAATGACCATTTTCTTTATTTGCATTGCACCTTCACTTTTTATTGACTACTATGGGGAAGTCGAAGAGTCCAATTGGGATGTTACTACGGGGATTAACTCTCCAATCTTAGCCACTTTGCTCACACAAATTTGGGAAACGAGCAAAAAGAGAGCCGCGAGTATCACCAGCGATTAAGTTGCTCGCCCCGACAAAGGTCTGACTGAGGTCATGGGCTCGAGCCCCGAGGCGTATGTAAAGCGCCTGAATACAGATTAAGTTCTCTTGGGGCGCTATACACATGAATTAATTAATAATTTAAGCGCGTTGCTAAGCAGGTAGCGTTGTGGACTGCGATCTGGGACTCGACTATAGACTTCCGTAGACACATTGGCATCTCATTCTTTGCACTTGCCGCATCGCACCACTTCATGCCGACCTGCACTGGCTCCCAGTCAAGCAGCGCATCGACTTCAAGGTTCTGTCACTTACTTTTAGGTCTCTTCATCCTCTGGCTCAGCATACTTATCTGAACTGCCCCCAACCAGGTGAAAGATCGTAAAACCCACTGTTCTGATTCGAATCGTTTAGCCGTACCTCGTACAAACCTCAGAACCGTCGGAGACCGTACGTTTAGTTCCTATGCTCCCAAAGCCTGGAACTTAATACCGACGCACGTCACAACGTCCCCTGACATGACCACGTACAAAAAGAAGCTTAAAACGCACCTGTTTATTACAGCATTTGGTTGGTCTTAGTGATTCGTTCTTCGTGCACGTGTACCTGCTTACACTATGCATGCTGCTTGTGGCTGCTACCACCAATCATTTGGCAATGCTTTCTATACAGCATCTGTAAATTGCCTGGAAAGAGATTCAGTTCTCTGAGGGCGCTATAATATAATACTATATAATTCATTTATATAGCGCCCCAAGAGAACTTAAATCTCTATTTAGGCGCTTCACATATACCTCGGGGCTCGAGCCCTATGCCCATGTGTTATTGCTATTATTCTTGAGGAGCTGCAAAAGTGAAAAACTAAGACACTACTCTAAACTATGAAAACTGAGCTTGCACTCGCACCGGTTTGAATTCGCAGTTATATGTATATTGCCGTCATTACGAAAAAGTTGTTGGTAGTATTACTGTAACAAAATCCGATATGGATATCGCCTCCGCACATCTTGTCGCAAGAAATACTCGCAGCATGGCGGCCGCTGCATTGGCCGATACTTTGCTCGGCTAATTTCGGAGGATCTCCTACGATTCCAAGAGTAGGACGATTGCGCACAGTGAGTGAACGTATTTATTGGCAGCCCAAGAGCAAAAACTGCGCTGTAGGTATGTATCCGCTTAGAGTGATCAGGCCCCACCGCTACTCTTTATGACCTCGCTTATCTGGTCTGGCATAGAGGCCCGCAAACTGCTGCGTTGTCTCTTCATCTGTGAAAAATTCCAAGGAGCCTGAATATTACTGTAAATGTTGGCTACTGATTTAGGCCGAACAACCACCTCAGCCGCTTGTCGATATCGCGCCATAGTCTTTCTATGGTGATCCGATCAGGCGACTCGCTGGGCTACTGCATCAGCACCACTCATGGGCCCGGCAGTGTGCCTCGATTCGTTATGCTATTGCCAAATATAACGACCCAAAGCAGAATATTTGGGACTTGAAATCCAACTTGATTGACAAAGGAAAACTTGAGTGAAGAAGGTTTTTTTTTTGACGAATCCGGTGTGTATATAGCATTATACGGCTTGACGTAGACATATCGAAAGTAGCTGAAATACCAAGTGCATGGCTTGTGCTATTTCCTTGCAGAATGGCTTTTAAGCAGAACCGAGTAGAGAGAAAGAAGCCTAAATCTTCACTTAAGACTAGCTGAACTCTTTGTGAAGTGCTGCTTGGTGAGAATATGTTTCGCGCGAAACTGTTAGGTCATCTAAATTATGCTACCTCGTAGATACCACGGCGGCAAGCGGCCGCTGATGATAGCACAGCTCGGTACAGAGTAAATAAATTTAAAAGAGATCCTTCAGTTCTAAGTAAAGTTCTCAAAGACTAGAGATAAATCAAGAATCTGAAGGACACACTAAATGCAAGAGTAGAAGTTTGTTCGTCTTTTCTAGCCAATGGCGACTTAATACTGACTAATACTAGCACAATAATAACCAAATGTTGCAGTCGACATGGTAGACATTTCTTCTTTAAGTAGAACTGTAAAGTTTAATGAGTAGCCCAATGGCATACGGTCCTAAAAAATAACCGCTTATCACATACTCGACTAAAGATAGCAGAATTTTTGGTAGAACCTCATTTGGCTCTGGCCACGCCCACGGTTGCTCCTATTTAAATAACTTTTATGCGAGTTTAATACGAGCGACCTGTCGGCAAGCAGACGCTAGGGCGGTCCTAGGAGAGTACCTCGGTCGAATTAAGCAACGCACTCGTTGCGGCGAGTCACTGCATCATCTCGCTACTGTTGTGTGAGCCTGCTGCTTCTGCTGTTGTAATTAGTGCAGCAGCATCCGCCACTAATGAATGCTCCACCTGCAGCAGGTGGTTGGGCAATTGACTCGCTCGGTGCAGCGTCCGGCCTTTGATGTAAGGATGTGGCCCGCCACAGACGCACTCCTCACCCCATCTGCGGCTAGTCAGCCTGCTCGTATATGTACCCGCTGAGGGAATGAAGATTGAGTCTCGTTCATCGCTCACGTCCGCGCTCGTGTCTCCGTGAGACTCCACAAGAACAGCCGCCGCCGGAGCCACGGAGTCATACAACACTACCCGACGGCCGCCGAGGCGAAGCGAAAGACTGTAAGAAGATGCACTGGCGTCTACGCGGCGATCGTGGAGAAGTCGGATGATGGGGAAGTGGTCCGCGGGCAGCGGACCGAGTACCGCCTTGGGGAGCGGACCGAGTACCGCCTCGCGAGCGGACCGAGTACCGCCTCGCGAGTGGAGACTGCGGCTGCTCGAAAAGCGAAGATCTAATGCGACAGAGGTCAACTGAAAGTCCTACTGAAAGGCTGCCGGCATCGAGAGCCGCGGAGGCTTGGACTTCTTGCGCGAGCCGTGATGGCACACCTGGTAAGGCGGTTGCTTTCGCGACGTCGGTCCCGAGGTCGTGGGTGCGATTCCTGCGGTGGGCCATCCTTTATCGCCACTGCAAGCGGTGGTGATAGCCGTAAAGGCTCTTCTGTCGCTATACAAAACGAGACTGTTTAATCAGCTAGGATTTATTTATTTATTTTATTTATTTTTGGGGCGAAGAGTTGGACGAGCGGCGGCGTGCAATGCAATGTCTGGCAGCTCTGCGGCGCTCGCGACAGAGAAGCCTGGCCGCAGAGTCTGCCGCCGGCTGTAAGCGCCTGATTGCACGGGCCGCAAGACCCGCAAGCAGTGAGCTACAGAAGTACAGATGGGATGTCGCGAATGCGTGGACCAGCTTGGCTGCGGTATGCTTGGCTACTACCAAGCCCGAATGTTGGCACTGGTGCGCAGCTAGGTGAAAGTAGGCGGACTTGACCGTGGAGCTGATGTGGTCACCTAGTGGAGGGTACCTTTGGAAGCGGACGCTTGGATTGCACGCAGACCCTCCGGTGTCCTATCCAAATAACGAGGACTTTTGGGCAATCACTTTCTATAACGTCTTGACTGGACGCTCCGGACTTCCACTTACTTTGCACTTTCCCGAGCTGTTTCGACCGGCATTCTTTTTATGTATACATATACATATACATATACATATATATATATATATTTATATATTTATTTATTTATTTATATATATTTATTTATATATCGCCCCGCGAGCCTACGGACGCTGCCGTCAGCCGGCCGCAGGATGGGATCGCTTCCGGCTTCTGTTTGCGCCTGCCTGGTGCTGTGGCAGCCGACGCCAAGGTCATGAAGGAAGGGTATCGGGAAAGAAATCTGCACCGCCTGCACTAGTTCCAAAGCCAGCATTGACGAACCCGGAGTGCAGAAGGGGAATTTGTCAACATGACTAATAGGGCCGCGTCTGCTCTAATTAGACGTAATGCTAGTAGCTTCCTCTGAACGCCGGTGCGCCCCGCTGGCGGGCACTGTGGGCGACCGGGCGCTCCGCCTCGGGGCTTCTCAACTTGACAGCTCCGGCGGCGCCGCCGCCGCGATCGCCACCGCTGAGGCCGCCACCGCCGAGGCCGCCACCGCGTCTGCGCGTAGCCGAGGAAGGTCGAGCGTGTGCAACGCGCGCGACGCGAGAGCTATCGAGGCCGACGATGCAGCCATCTTCCGTCGAAGTCCGAGTGCCGACGCTCTCCGCTCTGCCGCCGGGACCGAGCGCCGCGAGTGCATGTAGCGGCTTCCGCGTTCGGTCAGAACTAGGTCGCACGCGCGTCGTCCGTAATGGCGCTAGGCTCAGCCGACGCGCGGCGAGTGGCGGCGAAGCCCTGAGAATTGTAATCGCGGCAGGCGTACGTGCAGCACGCATGCGCGCAGGTATGCCGATCGTGGTAGAAAGCGGCAGCAACGAAGAAAGTACTTTAACATAAGATAAAAGTAGAGAAGTCTATTCGGCAGCGACGGAGGGCCACGGGCGTCCAGCGGTGGCCGAGACGCGTAAAGACTCTCGTGGGGCTCGCTGGCCCATTTCAAAACTAATCTCAAATGCCAAGGCCAACTGCACGGACGCCCAACCGGTTGCCCATTACGCGGCTTCTGCTTTTACGTGGCCTTAGCCAGAGATGATCGCATAATCAGTTCCATAGCTTCGGGAACCGCAAATAATGAATGCATGGCGGCCATGTCCTATGCCGATTGCTTACGCCGCCGTCGCGCAATGGCGTCGGGAGAGGGTGGCTGAGCGGCTGAAGCCATCGCTGCCAGTCTGGCGGTAGGGGCGGAGCCGGACCGATGCTGAGCGACGCCGCAGTCACTCAGCCATCCTTTGGCGGAGAGCAACGGCTTCCGTCGGAAGCCGCCCGCGGCAGCCGCGAGGACCGCCTGCGCGCCTACCGCGCTAATATGGAGAAGCTTCCAGACTCGGAGGCTCAACGGGCGGCGAGCCTTCGGCGAGCAGCTTCCGGCTGTTCGTCGAGCGGGGAAGCGAGCGCCGTCCTATTAGATTGGAGCTAGAAAAGCTGCCAGAACGGCGCGTACGGCGCGAGCGCCCCACGCGCCGCGTCGTGCGGCGGCGCGTGCGCCTTCGGGCAGTGGGCTATCCTTAATTGCCCGCTGCACAAACGGCGACGGTAGCTATATAAAGGTTATTTCGCGCCGCTATACAAATGAGGCTGCTAAATCAGCTGGACTTTACCTCGGCTTCGCCTTCGGCGCTCACGTTAGGGATCGGTTTGCAGAGTGGGACTTGGTGGTGATAGCAGTTAAGGCTCTTCTGCCGCTATGCACATGAGCTTGGCAAATCAGCCAATCCTTTCCGGCCAACTGGCGCGCTGCTGCTTCCCCTGGTATGACTCATTTCCTCGGACGTCCTCCTGATTTAGCTCTGCCCCACTTTCTCTTCGAAGCGCCAAATGAAGTCTGCTGGCAACCGGTTGCTCAAGGAAAGCAGCTAAAGCTTTGAGTGCGGCATAGTAACCATGCAAGCGTGGTAACTATAGTAACCTGTCCGCGTCGCATATCGTTGCATATCCATATAGCATATCGTCCGCTTAGTCTTCGTGGCCACGTATGGTCTCGGACGGAGGCGATACCATCCGTTGCTAGCTGGTATTAGCATTCGGTCACATCGTTTCAGGTACCTCTTGGCCGCCGCCTCACTCGTCCCAAATGAGCACTATTTGTTCATCCTTTGGCGCCACTCCTAAAAACCAGTCACCAGTCTTCCGGTAGAGGCTTCCGGGAAGGGGCCGCCAGGTCTCAGACCGCGACTCTGTAGACGCGATCGGGCAGCGCACCTTCGGCGAGCCTTCTCCAGAGATACGCGCTCGTTTTTGAATGGGTCAAAGAGGGCTGCCAGAACGCGCTCGCCTCGCTTGCACGTTCAATATTCGCTTCGGGTTTTTTCGGGTCTAAGCGGAGCGGAAGCGCATTGGAGCTTGGACTGGGGAACCAAGCACGATATGGCGGTCAGCGCCTTATTTAAGTCTCTGCTGCGGGTCCACAGTTGAATAGTTTTTAGGAAGCTAAATCGTTACTTTGAGTGGAATGACTTACGGGCGGCGCGGAGGTAGAACCTCTGCTGGGGGTGGGGAGGTTGCAGGAATAAGCTATTTCTTTTTAAAGGGCTAAAGAGCTTTTTCGCGGCTAACGTCAAAGGAAAGGCCTCGATCCCATGCCAAGCGCCTTCAAGTCGAGGTTTAGTCGAAGCCAAGGCGTAGCCGCCGCACGTAACCCCAATCGTGGCTCTCTCCCTCGACCTCGGGACCGCGACGCGAGTTACCGAGATTTCGCGACCGCGCTAGCTGAAGGCCCTGCATCTCATGAGCCCGCCGCCCGCATCCCCCCTCGGAAGGGGTGCAGGACTGACAACCACGGCTGCGCTGTCTACCAGGTGAGGGAAGTCAAGGCTCTCACTCCTCTGCATCTCGCGATTGTAGCGCGCTCGCGGCGAAGACCCTGCGCAGCTTCGGCCGTTCACCCTCCCCCCCCCCCGTACGCCGCCGCGTTCGGCGCGCCGGGCACCCAGAACGCCGACCCTCTCAAGTCGCTCTCTTCAAGCCTTCCGCCGGCGGACGCGGTCGTTGGTAGCGCGGCGGGAACTGGCACTCGCCTCTTGTGCGTCGCTCTGCAGAGAGCTCTCCGGCTCGTTGGGGGAACAGCGCGTGAGAACTGGCGGGGGGGGGGCACGTGCGGCTTTTGAATCGAATCGCGACTGCACAGCAAAACCATTTCGGTCGTCTCGCAGCATCCGTCCGCGGGGCGTGCAGTGTGGCTGTCGCTAGATATTGCACCGCCGTCGCTCCCAATTAGCGACCTCGCGTAGACATTAGAACGCGAAGAGCCGGCCGGAGGCTTCGCGACCTCTGCGGCAGCGGCCGAGCATTTCCGTCGTCGAGGAGACGCGCGCCTGGAGTCGCTAAGCGAATGCGACACCTGCCACGCAAGCTCGGTAGACACAAGCGAACATTGTAGTCCGACCGCCTCCCAGAGTCGTTCGGGGCGGCCGGCGGCTCGCCAGCCTTTCTCCCCCCGGCGCACAGCCGGGAGCTGTCGTAGCGGGCGCTTAAGAAAGGGACAGTTGCTGCTGGCGGCTGTCCGGAGGCTCGTTAGCGCCTCGAGTGAGACGATTTATGGACGAGTTGATGGCGACAGGCGCATAATCACTCGAGGCCGGCGGGCCCGTATCGCCTTACTCGTCATCGTCGCGCCTCGGCCGCCACTGGCCATTCGAATTCTCGTCGGCTGCTGGCAACGTCTCTACCGTTCTGGTTTCCGGCCCTCGATATTCGCGGCGGTGAGTGTTGTCAGCCGGCTCTTAGCCGCTGCTGGCGTGAGAGTTCGCGATCGTCGCAGAACTGGTCGTCTCAGAGCGACCGGGCGTCTTTGGAGACGCTCGGTAGCGGGCGCGCGCGCTGCGACAGCATCGCGCGCGCGCGCGCGACGCTCTCCGGTCGCGGAGTGGAAGCGTAGCGAAGTGGAAGCTCGCTCGCTCGCTCGAAGCCCTCACCAGCGGGCGAGCGCCCCGAGCGCCTCTAGCTGCGCCCCGCTGCTGCGAGCGCCCTCGAATCGAGTGCAAGCTGCGGCGGAAGTCCGACGTCGCGAAAAATGCTAGCGCGACGAAACAGCGGCCGCCGGCGGCGAGCGCTCGCCGGTGGCGACGTCGCTCGCCATCGCTAGAGCGTAGGGCAGCCGCACCTTTCCGGCATCCACCAGTGCGAGCTTCCGAGAGACCCGAGATTAAATCCGGCGAAGGGTAATGAAGCCAGCGAGAGCGGGCGCACGCACGCGATTCGCAAAATGCGGGCCGATCTTTGAGAGAGCGAGAGCGGCCGATCTGAGAGAGTGACGTGGTCGATGCTGCGACCGGCGTTTCTGCATCTTCGGGCCTGACCGCGCTTTCATCGCCCCGCAGCGACGGGCGAGCGGTCTGCAGGTGCCCGCCGCCGTCGCTCCGCACTTCGCGTCTCGTACCTGCGGGCGCGTTGGGCTCGACTAGCGACGACGCTACGCGAAGTTCGCTCATGGCTGGCCTGGGTGCAAGCAGTCTGCTGCTGCTGCAGGTCGGAGTCGCGTTTCGGCCGTAAATTGCCGTTGTCGAGTGGCCGCCGTAGTCTGCTGGAGCGGAACGTGGCGCACGCATGTGGCGTCGCATGCGGGGGTGGCTCGCCGCGGCGGCGGCGGCGGCTCAGCTGCTGCTGCACGCCGCGCATGCACGCCTGGTGGTGTTTACGCGCGGAAACCTCTAAATGTCAACAAACAGTATTGAGGAAAGTCGGTGCGAGCGCGGTGTACTCTTTCGGGCCCGGATGCACGCGCGAGCGTTTCGCGCGGAGCGGATTTTTCGCGCCCGCGCTAAAACGCTCCGGCCACGAGGCCGCTCCGAACGCGAGCGCGCACATTTTCTTCCATGGCCCGCTGCGAATACGGGCAGCGCACCTCGCGAGCGGAGCGCGCCTCGCCGCGCGGCGGAAGCCGGAAGTCCGGCTAGACGGCCGCGCTCGCTCATCCGCCCCCGGTGCGCGAAGAAGCCGCCGGCCGAGCTCGCTCTCTGGAAAGGACCGCTCGCTAGCGGTCCAAAGGCGGCCTACTAACGCCGGTCCTCTGTACGCAAAAGGGTTCCTCTACACGCGCGTCGCATGCGCTTGCGTGTACACGTTAGGCGTTCGTGCTGTACGTCGCTGAAAGCGCTGTACCGGCGTGCCCGTTGCCGCAAGACGGAGGCTGTTCAGCGCTGTCCCTCCGCTTCCAATACCAGATGTAAGCGCGCCCGCTCCTCGTGTACGCGCGCCATCTTTGTCTGCGAGCCGAGCCGGTGGGCCTTCACTATATCCGGAGCCTGCAGCGCCTGGCCCCGGCCAACGCAATCGCTCGGGCTGCATGCTTCCGCGATAGCGCGCCGCGACCTCTCTGGCTCGGAGCATTTACAGCCCGCACACTGCCGTCGCCGCGGCAGGCGGCGGCGGAGTCTCGCGCGTGTGATGTAAGGCAATGTGCGGGCGGCGCCAGCTCCAGTCCCAAGTCGCGGGCCGCAAGCCGCCGGCTGCCGCAGCCGGCGGCCGAAGCACCGAGGGCAGCTGCTTCGCCGCCGACCGCGGTAAGAAATACGCGACGGCTCAGGCGTCAGTGCGGCCGCGATTCGTCCGGTCTGCTCGGGCACGGTTTTCGGGGACGGCTGTGGGGACGGTCTCGAGAACAGTCTCTTAGGGTGCCTAGCCGCTCCAGTTCCAGGACGAACGGCTCACGCCTCGGATAGCGCGCTCCCACCAGGCAAAGGCGGCGACGGATTACCCGGCAGAAATGTAAGCGACGACTTTACTGCGCGCGCCGCCGCCCGCGCGCGATCTCGCAGAACTCTCACTGGGCGGAGAGGCGTTTGCCAATTCTAAAAGCGTTCGCAATTACGAAAGCCTGGCTGCCGAATGCCGGAGCCGACGAGCAGGACGGGCTGCGCGCTCGTCCGGTCGCGCCGCAGCACCGCGCCAGCGCCATCTGCTGACGAAGGGCCTCCTAAATTTAACGCCGAGCCGCTCGGTTCAGGGTTCAGCCGGCTGTGTCGGCGAGTGTGCGAGCGGCGGCGCCGGCCGCCGGAAGTTGGCCGCGCCACCTGCGTCGGCCGGGGCCATCTGGGGGACCGAGGGCCCTCAGCGAGGCCGCCAGCTCGGCGACGCCGCGACGCGTCCTCGTCGCGGCCTGAGCGAGAGCCGAGATCGGCTGAGAGCAGCGGCGGAAACAAAGAGCTCGCGATATGAGTATTGATGTGAGATACGCGATATGAGATACGCGATATGTGATACGCGATACGACGTTGTTCTTTTTTGTTTAGCGGAAGTAAAGAGTAACCAACGGCTGTAGTGGCTGTGCTCGTCTGCTGCCAAGTCCTCTGCCGTCTGAGGCAACTTGCAAGGGAAAAACTTCAATAACGGTCGTCCGACCTGTTTGCAGCGGAAGCAAACGTGCGCCCATCCGGCTTGCCCGCGGCGCGCGCTGATTAGCGGGCAGCCGTTGTTTTCCTGCTGCTCTTGTAGCGCGCATGACCCGCAAGCCAGGCAGCCGCGAGGGCCTCCGTCACGTGATTTGCATTTCAACAGACTTTGTTCTCTGGGCCGCGTTTACGTTTACGCGGTAAGTCTTGTCTCTGTCTTGCTTCGGTCTCCAAAGAATTGGATGATGATTAGAGGTGTAGCTAAATTATTTGAGCAACACGAGCTATTTATCAAGCATGATATTACTCACCATTCAATTGCGTTTCCCTTTGCAGCAGATGTAAAGCGCCTAGAAAGAGATTTAGTTCCCCGAGGGCGCTTTATCAAGTGCATTATTATTAAGAGTCGATGGTACGGTGCGAATCCTTGCATGAAAGGAAATAGTGCAGATAGTCGGCCAGAGCAAGAGAATGTTGGAACGTAAAAGAAAGTGACAGAACCCTGAAGCCTGCGCGGTGCTAGATGAGGAGCCAGTGCAGATCGGTGAGAGTGGGTATAATGTGGCACTTGCAATGTTCACTGCAGACAAGCCTAGCTGCTGAGTGTTGCACCTACTGTAGGCGCCATATTGCACAGGCAGGAATACGTGCGAGCGGCGAGTTATAGAGGCTTAGACGACATGTCGCAAATGCAGCATGCATCATTGGCTAAGCAAGCCTGAACTTTTGCTGCTGTGCGAAGCTGAAAGTAGGCTGACTTGACCGTGGTACTGACGCGGTCGTCTAGAGAAGGGTCACTTTTGGAAGAGGACACTCAGATTTCGTTCAGACGCTACAATAGATATTGCCGTCCAAAGCCATTTGGAGGGTAAGGTTTTCTAGTTTCTCAGTAACCCGAAGGCTTGCCGTTAGAAACTAAGGTGGTTTTATTTTCCTTCAATTTGAAAGAGGCTGCCGCCACTGTGTCAGTGCCAGCATGAAGCAGCCGCAGAATGTGCAACAACAAGACGCTAGAGTACGGCAAGCATAGTTCTCAGCAAGGCCCGTCTGTCATTTCGTTGCTCCCGTGGGCGTAGCGTTCTCAAGGACTGCGATAGGCAGCCTGCCGGTACCGACCCTGAAAGGGCATGTCGGGTCGCAGTCTGCGAGGCGGCACGCCCATTTAACCCCGAATGTTAGCCAGTGTCAACGCTCGGCACTTAAGAAAACTTTTTTTTAACACCCTTGAATGCTTTGTGTTGCTAGCGCCCATCAGCATAATGCGGCGGATACGCTATATAATGGAATGCTACATTGGTGGCCGGGTGTAGCTAACAGCCGACGCTGTTATTCGGGTAGTATTGCCCAGATGCTTTTTCTCTTTTCTCACGTGCCCCGTTTTATTGTGTAGCCACTTGGGCGCTGGTAGCGACGTACACATTTAACTGTTGGTTTGGTCCAGCCGTATAGCAATTCTACAGGTAATAGTAATGACTAGAATAATAATAACTTTCTTACACATAGCCCTAAAAGAACCGAATCTCTATACACGTTCTTAAAAACTTGACTGATCTGTGTTCGTAAGCATATCTAACTAATAGTTTCGGCATTGTTATAGAGCCATCCATTGGCCGAGCTTTAACTTGAGATCCCCTGATTGGATGCCCAGGCGTAACGTGCTTGCCGTTGCTCGCCTTTGACCATCGAGGTAGAGGGCACGAGCCTTTCGGCATGGGTAAAGCAACCAGATATAAACTCAGTTCTCCTAGGGCGCCATGCAAATGATTTAAATACTATATACTACATACCATACGTAGACTTAACATGTGCGGAGCCAATTTGCTGGAGGAAGCGGACCTCGAGCTCCCACTAGATCCACCTGAAGGCGTGCATCGGGTGGCTAAAAGTGCTAACCGTGCCGCTTCGGCCTCACTACAATTGGCTATGTGTGGCAAGGTCTATGTTTGGTCCATTGGCGTCTTACTTCTGGCTAGGCCTCTTAGAAAAACGGCCGCGCTCTGCACCGACGTGCATAAGAAACCATCACGTCCTCAACTGACCGAAAATCAAGCGAAACAGACTCACTTTCAGATACACTATGTGCGTTTGTGCGATTTGGCGGCTTACTGATCCTCAAAGCCGTTAAAGTATATGGATTTTCACTTGCGGGTGAGGGGATCACGAGTTCAACTTTCGATGGCGACAAGACATGTGCATGCGACCAAACGTCCTAACATTAGTCACGTGTATGGTATCGAGCAGCGTGCAAAAGGAAGTATCTTGCTTAGGCCGGAATGCTAAATTATAGAAGCCACTCATGGCCAACGGTTACTAAAACCTCTGGATATAAATATGCACTGGATCATGCGCAGGTGCGCAGGTCACAAAGCACACCGGAACAAAATAACAGACTTAGGGACTTAGGGACAGACTAGGGAGAAGGGAGACCTGACCGGAGCAGATGCGTCTTTAGCTAAGACTTAAAAGCTGCGCGGCCATTGTCGGTTTGGAACGTAGGCGGAAGCGAGTTCCAGAGGTGAGCTCATGCGAGCTGAAAGCTTCATCTCTAAAATATTTTCATTTAAAGCAGCCGATAGCGAGATTACTGCACGCTGAGAGGTGGGTAGTGTGAGAGCGAACAGCGGAGGAGGAGCGAGGAGGTCTAAGGTCGTAGGCTGCTGCAAGCGAGTGTGAAGCGACCGGTATGCCAGACTGAGGCTCTTGAAATCAATTTGATGTCTGATTGGGAGCCAGTGAAGCTCAGAAAGAAGTGGTGGGACGTGGCAGCTACGCCTTTGATGACACACCGGACTGGCCGTCGAGTTTTGCAACAGTTGCAGACGATTTAAAGGGCACAGGATGGGAGATCTGAATGAAGGGAAATCGATACTGCAGGATTTATGCTGGCCAATCACACTGTGAGGGTTAGGCTTTCCGTTTTCTGAGCAATGGTTGGCTTTCCCATAACTAGTAAGCTTTTTATTGCAGTTCAATTTTTTGTAGACGTTTTTCGTAGACTGCTCCGTAATGGCTCACTAGGTAAGGTGCTTGCTTTTCACAACCTTGGTCCCGAGGTCATGGGTTCGAATCCCGGTGGGCGACCCTTAATCGCCGCTGCAATTGGTTGTGATGGCCGTAAATACTCTTCTGTCGCTATACAAAGAGGCTGTTGAATCAGCTAGTCTTTTTTTAAATGATTACTGCGTGTGCAAAAGAAGTCAATATAACAGGAACGGATGCCCAGCGTGCCATTTCAAGTTAGCTACCCCCCCCAATACTTCTCGTCCTTTAAACTGAACGAACGTCCACGTTAAGCCATTGTAGATGGGACCGATTAGGTAAGGAATGTGATCGTGTCACCGTCCAAATTAAAATGTAAGTGTACACTAAAGTCGCATAGATTAGGAATCTGATCGCAGGAGTCCAGATTCTGTTGCATTTTGCTAGGCAAAGAGCAGGCTGTGAGCTGAAAGGCCAAAGCGAGGCCACGCCCGTAATGCATCGGGGCGAGAGACTTTGTACGCATTGAGGTTGTTGAACTCTGATCCCAATTGAGGGGCTTCGACTTGCGCTTGACATTGAAGATTGACACGGCTTGAAGTGTTACTGCACTTCAAAGCATTGATCTTCGCTGGGGGTTTGTAGCCTCGCATACAAATTTTAATGGCGGCCGCCGGCTTCCACGAGCGCCCGGCCGACGGGAAGCAGCCGGCGGCGAGCTGCCGAATGCATCTGCTGCTGCAGTGCGCCGTCCACAACTGCTGCGCCGCGCTCGTCCAACGTCGACGCCGCGAAGCGTCTGACACGTCTGACTGGGCCGCTGGCTGCGGCAGCGCTCCGGCCGCGAGTCGCCGATTGCTCGCGGCGCGCAGGGAGCCGGCGCCGCCGCCGCCGCGGCGCCGCCGCTTCCGCCGCCACGCTACCGATCGCGTTTGACTTTCGGAATTGGTTCGGCGAAGCCTGCGCTTTCAAGCCCTCGCCACCGAGAGCTTAAATTAACGAGAAATCACCGGCGCGCGACAAAGTGGCGCGTCTAGCTCGCGCTCGCGGCGGCGCTGCCGCAGCGAGAGGCGTCAGCCAAGAGCGGCGGTCGCACCCGCCTTCCGACGCGTCCTTTCATGTCTCCAGCAGGTACTGCCGAGGTCCTTTTAATTTTATGCGCCTCAGCGCAAATAGCCGCGGCGACACGGGATCGAATTGAATGGTCCTGCTCCGACGATGCCGGGAGCGCTGCCGAATTGCGACGTGGAGAAATTAAGTCCTAATAAGCGGGCTTAGTTCGCTAATGGTTTTCCAATTACTTATGCAGAATCGTGCTCAATCCCCCCTCCCAAGGGCTCCCATCGGCTGCGCAGTCGAAAGCTCCTGCTGCACGTGAGCGTCCGCTCCCCCGAAGCGATCTCAGCGCACCGGAAGAGGGGCGAAAGCGCTCGCGCCGGCCGGCCGGGGCGGCGACAGGCTTTGCGTGGAGACGGCGGGGCGGCGTCGGAATTAAACGGCGCGGGTGCGGTGCTAATCTCCGACCTCTGAGAGCTCTCCTTGGCACCTCGCCGCTGGCAGGGCGCTGCCGGTCTTTCAGGTAGCGTGCTAAATAGTCGAACTAGGTAGTGGCTCATCGTGCGGCGGCCAAAGCTCTTTGCCGCCTACGCTAGGGGGAGCGTTCGGCGCGAGCGGGCCAAGCGCACGCAATGGCCGCCGTTGGCGGGCGACGCCCGGAGCCTGGCCGACGTTCGTAAGCGTATTGGCTGGCGCATTCGCTAGCTTAACGGGGTTCTCTCCGCGAACGCATGCGGCGAGACCTGGAGCCGCCGGCGTCGACCGTGGCGTTTAGCCCGGCGGGACGAGAGAGAGAGAGAGAGAGAGAGAGAGAGAGAGAGAGAGAGAGAGAGAGAGAGAGAGAGAGAGAGAGAGAGAGAGAGAGAGAGAGAGAGGAGACCGAGGTAGACAGAGACAGAGGCAGAGAGAGACAAAGAGACAGACAGACAGAGAGACAGACAGACAGAGAGAGAGACACACAGAGAGAGAGAGAGAGAGAGAGAGAGAGAGAGAGAGAGAGAGAGAGAGAGAGAGAGAGAGAGAGAGAGAGACAGACAGACAGACAGACAGACAGACAGACAGACAGACAGACAGACACGAGAGAGAGAGACGGAGAGAGAGAGAGAGAGATGGTGCTTTAGCCGCACCGGGCGCGATCACGCTCCGGCTACTATTGATACAGCGTCGGTCTCGGCCTCGCTGCTGCGAATGACGCCGAAAAAAGTAAAGATTAGGTGATCAAAAAGCCTCATTTACGTAGCGGCAGAAGAGCCTCAGCGGTTATCTCCACCCCCACTTGCGGAGGGCAATAAAGGATTGCCTGCTGGGAACACGAAGCCCGACCCGGATCGTAAAGAGAGAGTGCCTTAGCTGCCAGCCCAAACCCACCGCGGCAAGGGGCTCACGGCACAAGCCGAGCGGGCTGCTCTCGGCGTGAGCTGTGAGCGCCTCGCCTTCACCGAGTCAGTGCAAATCGGCGCCTTTAGCGCTGAAAAAATACGTCGCAATGCGACGTCGACCCGTATTCTGCTCGGGCGTCTGTCTCTTGCGAAGGAACCTACGCTAGCCGAAAACCTACGCTACTCTGCCGAAAGCGTTCTGTCGGAGCTCCAGCGACGCTAGCGGCGCTGCGGCGCAGAAATCGCTTCTTTTCTCCTCGACGCAGGTCGCAGGCTTTTTCGGCTTCCGGCTCGTCGCCGCCGGGGCCTCTCAGCGAGCGCCAGCGGACGGCGACTACCCAGCGGGCGACCCGAAGAGTCACCGCCGCCACCGCCACCGCCGCCACTGCCGCCGGCCTGCGGGGCAGCCAATCGGAGCGAGGCGGAGGCCGATGCGTCAGCATGGACATCTATTCAGCGGGAGGAGGCGGAGGCTGGCTGCCTTGCTTGAGAAGGGTCGCCCCGTTCGGTCTCGGTCACTGGGCGTCGTTTCCGCCGTTCGCGACGGCCGCATTTCCCGCACCGCAGCCCTTCTACGACGACATGGGCAACAGTCAGGGCGGCGGCGGTGGTGGCGGCGGCGTCCGCCTGGTGTCCGTCAACGGGCAGCTCGTGGACGCCGGCAAGGTCGACGCGCTGGTGGCGAGCCTGCAGGACGAGCTGGCGGCCACGCGCCAGAAGGCTGAATGCCTGCGCGAGGAGCTGGAGGCGACGCGAGGCGCCCTGCGGGCGCGCGATGCCGCGCTGGATGAGCGGAGCCGCGAGAACGATAAGCTGCGATCCGTGCTGCAGCGCACCGCCGCTGCGAGACGGCCCGACATATTAGCAACCGTGCACGAGGCCGACGTGCCGCCGACCGGTCACGACGCCGTCAAGAAGAAGCAAGGCGTTTCCGGCGAGAGCTACTCAGCGACGAGCGCGCCCGCCGCGCCCGCGCACTACGAGAAAGACTTCAGGTACTCCGCCCGGCGGCGGCGGGTGCGCGATCGTCTGCGGCGGGTGCGCGATCGTCTGCGGCGGGTGCGCGATCGTCTGCGGCGGGTGCGCGATCGTCTGCGGCGGCGCGCGATCGTCTGCGGCGGCGCGCGATCGTCTGCGGCGGCGCGCGATCGTCTGCGGCGGCGCGCGATCGTCTGCGGCGAACTCGAGATCGTCTGCGCTCGCGAACTGCCTGCTCACGGCGGACGCAGTCGTCATCTCTTGTCGGCCGCGAGGCGAAGAATACGCGACCCGACCGTGCAGATAAGAAAACGCTCCGCCTAATTCGATTCGATGTCGACGCAACGTATTTAGTGCCGATCTAGCCGAGTCTCGGGGGAGATTCCTAAAGGCAAAGGCGATCGAGCGCCATCGCCGCGGCCGCCCCGGGTGACGAGTAATCGAAACCCGCGGCGGCAGCGGCGGCCTCTGCTTCGTCGCCATCGATGCTCGCGGCGGCACCCTTTTGCTTTGAGCGAAGCGCTATCGCTCCGTCGCTGGCGAAAGCTCGGTTCTCGAAGGAGCGGACCGTGCGTCGGCGCGTCGGCCGTTGTGGCTCGCCAGCGAAGGCCGCCGGCTTCCGGATCGGCCTTTCGCTCGCTGGCCGCCACTCGGCGGCGGGCGGCGGCCTTTTCGCGCCTGGTCGCCCGTCGGCGCCGGAGGCGGCGCCGGCGCCGGACGGGCTTAATCGCCCGGCAGTTATGATCCTTCCTCGCGAGCGTGTCCCCGTCGCTCTAGTTGACCCCTCCCCGCACACGAAGCTAATGCGCCAATCTTTAGCCAGCCGAAGCGGAGCGATCTTGGAGAGCCGCCGCCATCTCGAGGCAGCGGCTGCGGCAGCAGCGCTCGTCGGAACTCGCTGCTCGCCCTTCTGCGCCCGCGTCTTTTCCAGGTCGAAGCAGCTGATTAAGGATGCCATCTTGCACAACGACTACCTCAAGCATCTCGATGCCACTCAGATACGGGAAATGGTCAACTGCATGTCGGAGAGGACGTTCAGCAGCGGCGATTATATAATCAGAGAGGGAGAGCCTGGCCAGCACCTGTTCGTGACGGCCGGTGGGTGCCCGGTGCGGCTCGGCCGCCGCGAGCTCCCCTTCTTTCCTGCGTCGTCTCTTCGCACCGAGCCGCCTTTACCCGCCTCGCCCCTTCCGTCGATCCTCCGATCCGCCGATGCGACGGCGGAAGCCGGGGCTGCACGTGGAGGCTGACTGGGGCTGCCGGTGCCGCGCGTCTAATCGTTATTTTTCGTCCAGTCCGAGCGTGGAGACGACGTTAATCCGACGAAAGCCACATCCAGGGGCGGCCGCATGGGGCGATGGGTGCCCTTAGTACTTGAATGCAGGCTGTCCGCTTATGTGGGGAGCTTAAATGAAGGGGTGGCGCCTGCAACTTAGGGCTATGAGTGAGACTTGCCTCCACAGATAGAGGGACAGACAGACAGACAGACAAACAGACAGGCAGAGAGACAGAGAGAGAGAGAGAGAGAGAGAGAGAGAGAGAGAGAGAGAGAGAGAGAGAGAGAGAGAGAGAGAGAGAGAGAGAGAGAGACAGAGAGAGAGAGAGAGAGAGAGAGAGAGAGAGAGAGAGAGAGAGAGAGAGAGAGAGAGAGAGAGAGAGAGGCGGAGAGAGAGAGAGAGAGAGAGAGAGAGAGAGAGAGAGGGAGAGAGAAACAGAGAGAGACAGAGAGAGGCGGAGAGAGAAACAGAGAGAGACAGAGAGAGGCGGAGAGAGAAACAGAGAGAGACAGAGAGAGAAAGAGAGAGAGAGAGAGCGAGAGAGAGAGAGACACACAGACACAGACACACACACGCGCGCGCGCACACACACACACACACCGAGGTATTAGAGAGAGAGAGAGAGAGAGAGAGAGAGAGAGAGAGAGAGAGAGAGAGAGAGACAGACAGACAGACAGACAGACAGACAGACAGACAGACAGACAGACAGAAAGAGATACAGAGATGGGAAGGCAGACAGAGAAACAGAGACAAAGAGACAGGGAGACTGACAGGGAGAGCGAGGCATCGGCCGGGATGCTCGGTCGGAGTGCGTTCGCTCGAGGGCGTGGCGCCCGAGGACGAGCCTTCAGTAAGGTGCCCGCAAGCTAAGTCTTGCTTGGGCGATGGAGCGGGCGGTGCTTTTCGCTGCGTGCGAATTGAAGGCGCCTGGCGATTGGCTTTCGCCTTCAGACGGGGCTTACAGATGGATTGCTCTATCGCTGCCCGACGAGAGAGATTTTCCGAAGGAAGCCATTCCGAGCGCCTCAAATTATCCATTTTTAAAGCCGTCCAGCGCTTCTTCTGCTCTCGTCATTTGCTGTGTAGTTGCTCCAGATACTCCATGCGACCGGCGTTGCTGCGGTACCATTGGTCCAGCGGGCACGAGGGTAGCTTGAAACTTTCCCACATTTACGGTATGAAATTCTAGGCCTTCTCCAGGCTTTAGTATGAGTACAAAGGAAAGCTATTTCCGGCTGTATATAAACGCTGGCCAGGGGCCCCAGCACCGAAGCGAAGCGCTTAATCAAGTCGTAAGAGAGGGCTGGGGGGGGCGCTTGCTGCGAGTCACCCGAGCACCGTCCCGCGACTCAACGCCGGTACTCGACCTAGCGTCTGAAACACTTCTCTAGCCGACGGCGATTGGCTCATCTCGTCAAGATTTAGCCTCGTTCCAGCCTCGTGATATCCTCCCGGCTGCTGGGTAGGTGGAAATTAGCAGCCGGGTGTAATGTCACCTGATGCAACAGCTTCATTTTGCATAGCGGTAGAAGAGCCTTAGCGGCTATCAATACCGCTTTCGGTGGGCAGCAAAGAATTGCCCGTTGCAGGACTCAGACACATGCACACGCTAGCTGGGTCGTGGGTTTCGAGCACCTTACTCCTAGGTTAAGACCTCGGACATGTCATGGACCAGCGAAAGTATATGCCGCCTCTCAATTAAAATATAGATACTAGATTTGAGCCCGGAAGGTATGCAGGGAAAAATTTGAAAAGGAAAAGCCGCGGCAGATTCAGCAACAAGATTCAGTTCCGCTTTCGTAAGATGATTAGGATAGTGCAATTCGAATTTATCAAAACTGGTAAACACAAAGCTGAGGAGTGCAAACGTAAAACTCACAGTTTGCACACATCCTGGAACATCTGGAAGCGTATGGTAAATTGTATCGCGCCGCTCTCAAGCATGCCCGAGCGGCGGATGCAGAAAAGGCAGAACGACTTGCTCACTGCGCTGCAGCAGCGTCGCAGTCGCGCCGGCAGCAACGGGCCGCCGAGACGCGAGCGATAGAAAAAAGACTGGTTTAACTGAAATTACATAAAATTCAAATAAAAATTATTTCCCTTGCATTCTACTGTAATGCAAACACCCTGTACTCAGTTCGCCGATTAATTAATGCGTTAGCGGATGGTCAAACAACGCAAAACGAATGAGGAAAAGGATCTATACTAGTACGGAAAAAAGAGTCGTAGTGCAGATGGCGCAAGCTGCGGTAATGCCGTGGTTACCATTTGGAATACCCTTATAAGTGCATAGTTCTGTGAATTTCTAGCGCACAACGTTATGTATAATTCCTTCTTATGTAGTGATCTAGCTCGACCGTTATGTAGTAGTGACGGAATCACTAACTAGCTAAACTAGCTAATATGGGGGTTTCGATTCCGTCTCGCCTCCTATGCTCCTAAAGCCTGGATGTCCCTCCTGACCGAAATAAAATACATCACCTGACTTGAAAATATTAAAATATAAGCTCAAACCCTACATATTTCTCACAGTAATAGCTCAGTCTGTGCGACTCGTCATTAGCATGCTCAAGTATACTGTAACTGTTTAAGTTGTTACTAATCTGCATCGAGTGCCTAGAAAAAAGATACTAGTTCTCTAGCGACGATATTCGACACATTATTGTTAATATTATTATTAATTACCATTATCATCATTTGACCCTGACATCGTGGGTTAAAGTTTCGGCGGCGTTCGGTTTCTTGCTCGTCTACGAATATCGTACCTGGATTGGGTCGCCCACGATGGCTTTGGGGTAATTGGGGCGAGTCAGCGGAGTGAAGCGTAGCCTACGAGTACTATTGCCGGGCCGCCGGTTAGCGAAATGTACCCTCGCTGCGACTGAAGCCGCACTGATAACTACTGCCTCGTCACTTAAATTTGTTCATAGAGAAACCCGTCGCAGGTTCGCCGATGATAGTTCACCGAGTAATTTTACCCATCACTTTTAGCGTCACGTTGCACAATGCTCTGCCGCTATGCACCGACGTACGCTAGACGCGGGGGGGGGGGGCGGGCCGGAGGTGCGGTGTGGGTGGGGGCGGGTTAATATCCGGTGGCTCTAGCGCGGCTCGAATGCAAGATCTGCTAGTGCTGCGTCTAGGTCATCAAATCTCGTAGCTCATGCCTACTTCTTGAAAAGCGAGAGCCCGTCGAGAAGAGGTCGAAGTAGCAGCAGCAGGAGGAACGGTACGCTTGGCAGCCGAATCTCGGCAGCGGAGTGGGTGCACTGCTGCTGCACTACTTTTTTCTTCTCTTGGCAGAGGGAACTCTCGAGGTGCAGAAGGATGGCAAGACGGTGGGCACCATGTCTTTGCCCGGCGTGGCTTTCGGTGAACTGGCCATACTATACAATTGTCCCAGAACAGCGTCGGTCAAAGGTAAGGAGCATCGCTGACCGGTACTCGTGCCAGCAGCCCGTCGGCTAGGGCTCTAGCGTTACAAGCCCTAAATGGCGAGGGGGATCGAGAATGCTAAGCCATGTACAAGACGCTTTCACCAAAACTGTGCACTCTCGCCTGTTCCTTTTTGTTTAGAAGTTAGTTTGCTAAGGAGCTTGTTGCTCTTACATTTATTTTTATCTTTTTTGTCATTTTTAATGTTTTCTGTGTGATTGAAGATGGTCCTGTCTTCTGTCGCCGCGAGCAGCTCTCTGCCTGTGTACTCTCTTCGCTGAGTCATAGTAGTTCCGTCGCGGTAGACAACGCTTCACTATCTTGCCGCTTGACGGAAGTTCGCCATCTTGCCTAGTGACGCACTTTCTCGCTTTAATTAGTAGATTTCATTTTAGCAGAGACCTAGCTCCTTTAAGCTACCCTTAACGAGAGTATCTTTAGAATATGTAAAGCGTTTAGACAGAGATTGAGTTCTCTGAGGGCGCTTTATCAAGTGCATTATTATTATTTTTAATATGCAATGATTCAAATGCCGAGTACGCGCCGGCTGTGAATTCCAGGACAAACGGTAAGCAGGCCCCTTAGCAGAGTCTTGAGGTAGTTCCTGTAGCAGTCAATGTGATCGCCATGCGAGACTCGAGAGACAGGTACATCTTAAGGCCTACCAGATAGATAAAAACCTAGATGTGGCTACTTTTAAGAAGTACTCGTGTATCTCTGATTGACTTTAAGCCTGCGGCGATTTCATGCAGAATGTCAGCAAGCTCAATGTGACTGTAGCTGCTCTTGCTGACCCTCAGAGCATGCCCTGTACACGCGTACCTGAATGCCAGAAACGCGGTGAAGTTGCGATGGTGACGCGACATGACGCATTCTTTCGTCCTTACTTTTCCTTCTCGCATGAACGAACCGAACCTCGACAGGCTACAAGCTGCAGTAGCAACTAAGAGCTGCTGCTGGATGCTTGGCCTTGGATTCAAGTTTTGCATTTTCTTTCTCCTCGATCGTCGCTCTTGGCTCCGAGCGAAGTCTTGGTTGGCATCTTATCTGATTACATTTCGGCTGCCTTTGGAGCCGCCGATCTCCGCCGGAAAGCTTCGCGCGCGAGCGCCCACTATCAGAGAAGTTACTCAAACCCGCGGTCTTTATCTTAGGGCAAATGTGTAGCACGGGCGACTATGACGCGGCGTTCGAGCTAGCTCGTCCGGAGACTAGCCGGGTAGCTGCTGCCCAGCAGCAAGGGGCTCGTCCAGGATGGGTCTCTGTGCACTCGGTGATGCATTGGTGGCGAAAACACTGCCACTGTGAGGACAGCCAGCCAGCGGCAGCGTGACTGCTGAGAGGGTCGTCGTGGGTCATCGAATGGCTGCAGACGACTAGGGCGTCGGTTGGCTCTGCGATGGCCCGGAACAACCGGGTTAATTGGTTCAGATGCCCGTTCGGCGGCGCCACCGAAGCAGCCAGGCTCGGCTTATTTTTTTTTCTTCGCCACTAATCGCTGTCCAGGCTCGAGGCCAGCCTTCTGCAGCTGGAAAATAACGAAAGCTCGGTATCCTCGCTCTTATTAGGAGCCTGGAATGCATGCCTGGAATGCCTCCCAGTGGCTTCTCTGCACTTGGAACTTAACTGGGAAGTAACTGGCGGGCGCAGCGGCACAGAAGTTCACGACCTCGCTAACGCGGTAGCCGATCTGCTTCTGTCTTAGTTATTTGGATGACGGAGAAACCTCATACGCTGCTATTCGTGGTTCGTTTGCTATTCAGCTGCATTTTCTCATGTTCTCGCCCAGCGGTAGCTTTATCGCCGGATTTTGGACGCTTCTGTGCCGCAGTCAGCTCACTGTCTATGACCTCTCGAATCAGCGGCCGTACCCCTGGATCGCATTATCATTAGGATGTCTGCCCCTTGTGACCTTTTTGTTTGCCCGACCACCGTCTCGGATCGTTGCCTGGTCTCGCTTACTGTTCCTATTCGGCGGTGTGTACAGGGTGGCGTCGAGTTTATCCAGCGAGGCAACTTGAAAATCATTGACCAGTAGTAATTCTTTAGATCTGTCTGCGAGGCAGGTCCTATCTATGTGCACCCAGACTCTGCCGACAGCCTGACGGATGCAGTGAACGTGAAACTCGGGAGTGCCCGAGACGAGCACGCTCCCGTGAATTCTGTCCGTGCACAAAGTTGCGGGGATTCCTATCGATTATTCAAAAGCTTCAAAAGATGCACCGTGTTGAGAGAATTTTTTTTTTACATATTCGTGCCTCCGTAAAGCGTCCGTCAACAGCAGTTATTGAGTCGAAACCGGTGACCTTTCTTAAGAGATTTTACAGGGTTTCTGCAGGCGACGTGGCTACCTTAATAAAGTCTATTAAAAAGAGCTCGTCTCCTGAAACTCTATACCATTTCCTCTCTGGTTTTCACTGGCTGAAAAACTTGGTCCAGTCACAACTGAGATTTTTAATGAATCTTAGGATAATGTGGTTGTACCCAAATCTTTCAAATCGGCCACCGTTCGACCAATACTTAAAAAGCCTAAATTAGATTCAGAGGTCCTAGCAAACCATTGCGCAGTTTCTCAAAGAATCGCAGAAGGAATCGCAGTTTCTCTTCTTCTTTTTTTTGGTCAAAGATTCGTGAAAGTATTTTCGCTAAGCAGCTTGGAGCGTACGTTGAAAAGAATAAACTAGCAGCAGCATTTCAGTCCGCATTCAAGCGACACGGCTCTTCAGAAGATGCTTTCCTCCGTGTAACCAACGACATCCTAGGCAGCAACGATGACGGTACTTTCACTGTTCTGGCCCTGCTAGATCTATCAGCTGCGTTCGAGACTATCGATCACGATATTTATGCTCGATTGAACGACTGAGAACAACTGTCGGTCTGGCAGAAGAGACACTGGTGTGGTTCAAATCGTACTTGTCCGATCGGGTTCAATCCACGTCGTGTGTGGATGGGGCTCAGGTCTCATCCTCCAGACCAGTCACCTGTGGAGTCCCGCAAGGGTCCGTCCTCGGTCTTTTGCTGCTTTGCATTTATACTGAACCTCTGAGAAAAGTGGTTAGCTTTTATGCTGACGATACTCGTGCCTTTGTCGTTGACGACGTCGGAATCTGCTGCATGGACTGATAAACTGAATGATTGCCTTGCAACCATTCGATACTGATTGTCGGCAAATTTACTTAAACTTAACGATGAAAAAACGGAACTGCTGCCCGTAGGACAGAGACCCCGGGCGTGTGGCTGGACTCAAAGAGAATTTAGATGTCTTCTCTGACAATGGCCTAAATTTGGAAAGTTTCTTTAGGAAGACTGCCTCCACAGCTAACCACCACGTCCGATCTCTATCTAAGATTAGGGACTGTCTACCGTGGTGGCTTGCAAAAGAGCTTAAATAGCTCGCTGGTTCGGTCCAGGCTAGATAATTGCAATTCTATTTTAGCTGATCTGCCGGAATAGGCCACCAGACTACTACAGCCGGCGATGAATATGGCTGCAAGGCTAATAAACAAATCCCAGAGATTTGACCACGTGTCTTCTTTGCTGAGGGAGCTTCAATGGCTTTCGGTTTATCAACAGATACAGAGTAGAGTTTTACGCTGACCCACAAGGCCGGCCACGGCTTAGCTCATTTACACCTAGCTGAACTGCTGCATCCGTTTCAGCCCCCTCGCGCCAGCAGGTTCTTTATGGACATAAAGTAGCTATTCCACTCCTCCGCTTACAGACCGTTGGTGACAGAAGCTTTTTCTCCGCAGGTTGTAGATTGTGGAACTCACTTTCACAATTTGTGTGCAATAACATCTACTCTCCTACTGCCGACTGTGGCACATCCTTTCCATCCGTACTGAGCTGCGGCTGCCGTACTACTCACTACCTCAATTGCTCTCTCGACTCAGCTATGCGTCTCACTTTCTGTTTGTAGCCCGACATAAAGTCTGTTGGCTAACGAATGCGTACCGAAAACCACTTAGGCTTTGAGTGTTCTATAGAAAACTCTTCCGCGTAACACCCACTTTGTCTTTTCGCCTTTATGGAGTTACAGACGGAGATACATTACATTAAATTGCATTGCCTTACATTACTGCAAGTATGCCAATTCATCAAGCCAGAACATCTGTGACCACGTACGAGATATGTGACATCCATTATACAGAACACTGGAGAATTTGGCGCCTCGGCACATTTTAAAAAGTGCATAAGAATGACGGAACGGAAGGCGGAAACCTGTGTGGTACTACCTGCTTGCAGAAAGAGGTTAGTCTAGTGCATCACTTTAGTGGTTACGTCCTAAACGAGCGGTATGCAAATAGACTGAACGTGTTGCTGGAGTGCAGAATTCCTAGATACATTTCCTTCTCTTTGAGTTTTTCGAGACGGCTGATACGTAAATAAAAAAAGAGGTTTGCACCACAGGCCAGGATTGAAAGCCTTTTAGAACCTTTAAGAACCTGTCTTTAGAACAAGATTTCCAAAGTGTATCAGCCGACCGAAAGACTCGGCGCCACTGTGATCGTACACTGATCGCAGTCCTGCCTGTAAGGTGTGCGACTGAGCTCTCGTCTACCGCTGCTGTCTTGCTTAGGGCAGGAGCTTGTGGCCCTGACCTCGAGGCCCTGACACCACGGCCATGCATCCATAGCTGATGACTTCCAGAGAGCAGCGCGACACGAGCGAGCGAGCGCTAGCGCAGCAGATCGCAGGAGGAGCTGCATATGAGCAAGTGCTCGCACTAGTTGACTCGTTAGGGTAATGACGGAAAGCAGCATTCGAGAAGAATGCGCGGCAAAGAGATTAATAAAAAGAGGAGCTGGCAGAGTCAGAGGCACGAGAGCAGGCAACATCGGCTTAAGAAATATCGGGGGGGGGGAAAATTCCGCAGTTTGAGGTCTGCAAAGCAGAAGAACCTCCTGCGTTTAGCAGTCACTAGAAATTTTTTTCCTTCCACATCCAAGCTGACAATGCTTCGATTTGAGGCTTGCCGAGAGGCTCGCTATTCTATTAATGAGGCTGCTCTCAGAGTCATTCAACGATCTTCTGAAAAAAGGTCGTGATTGATACTAGCCAGCGCCGTTCTCATAGTCAGCATTACCGCCGTTCTCATAGTCAGCATTACCGCTGTAATTTGGTCGCTCACTCGAGTCGTGACAAGAGTCTAGGCTCACGGCCAAGGTAAGTTTTTTCAGTCCACGCGTGCACGCACGCGCATATCAACAAACCCGGCGTTCACATCCGTGAGCTGTCTGCGAGCCCCATTCGAGCGCCGAATGCAGACTGCAGCTGCAGCTGCCCACACCTGAGATCCTGCGTAGCAGTTAATTTACTCGCCGGGCTGCGGCTTGACCATCCGTGTATTCCACGCGCAGGCACTTTCTGTTACCCTCGCCTGCAGTGCTGCCTCTGGGCTGCGTCGGCCGCAGAAATGCGATTCGGCCAAAAGAGCCGCCGCCGCCGCCTCGGCAGCGGGGGCGGCTCCTGCCGCTCCTCAGCGGCCGCGCATGCTTGTTTTCAGCCACGGAGAACAGCCGGGTATGGGCGCTCGAGCGAAGCGTCTATCAGGCGATCAACATGAAGACCGGCCTCGAGCGGCAGGAGGAAAAGATAAACTTCCTCCGAAGGTGAGCTCGCGGCTGACCGGCGAACCGGTGGTGTGCCCGAGCGCCGGCCGGCACGCGGCCAAGCCGGCCGGCCAGCATAAGCGCGCTCGAGGCCGAGGTGGCGGGCGCCTACAGCCAGGGGCCCACCGAGTCTGATCAATAGCGTAGGCAGGCTCGGTAGCGAGGAGGACAATTTCCAGTGGCAGCCAGACGTAAATTGTTAGCTTTGGACTTTCTAATAACGAGAGGCTCTGCTACTCGGGCGCTCGCCTTGCTTTGATAAGACTTTGGGCCCCGCTCGCACGCTGCTCGGCCGGCTGCAGGCGCTGCTCCAGCCGGGCCCGGCAAGCGTCAGCTAATCGGGCGATTGCTAATTACCTTAGCTGACATTGCCTGGCTGGGGCGTATCCACATGGAGCAGCGAAGCCTGCTGGTCGGTGTACGTATGAGGTGCCGAAGTGCCCCGTGAGCAGATCTGCCGAGCTTCGTAGCCGTGCTGGCTGCGGTAGCAGCACGCAAAAGCACGAGAACAGTAATGACAGCTAAAGATGCGTACCGAAAGCCGCTTAGGCTGTGAGTTCGCTACATAAAACTCTCATAGCTATGACTTTGTGGAGTTACAGACGGAGATACACATACATTACGTTACATGGGAGAACGATGGAGCGAGAAAGAAGGCAATAACGAGTATGAGCAGAGAAAGGGAGCCTCGGAATAAAGAGCGTAATAGGGAGAGAGAGAGAGAGAGAGAGAGAGAGAGAGAGAGAGAGAGAGAGAGAGAGAGAGAGAGAGAGAGAGAACGAGAGACAGACAGACAGACAGACAGACAGACAGAGACAGACAGACAGACAGACAGACAGAGACAGAGAGAGACAGGGAGAGGCAGCGAAAGTGACAGTGTGTGAGACAGACAGAGACAGAGACAGACAGAGACAGAGACAGGCAGAGACAGGCAGAGACAGGCAGAGACAGGCAGAGACAGGCAGAGACAGGCAGAGACAGACAGAGACAGGCAGACACAGGCAGACACAGGCAGACACAGGCAGACACAGGCAGACACAGGCAGACACAGGCAGACACAGGCAGACACAGACAGACACAGACAGACACAGACAGACAGATGCTCTGTGAGCGTTTGGTCCAGCGGTTAAGGTGCTCGCACCGACCAAGGTCTGGCTGAGATCGTGGGCTCGAGCCCCGAGGCATAAGTGAAGCTCCTGAATAGAGATTAAGTTCTCTTGGGGCCCTATACAAATTAATTATTTTAAATGAATGAAAAGTAGGAAAGGTAGGGATAGAGAGATGAAGAGAGGTCGGAAGACAGGGGGAGGAGGTAGAAGAAGAGAGGGGGAAAGAAGAAGAGAGAGCGAGAGAAAGAGGTCGCATGTGCGAGTGTACATGTGAGAGTGTGTGCATGCATTCGCGCGTGTACACACTTTCATTTATGTCCACAGTGTACGCGATCAGCAACATAGCCAGGGTGAGCCGTGATAGACCAAGAAGTAAGGTGCTCAGTCTCCAAGACCGAGGCTGTGAGTTCGAATCCCGCAGTGGGCGATTCTAAATTGCCAACCGCTAGCGGTGGTGAAAGCTGTTAAGGCTCTTCTGCCGCTACACAAATGAGGCTGCTAAATCGGCTATTTTGTTTGCAGGGGGGATAATTTAGCGAGGGACACCTTGAGCTTGACTTGCAGTATACTAGTGGGCATTTTTGGTGGCTAGCAGCCAGACGAACCCTATTAGTGGGGCCAAGAGGTGGAGCCTTTAACAGTTGGTCCTCTTCTCCACATGACCGCAGCGCATGAAATTCGTCACGAGTGCGAAAGGATCAGAGCTAGGATCGGTGGCAGCATGAGCAAAAACGCTTTTGGATGTCACGTTCTAGGGGCATTGGCACTGCTGCAGCACCCGATGGGTATTTTTCCTGCCTTCTTAATTCTGTGCCGTATGACAGACTTAGCTCGGATACGTGACAACGACCGGCTTGTCGGGTATCAGCGCCAGCCTGATACCCGACACTTCGACAGAAAAATATGGACGCCTTAGTCTCTGCCCAGCTGACAAGGGGAGCCACCTGCCTGCTGCTGCTTCTAGTTTATAGGCTTTGGCTCCCTCTACGTGTGCCTTTCTCTTACTGCCGATGCCGGCCAAATTCCTACCATGTATGCACAACGTTGCGGATTCGGAAAATTTCGTCTAGCGAATGTGCAAATTCACGACACAAGCGCTTAGCTGTTAACCGTTGTCCAGGAGAAGCTTCGGTGTCGCATCAGCTCTCGAGTTTGTTCTTGATGCAATCACGGCTGGGTAGAGACTAGAGTAAGCAAAAAGCGTTTTCAGAGCAAGTATTAGTCTCGATGCGAACTTCGCGACATTCGTGGCTAAGATACGATAAAATTACTGAAAGGGTCCTGCGAGTGCTCCATTCTCAGGTTCATTAGACAAAAGCGTTAGGTTGTCCACAGGACATCAGAACAGTGAGACATGGTAAACTATATTTTGTCATTATGTCGGTAACAAGTGAACCATTCTACTGGTTGCTTCATCCTTACTACTACTGGATATAGCTAAATGAGCCAGTTTTCACCAATGCCTGCAGATCTGACAGTCAGGGCTTCGAGTTTTGGATCGTCAGTGCCAGAGAAAGCTCACAGCAGTAGTTACTGCAAGATATAGGATCAGAGCCCGGTAACGTGCTATTTTGAGTGCAGCAACATTAGTTCGTGCAGAGGGTTTTGAAGTTGATTGTTATGGCTATGCTGTTTGGTTTTTTGTCATGTATGCGGTAGCCAAGCATCAGATGCTTTCCTGTCAGATGTTTTCCTGTCAGACGATTTCCTGTCAGATGGGAGTGAAGGGAGCACGGCTGAGCTGTGGCTCTGAGATGTGGTCCGGGAGAGCTGAATGAACATCGTGTCACCTACTGCCAACCGAAGCCCTGTCCAGAGGACACAATTGCACGTCAGCCGTCTGCTTATTCAGAACCCCTAGCCTCTGAGTGCAACCGCAGCTGAATCGGGCTGCGGTTGCATGGGAGTTTGGGGAGTGATTGTGAAGCTGGCCGGCGAGGGGCTATCGGCTAATTCGAGGCTCTTAGCGACGAGAATTATTGCTGGCTAGATAAGAACTTCTCACCTTGCTGATAGTCTTTGTCCATGATTTATTGCCTGGTGATTCGCTCTTTTTATTGCCCCTGGCAGTGCTTTATACCGAGCCACAAGAGGCCAGGAGAGGCCAGCTGGCTGCTTCGGAGTGCCGAGACTTGCTGCTCCATTCAGCTCCCCTAGAATCCTCGACAGCAGAGCTCAAAACTCGATGTCGGTAGTGTCGTAGGTGACGGAGCTAGCGCAGCAGTACCGACCGAAGGTCGACCGTGCTCAAGGTGGGTGGGGCTGCTGCGTCGGTACGTCTATGGCTTCGTACTATTAATTGACTGGACCGCTGATTTTGTCAGCCATCGAACCCGAAATGGGCAACTGGTGCGACTCTCAGGCGGCACAGTGACTGAACGGTCGGTAGCCGATGAGCCTCCGAAGTGAGGCTTCATGAGGCACAGTGAGCCCAAACAGATTGCAGGCAGCATTGCACGAGCAAGCCCTGGGCCCAGCCAAGCTGGTGAGGACGAACAAGTGCAATACAGCTCTCGCTACCACGGGGGAAGTCGGTCTGGCAGCTCGAAATTGGCAAAGGCTCAGAAGACCGGAATGCAGCAATAAACCAACTCGATCTAAATATGCTGTGATGTTTGCTGGCACGGCAGCCTCATACAATCTGGTGCGGCTTCGAATTGAGCAGCTCTTCAGTGAGGCTCCGAGCCCACTGCCGGGCCAGTCGTAGATTCTAATCACCAGATAGCAATCTAACCTATTGAAACTTAAAAGCTGATTACTGCCCATCAGGAGAGTTGCATTTGCCGAGAGTAGCAGCTGCCGATTGGTCGAGCCGATTGGTGATGGACCTCAGCTAGCTGCTCTAATGAATGCTGCTGCTTCACTGCTTCCAGTGGCTCCCAAGCTTGTAGCAAATAGCTGCAGCAGCTGCGGCAGCAGCTACTGCTGCACCAGCTCAACTATTGACGATGGACTGGTAGGTGGCAACTGTGCCTGTGGCCAGCTGGAACACAAGTCTCTTGAAGGCATGCGAAAGGCAGATGTTCAGCCAACACCACCTCCCACGCAGCTTTCTTTTCAATCTCGTTCTCCCAGTGTAAGTCATCTTTCCAGCCAACTCTCCTGCTAGCTACCCTGTCTTGGATTGTCTTCAGAGCCGTCAATTGCCGTTGCTAAAGCTCACCGGCCCTGGCCACTCATCGCCCGGAGTTCGGTCGCCAGACCACCCATACTCATACCCATACCCATATCCATAAGCATACCCAAACCCACACCCATACCAATACCCATATCCACACCCACACCCACACCCATACCCACACCAATACCCAAACCCATACCCATACCCACACCTACACCCATACCCATACCCACACCCCATACCCAGATCACCTCATTCTTCGAGACCTCCCAATGCGATCCGAGGCGTTGTCTCGGATCGCATTGGGAGGCGTCTCGAAATCAGCCGGCTCTTCTTCAGCTCGAGCTCGATCGTTGTCTCGTCGACGTTAATAATGTGATAATAATGCACTCGACAAAGCACCCTCAGAGAACTCAACCTCTTTCTAGGCGCTTCACATTTGCTGCAAAGGGAAATGCAATTGAATGGTGAGTAATATCATGCTTGATAAACAACATGAATAACATGGTTAGGGATGACGTGAACAGGGTCAGCATGCAAGTGTAGTTAGTGGCAGCATGAACAGGGTCAGCACGCATAAGCACATCAAGGACGAATCACAGAGACCCTCTAAATGCTGTCCTAAATAGGTGTTTTTAAGTTCTTTTTAAATGTGACCAAGTCAGGGGATGGTCTGACGCAAGTCGGGAGGGAGTTCCAGGCTTTGGGAGCATATGAACTAAATGCACGGTCTCCAAAGGATTTGAGGTTTGTACGAGGTATTGGTGTTCATGGTGATTCGAAAGTATTTAGCAACTTCGATTAGAACTTTGAAAGCCAGTCATCTCGATCCCGATCTGATGCCCAAATCTGGTGGACCCGACCAAAACTTAGCCGAAAACGCAGCGAAAAACTCGTCTCTTGACTCCGAAAGAACTTCGGGCAGACTCGGGCGTTTGAACTTGTAAAAACAACTTTGCTGATTTAACAGCCTTCTTTGTATAGCAGCCGAAGAGGTTTATCTCCTCTCACCACCGCTTGCTGTTGGCAATAAACAATCGCCCGACTGCAGGATTTGTAACCCACGACCTCGGTCGTGAAGAGCCTGCACCTTACCTTCTGGGCTATCTCGGCCCGTTTGGGCACCCTTAAGTGGGCTTTTTATAAGGCAGGCCAATACCCAACCACGCCCACTCACTGCCAACCACAAGATCACAGATGCCACCCACGTTCACCCAGTACCAATAGCAATGGGTGGGCACAAGTATGGGTATGGGTACCCAGTTGAGGGCTCTGATTGTCTTGATCAAGCTGCACTAGCTTGCTCCCCCTCTCTCCCTCTGTCTGTCTGTCTGTTTGTCTGTCTGTCTGTCGGTCTGTCTCTCTCTCTGTCTCTCTCTCTCTCTCTCTCTGTCTGTCTGTCTCTCTCTCTGTCTGTCTGTCTCTCTCTCTCTCTCTCTCTCTCTCTCTCTCTCTCTCTCTCTCTCTGTCTGTCTGTCTCTCTCTCTCTCTCTCTCTCTCTCTCTCTCTCTCTCTCTCTCTCTCTCTGTCTCTCTCTCTGTCTCTGTCTCTCTCTCTCTCTCTCTCTCTCTCTCTCTCTCTCTCTCTCTCTCTCTCTCTCTCTCTCTCTCTCTCTCTCTCTCTCTCTCTCTCTCTCTCTCTCTCTCTCTCTCTCTCTCTGTCTCTGTCTCTGTCTCTGTCTCTCTGTCTCTCTCTCTCTCTCTCTCTCTCTCTCTGGGTTAAAACACTGACAACAGATGGCAGGCTGCTGTTTGACTTGTTAGCATCGCCAACTTGCCGAGGTCACAATTAGTAGCTACGACAAAGATTCTGCTCTCCGAGGCTAGGCCTTCGCTCTTCAAGGCAGCTCAGTGGAGGCCCCTCGGCTTCGGGCTGGTCGGGAATCAAACTGGTCGACAATGGAGCGATTGATTTGAGCTCGGGCTTCTGCTCAAGGCAATGACTCCAACAGTTGAAGTAATGGTCTGCACTCGCTTGACATCGGGGATGTTGTCGCTCGGCTAATAAGAATAGGCAAAGTTAGTTGGGCAAGGACGGAGTCTTGCACATGTTACCTAACAAATCTAGACAGATGGCTTCGCGGCTGCTGGAACAGTGGCCAACCAGCCAATCAGGCCGGACCACATGGCTTATGCCTGTGCCCAGCCCACTAGAGCTGCTGAAGTGGCTTTGACATGCCGGCTATGAGCAGCCACAGTTTTATTGCCGAGCCTGTCTTAGCTGCCACATCTGCTACTAACCGCATCGTTACGGCTAATTAGAGACGTTTGTGCTTTCCAGCCATGCATCTCTTCTTGTTATTAGTTTCTCACACTTTGAGAAAAGCAGGTTTTGTGTATTTTTCACACCTTTGGCACAGCAGCCCTACTGCGCCTAGGTAGCCGGCTCACTCCACGAGGCCGACTGGGTCTGCAGGTGGCACCAGCTACAAAACTCATCCTTCTTGTGAAAAGGCACTGCAATTTGCTGTAGCCTTTTTGTTCATTAAGCCTGTTCAGTCGGTTGAAACTTCCCTCCAGGAGCATCTCTGCAGTCTGGTCAGGTTGATGTCTGCTGTCTTAGTGGCATGGTTTATCCACATCAAATTAGCAAAAACGAAACTGAGTACACAAGGACCACGGGGTTTGTATTTATTGACCAATATCCTCGAACTTTATATTCTGAAATCCTAAACACGTATCGCAAAAACCAATCCGACCGAATTCCAAACTACTGGAGTGTTGTGTGAGTGGAGCTGAATTCACGTTTGAAAGTTCACACTGATCTGTGCAGTGTTGGCCGAGTTACGGAACTTAAAAGACATATACAGTTTTACTGTAAATAAAGCTGTTTAAAAGGCACGAGCATGTACCCCAAAAAGCTGCACACGTGTACCTCGATGTACCAAGGTTAAAAAAGTTGGGTCACAAGTGGCATATGATTGGTACATTTATTTTCAGATAATTGCTCCCGGTTTACATTCTGGTTAGACATGGTTTGCATAATCATTTATTTTACGAGTTTCTTTTATTTGGAAATCGTCTGAAGAACTTCAGATCTCAAATGTTAACATATGTGTCTTTTAAAAGTTACCCAAAGAAAATATTCGATCGTCGGCCCAATCTTCCCAGTACTCTCTCGACATTTACCACTAACTCTCTTTCTCTCCCTTCGTCCCTCCATTCGCTCTCTTTCTTTATTCTCGATTTCTATCTCTTTGGTTTCTCTCTCTCATCTCTCTCTCTCTCTCTCTCTCTCTCTCTCTCTCTCTCTCTCTCTCTCTCTCTCTCTAACATGCTGGGATTCCATACTCAGGATTGTTTGCCTACATTCCTGAATGCTTCTGGAGAGCAGACATCTTACTTTGGGGAGGGTGATGCTGAACGAAAGTAAGAGCTGTCCCACGATACTTACTCCCAAGTATGCCGGAAGGGCAAAGTAAAGGCTTCCGAAAATCGCCCACTGATGTGTGCTGAATTCTTGCGATTGTAAGATTGACTTTGAAACAGGTTGTCTGTGGCACACGGGGAAGGTGTGCAGTTGCAGTAATTAAGATAACCCCAAAGAGTATATTTCAAGAACGGAGCGCCCTGGGTAATGTCGTATTTTTACTTCATTTTTTAATGACCGTTTCTCACCTTGCTCAGGCAATGACAACACGCAGTGGTGTACTTAAGAACGATTTTAATCATTCTGTTGCGAAAACCGAAGAGCTGGCTGCTCGGATTGCTACGTTAAGGCAAACTTTGGCTGCAGCCATTGTCGCTTACCGCGCTGGACCGAAACCCGTAGGGTGAGGACTTGATATGCCATCTTCAGATATCCAGAGCTTGAGTCGCGGACGTCGTGGATATATTTTTTGATACGATGCATTCACTTTTTGCTCATTCGATGTTAGCCTTCGTATCGGCCGAAAGGCAGAGAGGAGTCGAATAAGCCCGAGCTGTGACTGTACGTCGGCACGTACTGTGTAGCAAGCACACTTGGAGCTCCGAACGAGCTAGAACGAGCAGGCATCCGTAAAACATCCGGCATCAGCTGCAGACACCAGAGCACAACCCCCCCCCCCAGATTGCCGACAGTTGCCTGTGGGGCACCTCCACCACCCGGTAGCCGGCTCACCTTGGCCTAAACTGGCCGCATTCATACCCACGGGCAGCACATCGCCAGCTGGTGTTTGTATCGTCGCCACTGGGCCATGCCATCGACTTCACAGCAGCACTGATTAGTTTTGTAAATCAGGTGCTGATGTCTTATCTTGCTCTGCCCGAGAACAGGTGGTTGGCGGACAGCAGAGTGAGATGGCAGCAGTGCGGCTCGTCTCAAGGACGAGACGCGTTGTCGAGTCTGATGAGAGGTCTAATGGTCATGAGAAGCAGCATGGGCAGAGCTTGAATTAAAGCCACCAAAAAATAGCCAGGTAGGCCACTGCAGCCGGCAATGAATATGGCTGCAAGACTAGTTGACAAATACCAGAGGTTTGACCACGTGTCTCCTTTGCTGAACGAGCTTCGATGGCTTCTGGTTGATCGACTTATACAGAGTAAAGTCCTAACGCTCACTGACAAGGCCTGCCACGGCTTGGCTCCTGCACTAGCATCATGCATAGACCGGCATGCACGGCATCATGCTTAGACCGGCATGCAAAAGCTCACGAGAAGACACTCAGGGCCGCTGGTTGGCCGAAACCCTGGCTAGTAACGCGTGCTGAATCATGTACCGCTATGGGTAAAGCAGTCGGGAAAAAGAAACCAAGTTTACCGAGGCAAGGGAAAACTGAGCGAAGCATATGCATCCTTCGAGATTTGAGTAGCACAAAGTCAAGGCAGGTGGCGACAGAATCAGCAGGCGCGTTCCAGACTTTTTGTACATACGGACTGGAGGCCCGATCACAGAAATGTTTCAACTTAGTTCGAGGAACGACGAGATCACTGGAGGCGGTGGAGCGGGTGGCACGAGAGCCCTCTAGAGGAGCAAGATCTGCTAACCAAAGCGGAGATTTTGAGGTCAGTGTGATGCTTGATTGGGAGCCAGTGACGCTCAGAAAGAAATGGTGGGATCTGGTAAAGTGACGCGAGTGACCACGGACCAGACGGGCTGCTGAGTCTGGCCGGAAGTCCCGGGTAGCCACGATGGCACACTAGGCAAGGCAATTGCTCTTCACGAGCTCGGGACCGAGGTCGTGGGTTCGAATCCTGCGGTGGGCGATTCCTTATTGGCGCTGCAAGCGGTGGGGATAGTCTTTGAGGATCTTCTGATACTATACAAAAGAGGCTGTTAAATCAGCGAGCTTTCTACAATTTAGTAAAGAGAATTGCATTATTCTTCGTGAGACGTCACAAAGTGTTCCTTGGATGAAAGTATGCTGCCTTAATAGTAGAGGCAATGCACTCATCTATGACAAGTCTTTTCTGAATAGCACGTCCAGATTACAAAGCAGACTTTACTGGAGTGGTGCCAGAAGAACCAATCTTGATGGTGCTATCTCCCAACTTGGGGTGACACTAGGCTTGACCATAATTATTAGGTTGGTCCCTGATGAAATTGTGCCCAGGTGGGGGTCAGAGAAATTGTGCTCAGGGGTAAGAACAATCGAGATTTGAAAGCGTGGTGAAGATTGTAGCTAGCCTTTCACCGTCTGGGAGGGGATTCTAGGACAAAGAGCCAGGCGAACGAATGACGTGACGATTGGCCGGCCTGAGAGAAATGTCGTCCCTAGCTCGAACCTCCCAGAAAAAGCAACGCTTATAAGCAAAGGAGTTCGCTAGTTAACTGTAGCCCGTGTTCGCGGCTATAGATGGAGCACCAAAGCAAAGCTAATCCAAAGAATGGTCACTCGCTCGAGGAGCCACTAGTTCTTTCCCGGTACTAAGCCGTCGGAGGCACTGAGGAACGCTGGCTGTTAATTTAATGGCCGAAATGTGGACCCGGGGTATGGCTCGATATAGGCGAGGAACTTATCTGAAGGTGGAGCGAGTGGCCAACGAGTCGCCGACGTCCTCGTCGACGCTCGACAGCAGCAGCCGAGTAGCACCTGCGGTTCGGCTAACGCTAATAGCAAATATTTGTCGAGCTGAAGACTCTTTGATGTTTTTATCTTTTCTGGCTGGATGGCGGTACGGTACTGTCTAATGCCAACGAAAAGCTCATGCAGGGCAGCCGCTGGTGCAGCAGGCATCTCGACCAGAGTCCGGCTGCCTGCGGTCGCCACATATTGATCCGATTGGGTCAGGCCCGAGGCTGCCTAGAGCTGCCGGTCCAATCAGAGCCGCCGACCGATATTCTTGTGCTCGATGTTGGGAGTAATAATAACAATGATAGTGACGTATGTACTTCGCCCTAAGAGAAGTAAACCTCCTGCTTGGCAATTTGCATGTGCTGGAAAGGAAGTCGTGTCGATTGGTTAGTGATAACATGCACCGTGTGAGCACCCACAAGTTTCTCGCCACAGTTAACTCTAGCAGTTAACTCTAGCGGCACTGAGTTGGAGCTAAGACTGTCTCGTACACGAGCTGTGTTGTTCAGTGGCTATCGACAGCCTTTCCAGTAACCGACCTGTTTTGTATTTGTCTTCAACCTGGCTGCGTCAGAATAGTGTCTGCAATCACCCGGGTCACGATTACTTTCTCAGCTTTGCTTTCTTACTTGCTCGAAGTCCGTTCTTTCTTTTACAATTGGTTTCGCCTCACTCTTCCTCCACTCTCCCTCTCTCTCTCTCTCTCTCTTCTCTTTTATCTTTATGCCTTCTTTCTGAGATGTCAGGAGACTTTGGGCTGTTCTTGTCAGCCACGATGTTGATGAGCTTCCTTCCTGCATCTCTTGCTCTTTGCCTCTCTCCATCGCTGCCTTACTTCCTTACGCCGGCACTAGCAGTTTACAAGGGTGCTGACCCCCCATATGTTCAGAGAGAGAGAGAGAGAGAGAGAGAGAGAGAGAGAGAGAGAGAGAGAGAGAGAGAGAGAGAGAGAGAGAGTTTATTGCAATTCCAGGGCCCAAAGAACACGTGCTCCCTTTTTATCTATCCTGCAATTATCACGTGCAAGACTGGCCGCAGTGATGCTTGCAAAGTTGTGGAGTTCGATTCTGGTACAGGTGCTTACATTTGTTTTTTTTCTGCTACTCTGTACGCTGGTGTGCAGCCACCCCCTTTTGTATATTCACCGCGTGCCACGATTTTCCATGCAGTCCATACTGTAGTTTGTGTGTAATAGAATAGATTATCATCGTATGAGCACCTTTATTTTAGTGTCCAGCTACTACAGAACCTGCCGAAAGAGAAACTATGCAAAATAGCTGACGTGCTCGAAGTGGTAAGTTAGCCAAGGCTAAAGAAAAGAAAACCTCTCTAGAGCTTAAGGCCTACAGGTACCAGTATGTATGCGCATGGTTGCTAATGCAGCAACTGCTAATAATCTATAGACGAACTAGATGGTGCTCATTCATGATGTGGCAATATTTTCACTAAGAGTAGATGGCTAAGAAGCTTGCTGGAAACCTACCGGTAACTTTTGTATTTGTCTGCTGATATATCTAATTGCCTTTGCAATAGCAGCAGTGGCAGCAGCAGCAACCGGAGCAGTAATAGTAGTAATTATGTTAATAAAGCATTTGTACAGTATTCCAAGAGAACAAAATTTCTGCCTAGGCACTTTATATATGCTGAAAAGGAAGCAGGCCATTTGGTTAGTAATAACAAGAATAGACAAGTATTGAATAGACAAGCACAGAATAGAATAAGAATGGCAAGTAAGGAATAGACAAGTATAAGCATACGTGGGACGATTTATGCTGACGGAGCAACGTCTACGTGGGAACAGGTAGGCTTTTAGCTTCCCTTTGAATGCTGTCAAATTAGGATGTCATGATGACATGATGACAGGATGTCAGAGATGACATGATGTAATGTAATGTAATGACATGATGTCAGTCGTTAGTGAGTTCTAAGCTGTAGGACCATGAAGGTACGGTCTCCAAGAGATTTAAAGTTCGTTAGAGACACAACTAAACGACCAGAGCCAGAAGGGTTGGTTGGGTGACCGGAGGCCTTACTAGGAAGTAATTCAAATAAATTAGGCCGGAGCAAGAGCTCGGAGGAACCTTAGGGTGAGTGATTGAATCTTGAACTCAACATTCTACTTGAAGGTGGCATAATGTTTCAGTTGCAACATTCCCGACAGACAAGCCAACCTTTAGTGCTATAAAAATGGAGTTCTGGAGAGCTCCGGTGTATATCTAGGGGCGACCGAATCTTTGCAATGCCACGTAGGTTAAAGTAGGTAGACTTGACTGCAGTGCTGTGATAATCTAGTAAAAGTAAATTTGGAACAGGATACCTAGATTGTGTGCTGATGCTAGTATTAAGAGACCATTTGGAAGGTTAGGCTTTTCTATTTCTTAGTCACTCTGTGTTTGCCCGTTATTAGTAGTTGGTTTTATCGGGCATTCAATTTGAGAAATGTTTGTGCCAACCAAGTGCAAATGACACCAATACCTGAGAGATAAATATATATATTATCTCATTATCATAATGTTGTATATATATATATATATATTATGATTAGGCTATTATTATGGTTAGATGGCATAAGCGACAGAATTGTGTAATAGTCAGGAGTTTGGCTCTAGATCGACGGCAGGCAGTAAAGAGGCATTCTGGGTCTCGTAAGAGTTCTCGTACACTAAGGATGATGCTTTATGCCTCTAGCCCTTCCTCACTGCCGAATAGACATCTCTACGCTATGAATGTAGACTCGGTATTTTAAGGTGCGAGTGCTCTCTGCTACTGCCGTGTTACCATAATGTCGGCATAGCGTGTATTTTTGCTGCATCTACAAGTCGCTGATCGTGCTCAAAGGCTCAGGGCTTTGCCGGCATTTGCCAAGCGTTGGCAAGGACTAGCCACAGAGCGCTGTTTTTTGGCCCTAGGACTTTAGTTCGCAAGCCATTGAACTGCATTTGTAACAGTAGCACAGTGGCTGTGATGCCTAGCCCAGATGACGGTTTGGGTTTCACCTGCAGCCGTACTGGTGACACCAGTCAGGCTGTGGTGACAGAAGATGTAGGCTCAAACTACGCCGGTCTCTAACTGCCTGCCAGGCACAGATAATGATGACTCAAAGTAAGGGGATTTAAGAAGGCGTTCTTCAAACGAGGACTTTTGGAAAGCTAGCCATCAAAAGGTAGTCAAATTTTCACTTCAAAAGTACAAGAAGCTTACCAGATGATCACAGGCCAAGGACATTCAGCTCAGCTGAATTGCATCAGCCTGATTGCATCAGGCCAGCAGCTGCCTTTTGCCTTTGCCACCGGCTCTTCTGTGTCGGGTTACAGACGTCGACGTGCTCGAAACGTCTCGACACGTCTTAGCTGCTCTCCACAGCCTCGAGTCAGAGTGAGTCATCGTCTAAAATAATGGCAGCAGCTGCCGGCTAAGGCGCCCCACCATCCGGTGATCTGGTCGGCAGTACTGGTGAAACAATTCCTTCTGCTCCTGGTCTCCTCCCATTTTTATGTTGTTTTGGCATCGAACCGTTGAATGGCTGCTTGCGTGGGGCTGGGCAGAGGTCAGAAGGCTGAGCATAGGGCAGTTTAGTTTGATATAAAATTGACATGCTTAGCCCATGGAGAGCCTGGTTCTGCTAGGCAAAACCCTGCACGGGCCTTTTCACCTGTCCAGGGAGAAAATACTGCCCTCATTTGGAGAACCCGAAGCACCGAAGTACTGAATGCTTGCTCCCCGCAAAGGGCCTCTTTAGACCTGTCTGAAAAGAATGACTGGCATCTTTAGCAGCTCCAGTGATAAGATAGGGCCAATGGAGACCAACAAGTAATACGTGTGCACATTTGACATGCCTCACCAGCTTGACTAATAAAATGAAAAAGTGGAACAGCCCTCCTCGGAAGAAACGTCTTCAAAAACTTCGAACTAAAGACAAACACCCGACGGAAGTCCTTATAGCAGTAGTGTAAGCCTCCTAGGGAAGCCTAGGCTTATCCTAACCCACCCCCTCTGCCAATGAACATGTTTCGGACATGAAAACACGGAGTGCCAATCCGTGGTATCCCAACTCGAATGTAGCTGCACAATCAATGGTCACCCATTTGTGATGAATTTGCACGGAAAGATAGATTTGTGCAAACCAGTCGTAGAATTTCATTGCCGGTTGCTTTGTTCGATGTCAGGCGAAGTGACACCTCTCTGTCCAGCACATTAGCAGGTGAGAGTTTTCATTTAGTCACAAAGAGCATTAAATATGCATAGTTTTTTCTTGGCTTGTGCTTCAGCAGACGTCATGTTAATTTCTCGGCAATGTGACTACTTTGAACTGCAGCTTTTGGTTTACGAGAGACTTAGTCATGCTTCTCTAATGAGCATATATCTCTGTATATATATATAGATATAAGTAAACACACACACACACACACACACACACACACACACACACACACACACACACGCATGCACGCACACATACACATGCACGCACACGCACACTCACGCACAGGGACGAACACGCACACATGCACACATATACCTATATACTATGTATGCACTTGTGTACTAGTCTTTATTGCTGTAGGACTTCTTCGAAGAAGGAGACTATATAATACGAGAAGGCCAAACTGGAGATACGTTTTACATAATCAGCAAAGGCAAGGTCACGGTCACGCAAAAAGTAGAGGACCACGTGGATCCACAAGAAGTCCGTGGCATGGTTACCGGGGACTATTTTGGCGAGAGAGCACTCCTGAACGAGGAACGGAGGACTGCAAACGTCATTGCGGTGGCACCTGGCGTGGAATGTCTCACACTCACCAGAGAGTATGATGGCTTTTCTTAGCACCTTTGTATTACACTAAGTAACCAATTTTACCTCAGTGTGCTTGTCGATACATGTGCAGAGTTGGTTCAAAATTAGCTTGTGAAGCAGAGAAATCTCTTTGTCTGATCATTACGGCTAACTGTGCACTATTTCTAAGTGCATGGTTTTTACAAGCAGTCACATCTTGCAATTCTGCCTAACTGTGGTGTTGCTTCTTTCAAAACAACGTAAATCTGGCCATTTGATACTTGGGCTGCTTTAGAAGGAGACGAATATACTTATAAATCAGCTATTCTGCAGTAGTTTGAGAGACAATTATAGAACTCTGGAAGCCCTTGTGACTATGACAGCTAGGCACTTATAATAGTAATACCCACTTTATATATTTAGCAATCTTATTCTACAAGGTCTGTATATATGTGTGTATGCATGCACGTGCATGTGTGAGTGTGTGTGTGTGTGTGTGTGTGTGTGTGTGTGTGTGTGTGTGTGTGTGTGTGTGTGTGTGTGTGTGTGTGTGTGTGTGTGTGTGTGTGTGTGTGTGTGTGTGTGTGTGTGTGTGTGTGTGTGTGTGTGTGTGTGTGTGGGTGTGTGTGTGTGTGTGTGTGTGTGTGTGTGTGTGTGTGTGTGTGTGTGTGTGTGTGTGTGTGTGTGTGTGTGTGTGTGTGCTGTGTGTGCTGTGTGTGCTGTGTGTGTGTGTGTGTGTGTGTGTGTGTGTGTGTGTGTGTGTGTGTGTGTGTGTGTGTGCGTGCATGCACATGTGTAATAAAGCTGCATCCGTGTTCAGTCCATGCACTCGGGACGGGATGTCTTGGCCGCTCCGAATCCACTGACAAATGGAACTCGGATATTGAACAAATGGCAGCCTGCCCGCCTTGCCGACTAGATCGTCGTTGCTGGTCTTGTTACAGCTCGTTCATCCGGCTCATTGGAGACCTCACGGAGTTCCAGCTGCGCGACTATGGAGACGAGGCACGAAAAGCGGAGAGGTACAAGCACACTGCCTTGACCCTGGGAGGCCGTGGCAGCCCTCTTGGCTGCCTTGCTATGAGTGCTGTTTCTGCATGTCCCTGCGTGGCTTCGAAAAGCCCTGGCTGCCTGTTCACACTGCGTGTCTATAGTAATGCATCCTGCTCCTCGAGGTAGCGCACGGCGCCCCCTCTGTGGCACGGGCGTTCGTGGACGACTTGTCGTTGGCTCCGAGCTCCGAGTTTTCAAATTCCTCTCAAAAGCAGAGAATGATTACACCGCGGGCACCACCACAAGGTGAATGAAAATACAAGTGTTTCTCTCTTTTCCTCCCTGCCCGTGGGTGCACAAGCAAGCACACATTCATCTGTGTTTTACACTCACACATGCTCGAACGCCTGCATACATAAAACCTGCGCATGCACGCAAGCACACACACCTGCAAGCAAACGCCGGAGCTAGCAGCAACAAGGCCTCCTGCCCCCTCCACGGCTCACTATCAATGCTGCTGCCCACAAATGCTTCCACTGAAGCCTCGTTAGGTGGTCCTGATAGGTCGACGAAGCCGCATGGCTGCTCGTGGTTGGGGCTGTGACTGATCCGTGCTAATCAGCTGCTGCTGGCACTGTTCTTCTTGCCAGGCTATCACGTGCTCCTGCGTACGAAGCAGCAGCCTGCAAGGGCACGGCAGCGTATGTAAGGCGAGACCTCTCCGGGGGCCCGGGCGCGCTCGTTACGATGCCACGCATGGCATGCCTCTCCACATCCCACGACGTGTCTTATGAGTTGCCGGCACTGTCCACCATTCTGGGTTGACAGAGTACAATGCCGCCTTGCAAGCCACGTTTTCGTTTCAAGGACCGTCGCCCTGCATGCGCCTGCTCCGGTGCCTCTGCTTGCTTCGGCATCGTGCAAGCAGCTGCCTTGCATGCACGAGTTCGTTAGAGTGGCTGTCAAGTCACGTGACAGTCGGTGCACCCAGCTATGCTGCAGCTCTCTTTAGGATGTACGGTCTGGCTAAGCTGTTCACCTAGTTGGCATCACTTCCCAAAAACAGCTCTGTGAGCTCCAGCTATCGGGCTCGTGCAGCTGAGCTTGAGTACGGATCTCTAGGCACAGAGCAGCGCTTGCCTTCCTTCCTAACGCGTCCTAAATGGTGCCACTTCTACCAGCCATGAAGGGGAGGACGTCGGTTTCAATTTGATCTTGTTCCATTAAATCGCAGGCGATAAATGTAAATATGGCTAAGTCAGAGCGTGCACACGCCATTGGCCCCCAATCTTCTCACTTCAGTGTGTAACTAAGAGTTACTCTTTGCAGCTGTGGTACTACCATACAACTCCTGCTGTCGATTCAGCCATCGATTTGCACTCAGACTAGATTTTTATAAAACTAGTTTTACTGCCATCCTTGGTTTAGCCCAGGGGTTAAAGTGCTCACCTTTGATGACCGAGGGCGAAGTGCTCTATTTGACGACCGAAGTCGTGGGCTCGAGCTCTTCGGCATTAAATACACACACACAGCACACACACACACACACACACACACACACACACACACACACACACACACATATCTCGACTTAGCTTTGATATAATAATATTTAGGAAATTATGAGATGTTGTAGGAGAGTTTTGCTTAACCAAGGTAAACCGAGTCACTAAATGTGAATAGGCTCCTATCTCCAGCTGCGATGAAAACCAACCAGCTAAGACAATCTCTAATTAATCGATGAACTGCCGGTTTTGAAAGTATGACCGGGTTAACAGGTAACGTATGCAGTTCAGTACAATTCGGTGAATTTCGCAAACGTCTCAGCAGTTACCGAAGGCCGGTAAGGTGTAGAGACGGGTGGTACACAATTTCAAATCTCACAGTACGATTCAGATAGGCAGAAATTACCTAAGTATTCAGTATGCTACTTAATATTCCAACTAGTTTTCTAGCGTGTGTAAGCACTGTCGGTCGATTCTATTAAAAAAAATATTGGCGTTTATTACTTCTGAGTGCAACTCGTACTATCACACACCTGGGATCACCAAGACTCGGTACTTTGCACTGCATACAACGCTCGGACCAATATGCAGGTTCAATGTCAGGCCCGGTTTTTCATTTTCTACGGACCAAGCCTTAGCATCCAGCTCGCGACCACTCATCCTTCAGCTCAGTCGCCCGTTGCCAGAAAATGGCAGTGCAATCTCCAAAGAATGTAATGGCTTTCTTTCTTACAGGCATTTAGTGAGCACTGTGCAGAAAGGGCTTCCATGCCGAGTCAGGGGGTGGATTGCAAAGTCCACTGACCTTGCAGCTGAAAACAAACTGCTTACCAAAAGTGATAACTTTGCCTAACGGCAGTAAGGAGTTAATGTGTCACTGGGGATTCTTGGTTGCAATTATTTAAGCTAGGCATTTTAAGTGAGCATGTTGTGCAGCCGTTTTTTAACTTCAATTACAGTTTGTTCCTATTAATTTAGTTTTAACATTTAGTATGACTGACGTTTGGCAGCCATCAAAGCACTAATAAGGGTTACTCACAGCTCAGCCCTATTTTCCTTTGGAATCCTGGATTCGAGAGCCCTACGCATGATTGATAGCTCGCTTTTTAACTTCTTGTGGAGTTCAATCAGAGCTTTCCATAGGATCTTCCATGGCAAAGACTTCTCGGGCTGCTACAAGCACACGTCCATCTATCCTAGCAGTATTGAAGGCTTGTGACCTGTGCACATGTGCACAAGTTAACCTCATCGTTGCTGCTAGGATGCAAAAGTTGCTTACTTGGCGAAGCAGCTTATTGAACTTAGAATCAGTCAGGAGAGTTTGGGATGACTGCCAAATGCGGATTTGCTGACACTGCTCGTAACAGTCATGCCGTGACGTCATGGCTCCGGTGCACAAGACTGCAAAACTACCGACTGGAGGCAGCCACCAGGTTTTTTTTTAAAGAGTCCATACGTCCATCAGATGCTAGCATGTGACGACCAGTGAGCGCACTCGAGCTCACTCGGCTCCACTAGAGGTGTGAAATCCACAGTGAGAGAAAGCGTCAATTTCTAAATCGGGCACTTAAGCACCGCTGCAGTGGTAGCTCTGCTCAACAGCATCAACGACAACCAAGTGTCTAGCATGGATGCAATTTCAGTTTCTAGTAACCATTCCCCGGGAGGCACTGCAAATAGTCTTTACGAGGATGCAACGTGAATGCTTTGTACCAGCGATGGAGCCAGAATTTTCCTCCAAGGGGTACCTGCAAAATCTTAACGTTGGTGCAAGATCCGAAAGATTTTCATGTAGGCAGAGCTAGAAATGCAATTGATGAAAATTGAAGTGCAAAATCAGTCTTTATTGGTCACGAGCTCGGTGGTTGCTCATCGAGTGTAATTAGGACATAATCTCGTCATTGGCGCCGGTCAGGGGGCCCAGCAGGGGTGGCCCTGGTCGCTGCCCTGCTGTTGGGGGGAGGGAGGAGGGGATGAAGACAAATGCCCCTCCTGCTCCACTCTGGCTCCACTGCTGCTTCGTCTTTGCCACTCGAGGGTCACTCGAGCCGAGGCACAACACCTCACAAACCGCTTCCTGGCTTTTCCATCGACGTAGATGCCAGCCACTGCTGCCGTCGCGGAGACTGTGGTAGCTACTTCGTGGCCACCACTGCATGCAGTCAGTATATCAGCTGGTGGGCATAGCTACTGCTACTGCTGCTATCATCTGTTGCCAGTAGCTTATTTTCTGTTTCGCCGACTCTGCTACTCGTGAATGGCTTATCACCCTGGCCAAAGCAGGCGAGAGTATGCACAGGCGACCATGCTCACAGCATCTGCTAGGAGGTAGTGGAGCAACACTTCGGGGGGGGAGGGGCTTGCTAGGCTGCTTTGGAGATCAGATCTGTGAGTGTGGACTTTTATTTCCAGGGCAACATTGTCGTTGCTGGAGTCATCGCAGGCACCGACACGTGCCGGCCTCGACTTCACTTCTATCGAACTGCAGGACTTCGAGCTAATTACGACTCTGGGTATTGGAGGCTTTGGACGCGTGGAGCTGGTAAGCTAGCTAAACTTAACTTCCTAGTGGCAGCTTGAGTTCTTCGAATGAGGCTTTAGAAGATGAAAGGATAGGAATAACTACTTTTCCTAGCACGTGACAGGTTGGAGCAACAGTGATATTAAACAGCCAATTCACGGGGTTATACGCCCACTTCTAGTTTCTGCATCTAGGTCAAGTTGCATACATGCGCACATTTGAGTTTTAATTTTTGCCCTGGTCGGAAAAGCTCACGTGCAACGACCGGGCGGACTAGCTGTCTGGGCAGTGGCCACTTTGACAATTTAATTGTAGACTTTTAACTACTATGCAGGAATGTGAAGGAATGATAGAAGTCAACACGTGAACATTCAGATGCATGTTGAAACATGCATTTCTTGCCATGTTAGCAGCTCCTGCAATCCACTTCTTCGGCATTTAGTTAGACAGAGGTCTTCACTAAGATAATGGTTTAACATAGCAAGTTTTTACTCTTACTTTCGTGTATTTCTTGAGTAGCAAGAAAATTTGCATTCCTTGTCGGAGAGCAAATGAAAATATCTTTTGACCTACACTGCTAAGCAAGCTAGCACTTTCCCGGGTTACGAGCAGCTGCTGCTCGTGATTACCCTCTTTAAATAGGTGAACTATTCTTGCTTATTTTTCTAGTATAAAATAGTAATCACGTTTTGTGCTTTTGGAATGATAGTAGTTCATTAACAAAGGTTACGAATGAAGGCATCTGTTAACACGAGACAGTCCAGAAAATACTTCATCAAGGCCAGGTATATATGCTACTTTCTGTTTGCTTTAGTAACTAGTTTTTTGCAAATCGTGAGACATCCAGCCACAGATCGGATATATACTAGGAGGTAAGGTATGTAAACAAAAGTATCTCTGGGCAAAGTTATATCCAGATATAGCGGAAATCCGAGCCCGCAGGAGTTTGATCCTTTACAAAAAAGGAGGAGGATTCGTTCGCAAGGTGATTAATGACCTTGATCAACGAAGGTCATGCTGCTCAACAATCTCTGCTATCGACAGGTGTCGTCATTACACGACAAAAGGTTACCAGCGTGTCCTCTTTCATTTCATTTCTTCCAACACACTAACGCAATCGGCAAAGCTTTTTGGCCAGCAAATCTACTAGCACTATTGCCAAATTTGACGCACGCTTAGATACAAGACAGGAGCACAATCCTGAGCCTATCCACTTTAGGTGCAGCTATCAAATGACAAGACGAAGACATTCGCTCTGAAGTGCCTAAAAAAGCAGCATGTCGTAGAAACAAAGCAGCAAGATCATGTGTACTCAGAGAAAACCATCATGATGGGCTGCTCATCGCCGTTTATTGTGAGGTAAGTTTCAGAGGCATGCTGAATTACACACAGCATTATTATTACTGCACATTTGGCCTCGCAGGAATTAATTCAGTACGAACCAAAAAGTTGTATGTACATTACTTTTCCAGAAAACGTCAAGTCCTAACAAGAGTTTAAGTTTTCTTATGGCCTTTTTTAAATTATTGGTAATATTATTATTATTATTATTATTATTGCTATTCAACTATTTATTTAAATGTCAATTTAAAACATCAGCGATGCTCATTTACTGGTTTCATTGCATTCACTAAGCAACCTAAGCTGATGACAAAGGGTCATCTGCAGAACAATACTGTAGATCAGTGTGAGCTAGTGCTAGCTAAAGGAAACTAGGAAAGAAAGAGAAAAGATGATTGCAGTTGCTACAACGAAGAGAAGTAGCAAACCCGACGGAGATTCAAAAACCACAGTAAGGAGAGAACTCCGACCATCAATGATTGCCACAGGCCTGCGTGGGGGGAATGCTAGGCATTCTGAAAAAAACATTAGCTACAAGTGACTTAATCTCTAACCTCACTCCACCCCCTCCCCGTCTAAGAAGACTACTAGCCTCAAGACCCTATACCCACTGTTCTCCTTATGCAATTATTATGACATTAGCCTCGGGTCTTGTCCCTGCACCCCTAAAAAAGGCTGTTGTTCGGCCACTGACTATGAAGGCAACGGTAGACCAGGAGAACTAAGCAAATTTCACCCAGCCCCCTACTGCTCATATCAAAGACACACTAACGAGTAGTGGCAGACAGCTAAACTCCTGTATTAAAAGTCAAACCTAACAAGTAAGTTCGTCTCAGGAGCCAATCACTACACATAGCATAGCTGTGGGTATATTACAACCTTCTTTGGAATGCAGATTTGGGTAGAGTCTCTCTTACAGTTTTGCTGTATCTTTCGGCAGCATCTGAAACTAATGATCACCAAGTTCTTCTCGAGTGCCTCCCATCTCATCTGAGCACCACTGCCACTGCACTGCACTAGTTTGAGTACTAACGATGTCAACAAGCTACAGCCATGCGATGTGCCGTTAAAGTGGGGAGGGGGTTATTACTCCGGGGATCTATGCTCAGTTCACTTCTTTTCGAAATTTATACTCTTGCTGATGTAATCGCTAAGAACAATCTAAGCTTTAGTTTTCATGCATATGACACACGGTAGTACTTGTGCTTTAATCTCTCCCTGCCTTCAAATACGTCAAACTCATGCAAGTCCCTTGCTGCATGTATTGCTGATAATTGCACTGGGTGGCAAACAACTTTCTCAAATTGAATGACGATAAAACCAGCTTACTAGTTACGGACAAACCAAGTTTGATTCCGAGATTGGAAAGCTGTAATGCTCAAAATCGATTCTGCCAGCATATCTGCCATCTCCTGTTGAATGCGCAGGAGACTTAAGTGGTCTGTTCCAAAGTGACCTTTCACTAGACGACCGCATAAGCTCCACAGCTACGCTTGCCTACTTTCAGCTTTGTAACAATGGAAAATTTTAGGCTTGCTTAGGCAGGGATACTACATGCCCAAGCATTTTTTATTTGCCATCTTGACTTCTGCAATTCACTGCTTGCAGGCCTTTCAACCTATGCAATAAGGTGCATACAATTGGTGCAAAACTCTGCAGCCATGCTGGTCTGTCAAGACTGGCTCAGTTGCTGCATTTCACCCCTTCTCTCCAACCGGCACAGACTGTTCATCAAGCATCGCATCGAATTTGTGGTTTTTTCCACTAAATTTCGGGTCCTTTCATTCTTTTGCTCCAGCCTGCTTACTTCCCAGTCAGGCTCGGCAACCTAGCACTTGCTCTTTGGACTCAAGTCAATGAGATGTACCTCGAACCAACCCCAAATCCTTTGGAGACCGTGCCTGGAACTTACTCTTGAACTTACATCACGACATTCCATGACTTCTTCAGGGCATTTAAACAAGAGTTAAAAACACACCTGTTCCTCGCTGCATTTGCTGGGTCCGTTTGAATTACCCTTTGTGTGCTTATACATGCTGACACTGCATGTTATCACTAATCATATTGACACATATTGACACTTCCTTTACAGAAATCTAAAGTGCCTAGACAGAGATTTAGTTCTCTCGGGGCGCTTTGCAAATATCATACTATTACTATTATTAATGCTGTGTGGCAGTATATATTGTAAAGCACCCTAAGAGAACCTAATCTCTATTCAGGTGCTTCAAGTATGCCACAGGGCTTGAGCCTACGACCTTGGTCGTCAAATACATTCGCCTTGACCTCGGTCGTTAAAGGCGAGCACCTCATCCACTGGGCCAAACTAGCATGGCACAACATATGTGAAACATATTCATTTGGTTAGATAGTATTAATTAGCGCAGCACATGCAATAATGTCGGCTATTGCTGGACCTTCCATACACGTGTCTGTGTATTTTTAGTTTGTACAAGACATTCAAGGACACCAAGTATGTCTACATGCTGATGGAAGTGTGCCTTGGCGGTGAACTCTGGACCATTCTGCGTGATAAGTAAGCTAGCACGTGCATGACCGACAATTGGCTATCCTAAGCCGGCACAGGCTGTAGATCATTGTCCGCTTGCTGCTGCACTTATAGGGGTGTAATATTTGAGCATTACATACGAAAGCAAACGATAACATACATGAAAAGTGCATAGGACTATGCTTTCCTGAATATAGCTTAATAATGCACGTAAGAAAAATACGACTTTACAGTTTTTAGTGGACATTGCAGTAGAGACGACTCAATTGAGGTTCTACTACTTGGTTGCAAGGAGAACATTCGGTCAAGCCCCAATTGATAAAGATAAACTGCTTGTAGGCCAATTGGCAGCGCAGTATGCAGAGCCAACCGGTGCTAACACCTTGCGCGCGCGTGTGTGTGTGTGTGTGTGTGTGTGTGTGTGTATGTGCGCGCACATGCACGTGCGCGCACGTGCACGGCTTATGCACATCAGAATTCTGAAGCTTCTGGTCTCTGCGCCTACCTGATGTCACAGCTCACTGCTCATGCCACGGATACACGAGACTGTGACCGTCACTCACTCGGCACCGCTAAGCACGGGGAATTTTGCGAGTGGCTTAATGCGATGGCAAGCAGCTAATAGCAGCAGTACGGCCGAGAGGCCTACCTACAATGCTGCCTGCCACATGCTCGTGAGAGCATTGGCTGCGCAGGAGCACTCCAGAATGGCTCTAGGCAACTATGAGCTGTTTAAGAGCTGTTCAGGGTGCTAATGGTGGCATCCGAAAATACGCCATCAAGCTCAGATGCATTGCAATAAATTGCTGGGTATGTTGCACGTGCAGGGGTCATTTCGACGACGGCACGGCACGCTTCTGTGTGGCTTGCGTCATCGTGGCATTGCAATATCTCCACATGCGAGGTGTCGTGTACAGAGACCTCAAGCCGGAAAATCTGCTGGTGTCTGCAACCGGCTACGTTAAACTGGTAAGGGCCCCCACTCACCACCTTGTGTTCCATTATTTGCAAGCAAAATATAGACTGAAGTGCATGTAGGTTAGTTATTTATGAGCCTGCTCGACTTTTGCAGGTCGACTTTGGCTTCGCAAAGCAGATAGGCTCAGCGAGGAAAACGTGGACGTTCTGTGGCACTCCGGAGTACGTGGCACCGGAAGTCATACTCAACAGAGGGCACGATCTCTCGGTGGACTTCTGGGCTCTTGGTATACTGACGTATGAGCTGTGCAGTGGCACGTAAGTAGCAGCATGGCAGCAGTACTCTCGGAGAGGCAGCTGCCGGTAGCAGCTCCTGTCAGTTCCCGAAGACGAGCCCAAAATCAAGGAATTTTTCGAACTTTATATAACGCCGGTGCTTACTGCACACACGAACGATGGGTTGGTTCTATCTTTCACAGACCCTACTTGCACTAGGTAGCTGGCTAGCAGCCATGCTCTGCATGTAGCTGAGCGCTGAGTAAGCCTGGCCGGTCGGCAGTGTCTCTGAGCTTCTTAGAACGAGCCTACGTAATGATGAGACGGCTGCAGGGGATTCCAGAGCTGGAGTTGCCATGAGTGTGCATCAATGGGCACACAGTGCAAGTACAAGCTCCAAAGCAGGGTTTGAGGAGCTCTAGATCCCTAGGGCGATCCCGAGGCCTTGGCTTTGCCGGGTTCGTCTGAAACAACTAGTGCAAAGGCCAAAATGCCGTTCTGGTAGGCACGATACCACAAACCTAGGGCACCGTCTGATTGTGCTAGAAAGCACGACAAATACAAGTTTTGTTTTAGTTTCAGCATGCTAATGCTCGCTTACTTTGTAGCATAATTATTATGTATGCCTCTAATTTTATCACGTGCTTTGCTAAAATGTCCCCTGCTCATGCTTTGAGCCCCATTCTTATGTACTCAGTACTTATGAGCAGGAGTCCTTAATACAGAGATAAAAGTAGCTTTCTCACAAGCTGCAATGCAGCCGTGCATGGTTCTATTGCGATCATAATAGACTTGATATTGATATACAGACACAGCCTACCGGCCGTACAGTCGCAGTTGCACACTATTCGTTCCTTTCCCTTTACATTGCAGGCCTCCTTTCACATCCCACGATCCGATGAAAACCTACAACCTAATACTGCGGGGCATAGATGCTCTGGACTTCTCCAGAAAGATAGGCCGGAATGCACAACTGCTTATCAAGCGTCTGTGCAGAGAAAATCCGGCAGACCGACTCGGTTGCCAGAGGAGTGGACTAATGGAAGTTAAACGGCACAAGTAAGTAGCCCACGGCATCTCCTCCCCCGCCCCGCTCCCCTCTGCTCAGCTTATAGTACTTCGGATCAGGAGCAGCAGATGTTGCCACTGCAGCAGCACCAGCAGTAACGGCAATGAAGAAGTGTAATCGCTCGCGAAAATAAGTATCGCTCGCGAAATTTGGTGCGACCATGGCCTAGAAACTCGCCACAGCCGTTAAGAAAAAGGCAATGAGAGGCTCTGTGTGTGCTTGAAGGTGGTTTCAAGGCTTCGACTGGGAAGGATTACAGAATCTCCAGCTGGCTTCGCCACTGAAACCCAAGGTAAGCCGAAAAATTGTCGCGTTGTTATCTGCGTGGTTAGCTGCAACGTCCGTTTGCTTAAATAAACAATTTTTTTGCTTATTTGTTGCACAGCCGGCTGCAGACATGCAATGAGCAGGAGGCAGAATTCGACGATGCCCTTATGCGACTTGCTGTCTTGCTCCAGATTCCAAAAGGAGCCGGGGCCGTGGAGTAAGCCCACATTGCCTGATTGCATGAGCACGATTAAAAATGAGGATTATGAGGTGGTGATTTAAAAAAAAGGATCGTCGGGACGTGGTTTAAAAAGATCACCAGGGCCTGATACTCGGCTGTGACTTTTAGCTTCAACTACAGCAAAGGGAATTATTACTACTATTGTATATTTAGCATGCGATTGTGAGAAATAGCTCGTTGTCAAATGCTGTCCTTCAACCACCGAGGCCCTATGCACATTTAAGTGCTCAAGAGGATGACATACTTTTCCTGTGGTGATGATTACCTCACTATCACCATGATCACCAAAGGGAAGGGCACTGATTTACCCCCTTGCCCTCATCCTCTGTGATTGGGAAATTGTTCTGCCTTGTGAATTCTTAGGCACTCCTAATCCACATTGATCCCAATCTAGTGCATCCCCAAGCAGTCTCCGGTTCCGAAGCCTTAGTTTCCTGTATGACACTTTATTTCTATCGTGGGCTTCCAGGTTCCTTTCATCCACGTTTTATGCTTGCTGGTGGAGAACATTTGGCCCAAACACTGCATATTTTCAAAAGCTCCCTCAATGATAATGTTGCGATTCCCGAGCTATTTAAGTTGGTTTTCGTTCGAACCATGACCAAAAACAGCGAGTCGGACACGTTGGGCGTAATTGGTTTTGCTTTACAGATCATAGTGGAACTCGGAACCCCACAATTCTTGTGCAACAATACTTCATGTTCTCCTGCTGCAGGTTATGGCATTTCCTTTTCAGCCAATCGAACTGCTACTCCTTTGCTGCTCAGATCCTCTACGGCTTTGAGTTTGCTATAGAAATCTCAGCAGCAAAACAACCAATGAAGCTGTCTCTTTAGATTTTCCTACTTAATTTATTCTTTTTTCTTTGCCGTCTCCGTCTGTTGTTCATGCTTTGATGCACGGGTAAACATCAGGCACCAGGATTGGCAGCGGTGACAAGTTAGGTTAATGCACAAAGATTTTAGAAGTTTCCTTATTTAAACAAGTAGTGCAAAAATCATTCAGCTCTGTTATAATCCGTACTTTGGATTCTCTTTATTTCCAAAGATTCCCATATTTGGGCATTGAGCGGTATAACCCATGACCATCAAGAGCCAATGACATCAGATGCCCACGACCCAGATCGTGGGTTCTAGTCCTGGAGTGGGCAATCCTTTACTGCCCACTGCAGTCGGTGCTGATAGCCGTTAAGGCTCTTCTTCCGCTTTATAATTGCGGCCGTTAAATCAGCTAACCGTATTTATCACACAAATCGTTATAATAAGATAGTCAATGTAACCACAACTGCTTTCGCCAATTTTTACAGCGATGTGCTCTATTGGTTTCATTACGTGATGATTAGTAAATCTGCTGGGGGATAAACCCCGGGTTTTGAATGATTACTAAATCTGCTGGGAGTTAAGTCCCAGGTTTTTGATGAGGTAACTCACTACCCCTACTTATTCTCCATTGAGACGACAGACGAAAGTTAGTTTAGTGTCCCATAGACATGATAAGGGCATCGGTGAAGCACCGGCTCAATTATGTATGAAGCCAATTCGGTGTGAGACTTCCCGGCCAAAGTTCGTGTTTTGACTTGCATCCACTTTTTGATCTGAAGCACTGGTAATCTCATAAGTAGTGGCTGCACACGTGGCTTAATCTCAAGGATCAAAGAGCAGTATGGAGGGCCAATTTATCGACTAAATTGAGTGTAAGAGTAGACACCCAAATTGTGAACAAAAGACGAGTCTATTCTCTGAGCAAAAGACTAGTCTAACTATTGCGTCAAACTATCGATCATTAGTGGAAACTTACAGCTGCTCACACTCTAGGTAATCAGTGCTGCTCAGTTGCCGACTCGACGACCTCATACAGAAATTACACCCTGCTGCTACTTGGTACAGTCTCTCACAAGTGGCTACAATGCAGACTTCAAAGGTCATACATCGCCAGCCAAGAAGTCGACATTAATTCAGTCTGTTTTAGATCCCAACACTGCCCGGTAGCTTTTATTTACGGCATCGAAATGAAGGCGATAGTTTCAAGGTTTGTGTGTAGCTGCTAGGATTTTGAGGGGCATGAGAATTTAGCTTATTCTGACGTTTTTTCAAGCCCGCATACCTTTTTCTTTATTCCTTAACTGTCCTTTGTGTGCTCATGGATTCGGACAAGTTGAGAATGTTGGTACTAGCCAATTGACATGCTTCCTTTAAGGGATATGTAAAGTGCCTAGAAAAGTTGGTTCCAGTAGGAAAAAATAAGGTTTATTATACGTACTATTATAAGACCTGCCTCGGGTGTCATCTAGTCATGGTCTACATATAAAGAGTCGAGTTGGGAATGCAAGAAAGTGCTGCAACAGCAATGACGGAGATGAATCGTGTGAAACTCATTCACATACACAAGATGTCAATGAGGGTGGTGAGTTCTGCTTGCTGCTTATCCATTTACTCTTGCTCCCCTGCAGGTGTCTGGACCAACGGATTACAGCAACTTCGACAACTACGACTGTGATGACGAACTGCCTGAAGACGAATTGTCTGGATGGGACTTTGAATTCTGAAGCCATGTCGAGAAGTATTTACCGAAATATCGCAACTACTAACTGCTGTGACAGGGCCAGCCATCCCACAGCATGTGTACACTGTGTAGCACCAGGCGACTCAGCCACAACTCCTTCATGCCTTCCAGTCTGCAGCTCAACGGTGGGCTAAAACCAAACTATTTTCAGTACCTTCAACACAAGTGTCAGAAGCTATCGGCAGCATCATGCTCTCATCCCTATCTCACATAGAATGCAGCACCAGTTGCATTCTGTGCATCCAGCCGACTGACTGCGCAGCCGCTGACCGCAAGGCCGAGTCAGAAACAGTTTACGTAGCTAGCACGTATGCACAAACTTGTGTATCCACATGCGGTTGCTAATACTGGTATGCTGAGAATAAGAGACTAGAGATCAACACTGTCGTGTAAATTGGATTTTCGTGGCTCTGGGCATTTGGTACTGGCAAAACAGGGATCTGTACATTCTCTCTGCAATCTATGCATGTCACGTGCTTGCATCCATCTCAATATATAACAACTTTTGTATTCCATATACAACATATATTATTTCATCTGATGATGGATGCTCTCAGCAGTCATTTGCACTACAAAAATCCTTAAAAAGAAATATGTACCCAAGAGCGGGCACAAGTGCAACCAAGCCGGTCGTATGTGTAATGCACATCAGCAGAAAGCAGCCACGGGTAGCAGGTGGCTACGGCAGCAGGTCTCACAAGTTCACCCGACAGCATTCAAGCTATCAGTATTCTGTACTTCATCCAAAGTGTTGTCACTACCAGGCTTACACAAAGACCCTCGATTGAATCTTCTCATTTTGATTGCAGGAAGAAACTTTGCCGTACCATCCCACTCTCTACAGATGAAACCGATATGAATGCATTTCATAGGTGCCACTAAATAAACGAAATTATGTGCATAAGCTATCAGACAATAATGACGAGAATCATAGCACAGTAACCGAGATAGAAACAGAACAATTCAGCAGCAGAACAATACTAGACTGATGGTAATAGCATCTGTCTACGCTAATTCTATAAACATTACGAAAAAAAGCAAGGACCAAGATAGCAAAACTTGAACTAGGGGGCTAGAACGCACTAAGAAGCAAAGCCGGTAGCTCCCAGCTTAACAACCCAGTGACTAGAATCGAGTTTCACAATGTGCAACCTTCGGTCGCCAGATAAGGAATGCCGGAGCTAACATGAAAAGAATTGTACACCATCGGCATAATCTACGTCTAGTAAATGCACCAGCATTACATAAGTCAGGAGACACTCAATCCTACTAAGCATCTCTTGTCGAGACTCACTACTCGTGCCCGAATTTATGTCCGGGTGGCATTAGCACAACCGAGCCCAGTCCATCGCTAGCACAGCAGGCAATTCAGGGAGCAGCAACGTAACCACGAGGAACAGTGCAACACTTTTTGTCACTTACTTGAACAGCCGGAGCTCTTTGGCATGCAGAAGATCCGGCAGTTCTAAAGAAGAGAAGTGCAAGACGTCACACTCGCTTTGAGTGTGAGTACACAGGCAAGTATAAGCTTACACGTTATCACCATTATATCACTGCCTATCGCCATTATATCACCGCTTATCACCATTATATCACCGTTTATCACGATCACATGATGCTTGCCCGGCTTCCAAGGCAGACACACTGAGCACTGTATAAATGATAAAGCAGTCGACCAGGTCGCCAGTGCCACCACCAAAGATGAGTGCCGCCACACAAGAGGAAGAGCCCGGCCACAGAGCCTGAGGGGCTAATAGACAGACGGCTATTACGCCAGCTATGCGAGAGAGTGCACCTGATCAACTATGCGTCCATTCGCTTCAGTATTACGAACCTATTTACGAAAGCAATGAAGACTAATGCTAATTAGAAACCACATTTCACTTTCAACAGGCTCCTTGATCCAATTCCCATCAATTATATAAGCGATGGGCCCCCCCCCCCCCCGCCGAAAGATTGCCCTCGTTGCAGATGCCCGCTTTCCTCACTTTCTACGACAGCTGCGCTCTCAATAATTACGGAAATCGACCGCAGTCTTGGCCTCGCTGTCGGCTGACCAAGTCTCCCTCCCTCTCCCCTGCACGGTATCGTGTACCACCCTTGGCCCCTTGCTAGCTGCTGCTGCACCAATCACTCAGTAACTAGCAATCTGACGACATCCATCTTTTGCTTAACAAATACACATACCCTTGGCACCGTGCCAAAGTAGTAGTGTTTGCAAACCACACCCAGCTCCTTGCAAACTGCCAAGCACTCAGGAACGACCGAGTTGGGGTCTTTATCAGCAACGAGCCATAGCCAGCCTCCAGAATTTTGTATGTTAACTATTGCTGAAAGTCCACTGTAGAACATATGTTTTTAACATTCAGCTATGGCTCCACAATGAAAACCTTAGTACTCTCGGTTCCAAGCTTGAGTCAACTTCCAAGTCAAAAGGTATAATGCAGATGCAGTCCAAGGCTGGTTTTGACTTTGCAGCTGCCACTGAAGATTGACCTTTTGCAGCTATACAATGGCAAATGCATGCTCACTCTCATTTACAGAACTGGACGAAAGCGCCCTGAAAGTGGTGTGGCGTGTGGCATGGCTCATCAAATAGGGAGCAACTGCAGCTTGCATCTGAGACAAGCTAATCGTATTTTCTGGTATCGGCAGTTGTTTATAGCAATGGACACGAGTGAGCTTCAAGAAGATTAAAGATCACGAGGACAGTCATTCTGCACCTGATCGCGGCACCTTGCAAAACGTTTGCTGGCGACTCGAGAGAGGCTCGCCCCTATTTGCTAAGGCAGAAACACGGGAAAGAAAAGAAAAATACTTCATCAAGGCAGCCCTGGACGTATCGGGGTCTTCAGCATGGGTCACTAGAGCGTTCGCTCCCAATGCAAGAATGCAAAGCCGCGAGTTTCGGCAGGGCTTTCCGCAGGGTTGGACACGACAGCCTTGCCGAACGACTGGGCCAAGAGAGCATGCCCAGCAGCAGCAGACAGCGGCCCCTTTGTTGCACGTAAGAGTCACGTGAGCGACTGCTCCAGTGGAGCCCGCTCGGGGGTGTGCAGCAGCAGAAGGAAGAACTGCTCAGCATCACACACCGGCGATAAAACGGGGGGGGGGGGGGAGGGGAATGATCAATCGCATGCCCGGTTGCGAATGAAAAGCAAAACCGAGGACTGCCATCACGTGTGCACAACACGACGTGATGGAGAGACCGAGCTGAGAGCAGGCGCAGCGCTCCTCATTCCAGCTCGTTTCTCGAGACGAAGGGCTCTCGCAGGCGCAGCACGCTCACAAAGGCAGAATGGCAAAAAGCCGTTTACCTAAACCTATCGTGTCGTACTCGTTTCTCTCTCTCCCTACAGTCATGGTGATTGAAGACTCGCGGGCCGAGTGAGATTTGCCCGTTTTCTGCATGATCTCCTTGATTTGCACGAGCTCTTCGTCGAATCTGCGGAAGTACCTGCAAAACGACGACTCGTGAAGGCACAGCTGCCAGGCACCCGTAAGCTGATACTTGTGCATCAGTGCAATGAACCCTGTGTGCCTTCACATGAGGACTAGCAACGGCAGAGGCACGGCTGCATGTCTTATGCGACTAGAACGTGCGAACAGAGGCTTTCATCATAAGACACGTGCACAATCTAAAGGCAATTTCCACGCTTATTTTCACCAGACTCGTCCAGCTGTGTACTGTACTGCAATTATCAGGAAAGCGGTTATCTTGAGAGCTTAATGATAGTTGACAATGACCTGTTCGTGCAGATACTTTCAAAACTGGGTTGCCGTAGCTTACTCCTTGCTGACGAGGTGACAGATGCCAAAGAATAAACATGCTGGACGTAAAGTCGGAAGGGTGGGGGACGGCTAAAAAAATTGTATGAAATCTTTCTTGATTGACTTCAGAGTAAATACATGCTTAATTTTGTTTTATTTGCTGTTCTTTTTGAATAAATGTGAACCACAAGATGCAAATATATCAGTTTTCTCATAGGAAATGGGTTAACTTCAAGTTAATTTATGTCCTGGACACCTGGACACAAAAGTAAAGATTATTAGGAATAGTGGCTGGTTTCTATACTGCTGAGGTACCACAGATCAGGAAATATAACTGACTTCCAAAAACAAAAAAATTGATATAGTTTAGTCACACAAAGTAAACAAATAAGCCAATGTTACATGTAAGCAAAATTTTCTATATATTTGTAGTGCTAAAATTAAGCTATCTCACCACGATTGGCAATCACCTTACGCCGGTTGGGCAAGAACGAATTAAGCACTTCAAAGATCAGGCAGCATCATTCTCCAAAATGTCACGCACACCTAAGAAAAGTGTCTTCACATGTAATACGACCCACTACGCTGTGTCTTGTGTATCCCCTTCATCCGAGTGATGATCAATGATGAGATTCCGATCTAGAGATTGATAAGCCCACTTCACTAGTATAATAGGTCTTAAACTAAACTCGACAAAGTACTGGGCAGTTAAAGATTGCCCACTTTAGAACTATAGGCCACGATCTGGTTCGTTAAGTGCCAGCACCTTATTCCTAAGCTAAGACGACTGCGTGCAGATCGGGTGCATCTGGTCTTTTTTGTTCTTCGGTTTAATGGTTCACGGTCGAATGCCTACTACTCATGGCAAACAAGAGATCCCTGATAATTTTGCGCTCGAGTGTACATATATACAGGTGCACATATATTCATGCATTGTCCCAAGCCACATGCATTTTCATACCACTAAAGGTTAAAGTGCTTTTTAAATGTGCCAATACCAATGCAGAACTACTTGCATGCCAGCGGCTAAGGCTAAAGTGATCTGACTTTTTTGCTACTTTCACACTGGATCAAATTTAAGAACAAGAAACTACCAGAGAAATAGAAAATAAATATCAATAATCGACACAAATATGCACATAAATGCAAAGGAAGCGACTGGCATGTTAGAATGGCATCGTTTATTGCACACTGGATGCGATATCCTACATTTGTTTTCCGGCGAGCATGTCTAGACATGAATCATTCGATGTTTAACTTCTGGTATGGGCTCGAAAATTGTCAGTTTTTGCTATTCTATTCACATAAACTACAAAGCATTCTTAGTATGGGTACATATTTTTTTTTAAATTTCAGGACTGTTCAGCCTGTGATACATCTAAAATAAGCACACATAATTCAAACTTTTGAAGTATTATGAGCAAATCTACAAAACAACAGTCAGAAAAAGCAGCTGTTGAAAGAATATATGATCAGGGATACTGTTTTTGTTGCACCCTTTGCAGGTTTTCATGTTCAGCCACTGCAACTGTCTTGCTTACAAGTAAGACCGTGTTTCCACTTTCGAAGTTGTGAAAGAAGGATCCATTTCTAGTTGTCATACGAGTACCAACAAACGAAAAGACGGCACGGGATTGTAGGTTAAAAGCCAAAAGACAGCTCTTGCCGGTTCCACATTACATCTAATGAAATCGGCTACCTTCAAGCAAGTAACAGCTCTGTACAGCCTTGAACCGATTCCCTAAATATCCGTCATCAGAAGAAAACATAGGATCCTGCTTCCGGTATTCGATGAAGGATCCAGCCATATGATCTGACAGAATGCATTTTGATAACTGTGTGTGGTACTTCCTCGGCTATAATCGAGGGTTTGAAGCAATCCAAGTTGCACATGCTATATGCTAGACACCGTTCCGAACGATGCAAGAAAATCAATCAAGCTGTAATAGGAAAACCATCCAAACATGGTTTCTGATCAGCTAGGAATTAAAGAGCTAATCTCAAAGCACAGCTGTTTAATACCTTCATTTCCTTGTAGCTGCGGTATGCCGGATGCCTGCCTAGACTTTAGTAAAGTTGTATAGGTCTTTCTAATAAAAAATACAACTGAATTGTCTTTAGCTCTAACCTCACCACCAACTACTTTCATAGTTCCAAACCATGTCTGGTGCAAGGCTGCACTTGCACAAAACCTGTCTCAAACCATGACCTTCATTATAGAAGTACCCGACACCGTCGATAAGATGCATTTTTCGAGAGGGTGATACTTGGCATATCCAATAAATCTTACTTCGCCAAGTTCAGATAGAGCTACCTAGAAGTATTATACGAAAACTGCAACAGCTTCCGGGCCCATATGAAACAATCAAACATATACACTTTGCATGTTGTTTTTTTCAACATGGCTAGCAAACACAGGTGGCATCATTTGTCACAAATATTGCTTCCACATGTGAGCCCCACCTTCTGGTGGTATTTTTGGATTGGTTTCGTCAAATTCAGCAGTGCCTTAGGTTCCTATCTTGATTCGCAGCGTTCATGCGCACCCGAAGATAGACTGAGAGAGTGGAAGATGGAGACTGACAAGGAGACCAAGGATAGCGAGAGGAAGATTCAACATGCACACGTGAATGCATATCGAGTGAGAGTATGCACGTGTGCCGTGAACAGAGTATGGTGGCACACGCGATTTGCAAGAAGGCTGAGTGACAGCCAGAGCAAGATGTCGTCAAGACTGCTGCACAAGATTTCGAGAGCAGCAGCAGCCTCAATGTAGAGTTGCTAGATACCGCCAGCCCTACCCTTTTCTTGATCGGTTAGAAGAACTGGGTGAGACAACATCCAACACCTACAGCTTGCCACAAAGCGCGGTATGATGCAGTGCGGTCGGAAGCGCCATCAAGGCAAAGCACAGAAGCAGGTGTGAGCACACACTGACACACATCATGTTTGAACCACAGGGATGCTGCATTTCTATACTCATTCTTAGGTGCAAGAATTTGCAACGACACCTGTACAGTGGCTCTTCAGCAAGATATAGCCATTAAAGAACTCGGATGATAACTTAGCAGCAAACAGACAAAATATAGCTTCGAAAGGCCGCAGCGCTCGGAAGCACACACACACACACACACACACACACACCACACACACACACACACACACACACACACACACACACACACACACACACACACACACACACACACACACACACACACACACACACACACACACACACACACACACACACACACACACACACACACACACACACACACACACACACACACACACACACACACACACACACACACACACACACACACACACACCACACACACACACACACACACACACACACACACACACACACACACACACACACACACACACACACACACACACACACACGACAGCCAAACCATTAGGCTCCGCGGGGAGGGAGGAGGTGGGCAGGATGATGTGCACGGAGCAAATAAAGACAGGCCTACCTCTCTATGAGCTCGTGAAGCTCCTGACGTGTGTACGATTCCTTGGCATCTGTGGCAATGCACTGATAGAACCAAATCAGCTTGTTTGCTACAATTAAGAAACGTGAGAAAAATGGAGTAGCTGAGCAGCAATTGCCAGCAGTCAAAAACTGCAGCACTCGAGCGTGCACATGGCATCCACGGTTAGCGAGATTTTATCATTTAAGGCTGCAGTTCTTAACCTTTCTTGGCAAAGCATGAACATTCGTGTACTCACTAACAGACTCCAGCTTCAAATTCCTTTCAGCTTTTCGCCTAAAACGATTCGACAGCAAGCGAGGCTGCCTCCGACTGCCGACAACAGTAGGACGGCAAGTGGCTGCCAATGCACAGCTGCCAACACCTGACAGCCTTGCTAGACTCACATGGCCTCAGCGGGAGCCGTGGTCGGTGCAGGGGTTGTAGCTGCACCACGCATTCTAATCCGGCCAAGGATAATTCAGCAGCAGCAGCAGCAGCAGCAGCAGTACAGCCACCAGCAGTCAGCAGAGCTGCCCCTCGGAATGACTGCAATGAACTCTGTCCTGCAGTTACTAAATAGATGCAGCTGTTGCTTTAGCCGTTCGGGCCTGCAGCAGCACCAATGAACCGTCCACTGCTGCTGCTGCTTTTGCCAGTCAGTGCTTCCTGATTCCACTGCCAGCCTACTGGGCCGGGCTACCGTAGCTGAGCTGAAGGAGAGGGGGAGGTGGTCAATGACGCATGCCATCTTCTCGGAATGTCAGCTAACCAGCCACCAGTCTGCAAGGCACCAGTCCGTAGGTCAGAAGCTAATTGTGGGAGCAGCAGTTTCGACTGACATCCAACCTGCACCTATTGGGACCAAAGCTAGCGATACGGCCTACACCTATTGGGACCAAAGCTGGCGATACAGCCTGCACCTATTGGGACCTAAGATCTCACTTGAGATACTCCATTCTCCACTCTGAGCCTTCCACTAGGGGGTCACCATCCTGAGCTAACAGATGAGCTGGTCAAGAGCAACTCATCATTTCGGCCAGTTTGAGGCTCCGATCTTATTTAAGGTTTGCCTATAATCAGCAGAGAATTCTTAACAATCACTGCAGCATCCACTAGAAGGGCTTACAACGACCATTCACCAGTACCCCCACCACACCCCTTTTCTGACTTATCACTCTGACCGAGGAGGCTAGCTAAGGCAACAATCATTCTGATCGAGCAGGCTATAGCTATGGCAACAATCACTCTGATCGAGCAGGCTAGCTATGGCAACAATCATTCTGACTAAGCAGGTTAGCTATGACACCAATCACTCTGACCGAGCAGGCTAGCTATGGCAACAAGGCTAATGCACAGAAGAATGTACCTCCCCCCCTCATGCCTAAGGTCCTTACCAGTGGCTGGGTGATTCAAAGCACAACAGCAACCAACTGGTAAACTTTAAAAAAAAAAGTAAATAAAGTTGCACGTACAGCCACTGTGTATGGCTAGGTCCTCTAATGATAACAATAAAAAGAAGACGTGTATTTAGCACCTTATGTGTACTAAATCCCTTTGTAGGCACATTACAAGTGCCGGGAAGACAGCAGATCGATTGGTTAGTAATAACATGCACAATCTCAGCAAGCACAAGCACACAAAGGACAATTCATACAGATAAAGCAAAAACTGTGAGCAGATACAGCCCGTGGGCATTGGGAATTAGGCCAGGACTGAATGAACCATAATGGGCAAGAGGGGAAGTTAGCCTCACAACTAATAATGCAAAATTAGAGATTGCTTTTACAATGCCTAATGATAACCAAATCTCCACCAGGTCAGCATAGAGATTTATCCAGGCCTGGATGGGGTTTTTCCTTAGGGCAGTATGAAAGCACTTATCTTTGTATATATTATTATTATCATTATTATTACCCAGGTGCTTTAAAACTCGGTGCAAGAGAAGCAATAGGCTTGATGATGAAATACATGACATAATGCTTAGATAAGCATGCAAAAGCAAACAAGTACCATATTTTGACCAGCATGCTAAAGCCACAAGAAGACAATCAAAGCCAACGGCTAGTAGGACCCTTGGTTAGTAGCATTCACTGAATCATACATAGGTGCAGGCAAGTATGCAAAGCAGGCAGGAACAAAACAAGACAAGCTGACTGGACCGAAAAGAAAACTGAGAAGAATGCATTTTTAGCTGAGACTTAAATGATGCAGTCATTGAAAAAAAAACAATGACAGGAGCCGGAAGCCAATTTCTAGACTCTTAGTGCATAAGAACTGGTCACCAAAATATTTCAATTTGGGATAGCACACTGGCAGAGGAAGGTGCTCGGATGGGTAGGCTGGTGCAAACGAGCGAAGCGACCTGTACGCAAGAGAGAGGATCTTGACAAGCTGCTAACATTTCTATGATTTCTTGCCTCTCTAAAGGTCTAGCCTCTCCTTGGCTTCAGCCTGGCTACACCTGTGTGTCTACAGCAGTGACACGAATTACTTGCCGAAGACCTCTGTTAACCTCAGTACATCCCCAGTGCAGCTCCTCCACGCTGCCACCCCATTTAGGAGCAGTCTCTGCATTTTTTTCCACTGACTAACATTTCTAAGTAGCAACACCTACCAAGCAACAACTAGGCAAGAAATCTTTCGGTAAACCAAATATAATATATAAATATAATAAAATAACCAAATATATATATATATATATATATATATATGCAGCAACTCTGCACACTTGCATGAGGCACGGCTAAAACAGCCGACTGCTGTGCCGAAGAAGTTACGACGACCGTACACGGCTAGAGCAAGGCCAATCCATTTATCACAGATGCACTCATTTCTTTAGTCATTGTCAAGTTACTTTCTGCCCTCTTTCAGAATCTGGTTGCGAAGGATGCAAGCAATGGATTATCTATGTGATTGCTCAGCCTCAAGTTGGTACATGCATATGCAATTCCCAAGCTGACTTGACATAATAACCACAGCTTCATTTGATTTTCAATTGCATTTCCCTTTGCAGCAAATGTAAAGCGCCTAGAGAGAGATAAAGTTCTCTGAGGGCGCTTTATCAAGTGCATTATTACTATTATTATTATTATTATTGTGGCTCCCAAAAATATATCGGCATACAAGATGGGAGGAAGAGGCAAAGTTGCATGGAGCTCCTCGAAGACACAACCTCGTGCCCACTTTGCTTGAGACCACAGACCATATGCATCAAACTGTCGTTACGGCTGCCATCAAAGATAGGCTAAAATGGTTGACTGACAATACATTTCACTGCTGCCGATAACAAAGCTCTTTTTTTCAAACTATACATGTGTCATACAATGAGGAAGTTATCTTATGAAGAAACAAAGAACCAATATGCCAGTTGGTAATTCATTTGAGCTGCATTAATGCTCACTACGGCATATCGGCATGGACAGTTCTCAGGAGGATAGATAGCAAAGAAAGATCAGCAACAAGGACTCACAGCAAAGCGCTCTCACACGAAGGAAAGGCTTCGGATACACCCAACCAGTTTTCTGTGACAGATCTGTGAAGACGCTAGGCCTGCCCCAGCAGTCTATTGGTCAGCATTACAGCCACTGGACTTGTAAGGTCCTAGCTATTACTGGCCAGAGGCCTCCATCACTAGTCCTTGGCATGACTAGGACCACAACAACTGCTACATTATTGTGGATATTTGGGAGACTATATATATGTAGCATGTACAATCATCAAGTATCAATGCTAACAGTGAGTAGACAGCATAGAAGCACTGCAGGGGATGTCGTCTATCTATTTATCCCAACCAAGCATGGGATCACGCTTTGAACCTCCCCTCAGTCAGACAGCTGAGAGTTTAAATGTCCAATATACCTAAGCAACTTAACCAGCACCACTGCCTCCAGTTCACCAAAAAAGGGCAAAGGGTGAGTTAGCCAGTGACAAGTAAGCACATCTCGGGCTAGCTCCAGTAAATGACTCGAAAAGCATACCACTCACTTGGTTACAACATTCTTGTGATGTCCTAGTTTGCCGAGTGCTTTGGCCTTTCGGCTATTAGGATGGACTGCCTTGGCGACCTTTCCACCCTGAGTAATGCTCAGCTTCTGTTTCGGCTGGAAAAAAGACAATTCTGACAATTGGCAATCAATAATGTGATGGTGAGAACGACAAACTTGAGGAAGACATACAAGGCAAAGGGTTGTTGTCACATTAGTCTGGCATTACTGAAGGAAGAGTATGCTCTTGGTCACCGACTGCACACTTCCGGCCATTTGGACTCAAGGTGGGTTCAAAAACAAACTCCAGCACACCAATCATCTGATCTTCACAGATTGGAGTTAGATGGGACACCTAGCTTTACAATGATGAAACTGTTTTAATTAGGGCAAGGCTGCAAACGTCGGTCAACTTCTCACATTTCGACACTTTGTCTACTTCGAATGCGGCACCATTTTAGGTCCTAAAACCACGTTTTACGTAGACAGGTGAGCTGTTAAATTTATATCGAGGTTTACGTGAGAGCCAGATTAGGGCATATAACTAACTTACTGGTCGGGCGATTTACCCTCGGCCCACGGACACACGTAGCTAGTCTCACTCGTGTACATACCAGAAGCAGCCTGATCCTGTTCACCTACTAGACTGCTGTAATGTGAGCTTCCTTCTCTTTCCTTCCATCTTGCGGTCGGCTGCTTGCTGCCCATCCCACAGCGCAGCATGCACCTAGTGAGCACGAGGTCGTGAGCCTACGCGGCTCCATTTTTGGGTGGGACAGGTAGTTGAATTTCAATTTGACGCACTGCTTTCTTGCAGCTGCTGCCAACCTCGTACTGAGCTGCAGCAGTTTCCAACCTTGCGGCTGCTATCAAGTGAATTATTATTATTATTATTATTATTATTGGAAACTAGTATACTTCAATGGTTACCACCTCCATCAGAATCCATCATCATGCGTGACTACCTAGAGGCTGGCAGTGCCCTGGCACATTCCCGCTGACGTGTGAACATGATCCTGCTTATCTTGCATGGGGTGGGTGACCTTCAGTGCTGTATGGCGCTGAGATGGCACGATATTGAACCAGAGTATGCAGATTCGTCTGCACAACTATAGAAAAAACAAGGTCAGGCTGAGAGCTGACAATGGTGTATGCCCTATAGCAGACTGGGTGGCTAAACTCCACACAGGAGTGGGATCATTTTGCCAGATATTCATTGCAAGACTGGCAAGCTCATGCCCATGCCGAAGGAGGTGGAGGTCCTCGGTCCTCGAAGGCCAGCCTGAAGGGGGCGTGCTAAAGCAGATGGCACGGTCCGTTCAGCATGTCAACAGTGTGCCGCTCGAAGACTCTAGTCACCAAGGTAAGAAATACACTCACCTTCGTGGGTAATCCTATAAAAAGGCATACCATATAACGATGTGGGATTGTAAAAGCTAAAAGGCAGCCACTCGTAATTCGAGTACCTACCTAGTTAAGAGGAATATTTTCGCCGATCAAGTTACAATAAATACACTACAAATAACAGGTAACTGAGAAATGAAAAATCTGAAGAAACAGCTCATCTCTAAAAATCGCTAACCGTAAAACTGACCAGTCTGCTGAAACGCCAGTAGCCAAAGTTCATAACGATTCCTCAGCGTACACGCTTCAGAGATCATTTCAAAAAAGTGATGGCCGTGCGTGCATACACTCACACACACACACACACACACACACACACACACACACACACACACACACACACACACACACACACACACACACACATACACAGAGCACACACACACATACATACATACATACATACACACACACACACACACACACACACACACACACAGACACACATACACACACACACATACACACACACACACACAACACACACACAAACACACACACACAAGCACACGCACACACACACACCGGCTTCCCCAGTAGCGAGCGGTATGATCAAACTCTAAATCTCCTCCATCACAGTAGACGCAGCTTCCAGAATGATTCGCGCCTGGTGCGCATACCTTTAGATAACTAATCCACATCAGCTCGAGACACGTTCGGATTTAAAATAAATACGGCACTGAAAACTCGGTCTCCGGCGAAAAGACTCGCGGTAATATTTGTTTAGACACAATTAAATTAGCAAGATTTTAAAACTATGAACAGTAATCAAAAGTCAATACACGTTCGTAAAATCTCTAATCAGTGCACTTCACAAGATTACCAGAGCAGCAGTATGCAACTTCCATCATAAACACATTAATGAACTCATCGATAACCTACCATACTGCAGTTCAACGAGGTTGTGCAGCTGTAATACTTGACAGCGTCCGGGAACGCTCTTGTGTATTCAAGGTAGATAACTCCCTCTCTCGCATATGTAGTTGAGCAGGCTGAAACAATGCGTCGAGCACGATTCTTGTAACACGTTTTTTTGAAAGATGGGCTATGTGAGAGAACGCCGTTGAGGAAGACAACCCGCCCTTCGAACAGAGGCCGGAAGTACTACAAGAAGCGTCTCCCAGCAAACTTTCGAGGGCCAATGCGACGCTCGCGAACACAAGCGTCGCTATAGAAATGGAGTACGATCGCAAGCCGATAATAAAGTGCATAAAAAGAGTGCGCGGTCAAAATTAGTGCCAGATAGACTTGCTCTTACTTGCGTTCATCCTACCAGAAGTCTAGGCATCAAAAAGCAGCCGAGCAGCATTTAGCAGCATTTAGACGTCCTTTTCTCATGGGTGTGGTTATCTATGTCTTTATTCTAGTTATCTATATTATATGGTTATCTCGTGGGCTGACGAATCTTGATGTAAGGCAAAAGTTACTAATATCTAAATTAAATGCCACGGCTAGCCAGCAGTCTTCTAGGATTAATGCTGAGGCTATTAAGGAGCAGGAACTTAAGATTACTTATAACGTCATCAAGCTTGAGCTTTTGAATGAAAGGCTTGCTACAGCATCTCTGAGGGTCTTTCCTTTAAGACAGTGGTTCTCAACCTGTGGGTCTCGACCCCTTTGGGGTCGATTAGGAACCGATAATTTTTGTGTGATTAATCACTATGCTTTAACTATGTTCATTTGTAACAATGAAAATATATTCTGCATATCAGATATTCACATCATGATTCATTGTAGCAAATTTCCAATTTGAAGTAGCAATGAAAACAATTTTATGGTTGGGGGTTGCCACAACACAAGAACTGTATTAAAGGGTCGCGGCATTAGGAAGCTTGAGAACCACTGCTTTAAGAGGACTCTATTCCGCGCGCTTTCTCAACATAAGAAATTGCAGTAACAAGCTCATCGCATTCATCCTCGACCTTCGCTCCTCATACCACCTCAGAGTGCCATCGCCAATTAAATTCAGGGTTACCTTTGGCGCACGCACTATAAATTCGCATTTCTGAATTCTCTAAACGAGACAAGGACCAGAAAAACTACGGTCTTACGAAGTTGCCTGCAATATTGCCACTCTTGGTAAACTACAGAGAATGATCACCTGCTCGATACTCGGCACCGCTTTCCTTGCATCCCCCGCTGAAGGCCACTCTCACATATTCTGCCATTCACGCGCGTCGCCAACGACTCGGTGACTGACCGCTCTCGAGGCTTTGCCGTACCCGTCAGAACATATATAAATTCGAGCAGCCGATACGTTTTCCGGTCACCGACCACAGCAGACATAAAATGGTTTTACTCGGTGCCAAAGTCCGCGATTATAAACCTACACATTAATTCACGTAGTACGCTGCGATTCGGCTCGAACACCAAAGTGGTAATTTAAAGCACAAGCTTCATGGCCTGGCGTCGAATGCCGTACGAATACCATCCTCAATAGATCAATCGGTTTCAGCGCTGGCCCGGTAACTACGAGGTTGCAGGATCGTCTACCCGCGCCCCCACCCCCGCTCGAGGCGAAGTCTTTTTAACGGCGTTCAGTCCCAAGGCAGCGGCCTGTGGTCACTCTTTACTCTGAACTTACTAGCCTAACTCAACAACGCATAAGTACAGTCAGGTGAACTGTGCTGACCGTGCATTCAGAGCAAATTAAAATGCCCCAAATGCACAGAAAAACTCGTGCGAAATTTGTAGGTTTCGCGAGAAAATATTTTCAAGTGACTCGATGGTAATTCACTAAATGATTAACGGCAGCTTTTAAGGTAAACGTCAAAGGTTGACTCGTGAAAGTGTTTTGCGGACTGCTTTTTGGCATTATCTTGCCTCAGTTAGACATCGCATCTCAACGCATCGTCCTCTATATGAGCTTTTATCTGCGAGGTGTCACTCTGTGTAACAATTTCTGTCCGCGTCGCCAGCGACGTCTCTATGTGGCTTCGGTTTCGGTGTCAACTCCCCTCTCACTAGAAGAATGAGCTACGATCCGTAAGCTGTTGGCTAATTACATCTTTAATGGACAGCGTATGTCGTCACGCGACTTCTTACTTCTATTTTCTGCCGGAAGTCTAAATTGCATGAAAGTGACCGCATGTCAGTGCAAATAGTTGACGGTGCTATCGCACGGTAGCGTATTCACGTGGCGACGCATTTCGCAAGTGGTTTTATTATTTTGTTATTGGTCACCAGCTGCGAATACTGCATTTCTAGGGCCAAACCAAATGGTAAACAATAGCATATGCTAGGTCACTTACACTTAGTGTCGCGCGCTGTCACTTTCATCAGTCGGATTCGCGACAGCCAGCGGCAGGGCGGCTAAAAAAACAGCTCACGTTGAGAGCAAACAAGAACGCGATGAAAGCCGCAGGTCCGCCGCAAGCCTTACGAGAATGAGCTCGGCGTGCTCGGCAGCGTCCCATGAAAAGATCAAGAGATGAAGAACTCAAATGGAGCAAATGCACTCACTGGGACCCAACAAGTGTGGATTTTACTCCTTTCTCTTTCTTCAAACTGCTCTTCGCGACAAGGAATCGGTTGCAGTAATGTGGAGGCAGCGTATTGTGTAGGACTCAATCCGAACAAAGCTCTGTCTTCTAGAAGTCAGCATGGTTCATCATACCATAGCAAGGTTAGTTGTGTGCCTTTACGTTGATGCGCCAATTGAAGTAAGCTTCTCCTGCTCACCAACGCATTAATCTCTTAGTATTGCCTTATTTCAATTATACCTCTAACATTATGTCCGACGCATTTCCAAACTCGCTAAATTAAAGTAAGCAATCTGACCTCTTCTTGTACCCCAACACTTACTCTTGGCATAGAGTAGAAAGACCAGGTCGCCGCTTCGGTCTCACGCGCCGCTCTGGCGACCGCCGATAGGAGCGCGCTGGTCAGCTCTTCGATCGTTGAGCCAGTGCGCGCGCTTGCAGCCGCGGCGGTGGCGGCGGCTGCGAGCGCTGTCTGCGGTTCCACCATTATGCGGCGCTACCGACGTCACCTACTCTTGCACGACCGTAGCTTCGTTGCCCGTGCTCTCCGCCGGCGACTACAAAAAACTCATCCGTTGACTCAACCACCTCCTTGCAGCAGTGGAAATGCATTTCTTGGCGGCTGCCGCCGACGCCTCGGCTCCTCCCCCACGAGTCCTGCACCGAGCAATGAAGGACCGCTGCAGGACTCGGGCAGCGCACGACTCGGGGCGTGCCGGCCCCCCCCCCGCCGCCGCCGCTCGTTGCACGCGCCCACACTGGGGCAGCGCCGTCGAGCACGCGCGCGGCATGTTGCCGAGGAGTTTCTCGTTCCGATCTCGACCGTCGCTGCTCGGAGGCCGTCGCTCGAAAGCCGAGACGACGCGGAAACGAACGGCGGCGTTTAGGAAACGGGGCGACCGGCGAGCGGAGCTGCTGCCGAGGCGCTGGCCTCCCCTCTGCGCGAGAAGAAGAGGAGGAGGCCGTCGGCGAACGACCAATCTACCGCCGCGGACGCAGAAGCGGCTCCCGCGGAGAGGGCGCTCGTCGCGAGTGCTATGCGACGTTGCCAATTCAATCTCGCTCGCGCGTCCTTACCAGCGGACCCGTGGTTACACCTGGGGGAGTCCAATCAATTGGCGAGTGCGATCGGCGGAGTCGTCTCCCGTACTCCTTTTGCTCGCCTAGACTGTTCGCTTATGCGCAGGACCGAGCGAGAGTTCTCCGCATCGGCCGAGCGTGCGAGCAGCCTCCACGGTGGCCGATGCGGAGAGGATATCGCTCGCGCGGCGCCCCGCTTCGCTGCAAGCGTCCAGCTCTTCCCACCCCCGAACCACTCCCCTCCGGAAGAGGCAGCGGCGTGGATGCACCCGTCCCTTACCGCCTCTTCAGCCTCTTTCTCGTTCTCTTGCGCTCCTATCCTCTGGTCGTACCGCTCTTGCTCCTCACTCACTCCCGTACGTGTAGTCCTGATGCATCCTGATCTATTCAAGATATTCGGTCATCTATCCCCTTCGGTGAAAGAGCCCAGTTTCAGCCTGCACGAGCCCTCGGGTTCCCTCTGAACTACCAATTAGCCACTTCATTTTTTTTTACTTAAAGACCGTCGGCAACAGACGCTTTTGCTCTGCAGATAATTGACTGTGGTAAGCAATCCCACAATTCTTACGCAACATCCTTCGTTCCTGCTACCGACCGCGACACACCCGCTCCAGTCGTCCTGTGCAGCTACTTCTATGCTAATCGTTCCCTCGGCTGCTCATTCGACTCAACTCTGCTTCTCACTTTCTCTGTGTCGCATGTGACGGAGTTTTTGGCTATCTTGTGCGCACTGAAAGTCGCTTAGGCTCTTTGGTGCGTTGTGGGAATTAACTTTGCCACTTTGCACCTACATAGTCTTCGTGGCTGTATGGCGCCACGGTTAGCGATGCCGACATTCATACAAGCTGTCTGCCAACCTGCTTCTGTCTGCCTCGCTCTCTCTCTTTCTCTCTCTCTCTCTCGCTCAGCCTGCTCTCTTCCAGCCTTTCTCGCGCTTACTGCTTCTCTCTGAGGCATAGCTCTTCCTCCATAGGGCTGCTTAAGCGCACACTAATTTCGCCAGATGCGCCAGTCAGTGGCAGCTAGTAATGGTTACCAATAATGTCGCGCCAAGGTCTCAATGTTTTCTTATTCGCCGCCTGTCTGATCAGTTTACTGCAACAAGCCGCAAGTGTACTGTGTGGAGCTGCATTGGCAGCATTGATAATGCCGCATCCAATTAAGGATATAGACATCAGCAAGCTCGTCGCAGATACGTGAAATAGAAGTTAGTAGAGCCGGTTGAACAAAGTCAAGCTAATTATTACCTTAGTTTTCGCAAGGGTTGGCATTCCCTCTCTTTCTCCCTTAATTTCATCCTGGTGTTTAGGTGTTCGAGGGAAACGTAACCTAGGATGTAGCTTCTCTAATGACCGTTCCCCAACTTGAGCTCGGGCGGGCCGGCTGTGATGCATTCACTTCACCTCGGCAGCTCATCTTCTCGCCCTCGAGTCTTAGCTTAAAAGTAGAGTGCTTCCTCTTAGCGACTTAGACCGTGTGCTCGAGCTCGGCGGCAGGCGATTACCTACTGCCCAACTGCAAGCGGGAGCAACAGCTGCCAAGGCTTTGCACAGCGTTTAGGAAAAGCTTCATAAGCTTCATTTAGCTTCATAAATGAGGCGGTTGAAATAGCAGACCCTTTATTATACTTTGAAGCACTTGCGAACACGTATTTTCACCGATCGCATCCGAGCGGAAAATGGCAGCACGGGCGTGCGAAACGCTCCGGGCGCGAGATGCCTCCGAGCGAAGCGGCGGCCGCAGCGGATGGAGGCTACGCACGACCTTTCCTGGCCGTGCGAGCGACCGCCGGTCTTGCGGCGCCGCCGCCAAGGTAAACTCGGCCTTCCGGCGAGCGAGCCGCGGGCCGGCCGCCGCCAGTCTCGAGCGGAGGCGGCGCGCGTAATTGGTTCGGTGGGCTTTCGCTCGGCACTGGCGCCCGAACTCGGCACGCTCGGCCAGCCGCACCTGCCTGTGTCCGCTATTGCGACGGCAATAGCGCTTCGCCATCGTCGTCGCTCTCGTTTGAGCTCACGCAGTCACCTAAGCCGTTGCCGCCATGCGTCGGGCAGCGGAAACTGTCGTCCGGACTGCTGAGACCGTCGCCCGGGTCCGCGGTGTCTCGCGAGCCGGCGCCGCTGTCGCTGTCGCCCGAGCAGCTTAGATCGCCCGTCGCCCCCTCTGTGCGGTCGTCTTCCGACTCGTCCGGCGGCTGCGAGGCAGCCGCGAGCGGCTCGCACGCGGCACACGCACGGCGCGGCCGCTCGACGCTGCTCTTGAACCGCAAGGTAGCGTTCGGCTGGCACGTGAGCGTCGACGTGGCGCTGCCGGCCAACGCTTTCTGGAAGACGAACGCCGTCTCGCTGCGTCGGTCGATGCGCAGCCGAGGCTCGCAGTTCACGCCGCTGACGTACAGCTTCCGAGCTTCCGGTGGCTGCGGCGGCGCCTTGTCGGGCGCGTACGTGATGGACCGCCAGTAGAGAACCGGGGTCATCGCCGGCCGCAAGTGGACGGCGTTCCTGTAGCGCCTGCCGGCGGCGAAGGCGACCTCGCAGCGGTAGCTCCGGCTCACCTGGCTGCCGTCGAGACGGCTAATGTCGATCAACTTCGAGTAACGCTGCTGCTCGACCGACGACATGTCCGCGAAGTCGCCGCCGCCGCGGTCGTCGGGCGGCTGACGGCGAGCCTAGGGCGAGCGAGCGGTGAGCGCCCGGTCGAGCTAGTGACACACGCGAGCGCGCTCCGCGAGCTCGCAGGTGCCCAAGAAAAGAGTCTTTGTGCTGCCAACTTATTATACTCGATGCTACCACCTCTGGCGCATTAAGCTCCAGTGTCCACAGCGCACAGCTAGGGGGGGGGGCGGCGGCCGCCACCACCGCTACAAAAGAAGCTCGCGCCGCCGTCCGCGCAGCATTCGGGGGCGGCGCGCGAAGTCGGCGCCGTCGTCACCTCTCTCTCTCTCTCTCTCTCTCTCTCTTGTAAGCTGACGTTCTGACGGTACACAAGTGACGAAAGGCAGACACCGAGGGGCCTAACAACTCGAATATTCCGCCAACGCTCGAAGCGCTACACCACACATTCGTTCTCGCCTCCGTCCTGCTTCACACTGCCTGCTCCGGTCGAGGCAGTGACTCACACTCATAAAAATATTACCCAATAAACCGGCATGGTCCTTAAACCAGTGATAAACGCCCAGGCTCATACACTATAGTACGGCAGTAAAACAATCCTTTTCCCTTGAGCTCAAGATCATGCACAAAAATCGGGGCTGTTACAAAGTTATCACAGGAAAGCAAGCCTATCATGACAAAATCGAAGCACAACATTACAGTGCAATCGCAGCACATAAAACCGCATTAGACAGCCGTCCTCGTAGGCTGTTCAACTGTACATGCCATTCTCTTAGACAAACAGGCTACTGTCTTCCCATCTAGCACGAGACTAGGTAGCGGTCATTCGGAGGAGGCAAGTGATAGAACGGCCTTTGCTAAACTGCCGGCTATGTATGGCACCAGCTCTCCCGCATCGCCGAGCCACGCATTTTCCCACCGAGCCACCAATCTCCGATGCGGTGCCAGTCTCTGCTGCTGAACTAGTCCCTGCCAACGCACGGGACTCCCGGACATTCGCTCTAATGCCGGCCGCTGTCTCGTTATTGTCAGCCGCCGTTTTTCGGACTGCAACTATTGTCGCTTCACGCGTCACTTGTGCCGCGGGCGTCTCGCGCATGTCCTCTGCCTTACGACGCTTGGCAAGCGTCTCGCCCGCCTCATTGGCGGGCGCATTGCGAACTTCCGCCGTCGCCGCTTCGTTCGCTTCCGCCGTCTCCTACGGAACCATCAGCGCCGACTCACTGGCCAAAGGTGCTGTCTCGCTCGTGGAAGCCCCATCCGCGGGCTCTGCCGCCGCCTCACCTTCCGCCTCTTCTTGGCACATCACCTCCGCCTGGTACACCGTCGCCAACTCGCAGACCACCGTCATTGCCGGGCACACCGTTGCCGCTTCTCAGACCACCGCCGCGTCTCCGGGCGTCGCCGCCGTGTCTTCGACCTGCGCGGCATCTCCGATCTGCGCTTCGTCTCCGGCCTTCGCAGCGTCCCCGCCCACCGGCTCGTCGCAGGCCGACGTCACCTTCATGAGTTGCGCTGCCTCGAAGGCCGATGTCTCTCTGCCGGACGCTGCCGCATCTTTGCCGTGCACCCTAGCCCCAACGCTGACCGTCGCCTCGCAGAACACCGTCACCTCGCGGTACACCATCGTTGCCTGGCAAGCTATTACATCCAGGATCACCGTGGCCACGTGTCACACGGTGGCAGTCAGGAAAACCTCGGCCGCTCGGCAAACCAATGGCGATTGCTGCTGCCGCTTCTTGTCGCTCCTGCCAGTCCCTTCAATCCAACCGGCTTTTATCAGGTCATCAGCGTCCACCAGCCGTGCTCTGCCTTCGAGGCCGGCGAATGCACCAACCAATGCCACCCGAAGCTTTGATTAGTCTTTCCTGACCTCCGGTCGTATGCGTTTATAGAGATTGGAGGCATCCCCTTCCAGGAAGACAGGTATACATTTGCACATGTCTGGCCTGTTGACACCACGTACCTCGAGCCTCGAGTCAAGCAGCCAACTCACAGCATCCTCGTCGCCGTAGAAGTACTCAAGCAACATTACCGTAGGCCACCGCCCCGCCGCAATAGCTTGAAAGCTGACGCTCTGACTGTACACAAGTGGCGAAACGCAGACACCGAGGGGGGCTTCAACACTCGTGTATTCCGCCAACGCTCACAGCGCTACACCATACAGCCGTTCTCTCCTCCGTCCTCCTTCCCATTGCTTGCTCCTGTCGAGGCTCGACCTCACAAAACCATTTCCCAATAAACCGGCGGCATATACTATAAACCAGCGACCCATAAACGTACGGTAGCAAAAGCCATCGGCCCACACACCACCATAGCACGGTAGTAAAACAATCCCATCTCTCTTTTCTGTCTCAGTCTCTCAGTCTCTCTCTCTCTCTCTCTCTCTCTCTCTCTCTCTCTCTCTCTCTCTCTCTCTCTCTCTCTCTATCTCTCTCGCTCACGTACTCTCACCCTCACTTTATCTCACGATCAGGGGCCAGAGATCGCGGCGACGGTCACTGGGGGGGGGGAAGCCGATATCGCATGGCACAGCGTCACCAAGCCTCGCTCGAGTTACGATTGCGGCATCGCCCGCCCCCCCCCCCCCTAGGAAAGTCAGCTCCGTAAGAACTTCCGTTCGCAGCGGGCTTAGCCAGCTCATAGCCTGGCTTCGATGGCCTTTAAGGGATTGGCCGTCGTTAGGCAGAGCGAGAGGAGTCGCATTAAAGCGAGAAGTCCGCAGACCGACTCGGCGGGCGGTTTCTATGACGGCTGAATCGTCCTCGCAGCCGACGTCTCTGTCGGGTTCGGAAGGCGGGCCCGCGTGCTCGCTGACCGAGCTGGTGACCCCGCCGTACTGAGGGAATCCTTGACGCTGGCGCTGGCTGAGCTAGCAGTACGTGGCGTTTTCCTTGGCATTCCGCCACGCGACATGCGTGGGTTTCTTGTTCATTCTCTTGCTGTTATTTAGTTTGTGGCAAGTAGCACATTCGTCGAGCTTTGCACGACGTTCCGGGGCCGAGAACGCACCAGCAGCCTCAATGATAGCGCTGATGAAGACGGCGTGGAATTGCGAGTACATAAATACGCACACACTCAACCACTCTGCCTGTCCGTCTGTCTGTCCGTCTGTCTGTCTGTCTGTCCGTCCGTCCGTCCGTCCGTCCGTCCGTCCGTCCGTCCGTCCGTCCGTCCGTCCGTCCGTCCGTCCGTCCGTCCGTCCGTCCGTCCGTCCGTCCGTCCGTCCGTCCGTCCGTCCGTCCGTCCGTCCGTCCGCCCGTCCGTCCGTCCGTCCGTCCGTCCGTCCGTCCGTCCGTCCGTCCGTCCGTCCGTCCGTCCGTCCGTCCGTCCGTCCGTCCGTCCGTCCGTCCGTCCGTCCGTCCGTCCGTCCGTCCGTCCGTCCGTCCGTCCGTCCGTCCGTCCGTCCGTCCGTCCGTCCGTCCGTCTCTCTCTCTCTCTCTCTCTCTCTCTCTCTCTCTCTCTCTCTCTCTCTCTCTCTCTCTCATGTCACATCGCCCAGCCGCGCATCGCCATACAAAATTCGGTATCCTTTCACCTGCAACACGCGAGGGTCCACTAAACGCTATCGCACGGGCGAATGCGATAGGGCGTTTGCAGCTCGATTTTTTGGTTTGACTGCTGGCTAGCGCCCATGTCGCACGCCAGTGCGCAGAGGAGGTCGGCGCGAGTGAGTGCAGCTTGCAGCGCTCACCTCGAAGACGCCGCCGGCCGGGCAGCTCGTTCGTTCGCCCGCCACGCGCGAAGACCGCCGCGCTCGCCCGCCACGCGCGAAGACCGTTCGCGCCGAGGACCGCGCGGCCGGGCAGTCGAGTCGCGGCGCTCGACGGCGGGGCAATCCCTGCTAGCCGGCAAGCGAGGCGGGCGGGGGCACGGCGGTGGGACGGGAGGGGCGCCGCTTAGGCTAAGTATTTAGGCTAAGGCGCCTGCCTCCCCGCCGGCCGAGCGCGCGTCAGCCGTGCGTGCCGGGTTGCTACCGCCCCCTTTCCGCCCTCCAGCGGCCACCGCTAGGGTGCCTACCCGCCAGTTCCGGCTGCCGCCTACCGCATTTTCCACGGTACATCGAGCCGCCATCCTAATTCATCGCATCCGGCTCGCATCTTCTGTCCGCTCTTTCTCACCCTCGCCTCAGTCTGCACCCGGTCATCAATCGTCTGATCAGCGAGCTAACGCGTCTGTCTCGCGTCGCTGCGGTCGTTATTTATAGGGATGTAGCCCGCGTTATCTCGCGGTGGCAATCGAACGGTCTCCAGGGTCGGGGTATTCGAGCGAGCGAGAGTTTGCAATCGCCGACGACATCCGACGATCGGCTATCTAGCTAGCTAGCTAGCTAGCTGCCTGCCGACGTCGAGAGCGCCGTCGCGAGGTTCGAACTCAGTGGAAATAGAAGTCTCCTCAATCTTTACTTGGACGACTCGCGGCAATCGCGAAAGCAGCCCGGTTCTAACTCGTCGCCGGAGCATTTTCTTCGCTTCGAGCACGCTACGGCTAGCGCTTGCGCAACTCGCAGCGTTTGATCAGCTGCGGCGGCGGCGGCGGCGGCGGCGGCGGCGGCGGCGGCGGCGGCGGCGGCGGCGGCGGCGGCGGCGGTGGAGCTGCTTCTGCCCCGCCCGAGGTCGTCGCGGCAGTCGGACGGCCTTGCCGCGGTGACCGCGATCGCACAGTCGGCCCGGCGACAGGGCGTCTCTCGCGCGACCCATCGATGAGACCCTGTAGCATTTGACTTCTCGCGCGCGCTGCTGCAGAAATGCCTCTCCCCCCCCCCGAGTCCTGCCACGCCGCCGGCTCGGTTGGCAGCGTCACCTGGCAGACTTTCTAGCTGACGACTGGCGCTGGAGAATTTTTCCACAGATTTTCACGGATGGACTTTCTAGAGTAAGCAAGCGACGCTGGCAACAATGAGGAAGAGCGCAGCGCGGGCAGTCGGCGCCTCGTGGATCGCAGATATGCGCTGGCCGCCCGCGCGGCGGCCGCGCAGAGGCACTCTCGCTTCGCCAGCCGCCGCTGCCGCGAACAGCCGGAGCGCGAGAACTCGCCGCGAAAGCGGCCCTGAGCGACTCTGAGCGAAATGTGCTGAGCCCACGCTTCTCTCCAGGAGGTAAGGCACTCGCTCTCTCTTCACGATCCGGGTGGTGGGCTCGAGTCCTGCAGTGGGCGATATACTCGATCGTCCACTGCGAGCGGCAGCGAGGCCCTTTAAGGCTCTTCTGTGGCTATAGAAAGATGATTTCTGTCAAATCGGCGATACATAACAAATCGGCGATACATAACGTGCTTTTTCCTATTCTCTCAATTTTTTGCGGTACGGCGCCGTCGGTTCGATCTCCTGCTGCCGCAGGTAGCACTCGGCAATCGTCGTGATGTCCGAGCTTTGAACGTAAGTGACGCGACGCTTCATTCAGCGGCCAACTCACCTGTGCACGCTCTATGTTGATAAATATATGCAGGTAATTACGGTCCGATGGTAGGCTCCACTTGCGCGTTCAGCTAAGCTGAAGCCATCTATACAAGCGCACTCTTCTAGCTTCCCCACTACGCGGAAAATCTCGGTCTTGGATGCAATGGCTGAGACGAGGTCTTCCATCAAGGGGGCAAGACTTCTAGTCTTGACCCAGGGGTAAAGTGCTCGCTCTTCACGACCCGGGTCGGGGTTTCGAGTCCTGCAGCGCTCGATTATTTATCGTTCAATGCAAGTGGTGGTGATAGCCGTTAAGGCTCTAACGCAGATCTATATATAAACAACGCTGTTGAAGCAGCTAGAATTTAACTTTTAAGATCCGCTATTTCTTATGTCGAGGGCAAGACCTGCAAGATTTTTGTGTGGCCGGGTGAGACGCGTAATTATTGAAAAATTATAGCGCAAAATCATCTATTCGACACAAACTTGGCGGTAGTTCAAGTGGAATTAGAAAATAATTCCCTCAACGGTGACGGTCGGAGGAACAGGAGAGGTGCGAAGACGCTTGCATCTGAAGGCGCCGAAGTCTTGAGTTACAATTCTCAGAGCGAGTAAACGACTCCTTCCTTTGTCCGAGGCACGCGCGTGCGAAAGCCGTCGGGCTCCAAGGATTTCCTCAACCTCGGGCTACAAAATTGCACGAGGAACCGCCGCCGAACAGTCAAGAGTCTAAACTGGAAAAAGCTGCAGGACGCGCGGTGAGTGAAAAGGAAGGCAGCGACGAATAAAAAGCTTTAGCTCAGACTACTGACTCGTCGACCTATAGCACAGCAAGCCGGAACATAATCACTGCACTGAACCCAAGAGCCAGGGTTTCTCTGGGGGGGGGGAGGAAGTCCACGGCGGCAGCGTAGCTTTTCAGATTCAAGCGTGGGGGGGACGATTTAAAATACGACTGAGACAAGGCGATGAAGTATGTCGGGAAGGAGTCGAGAGCCCGGCTCGGGTTTCGCTCCTTCGCTGGCCAGGCAGCCGGTTTCACCCACGCCACTTCCGTTGGCTTACGTTCGAAGGTCCTAGGTCATTTGCGGCTGCCGAGAGTGTTATTAATATTATTATTATTATTAGGTCATGTGTATAGCGGCCTAAGAGGAACAGAATCTCTGTTCAGGCGCTCTACAGCTTGCCTTACGTATGAAGTCCATATCCTTCACGAGAGCAGTCCATTTCATTGCCACGGAGAGGCACGACTGTACAGCGCCAGCCATGGCGTACAACCGACTGGTTCGAAAAGTACAAAGTGCGACTGTCCGGCTAAGAGCTCTGGCCTAGATAGCCGGGCCGGACGGTGGCAGTTCGACCAATAAGTGAGGCGATAGCCGTGCCGGCTTGAGAAGAAGACACGCCCGCAAGACCTCATTTGAGTAACCGTCGACGTTTATTAATCGGCATTTTTCTTCTACGACTGTCTATCGAAAAGTTAAAATCGACTGTGACATAGACACCGGTTACAGAACTTTCAAGTATGCAGCATTTCCGTAAGTCTATATCTGGATGCATATATATGCGCATCAGCATGTGTCATGCCGTAAGAAACCACAAACTTTTGACCCTGTTTATCCGAACAAAAAAATTAGAATACTTTGCCACTAAAGCAATTCTTGGGAGGCTTAAAAAGGCATATAGGACTAATCTTCTTCGCCCTTAATTTGAACTAGTGCTCATCTCAACAAAGCTGCAGTCATCTGAAAATATTCGTTACACTTTCAATTAAGACATGGATAGGCAAAAGTTCAGAATTAGTAAAAAGATATCTCTGACTAACGTTCAAAAAAAATCACATAGTTAGTTCACTAAGTCCTTGATGAGGTAGTCTATTTATGCTTGAATATTTATTTACCAAAAGCTAAATAATCGTGGAACAATGACGTTAGATTGCTCTGCCATGGCTGTGATGCGAGACCATGTGAGGCGAGTATTGCATCTTCAGATGCATAAGTAGGCAAGGTGGCCGAGTCTTCGACTGTCGCAGTAAAATCGGGCAGATAGAGATCTCCGTTTTTCAGACAGCCAAGTAAATGCTGCCTGGCTTCGTTTGCAAGTCTGGCAGCCTGCCGAAGGATATCATTTCCGGCACCTGATCCTACAACAGGCAACACAAACCATTCAACGACAGCAGCGATTACTTTGCAATGTCGACTAAAGTGTTTCTTTACACACACGCTATCGCGAGCCTGTATGATCGACGCAGCTTCCTCGAGGCAAGCACCTCGATATACCTGTATGCTAGGATCACCCTGCTGGATGATCGTGTATTTGTGTATGACCAAATAACATGCTCCCAGATGACAGAGTATAGGGGCGGCACTTCAACCAGAGGGTAAAGCAAATTTTACGAATTTGGGCTGTTCAATCTGATAGCATTGCAAAACCAGACTGCTACATAACCCTCGGAAAAAATATGACGTCAGTTGGCAATATATATATATATATATATATATATATATATATATATATATCGCTCAATGTATCAAATATATATTTGATACATTGAGCAAGCATTTACGTATTACTGCAAATGGAGAAGGCCTAGACATCGTCAGAGACACAGGCTGAGCAAAAAAATTCGGAAGACAAATTGGAAAGCAAGAGGTAAAAGAATGCTACATACTTTTGGTCGAAGCTACGTGGTCACTGACCAGTTTCCGAAGTACGATGTCGGCTTGATGAATCACGCTTTCATCAGCAGAATGCATGGCAGTCAAACTTGAAGCACTAATAGTAGCTTTGGTAGTGACTGGGTTAACAAATCCATTATTAACCACTACGCATACTGCAGTTATTCTGAAATGAGCCAAAAAGAATGAAGGAAATACAAAAGGCAGATACTGACAGCAATCTTCTGTGAAACATAAGCCCAGGAATACGACAGAGTATAAGCTAATTTATAGTTTTTTTTTCAAAAAGCCGTATCGTACGGACACTAGCTCGTGTGCAAGTAGGCTTCACTTACAAATCCCATGAAGGACGACTGCCGTCGTTATGCACAGTGCAGCAATTCCATTCCCAGCCATACTTGACATCAGGCGGTTCGATCCTCGCGGCCATGTTAATAATGATGTCTTCTGGAACACTTTCTTTTCGCTTCGAATTCCTGGCCATCGCTATGCTTATAGGTACATCAAGGTGAACTTCAGCAAAGCCGACTCCATCTGTGAAGCAGGAGTCATACAAGAATTCCTGATTGCCTATACAGCTGCGTACAACTCTGGCTACCTATAAGTAAACCACCTAACGTCGTATGACAGGACATAGCGCAGCGAGAAAGCCTAATTACTGACACAATAGTGGGCCACACGAGCGCATTATCTGATACGTACACGACTTCGCGATGATATAGTACTCATATCGCATACTGCGATAATACATGTTGTCGTCCACGATGATAGCTAATCGCGTACACGAAAGTGGCACTAGCTCTGCGACAAGGTCGCTAAATCTGCATGAGATTGTTGATCCTGGCGGTGAGACATGCTGAGATACAGCATCGAAAAAACTCCTAGCAGCTGTTACAACGCTTTCCACTAATGCTCTGACACATTCCGCGATCTCCTTTCTGGCGCTTCTCCATGGAGATACAGCCTGCGCCATACGAAAGAAAGCTGATATGAATTGCCGTAAAGAAAGTCAGGAAGCAATTATCTTACAGACAGAGTTCAAACTTACCGCACAATCATCGGAGCCTTTGAATGTCCGTGCACCACTGTCGTTCAAAATTTGGTCATACTCGACAATAACTGCATGGGTATCGTCATTCCGGCTGAGCAAGCATCGCTTAAGTTCCTGGCCAAGAAAAGTCTTTCCGCTGCCCGGAATGCCACTCAACACAACTATGCACACACGAGGCACGCTAGATTGCATACGCCACCAGCGGCACCCACAGGCGCCTCTAAAACGACTTGCGCTACGAAACGGTTAACCACGAGAGCTACCCCACTCAAGCCAGCTGGCGGAAGTAATGACAGTACAGCGAGTCCAGCAGTAGCGGATACCAAAGTGGTCGGGTCGACCACATGTGTATCTATTGTCGCACCGCCGACCCGATGGTCCCCTAAGCGCTTGCAAAGATCTCGCGGCCTTGATCCTCAATCTGAGTAGCTTTGAATAGCATAAGGTTTTTGATAATAATTCAATTTAAAACATTTTTCCGCTCTAAGGTAATCAAAAAAGCCATCAAAAAGTGGTGTACTCGCAACCGAGATAGATGCGGCTGCGATTATATGCGTGGGACGTCCGCCGGACAGAACGTCCTTAACTAGCTGCTGCATTTGTCGCCAAAAACAATACGTTATCATAAGATATTCGCTATATTTCTACGAGGCGTTTGGACACGATCTGCTCAGCTCAACGGGTAAGAAGGGCAAGGATATTTTGGAAAAACAAACCCGGAAGAAGTACGCCGGGTACCAATTGCGTTCGTTTCAACAATTAGTATAGCAGCATTTGTACCAAAAATATTTTTATGAGCATATAATTTTATAAAACACTTGTGGGATCAACCACACTTGTAAACAGGTAACTTCTAAAAACAGATGGCATTCACCCTCAGCGGCTAATGTAATTCTAAAATGCAATCTGCGGTTCAGCAAGTGGATTACATTATTGATTAGTATACAGCATTCCCATTGGTCAGGCTACTTTAATCGCTAGACGGAAGAAGCATTCCGGCTGTATTGCTGGCGCGCATCCATTCCGCTTTACTTATGCTAAATGCTTCGCTGGACAGCGCGCCAACTCGGCCAAGCCAACCCAAGCCAAGTCGTCTGACACGGCTCGGCAAGATCGCTGTAACATAGGTATGTTGGAAGTACTTCCGCTATAAATTGTTTTTAGAAAGGTGTACCTTTGAAGTCATGAATAGCAACTAGCTGTAATGCAACACGCTGTTGCATCTTGGGTATCTCTTTGCGAGTTACTCAGCGAGACTCCAAACCTGATTCGTATAAGAAAAGCTTTTTGGCTTGTTTGTACACACTTACCGTTGTAAATACGTATACCTAGATATATACCGATATATATATATATATATATATATATATGTGTGTGTGTGTGTGTGTGTGTGTGTAGCGCCCGGCTGGCTTTGGCTGAATTTTAGCGCGAACAAGAGCTGTTCGGCGGCGGGCTAGAGCCCCTTTGTCCTGGAGCAGTGAGCCAGAGAGGAGCGTCAGTGCGGTTAGAGAGGAAGCGCTTAGGAGCAGGCCAGGAAGCTCTGAGACGAGCGGCGGCGATTCGGCCTTTAGAATTGGTCCGATACTCGCGGAAGCTGCTGATAGATGTTGGCTGGCCTGTCAACCCCCGCTTTCCCTCTTTCCAAGAAAGAATCTTCTGGAACCCATTCGCCATTCAAGCTGGACGGAGGTGCCCTGCCAGTGGCCTGGGAACGGTAGTCATTCCTTTCCGTAATGGGCCAAGGTGTCCGGGCCCAATACCACTAAGCTCTTGCCCCATTGTCTCAGCCAAGTATTTAAGAGTCGAGCGACGCTCGCTCTGGGTCTTTTGCCTCGTGTCTTTTGCCTCGTGTCTTTTGGTCTTTGGTCCGGCTCTGCGCCTCGACGCCGTCGGGCACTCGTTTCTCTAAAAAGCGAGGGAGGAGGGCGGGCTGTCCGCCGACGATGGACGGAACAGGACGAGACAGCTCTAGGAGGATTCGGTGGAACCCCACCGAACACGGTCGTATCGCGCCCGAGCTGGCATTTTGTGTGTTTCTTTCGTGTTTTGTGTTTCTTTTGTGTCGTGTGTGTGCGCGCTAGCACGTGGTCTCGGCATAGGGATTTGCCGGCGCGAGCTAGGCGTAGTTGGCGTGTGTGGAGCTCTAGTTCACCGGGTAGGGTTTAGGCTCCGGGTCGCGCTTCAGTGTGGAGAAGTATTTCCTCCGCAGGAGTGCTTGAGTTGGCGTGTGTGGAGTATTCCGGTCGCACTGGTGGAAACCGAGTTCTAGTTCACCGGGTAGGGTTTAGACTCCGGTTCGCACTTCAGTGTGGAGAAGTACTCCCTCCGCTCGAGTGTTTAAGTTGGCGTGTTTGGGGTATTCCCTCGGCACAGGTGGGAACGGATTCCTAGTTCACCGGTTAGGGTTTAGGGTCCGGGTCGCGCTTAGTGTAGAGGAGTATTCCCTCCGCAAGAGTGTTGAACGTGCGAGGAGTGTGGAGATAAAGCTGAACTAGACGCGCAGCGACTTTGTGCGCTTGCGAATAAAGTTCAGTAAAATCCCCAATTTATGTGTCTTGCTTCCAATTCACGCCGCGGACTCACGACCCCTTTTAGTAACGGTAAGCAGGTCAGCGCCAGAAACGCTCGTTTCGTGGCGGCCAGCTTATTGCGCGTAGGCGCGCACCGAACGGCATTAGGCGATAGGCTACGCCGCTAGGTAAGCGGCAGGTCAAGCTTACCCCGCCGAGCCTTCGGCGTTACATGTGTGTGTGTGTGTGTGTGTGTGTGTGTGTGTGTGTGTGTGTGTGTGTGTATCTGTATATATATTCCGCGGTACCTTGGCTTACCAGTGGCCGAACTTCCCAGTTTTTCGAAATATGAGCTGACTCTCTGCCGAGTTTTTGCTTTGATTTGATAGCTAAAATTCGGGTTACGAGCCAGCTTCAGATACCTCACCGCTAGTCGCCGCAGCGACCGTCCCAGTGAACGCCACACTATCCGCCCAGTATCCGACACCATAGTCGTTCACTTTAAGCGGCTGCAATGGAATTGCTTTCATGTGTACGAGCGTGAACAGGTGTGTCAGCAACGCAAGCGATGGAGGATGGAGGGAGGAACTACGTGTTGTTACTCGGGCCAATAAGGGTAGGGCAGCGAAAGACGCTCCGCTTTTAGACGATCCGAGTGTGGCGTCAACCGCAAGCCACTTGGTTCGCACCCGGACACACTCGAACGAGCCATCGTGGTGCTTGGACGCACAAGATCGCCAGACTCCGGTGTTGAATTTGACTACGGCAGGACCAGTTAAGTACGTACTGTACTTTACTTAGGGAGTACCGCTGGCGAGAATTCCTCGCCTAACTGATAACAATCGGTGCGTCCACGTAAAAGCCCGCCCTATAAAGAGCGCTTGCGGCTACGTGTTGGCTGTCTGCACGCTCGCCTGCTTACCACCCAGCTGCCGCGTGCTTTTTCGCATTGCCAGTGCTTGCTTGGAACTTTTTTAGCAATATTCATCATTTATAAGTGCATTTTTAATTACGAAACGTGAAAAAATCGTGGTGCTTTGTGTGAGTCCGGAACGGATTAATGGCATTTAAATTCATACCGATGAGCAAAATTGATTTGACATACGTGTAATTTGAATTATGTAATGTAATGTATCTCCGTCTGTAACTCCACAAAGTAATAAAGACCACGTGGGTGTTACGCAGGAGATTTGTGTATAGCGCACTCACATCCTAAGCGGCTTTCGGTACTCATTCGGTAGCCAACAGACTTCATCTCACGCAACAAAGAGAAAGTGGGAAGCATAGCAGAGTCAGGAGAGCAGTTGAGGTAGTAAGTAGCATAGAAGTAGCAGCTCAGGACCGCTGAAAAAGATGTGCCATAGCCGGCAGTAGGAGAGTAGTTGTCATTGCATAAGAATTGTGGAAGTGAGTTCCACAGTCTAGGACCTGCAGAGCTAAAGCTTCTGTTGCCAACTGTCTTTAAGCGGAGGAATGAAACAGCTAATTTATTGTCCACACAGGACCTCAGGGCACGAACAGGCTGAAACTGATGCAGCAGTTCAGCTATTACGAGCTCCGTCACGAAACGATTTAAACTAGTACGCCAAGGTACCACTGTATATCAGACGCTTACAGCTGGTGCAAAACCCTGCAGCTAGGCCTGTCTGCCGTGAGCGTCGAAGTTGCTTTATCACACCACTTCTCGCCGACCTGTACTGGCTCCCAGTCAAGCAACGCATCGGCTTCAAGGTTTTGTCATTCACGGTTAGGTCCCTTCATTCTTTGGCTCCAACCTATCTACCAGATACCTATCAAGTCAACTCACTCACCAGGCTAAGCATTGTATCACCCACATTCTGAATCTAAGAGAACAATCAATTGTTTACCCATACCTCTTACAAATCTCAAGTCCTTAGGAGACCGTGCCTTTAGTTCGTATGCTCCCAAAACCTGGAACTCACCCCGAACCTGCGTCACGACATCTCCTTACTTGTCCACATTTAAAAAGAAACTAAAAACACATCTATTAATGACAGCATTTAGTGGGTCCCTGCGATTCGTCCTTATATAAAAAAAAACATAATTAATTTGTATGGCGCCCCAGGAGAACTTAATCTCTATTCAGGCGCTTCATGCATTCAGCAGCGTCTTTCGATTTGCAACACAAAAGCAGAGCATACAAACTAAATGCACGGTCTCCAAAAAATTTGAGGTTTGTACTGTTTGTAGACTGTTGGATTCCGAAAAGCGGGTGGTACGATGCTTGGCCTGATGGGGGAGTATATATGAGAGATAGGCTGGAGCCATAGAATGATGGGATTTAAAAGTGAGCGAAAAAACCTTGAATTCAATCCGTTGGTTTACTGGTAGCCAGTGCAGGTCGGCGAGAAGTGGTGTGATGTGGCAACTGCGACGCTCACGACAGACAAGCCTAGCAGCAGAGTTTTGCTCCAGCTGCAATCGCCTGATCGCACATGCCGGTAGGCCAGTAAGCAGTGAGTTGCAGAAGTCGAGACGGGATGTCACGAATGCATGGACTAACTTAGACGTGGTATCCTTATCTAAACAAGCCCGAATTTTAGCAATGTTATGTAGCTGAAAGTAGACAGATTTGACTGTGAAGCTGACACGGTCGTCTAACGAGAGGTCGCTTTGGAATATGACACCTAGATTTCGAGCTAATATATATAATGTAATATATAAATAATGTAATATAAAATATATAAATAAAAAAAATATATATATACACGTTCGCGGAAATATAAGTTGTTTTGGCTTGCTTAAAGACAGTGTGAAGGTATATAGAAGGTGGTCACGTGAGAAGATAACTAGATTGTATAGTCGATCCTGCTGTAACGCTCTAGCTCGCCGTCATTTACAGTGCTGCTCTTAATCATACGATAATGGAAAGTTCAAGGTATGGACGCGGGCTGTACGGTGTAAAGGACTAAATGAATTCTCATAGCGTCGATCGCCACGCGAACGGCACAGCAAAAACAATTATTAATTTCTTAATATAAGAGTAAGTCGCAAGGGCTAGAATATAAAGCGATATTTTTAAAGTTACTCTACTTAGTCGATATTTCGGGAAGCACTGATAATTATTGGCAAGAGCCACACATACCAATAGGCGTCTATATGTTAACATAAGCAAATTGTGCTTTCTAATAGCCTGCGTACATTGATATCATCAGGACACGAAGGGCCCGGCGGCAGGGTGCGTAACGTTACATGCTTTAGCAATTCTTGTGGTTTCCCTACGTTCGCTCATATGACTTTACCGGATGTGAGTTTACTCTGCGAGCTAATAATAATAATAATACATTTATCTAGCGTCCTCAGAAAACTCAATGCCCTCAGAGAACTTAATCTCTTTCTAGGCGCTTTGAAATTTGCTGCAAAGGAAGCGTGATTGAATGTTTGGTGCACAATGCACGATCAATAAACAACAAGATTAAAAAGATTAAAGGTTAGAAGTGATATGCAGAGTCAGTATGCAAATATCGTTAGTGGCAGCATGCACAGTGACAACACTCATAATCATCCAAAGGACGTATCACGTTGATCCAATAAATGCTGTGATAAGTAAATGCGTTTTAGCTTCTTTTTAAATATCGTCGTCAAGTCAGGGGATATCTTGCCACCAGTCGGAAGCGAGTTCCACGCTTTGAAAACATACGAAGTAAAGGCGTGGCCTCCAAAGGATTTCGTAGGAGGTGTAGCTACATGATTTGATTTAGAAAAGCGGGCGGTACGATGCCTAGGCTGATCGGAAAGTGGGTCTGATAAGTAGACTGGAGCCAAAGAAGGAATGGACCGAAAAGTGAGTTACAGAACCTCTGAGTCGATGTGCTGCTTGAGTGGGAGCCAGTGCACGTCGGCGAAAACTGGTGTGATGTGGCAATAGCTAAAGTAACGGATTTAAATTGCCTGTGCGCGTGCATTGCACCTTTTCTAAACCCGCGATAAGCGAGAACGAATGAACCAGCGTGATTTTCTGTTTTAAGCCAAGTTTACGCTCCGGCCGCGGAACTCACAGTGACAATTTCTTAGATACAAATAGTGATGCAGCAATACAGCATAATGCTGTATTGCATAGCTTCGAACGTGCTGCCTTTTCCTCGTACCTGTAAATTGCAACGACTTCCCCCCCCCCGAAACCGGGCGGCACGTGACGCTTTCTGCTGCTTACCATGTGGGTGAACCTCTATTTTCTATATGCGGGCAAAATAAGCACTGGCAATTCAAGGGACCGCTTCTGTTTGTCTTATGACTGAATAGTATGGTGAATAGATTTAAAGCGCCGAGAAGCCGAGGATAAATTTGCTAACGCCAACGTGAATACTCGAACAACCGGCACATAAAAATAGTTTAACGGATGAGTAACGCGGAAAATATCCAGCAGAGTGAGTTGGTTTGCTTCTGAATGCAACTTACCACCGTTTATACCTTCACGTCTCCACGATGACTAAAATGGGATACACGAGAGACGTTTTCTACACGAAGCTCAAAGCACGTGCGGTTTGTAGTTCGTAAGTATGTATGTATGTATAGTATGCAGGCTCCTCTGATAAGCCGCTGGTGAACAGCTGTTAGAAGCATCGCCGAGAGGGGCCGGTGCACAGCTGTGGTCCACCTGGGATGTGGCGTGGACACAGGCCAGTAACCCGCTGGTGGACAGATAATGGATTCGCCGTCAGGGTCGGCCTGTGCACAGCTGTGGTCCTCGATGAATCATCAGGGTCGACCAGGGGAGCCGAGCAGTCGATGAGAGGGAGTCGAGTGTGAGAAGAAGCCGAAGGGAGCCGTGCGTCCTTCGGCTCCGTGCGTAGTAATAAACTGCTGGTGTTGGGCATCGGCTGACTCTCTGCTGTGCGAATCAAACCACACGGTTCAATTTGCAGCTGCCGGCGAACAAATGTGCAACTTGCTTTAATCTAACTTTGCAGCTAGTATAATGATGAGTGTATAAATAGAGTTGGATGTTATGGCAACCGAGAAAAGTATGGAGTGTATTTAGGAAAGATGGACTCTGCCTTCACTTTAGCAAGATACTTAAGCTAACCGAGTAAGGACGAGCACACAACTCTTGAGACCTCAGCTCTAGCTGGACATCAGACATTATGCATCTGTTCTGCACACCTGTTAATCTGGATTGACTGCCAGCTAATCTGGGTTGACATTGACAATGCCAATTAATCTGGATTGACATTGAGCCGTCACTCAATTCTGTCTCGTTGGCAGAAGCATCTATCACTCCTTAGACCTAAGCTCACCTCGCAGTGGCATCGCACCTTTTATACAGTGGCCAAGGCAACAACAGAGCCTCTACAACGCCAGCGAATTGACGCATTCATGAGCGTAAGTTTGGGTACAGCCGGCCTTGTATGCACAGAGCTCACTTTCAACACATCCATCGAAATATTGACTAAGTGAGAGAGCGTGCTTAGGTGAAAAAATTTTTCCAAGTGAAACTAGCAAAGGAATATGGTTGAAAATGGCGGGGGGGGGGGTAAGAAATGCAGCACGTGCATTGGTCCAGGTAAACGCATTGCGGAAGAATTGTGGAAGTGAGTTCTGAAGTCCGAAAAATGGATAGCTGAGGCATCCGTGGCCAGTAGTTAAAACAAGTAGTAGCTAATACTTAAAGTACAACCAGCAAGATATTGCAGTAAGTGCGCCACGTAAAAACACAGGACCAGACATGCTTCGCAATGCGAGGTGGCCCTCAGTTGGTCAAGGTCGGTTGCCGCAACGCAGCCACTTTGGTACACCTGTCGCCCGAGTGCGAATAAACCGCATTGTTCTATACATTTTTTGGAGGAGGGAATGCCACGCACGGCATTCTGGGTAGGAAGCTTTAAAGCCAAGAGTTGAAGCCACAGAAATAATTCCACCGCGAAGCTCATCCAATGAGCATCCAGCTTCCGAGGATAAACGAATACGCCACCTTCGTCAAGGGAAACAATATTATGTAGGGCAAGACCCGCCAAATTTTTATCTAGGCGGGGCTATACCGCCAATTAAGGAAAGTTTAAGCGCAAAGTCTTAGTTTATATCAGGCGCGAACTCGGCGGTTGCTCGTCGAGTAGAATTGAAAAACAATTTCGTCGTTGGTGACGGTGTAGGGGCTCGCGGGCGCGCGATGGCGGTGCGACGAAGAGCGAAGCCCCCACAAGCAAGCGAGTCGTGGCGTTGTCGACGACGGCTGTATTATATGATACACCAGCCTTCGTGCGTGCTGCTCCGGAGCACGAGGTGTTAAGAGAGAGAAGAGAGTGGATAGCGTTCGTGCAGGCCGACGCACAGGCAGAAAGTGAATTGGGCGGCCGGCAAGAATCGTTCCCGTTGGGCGAACGGAACGTGGGCTGGGGCGGAACCACGTGACGGTGATCGCATGCCCACAAAGGCTCCCCCCAGTCGCGCGTCGTGAGCCAAGCGACGTTAAGCCAAGCGGCGCGACGAACGTAGTGAACAGGCGAGGACGTAAATGTCAGGCGAGTTCGAGCCTGGTACTTGGCCCAGTGGTCGGCTGCCGTAGGCGGCGGCGTAGTAGCCGTGCAGCGCCCACGTTGAGGCAGGAGTCTCCGAAACAGCACATAGTGGCAGCATAGTCGGAGCCGAGCAGCGCCTGGTCGGCGGCGGCGTAGAGACGTAGCCAGCACACATGTGGAGGGGAGCGTTGCCGACGACCACCAAGTGGTGGTGTAGTAGTGAAGGTCGTAACGTACCAGTCGGTCGTTGTCGGATTGTCGTAGAGTTCGTAGTAGAGTAAGGTTGCTTGAGACAATCGTGAGGTTCACCGATTTGTAGGGGCTCGCGGACGCGCGATGGCGGCGCGACGAAGAGCGAAGTCCCCACAAGCGAGTCGTGGCTTTGTCGACGACGGCTGTATTATGTGATCTAGCAGCCGTCGTGCGTGCTGCTCCAGAGCACGTGGTGTTTAGAGAGAGAAGAGAGTGGATAGCGTGCGTGCAGGCCAACACACAGGCAGAAGGTTGCGTGTTCGAGTCACGTTGGGGTCACCAATTTGTAGGGGTACGTCTCCAGCTTAACGCCCGGAAGGTTGACGAGCGCGTACGAGGTGCAGCAAGCACCGATAGCAAAAGGAGTCACTGACCTCTCTACAAGATGTAATCGATCAGATTCATGGGCAGTACACGTCCTCGAGCCGGAGACGGACGACACGTCCACTCGCGACTCCGGGAGCTGATCAGGAGAGTGGCGGGAAAAGATTGCATCACTAGGTGACCATTCAGGCAAGCCTCCACCCAATCAGCGGTAGGCTCCCGGCCGCAGAGACGTTATGCACTACTGCCCGGTCAGGCTAGGGCGGGGCAACACGATGGCGATGCTACGCCCACAAAGGCAGGGGGAATAGGGGTGCCCCGCTGTAGGGGCGCAAATGCTCCCCTCCCCCCTCTGACTCCTCCGCGGCAAAAAGGGTTCACTATCCCGGGGCGGCTTTCCTGGCCTGCCCTTTGACTGGGGCAGGATGGGCGACGACGACCACAGGCCTCAATAGTCGGCTACGAAATGTCGTGCGGACCGCATGCGGACTCCGGCGGCGCGGAGCCGTCGCCGTAACACAATACTCGCATGCCGAAGAATGGACTGAAGGCTGTCGTTCTTGTATGCTGCTGGTAGCCACGGAAAGCAACGAGAAACCGGCTCTGGAACTCACTACCGACGTACGTCACAACGTCCCCTGACATGGCGACATTTAAAAAGAAGCTTAAAATGCACCTTTTGATTACAGCATTTGGTTGGTCTTTGGGATTCGTCCTTCGTGTGCATGTACCTGCTTACGCTGTGCCTACTGCTTGCGGACGTTAACAGAAAATATTTGGTAATGCTTTTAATGCAACATCTGTAAAGTACCTACAGAGAGAGAGAGAGAGAGAGAGAGAGAGAGAGAGAGAGAGAGAGAGAGAGAGAGAGAGAGAGAGAGAGAGAGAGAGAGAGAGAGAGAGAGAGAGAGAGAGAGAGAGAGAGAGAGAGAGAGAGAGAGAGAGAGAGAGAGAGAGAGAGAGAGAGAGAGAGAGAGAGTGGGAGAGAGAGAGAGAGAGAGAGAGAGAGAGATTCAGTTTTCCGAGGGCGCTAAACAAAAGTATTCTTATTATTATCACCCGGGCCTTTCAGTTAAGTGCCCGCGTGTTTCGCACCTTCCACGTTGTAGGTTGTTCGCTGGGCTCTGCCATGGGCTGGAGCCATCGGCGAGCTGAGACGCGCTTTGAAGTTGCGAGTCTCTGTTACGCAGTCCCTTGTACCTCTGGCGACAGTGACTGGTATTCCGAGACAGCGCCGCCAGTCACTTTCAAAGATTGTGTGAGCCGAGGGCTATCCTTCCTCGTCAACGAATGCTGGCACGGTTGCCACTCCGCGTACCGCTGAGCAGCCCTGATGTACCTAGGGCTCCGCAATTGTATCGCTTAGTCCTCCTCTTATTGTTGGTGCACGCGACTTTGTCATAAAGAGGTCAATCAAACGTCATAAAGAGGTCAATCAAACTGCCGTTATTCTGATACTAGCTATGCGCCTGCCACACGACTAGAGGCGGCGAACGAGAGAAGTTGCCTACCAGCCTATAGTCTTGGTTGCAAATGTAAATGGTCATTGCCCCTCCACCTTTAAGATGGGTCGGAAGGAATATCTGATGAGGCATACTGTAGCACTGCTGGTTAAACCTCTAAGAATGTACTCTCTTTTTCGGCACCTTACTGAGATCCGCTGACAAAGTCCATGCCAGTAAGCTACACATTCATTGTTTTCGTTATCAGTTTTTATTGTGTCAGCTTCTTATCAGTTTTTATTGTTTATGGTTTATAGGTTCGTATGTGCTTCTTCAGCTTTTCACGGTTATACACGTAGTGTTTAGCTGGCTGCCTGGTGATAGGTGCTTATTTGTGAAGCTTAGTTTTAAGGGTTGTTTTCGCTGTGTCAATTGTTAGTGGTTTTTCATATGCTTTCCGAGTTAATGGTAGAGTGTGTGTGACCGCATGACTCTGGCTGATTTAAAAGCCTCTTTTGTATAGCGACAAAAGACCCTTTACGGCTATCACCGCCGCTTGCTGCGGCAATTAAGGATCGCCGACCACAGGATTTGAACCCACGACCTCGGGACCGAAGTCGTGAAAAGCAACCGCCCTAAGCAGGTACATACACACGAGAATTAATCACAAAGATCCACCAAATGCATAGCGTAGCCCTTGATTTCTTGGCTCTGTGCAGCATTTCAAGGCATGCGTAAGCGGAAGTTTGGTGACGTAGCGGAGGCTTACATTTCTGCAGCTACAGGTATGTAGATCTAACCTTACGTACGTGGAAAGGTCTCAAGTTTAGATATATGCTAGTGACCTGCTCATCCGTCAAAATGACTGGTGGAGATTTTGGCAACGATCACCTATGCCTTCTCAGTAGCTCCTCGGCCTCCCGCCACCAATAAAGACACCATGATTAAAGATGCAGAGTGAACTGCTACTTACCGTTGATGATTACCACTGCTTCGCTAACCAACGTGTTAAAATTCCGGATGCTCATGGTTCTACTATAGTTATGGTAGTATTGCGACAGCAAACAAACCATGTAAATATTTTAAGTTTATATATCCGGTATGAAGTAGATTTCAGAAAGTGTTTGTTACAGCTGTTGTGTGACAGTGGCTCCGGCGGCGGCTGTTCTGGTGGGAGTATCACAGAGGCGCAGCGGGCGGCGCACGTGCGCAGCAAACGAGACTCTCTGTATTCCTCTCAACGGGCACATATACGGGAGCCCAATCAATCAATCGCAGCAGATGACACGAAATATAATCTGCATTAGCGGCCCGACGCTGTGCTGCTTCAATGGCTTAACTATTGGCCACGGGTGAGATGCACATTAGTGCCAGACGCTTCGCTAATTACAGTAGAAGCCACAGGCCCACACCATCTGATCAATCGCGCTTTTTCTATACCATCAATATTTGTTAAAATATTGTTAAGTTAAATCGATGATACTCTCTAAAGCAAACTTAACTGCTTGTAAGGGCATATATACCTACATTTAGTCAGAGTAAAGAGAGGGTTCAACCCAAATGAGAAAGAATGAGGGATTGAGTTTAGGAGAGCTTTATTCTAAACAAAAACTAAATATATTGAATGAAAAACTAGACATAACGTGTATCCTAAAGTGCGTCCGTACTGTTTTCTAAAAAAGCCACGAGCTGCTCACATAACCATTTATAACTAATCGCCGTAAAAGCTTTGTTGTTGTACCTTAATACGATGACGCGTTCTTACTGGTCAGACACAGTTGCAAACAGTCAATACGCAATTATTTATAATGTTAAGGACTTTGCGTATACGGTATCCACGCGAATGAAGGTGTTTTACAAAAGCTGAAAAGGCTCACCAGCTCATTTGGTACAGCGTGCAAAATTAAGTACTCACAAGAATATTGAGGATAATTTACTTAGACGGAGAAAAAGCTGTGAGGAACAGGTAGTTTTGTGTAGTAGCTTCTTTCTGAATTCTGGCACGTTAGGAGATTACACGATGTCGATCGGGGTGATTTCGTGGCTTTGAGATAATATGAACTGAAGGCTTGGCTTCCATGGGACCTGAGGTTCGACAGAGGTCAGACTCAAACGGACAGAGCTAGAAAAGCGAGTGGTGCGACAAGAAGCCCAACAAGTAAGCATTTCAGACGGGTTGGCCCGAGAAAAAGAACGAAGCAGCCTAAAAGTGAATGGCAGAATCTAAAATTCAATCCGCTCCTTAGTGGACTGCTAATCCAGGTCGATGAGGAGAGGTGTGATTTGGAAATTTCGACGTTCAGGCTAAACAAGCCCAGCAGCAAATTTGTGCACCAACTGTAGGAGTCAAATAGAATGGGCAGAAAAACCTAAAAGTAATGAGTTTCAAAATTCTAGGCCGGACTCAATTAAATTATCCACCCGCCAAGCTGTAGTTTCCTTAAATGCGAAAAGGAATGGACTTATAACGGGTCTGTAGGGCACGCCATACTTGAAGAGCTCAGTGGACGACCGAGGTCCTGTTGAAATTAACTCTCGGAAATAACCTACTGAGATCGAACCTAAGACATTCCGGTGCAGTGCAGTGCCAGCGGTGCTTAGGTTAGAAGAGAGACTCTCAAAAAGGGCTCGGAGATCGATAAAACCAAACTGTAACGCCGAAGGCTCGGCGGGGTAGGCTTGACCTGCCGCTTACCTAGCGGCGTAACCTAGCGCTGACTGCCGTTCGGTGCGCGCCTACGCGCAATAAGCTGGCCGCCACGAAACGATGCGTTTCTGGCACTAACCTGCTTACCGTTACTAAAGGGGGTCGTGAGTCCGCGGCGTGAATTGGAAGCGAGACACACAAATTGGGGATTTTACTGAACTTTATTCGCAGGCGCACAAAGTCGCTTCGCGTCTAGTTCAGCTTTATCTCCACACTCCTCGCACGTTCTCAGCTACACCAACACTCTTGCGGAGGGAATACTCCTCCACACTAAGCGCGACCCGGACCCTAAACCCTAACCGGTGAACTAGGAATCCGTTCCCACCTGTGTCGAGGGAATACCCCAAACACGCCAACGTTAACACTCTTGCGGAGGGAATACTTCTCCACACTGAAGCGCGAACCGGAGTCTAAACCCTACCCGGAGAACTAGGACTCGGTTTCCACCAGTGCGACAGGAATACTTCACACACGCCAACTCAAGCACTCATGCGGAGGAAATACTTCTCCACACTGAAGCGCGAACCGGAGCCTAAACCCTAACTGGGGAACTAGGGCTCCACACACGCCAACTACGCCTAGCTCGCACCGGCAAATCCCTATGCCGAGACCACGTGCTAGCGCGCACACACACGACACAAAAGAAACACAAAACACGAAAGAACACACAAAATTCCACCTCGGGCGCGATACGACCGTATTCGATGGAGTTCCACTGAATCCTCCTAGTGCTGTCTTGTCCCGTTCCGTCCATCGTCGGCGGACAGCCCGCCCTCCTCCCTCACTTTTAGAGAAACGAGTGCGACGGCGTCGAAGCCGGACCAAAGACAAAAGACCGTAAGACCAAGAGCGAGCGTCGCTCGACTCTTAAATACCTAGCTGAAACAATGGGGCAAGCGCCTAGTGGTATTGGGCCCGACACCCCGGCCCATTACGGCAAGGAATATAAGGCCACTGGAAAGGCACCTCTGTCCAGCTTGAATGGCGAGTGGGTTCCAGACGATTCTTTCTTGGAACGAGTGAAGGTGGGGGTTGACAGGCCAGCCAACATCAATCAGCCGCTTCCGCGCGTACCGGACCAATTCTAAAGGCCGAATCGCCACCGCTCGTCTCAGAGCTTCCTGGCTTGCTCTTAAGCGCTTCCTGTCTACCCGCACTGACGCTCCTCTCTGGCCCACTGCTCCAGGACAAAGGAGCTCTAGCCCGCCACCGAACAGCTCTTGTTCGCGCTAAAACTCAGCCAAGGCCAGCAGGGCGCTACAAAACGCTGCCTAAAGATCTAGCATAGCAAGTAGAGAGACTTAAAGTCTGCATTCCTGAGAAAGTTGTTATATAACCAAAGCAATACTGACTCTTTAAAACTTTTTTTTAGCTCAATTACTTGGCTGCAACTTACTGGCTAGATGCGAATATTTGATATACGAGTTTAGCCTGTCGGCCACAACACGTTATAGTCTTGGTTACATTAGCACGGGCTACGGTGCTCATGCATCGTAACCCAGGTTATGGGCTCGTGCCATATTTCAGGCAATCAGTTATTCGTTGATGCATACGAGGTAATAACACTTAAGGCTCTTATGCTGCTGTGCAAATTAGGCTGAAAATGCAGCCGACCTTTACATTTCGTGGGTTACCGTCTGCGCAAGCTGAGAGCCTTCCTGACAACTTGACTCTTGCTCAAATACAATCTCAAACAAGCGGCTGTGGCAGTAAAAGCCTTTCAAATTTAAATCTGCGGCATGCATTTCTTAATCTCGGTAAAATGAAAGTGTAAGTCCTGCAGCAGGAACTACGTACGGCTGGGTAACCTTCACCGATAGCATGCAGAACAGCGGATCAATTTCTGTCAGTACTTAAACGCCATTTTGTAAACCAATGCGCCGATTGCGGGACGTAACATGGTGAGCGAGTCATTCACTAGTCCGCTGTGCTCTAAGCAGCGAAAAAAATCGCGATAATATAATAATATGCTTTCTTTCGTTGTAGTTGCCGCTGTCATTGTTGAGAACTGCGGTCAATCATCCTATGGTACTATATAATATAATTCATTTGTATACCGCTTGTCGTTTCATGTATGAATACTTTGCGGTTGTGGTATTGATTTTAAGAGCATTATTCATCTGGAAGGTGGTAGCTCTCAGTGGCAGAGAGTCGGTTTTAAAGGGGAGATGTCGTGCATTGCGATTCCTACTCGCATCGCGGATGTTATGTAGTCGATGTTGTGGCGGGTTGAGTTTTGTCAGTTATCTACTGCACCGACCACCCTGTGGATTTCTAAGAGTGCCTCTTCAAGGCAATATCTGCCCGAAAATCTTAACTCTGCACCGCTAGCTGTAGTGTGCTGATGGTTATCATGTCTTAGTTGAGCTCGCTCAGTCACCGGGGTTTACTCTGTTGAATTCCAGAAGAACTTCGACAGAATGATCATAATTTTAGCGGAAACTTCGAATGGTCTCGCTTTGGAAAGTTGCTTGGCTTTTGAAAATGGTAGTGCCGCGGGGGGAGGGAAAGGGAGGCCAGTGTGTCTCGGGCCCCCTTTGACCGACCCGGAGGGGTTTGTCAGCGAGCTTGGTCGCCCTGCCTACTTCTTTAGCCTTCCTAATGATACATCTGACAAGATCAATGTGCGGCACATTCCCGTGGTGGCAACGTGGTGCATAGCTTGTGGCATAGCAAAGTGTATTGTTAGACATACTTGTAAAACGTCAGATGAAAGTATTGATCGGTAACCTCTCTGCTCGTCTTGGTTTGCAACCCAATATGAGGTCTGCGAGCACCTGCTAGTAGGTCCCATCCCAAAGAGTTGTTTTGCTGGCAGGTGCTTCCTCTTGAATGAAAGCTAACATTTAAGTAAAATGAAAGTGTACGTAATTTGATTTGCGTGGTACTGCAAGGGAGAGGTGAAGCTTATTCGACTGTAGGCGCTGGCATTCCTTGGTTGGCCAGGGAAGCAGCCGTGCTGAGGCTTGGTTGGCCAGAGCTGCACTCAGTAGCTTGACCGACGTATTAGTTTTTATGTGCATGTCCTTCGAGCTGCATCTTTGAGCAGTTTTCTTTCTCTTGGGGTGGCTTCCTGACCCCCTTTGCCTGCTATTGCACGTTTACGAATTCCTTAACTTGCATTTAAAGACTCTTGATTCCCAACGAGCTTCGAGTCTTACCATTGACTCTCAGTGCTTCTCTGTAACCTCCACCAACAGCAGGCAGAGCAGTGGATACACTTTTTCCATTGCGTCTATGGGCTTTATTAAGCCAATCTAGTGCAGTGATATTTCGCTTAGATACCATGGTGCACGGCCCATTACCACGTGATCTTCATAGTAAGACACATCAAGCAAGCATACTGAAGTACAACCGATCGACTTAAAACTGCAATAGCTCATGCATGCTTAGATACCATGGTGCACGGCCCATCACCACGTGATCTTCATAGTAAGACACATCAAGCAAGCATACTGAAGTACAACCGATCGACTTAAAACTGCAATAGCTCATGCATGCCAGAAACTTGAGCAGTAGCAGTATGATTCCTGACTAACAGCATCTGTCATCTGACTTATATATTTACTGACGGCCACTTTCATTAAAGCTCCTTTCTCCTGGCTAACAGTAACTTCGATCGCGTAGGTGAATGCAGACTATTGGCTTAATCTTAAAGGTCACATTTATGCTGGCAGGTCTACACTAGTATCTAGGTATGCAAGCGATCACTGACCCCACTCCGTTAAGGCACAGCAGGCTGGCTCACCTTGATACAGCCAGCCATCACTGTGCATTAGTTAAAAACCTGCCTCAGCTGTTGGCTGACTGTCAATGATAGTGGTACGTTATGCCCTGAGTCGTAGCCCTAGGGTAAAGTGATAGCTCTCCACGACCCAAGTCGTGGGTTTGAGTCCTGAAGCAGAAATCCATCTTTGACTATTGCAAGCAGAGTGATAGCTGCCAAGGCTGTTCTGCTGCAATGTAAGCGAGGCTATTTGATCAGTTATTTTTTGCCTCTTGGTCTTAGCCTCAGGTCATTAAGAACCACGCTCCTCACGACCTCTGTCGTGTTTTTGATTCCTGCAGTGTGCAATCTTTTATTGCCAACTGCAAGCAGTAGTGTTAGCCGTTAATGCTTTTCTGCTGCTATATAAAGAAAGCTGTTGAATCAGCTAACCTTCTTTTACATGCCTGACACGTACAGGCACAATCATTTTTCGTTGTACTTTGGCTTGAGTGTATTTGGGATATCAATACTCGAGTAAGATAGTGTTGCACATGGGTCTACCCTAAAAAAATTATTTGCCTTCGGTCTCTCATCCAGCCAATGGTATTGGTTGCATTGAGCGGTGTTAGGACTAAAGGCTGAATGTGTAGGACAATCTGGCTATTGAGCAGACTTGGCCCGGTGTCAAGAAATGCCTACCCCTTGACTTGGTTTCAAATCATCTATCGCCTTTGCCATGGCATTATCACCTGTTCTTTCATCACTGAAAAACTGGCTCTGCACCTCAGGTTGACATGGCAGTGGCTCTTTGGGCACATTTTCCCCTCCTGAGTCTGGTGAGATCCTTTCTCATCGAATCTGCTTGTGTTGAATTTGCTGATTAGACTCCTTCTTTCCTGTCAAATTATGCAAACGGTTTTTGGCATTGCTGTTGTGATACAGTTTATATGAACTGCCAGAGCTATAGGTGCGACTTGGAACCGTGGAGGTTTCGTGCTAGACTAGCCTATCGCAAGTGGACTGCCCCTGTTTTCGGTATATACACTAAGGGTCATACGTTTTGCAGCACTTGGCCTCCTGTGAGCACGGTAGATGTATGTCAGTCGTTAGGGGTTGGAACTACTGTAATTTTTTGTTGAATACAAAAGGATGCATTTTCTTTTATTAGCTATTAAGAAGTGGTGTTTTGGTCGGTAACGTATTGCTCAAGAGAAGTTCTGAGCACTGAGCCCGATTAACCCGGATGTAGGCACATTCGTTGATGCCCACTTGGCAGCAGGGGAATTCTACGAATGACCGGTACCAATGACCAGGTTGTGGCTGCGGATTTCGGTGGCTAGGCTGAAGATATAACTGTGCAGACTCATTGGCATGCTGCAGGATAATAAGGCTAGAAAGACCTGCTGGCAGAGCAAATGTGGAGGCTGTTAGTACCTTTTAACATTACCGACTTCTTGAAGCGCTGGCACACTGGACACATTGGGCAGACACCCGGTGACCTTGGCCGAAGCCGGCAGACCGTATCTAACCATGCAGGCAGCTAAAGAAGCAATAATTAAGGGAGGCCTCCTAACGGATTGTATGAGGGGCCAGCTCTGGTTTTAGAAAAGCAGAGCTGTGATCTTAAGGAAGGTTAGCAGCAGAGACCACTCGGAAGCTGGGGATAAATGATTAAGCAAGAATGCCGGATCCCATTCAATAAAAGACAGGTGGAAACTATCTCATTGTTAACATTAATCTGGAGGCGGTCAGTTGGTAGTATTTCTCAACCTGCACCTAGTTCTCTTTGATCTGCAGCTGCACGTGGATCCGCCGTCCTTCACTAAATTCATTTCAGCCAATGCCAGTTCCATGGGCCGATGTGGCAAGAGCTATCATACAGTTGACAGCCCTTGGGCCTTAGCCCATGGGTAAGGTGCTTGCTCTTCACGACCCATCATGGGTTTGAGTCCTGCAGTGATCTATCCTTTATTGACCAGTCCAAGCGGTGGTGATAGCCGTGAAGGCTCTTATGCCGCAGTATAAATAATACTGTTAAATCAGCTTAACTTCGCCCCCCCCCCCCGATGGGTGCAGACATCTCTGGAATGCATATCTGTGGTTTGGTTGGTAGCAGCCACTTCATGGAATGTGTTGGTGGATGGAAGGCCTGCCGTCTTGTAGGATAGGCTGGTTTGGGCAAGGTCAATCTTCAACCTCTTTAGGGCTAACAAAAAATGTGTATTGAAAGACTAGAGGACAGCTAAACTAGTTCACGTGTTTGTCTCATTTAATCTTGATTATTGCAATTCTCTTTAGTCAGGACTCTCGGCTTGTGCCCCAGACGAAAAGGTGCAAAGCTCAGCAGCTTATCTGGTCTATCGTCAACGGGGCATAACTGCCAGATCACACCACTTCGGTCCGAGGCTCACTGACTCGAGCATAGAATTGACCACGATCCTCACTGGCTTGCAGCACTTCACTTGCACCTACCTTTCCGACTTCCGTGCTCCTCCCGTGTGGCCTCTTACCACTTGCTCCTTTACTTCCAGTCATCTTACAAGACCTTGCACAATAATTGAAACCTTTTGGTGGTTGGGCCTATAGTTCATATGCACCGGAAGTGTAGAAGTCGTGTCTGGTTTCTGTCACTACCTATATAGATTTTAAAAGGCTCAGCAAAGGATCCACCTGTTCCGCTCAGAATTCCCTGCACCCCAGTGACTTTTTCCTTAATGTTTTGCATTCTTACTTGTGTGCATGATTCAGCTCATGTTACTAACCCTTTGTATGCCAATAACCAACAGCCTCGAGTGTCTTCTTGTGTGCTTTTGATGATTGTCTGAGCATAATCCTGTATTTTTGCATGCTCATCTAAGCATCACGACCTTGCTTAACTCATGTTATTGCTTTCTTGCAGCAAGTTGTAAAGGGCCTGGATAGATTTAGTTCTCAGGTCATACAGGACATTATTATTTTTATATCCACTTTTCTCCTTTTTAGTTCGGTAGTGACATACTTTGTCGTGCTGCCAACTCGGGCACTTCCTTTCCAACCCAACCGGTACTACTGCTTCTTTACTTCCTCGACTCACTTGGCTAGACTGTCACATTCTGTTATTTTTGTGTGGTGTTGGCCACCACAGACTTTGCACGGAAAGGTGTTAGGCTTTGAGCATGTCGTAGGAACCACTTTTTAGTCCCATTTCAATGACTGTTGTGTTACAGACCGAGATCGTATAAATTGGCGAACACAAGCAAACACACTGACGAGTATTCAGTTAGTATACGGCATTCAGTATCTCTTACTCGTAAACTGCCACTTTCAGGTATGTCACTCCGGTTGTCGACTCTTGACGGTAAGGGCTCAGCACTAGTCGAGAGCAAAGCTACCTCGAGCAGTCAGGTTTACTTATAATGTTCCTGCCATGAAATGACCTGCCCTTATCTGTAATTCTTAGCCCCCGAAATGTGACCCATAGATCTAAATGACGAACTCATCGGTGGAGCCTGTTTATGTTGCCATGTAGGGAAGTAGCACTGTTAGGTCGAGCTTAAATACAGCAGTTTTTCTCATTCTAGACTGTTTGGCAATGCTCTAACCCATCATCATCAGAATATATCCATATTTACTGCCTACTGTGCCTTTTTGTATACTCAAGTCGGTGAGCAGCAGCCTGGCTGCTCTGCCATTGCGAGACGTTGCATTTTTTTTAAAATTTGGTTGCAGCTAATAGAGTTGAAGAATGGCGAAACGTACAACGGCCACCTCGTAAGCTGTGACAATTGGATGAACATAAATCTCAGAGAAGTTATTTGCACATCCAGGGTACGGTGTGTCTCGTGCAAGTTGTTCACGTAGGACAGGCATATTGATCCTCTGCAGCTGCTCTGTTCATCGCGACCTTTAATGCTGTAGGATGGAGATAAGTTTTGGAAAATGCCGGAGTGCTATATACGAGGCAGTACCATTAAGTACTTACGAATACCTGACGAAATCATCGACATGGTAAAAGAAGAAGTAATGCAGAAGCAGCGGAGACCGGAAGGAAGAGGAAGAGGCTTCTCTCGAGGCGGACCTCGCGGAGGCGGAAGGGGTGGTGGACCCGGAGGCGGCAGGGGTGGCGGACCCGGGGGTGCCGGTGGGCCTCCTAGAGGTAGGTGTCGTAGATGTCCTTCATTCTTCCCGAATTAACTGTGCTTAAGCTTGCAATTATCTCTTAAATATGTTGTAGGCGGATTCGGCGGTGGTCGTGGAGGAGGCTACAACAGAGGTGGCCCGAGTAATCGTGGGGGTCGTGGAGGCGGTGGAGGAGGAGGTCGCCGAGGCGGAGGTGGAAGAGCAGGGGATGATTGAAGTCTCAAAATTTATGCATATGAATTGTCTTTTGAAAATCTGGCGCATCGTGGGCTGTTGGAACGGAAGACCAATTTCTGGGATGCCCTAGCTTGTCAGGACTGTAATTATTGTACAGTGTAAATACTTGTATATTTAGCAGTAAAAATAAATACTTTGCACTCATAAAACGGCTATACAATTGATTGCTACGGAAGGCTATGTGGAGAATATGCACATTCAGGTAGCTGATCTGTGGAATTTCCAATCATCTTTTTGCCATATGAAAGTGCATTCCAAGTCCGTGTGATGGCCTTTCTTCATCTTCGACATCACGATCATCATGTGGTGCTAAAAAACCAAATGCATGAAATTACAGATTTTGCCCGGCGATCACGTGAAACATATGGCATGAGCAATGCAAGCTGAAATGCTAACTGATGAGTCGGTCGTACAAAGAGCAGCTGGCGAGGTCTACTATGAAAGGACTCAGTCATTATCTGGTAAAGTGCCCACAGAGAGAAATGGGATTCCCAACATGCGGTGCTAACTGACAGCACCGACTAGTATCCATAGGATTTGTGTATAAACCAAGGGCTTTTTGGTTGACAAGGTAGATTGGGCACACATCACGGTGGGCTAGGATGTGCTACTAAGGTGTTCGAAAACATTTCGGCCCACGTCAGAACTTAGCATGCAGATTGCAGTTTGTAATTGATCTTATCAGTGCAGCTCATAATTTCAGATATAGTTAAACAGTATGTCAAACCGGTCCAGAAAGGAGAGCAGTGAAAGCAGCATTAGCTACTGCCATCGAGATCACGAGACCACAGGATTAGACGACCAAGCATTTCTTTTTGGCATGCATGCTAGCTATCAAAATACTTGATATTTGCAGACAGATAATAAGGATTACTATAAGCACTAGGCAAGGTAAAATCCGAGGGTAACTTAAGGGCAGTTCAAATGAGTATACTCTAATGAGTATGAAGCTTGTGGAAGAGGTGTGGGTGTTGTGTTGCAGCATGTAGAGGCCTGCGTAGACAAGAAAATCATATCCAATGTGGTCCGTGCATTTGTGACCAACTACTGTAACTCACTACTAGCGGTTGGCCTATGCAATCAGGCGCTTACAGTTAGTGCAAAACAAAACTCGGCAGAGTGAAACTCTCGAGGGTTGTCTGTCATGAGTGCCGCAGTTGCTACATTATACCATTTCTCTACGACCTGCAGACTGCCTATCAAGCAACACGTCGACTTTAAGATTTTGTCACTCACTTTTAGATCCCTTCATTTTTTGCTCAAGCCAATTCATCAGAGATACTTCCCTATCAAGCAGGCTAGGTATAGTTACACCAACTCATCTGACAAACCGGCTAGCTGTGAATTGAACCGACCATAAATCCTTAAGAGACCATGCCTTCACTTGGTATGCTCCCAAAGACAGGAACTCACTCCCGACTGACGTCACAACATCCACTGACTTGTCATTTAAAAACTCAGCTAAAATGCACCTGTTCCGAACAGCATTACCTGGGTCCGTGTAAATTGTCTTTCGTGTTTATGCATGCTGACACGGTACATGTTATCGCCAACCATATTGACAAGCTTCTTTTATAGCACATCTAAAGTGCGTAGAAAGATTCAGTTCTCTGAGGGCTCAAGCAAATGTTATTATTTACCTCAGTCAAGCTATTGCTTAGTTTAACTTTGCAGCTAATGTACAAGAGCTGATGTAGTGTGAATAATGAACGAAAGACAATTGCAATCAGCACTCATAACTTGGTGGATAGTACTGCTGTGCAGTTGTGATCACAGCAACCTATGCTCTGCCATCGTGGCAGCTGAAGGGCCGAGAGAATGGCAAGACCTCACACAGCCAGGTCGGGCAGGGGGGGGGGAGTAACTCGGCACAGCGAACCTGTAACTTCTTGGGCTTGCAGCCTCTGTCGGGCGCTGCGAATGGCACCAGTGCCGGCAGTGACACGAGTGGGATCTTGCTTCAGCTTTCTGTCCATGAAGTGGGACACGACCGAGTAAAGTAGCGGTCTGCAAAAAGAAACACAACCGCCCGGAAAGCTGGCAGACAATCCGAGTCAGGCAAGCTCAACTGCATTGCAGATCTGACAAGCTAGAGAGGAGCAGCAAGCAGAGCAATGCGCGCTTATTTTTAGGTGAGTACAAGAGTTCAAAATATGTACGTTCGACATCCGTTTGAAGCGACTTGGCTGGAATACGATGCACGACAATACTGCTTGCTAGCTCAACGAGATCTATGAGGCAATCGTGCAAGAATCTCGTGTAGCAGCACCCGCGAGTGTGCTGCTACTGTTGGTAACACAGCATGGATATCGTTTACAGGAAAAAGGAGTCCTTTAGGCAAGTGGTAAGGGCACGCAGTAAGCATGCCTCGAGGGGCCTCTAGCATTAAGTTGGACGCACATTATCGAAAACTACCACCTAGTCGAATTAACTGAACTTGGACACAGGTCACCATTTTCAGTGCTAAGCCATACAGTCAGCACAGTATCTTTCAGATCGAAGACAAATAGATGCAACCTGCTGCAGTCTAATGACTGCATATCACTCAGGAAGCTGATGCCCACAGCAGCAGTGCGGATCTCTCCCGCGAGTGAAATCGTGACAAGGCTCCCCGTTCGCCAAGGTTTCGCTAATAAAAAAGGTTGATTTGTATACGGGCAGCCCCATATTTTATGGAAACTTGAGTATCCCGAGTACAACAAGTTCACGGGATGTATGTCTTGATCCTATTACTTTGTCCTATTCATTCACTAAGGATATTGTCCAAAGAGCTATACGCAATTTCCTAAAAAAAAAACAGCAGGGGCAGGGAAGTAAGTTATCGAGTCCTGATGGCATTTTGGTGGACTGTCACAAAGGAACTTTCGAAGGATTAAGCACTCGCTCCGTAGTGTTAAGCACAGCTCCACTTATGTATTACCAAGCAGCTCATCGACTTGCAACAACGCATCAACGCATGATATCCATTTTGCAAGGTCTTAAGGTGTGAATGGCATTAGGCACAGATGGCTTCAGTAAGCCTTAGTGTAGCAAAGCTCTTGTAAACTGCATTGCAACACCCGACAATAGCATAGGCGATCTAAAATAACCAGTGTGCCCTAACCAACTAACAAACGGAGGCACGAGTGTTAAACACTTTTAATATGTCCTTGTAGGTGTTGCTTCCTCAGTAATCTCTACTAATTAAAGCAAGAAAGTCGGTCCTTCCCTCTATCATCCCGCAAGATGGCGCACTTGTGTCACGTGACAAGATAGCATAGCGTTGTTTTCCATTACCAGTAGTTCCGGGAGTAACATGTAATAGACTTTTGATGTGGTCTACTGTGACTCAGTGAAGCGAGTCCACAGGCAGTGAGCTGCTCGCTGTTTTGGGGCATGGTCAAGCCTTAGTCCATGACTGCCATTCTAATGAGGTCGTGTCAAAAAGAGGTTTGAAAGCAAACAAGCGGTATCTATCACGATAGCCATTGCACACACACATTCGTCATGGAGCACAAGGTTTTCCCTCTCCCTCGAGAAAATGAGTGATCCAGACATGACTCGTAGTGCTTGGGTCTTCTGACAGTAGTACGCAGAGAGACAATTCGCAAACTCCATCTACCACCACTACCAGATGGAGGCAGAGTGAGGCAAAGTGAGACAGCATCGCTGCAGTTCTTGATAGTTCTTTGCTAAAAGCATTCCCCTTTCATTGTCTCAATGGCTGCTTACTTATGCTGCCGCAACTCGGGGGCTGGGACCGTGCCGAGCTATGGCACGAACCGAGACAGGGCTATCACTTGTAACTTCGAAGGCTCATAGGACACCCCAAGCATGTGGCTGACTAGAAGGTTTTTCTCTTCTAATAGGTGATGCTGTTGTGTGACCATCACCACCCACACATAATTTAGGTGTTGTCTTCGATAGCTGCCTAAATTTTGAAAGCTTTGTTAAGAAGACTGCTTCCACAGCTAGCCATCACGTCCGATTCTAATCTAAGAAAAGGAGCTGTCTTCCACGGTGGTTTGCTAAGAATTTAACTAGCTCCTTAGTTATGTCTCGGCGAGATCATTGTGATTTCTTTTTGACTGGGTAACAGAAAAAAGCCTGGTGACGAATATGGCGGCAAGGCTAGTTTACAAATCCCAGAGTTTTGACAGTGTCTCATTAGCTGAAACAGCTTGGATGGCTGCCGGTTGATCAAAGCATACAGAGCAAAGTGAACGTAAGACATCCCCCTTGTGGACCCTAGGACGTTTCCCCCCATATTCCCCCCTGTAGGACATTCCCCTATGTTAATGAATGTATAACTAAGAATACTGGTGTATATATATATACATATATATATATATATATATATATATATATATATATATATATATATATGATCAAATGAAATTCCTGCTCGACTGAAATAAAATCAACTCAGTATAATTGGACGTTTTATTAATTCCGTATGACATATTCACTGGTTGGCCTTGCACTGCACAGTCCATTTAAGTAGTCTAATCACAAAAACTGAACTGATGCTTTGCTCAACAAACTACTGATAGGCCAATCAGATCAATCACGTAAACCCTAAACAGGGGGGAATGTCCTACCCCAGAGGGGAATGTCAGGGGGAATGTCGAGGGGGAATGTCAGGGGGGAATGTCGAGGGGGAATGTCGAGGGGAATGTTGGGGGAATGTCAGGGGGAATGTCGAGGGGGAATTTCAGGGGGGAATGTCGAGGGGGAATGTCTGTCCATGGAGCAAAGTTGTTAAGCTGACCCACAAGGCCTGCCACGGATTGGCTCCTTCATACCTAGCTGAAGTGCTGCACCAGTTTCAGCCTCGTCGTGCCCACAGATCTTGTATGGACAATAAATTAGCTGTTCTATTTCTTTCCTTAAAGATCGTTAGCCACAGAAGCTTTTGCTCTGCATGTCCTAGACTGTGGAACTCCCTTCCACGATTCTTACGCCATCACAAATGCTCTCCTGTTGCCGATTATGGCGCATCCTTTCCAGCCATCCTGAGCTGCTACTTCCTTGTTACTCACCACCTCAAATGCTCTCGTGACTCAGCCATGCTACTCACTTTCTCCTTGTTTCGAGGGATGAAGTCTGTTGGCTACCGAATGCGCACCGAAAGCCGCATAGGCTGTGAGTGTGCCACATAAAACTGTCCTGCGTAACACCCGCATAGTCTTTGTGGCTTTGGGGATTTACAGACGAAGATAAAAAGGCCGGCGCAGCGCAGACGAGATTTTTAGACGACGATACGATCAGATTCATTTAGCTAGCTACACGTGACTATCGAAAGGGGATAGGCAAGCTGAAACAAGGTTTTCTCCAACTTCTAAGGAGCTGCAGGCGGTTGTAGCAGAGCGGCCGGAGCAGAGCTGTCAGCCAGACCGAGGTCTGCAGAAGCAACATAGCAGACTCACAGAAACACCGTCGTCTTCGGTAGGCAGTAAAGCGGCAGCGAGCAGACTGGCGCAAAGGCGCTGGCTCTCACGATGGCGCTGCAAGTACGTACATGGAGGCAGACTCCTTGTCAGGCCTCACGTTGAGTTCGCTGTTGAGAAACTCTCTATCCAGCGGCGTTTTAGGCTGTCCTGCCTCTGCAGACATAACAGCGCATGACACCAGACTCGCTCGGGCAGGAACATAAGGCACTGCATGCTCGTGTTTGGCATCGGCTGGTAACCGCGAAGCGAAACCAACGGAAATGCAAAGAAACAAAGGCAAATAAGCAAAAATGTGTTAGAAAAGAGGCAACTACAATGCTCAAGACAAAAGCTTGCCCTTTTCCCCTATCAGCTGCAGCAAAGCCACCATTGACAAGCAATTGGTGATACTGATTACGTCAGATGCATCAGAGAAGTCTCTCGGCTCAGAATTTTTCAAGGCCTCTGCTACCAATGTTGGAGGCAGATCGATACAGCTTTGCTATTACCTACTAGTCATCATATTGACTTTTTCTACACCGGTCCAAGTTCTCTGGGTAACCGACAGGTCAAGAAGAGGACTTAGGAAAAGCCTCTGAGCCTAGGAAGCACGTGGGGGGAGAGGGGGTAGACAAACAGCATGGGACCTCTCAGTTACCAGCACTGTGGCTGCAACTTGGCTGCTCCAATTAATCCTAGCCCCTATTTGCCGGTTTGTTCTGCTGCACGTGGCTGGTTTAGCCACTCCGTTGACTGCAATGCAAGCTCCTTGCTTGCTCGTACCTAGGACCGATAGCTCCGATAGCTCTCCCTGCTGCTCTTAAGACATGCTCACTGAGCAATGAGGAGGAGGAGGCTTGAGCAGCTACCCTATCGGTGCACCGAGCTTCAGGATCGCCCAGGTCAAGTGGATGGGCTCGTTAAACTACCAGGGATCCGGCCTGGGCAGCCATGCAATGTGCAGCAGCATTGAGCTGCCCCTCCTCTTGACGCGGAACATGACGGGAACTTCGGCAGCGAGGGGTGCGGAAACAGCACAGCAAGCTCCCCTCACAACGCTGGCCCCTATATCTGCCTCCTATCCCAGTGTCAAGGTCACTGACTACGGACGTGAGGTCCCAACCGGCCCATCTCTCCATAGCGAGGAGACCCTCCAAGATTTTTGCATTTCATTTCGAGAAAGCTCTCGGACGTGAAGGCAAGCTAATCGTGCTCATAGCTATGCTACTGCTGCATAAGCTAGCTGCATAACCAGGTGAGCACACCAGACTGGCAGCTGCTCGCAGCACGGCTGGTAGTAGCAACACTGCCACAAATAAGCACACTTGGTACTGACACCGGTGCCGGTTTATTTCTCTCTGTTTTCATGAGAAGCTAGAACAGGCTGACCATTCCTAAATAATTAAGGCTGTTCTCCGACCGAATGACAGACAGCGCACTGCAGTTGTCATCATAACATAAAAGTCTATGCAGATGACAGTAAACAGAATAAAAGTTTCACCAAGCAGCTAGATGGCCGAGCTTTTTTTTCGCATTCAGAGATCCCTAGCATGCATGTCATAGACCTCTAAAGCCAGCCATAACCAAAAGAAATGTGTAAATAACTCATGTCCTTGGCTACTGTCCCGGATAGGCATATTTCCGACACAGCAGAAGCTAGGACTGGCCTAGCGGCTAAGGAAGTGAGCACATGCAATAGAAACTACCTCCACATAATATGGCTACTGTCGAGCTAGGCTGTAAGAGCACCACCTAGCAGATATATCCAAAATTGATCAATTTAACTACAAAACAACCATTTTTAGAACACACTTTAATAATAGGGCTATAGAGAACACAATTGTGAATATTTTCATGTGCGAGAGTGTGGGGGATTCCGACGTATCTGCCTGATCCTCATCCGGGCGGCTCTGTGTGTGGTTAGAACTGCTGTACAATTCCGTCGATGAGGATGTATGCCAAGTTCAATAAAGGCGTGGTGCTAGCAATTCAGAGACAATGAACGGCAAGATCGCTGTCTTCTTGGGACGATTGCTGGTTTGGCCCAGTGGTTAAGGTGCTCGCATTTAACGACCAAAGGCAAGGTGAATGTATTTAATGACCGAGGTCGTAGGCTCGAGCCCCGTGTCATATATAATGCACCTGTATAGAGATTACGTTTATTTAGGGTGCTATACAAATGAATTATATATATATATATATATATATATATATGATTGAAGGTATGTTAGAAGGTATTATGTATTATACATTAGAATCGTAGTCTGGGCCCCTTTTTTGGTGCTAGCAGCATCGGGCAGTAGATTCCCATTCCTGGGGGCATGGACCATAATTTGTACCTCAATGGCTTTAGATCACGAAACTAGGGCTGCCAGAAGTCTCTTGACATACTATCTGTGCATAAGCATGATAGCGATCTAAAGCATATACTGCAAAGTAGATCTGAACCTGGCTGTAAGAATCATTTGCCACGTCACACATTGGCCCAGTGAGTCGTCAATAAAAACCCCACCGAGTATCTGTTATGTCATTTTTCTATGGCAATACAGAATAATAATGATAATAATAATAATAATAATAATTCACTTGATAAAGTGCCCTCAGAGAACTTAATCTCTCTCTAGGCGCTTTACATTTGCTGTAAAGTGAAATGCAATTGAATGGTAAGTAAAATCATGCTTGAAAAAACAAACGAAATGAATAATATGGTTAGGGGTGACATGCACAGGGTCAGCATGCAAATGTGGTTAGTGGCAGCATGCACAGTGTCAGCACGCATAAGCACATCGAGGACGAATCACAGGGACCCACTAAATTCTGTCCTAAATAGGTGTGTTTTTAGGTTCCTTTTAAAAGTGGTCAGGTCAGGGGATGTTCTGATGCAGGTCGGGAGGGAGTTCCAGGCTTTGGGAGCATATGAACTAAATGCACGGTCTCCAAAGGATACAAGGTTTGTATGAGGTATTTCTAGACTGTTGGATTCCGAAAAGCGGGTGGTACGATGCTTAGCCTGATGGGGGAGTACATCTGAGAGATAGGCTGGAGCCATAGATTGAAGGGACCTAAAAGTGAGCGACAAAACCTTGAAGTCAATCCGTTGCTTGACTGGTAGCCAGTGCAGGTCGGCGAGAAGTGGAGTAATGTGGCAACTGCGACGCTCACGACACACAAGCCTAGCTGCCGAGTTTTGCACCAGCTGCAATCGCCTGATCGCACATGCTGGTAGGCCAGTAAGCAGTGAGTTGCAGAAGTCGAGACGGGATGTCACGAATGCATGGACCAACTTGGACGTGGTATCTTTATCTAAACAAGCCCGAATTTTAGAAATGTTATGAAGCTGAAAATAGGCGGATTCGACTGTGGAGCTGATATGGTCGTCTAACGAGAGGTCGCTTTGGAATATGACACCTAGATTTCGAGCTGATTCAACTGGAGATATGCTGGCAGAGCCAATTTTGAGAGTCAGCCTTTCCAATCTCTGGATCACACTGGGTTTGCCCATAACTAGTAAGTTAGTTTTATCATCGTTAAGTTTTAGAAAATTTGCTGCCATCCATGTGCGGATGTCATCAATGCATGCAGCAAGTGAGTTTAGAGAATTTGAGGTGCTCGAAGGCTGGGAGGGATCAAAGCAAAGGTACAAATGAGTGTCATCCGCATAGAAGTGAAAGCCTAGATTGTGCTTGGCAATCACATCAGCAAGAGGCAGAGTATAAACCGTGAAAAGAACCGGACCTAGCACTGAGCCCTGAGGTACTCCATATTTCAGAGGTACTTCAGATGATCTTATATATATATATATATATATATATATATATATATATATATATATATATATATATATATATATATATATATATATATATATATATATATATATATATATATATAAGAATTCACTACGCGGGTAACATAAATAAATAAGGCAGGTCGTACAGGAGCACTTCAGAAAAGAAAAACGACCTGCCGACATGCAAGATTCCAAGCAGAGGGGCAAACTATCGACGTCATTTGCTCTGCTGCTTAGGGTTGCCACTTGTCAGCACCGCAACAGCCCTCTGCTGCATCTGTGACCCACCCCCGGATTAAATACTCACATTCTCAGGGCGCTGTTCAATTATATGTACCACCAAGCTGTTTTCCGATTGCTAACGACACTACATCCCTCGACACAGGGCAAATAATAGTCCGCTGACCTCACCTGAAAGCAATACCGATGCCGTATACTTGTAGTGGTTGAATTCGAGGTACTCTCTTATCAGCTCGTTCATCAGCATATTCTCGTTGCTCAAGGGCGGCTTCCTCTCGCTCTGATCATCTAGAGCATTGAACACTTCGGCTCGGAGTCGAGCCTGGATTTGTCCAAGCACACCCCTCCTTTCAAGAGTCTCCTTGATGACTAGAAAAATAACATGGGATATAAAAGCCACGAGCTCCTGATACACGCTCAAACATTGCTGTGGCCGCCAACCTCTTCCTCCACTCTTCAAGACCATTGACATAACAGTCCAGGGTCAATTGGTCACTTATCATCATGCTCAAGGTAATGGAAACTGGTAGAAATGCCAGCGCTATTGGAACCAAGGCGCATTTTCAGAAGTCCTCTCAGCCTGCACATAAGCGAGCGACTAAAATTCCTACCAAAGGACTCTCGTAGAGCGAGTGCGCCCACGCTGAAATGGCACGCACGAGTCTCCTCGGCAGCGAAGGCTGCCAATGTGAGGCGGAACGTGGACGCGCGCACTCGGCCACTGCGTAGCATTATAGAAGAGAGCGGTCGCGAGAGCCATGACTGAAATGAACTGGATTATCAGCGTACGGGAGTTGACACTCGAAGGTGGGCGGTGACTTTTTGCCGCAAAGGACAATTGCCAGTCGCGCATATGGATCAATATTTACAGAGAGTAAAGGAAAAAATTTCTATCGCTGAAAAGCGCTACGTTCATTGACTGCAATAAAGCGGCTACACGAGCGCATTACCCCCTTTCAACTCCTGCAGGGTAGCCATTTCGAATAGTCCGCCGGCCGACGGTTGCTAATGGCGTCGCGAAGGTCGCTTCGCCTGTGCGGGAGATTCGAAGTTCTGCGCAGTACCTTCGCCCGCTCGGTTCCGCCAGGGAACATTCGGGTCGACCTGGCGTGACGATTTCATCTCGGTGCGCTCCTGTAGGGATGCGCAGGTAGCTCATTTGATTCTCCGAAAAAGCTGTAGTTTCGTGCCATCCGTCTCTAGTCGTCCGTCTGCCTGGCCGGCAGGCTGCGGTAGGCCACCCGCTTAAGCGACGTCGCAATTGCGCTGGTGTACGCGGCAGCCCAGAAGCTAACGTGTCACGTTGATAGTGCTCGTTTTTGCTGGTGTAGTTTTGATCACATACCACAGCTGGGGCGCTCCGCGGACCGTAGTACACGCTTTCGTTTTTAATGCTTGATGGTTATCGTAATATTTAGTTCGTGTTCTTTTTATGCATCGCCCATTTCTATTTCCTCTTTGACCTCCCAGTTTCTCTTGCAGGTTTTAAGACCCTACGCTGTAAACAATTTTTAATTAGCAGGCTACCCAATTTTATTGCTATTGCTTCGTTCGGAAGTGCCACAGCAGGTCCCGAATCCTGGGGGTTACGTTGGTGTACAGGAGCTCTCCAAGTATTGGTGCGGACTCGCCGACGCTGGGCAGGCTGGCGTCGAGCCATTTTTTACCCAAATGTCAAATTCTGGCTCGACGTCCTCACCGAACACCTCAGGCTCTGCCTGCCTCGGCTAGCTGGGATCGACTTAAGTACAGTCCTAGCCCTGCGGCAAATGTGAATTGCGTGGGTGGAGATTTATGTTACCTTCGGGCGCTGTACAAATGAATTGTATTTTTTTTTAATTTTCTGCCAGCGGTAATGCTAGCCGCTAATGCTCTTGTTACGCTATATAAATGAGGCTGTTAAATCAGATAATATTGTATGGTTTCGGTCATGCGACACTCGGCATCGCTCGCTCGAGACTTGCTGCCCGTCCGTCGGCCTATCCGGAGGCTACTCTTTTTTCTTCTACCTTGGGGCTACCGACTCGACCAGAGCGAGCACATCAACCGTGTGCCCGCAAATCAATGTGGGCCTTACTTACGTAAGCACTTGGAGACCATGAGTGCTCCATTCGTATTTAGTCGACCTGCTGCATCTCGTGCCAAATGTCCTATAATCTGCCCCGCAGACATGTTTCCTATTTGACTTACATTAAACCTTGTCGAGCTCCGCCGGATGACAGGACCTTGAGCATGCATGAGTGTCCGGGAAGAAAGAACTGCTGCTACGTCTCCGGACAGTTAGATGAGGAGAATGCACCCATAGTCGCACAGTAAGGACGTACTAGCTTTATCGAACAGAACCAACGAGGTCGATCTTCCGGCTTACGCGAAATATTATTAACCTGACTGTGCTGTCAGTGGTTATTTCCAGTGATAATCTGTATCATTCGACCTTTCGGTGACGGCATCTGCTCGTGTGGCAGTGCCTGCACATCTAGTCTCCAAACTGCCACGATTGCTATTGAACATCGATTCTACTTAAGATGAGTCGTATTAGCCGATCGTTCTTCGTAATCTGGTTTTCGTAGCAATGTACTTAGTAGTCGGCTTTTGATAGCACTGTTCTTCGTAATCGGCTTTTCAGACCACTGTTCTTCATAATCGGCTTTTCATAGCACTGTTCTTTGTAATCGGCTTTTCAGAGCACTGAGGCTCTATTGCCGAAGGATCGTTGCTGATACAGTGATAGGAAAACGCACATGGAAAGACAAACCCCCAGGCAGCACAATATTTTTTACCTGTGGCATCTCAAATAATTGCTTCACCAATGCCATGCAATTCCTTGCACTGTGGCCTTGTGTTAAAAGGGAAGGGTAATTTTCGAGGTCCTCCTTGTCATTACCGATGGGCTTGGCAGAAAGTTGTATGCCTTTAGCTTTTCCAGCTACTTCGGTTTAGGAGACTGTCAACAAGACTGACCCGAAGTGTCAGGTACCTTATTCAATTGCTTGTCACTGTCTGTAGGCACTGTGGCTTATTGCTTGCTTGCCATTTGACGGTTTAGTCTGCTCGGTAAACTGGACTGTCTCAGCCAGTCGAGCAAATATATAATGCATATGTACAGCGCCCTAAGAGGACTTAATAATCTCTACTCAGGCACTTGGCCGTGGTAAGGTGCTTGCTCTTCACGACCGAGGCCGTGGGTTCGAATCCTGCAGCTGGGTGATTCCTTATTGCCGACTGCAAGCGGTGGTGATAGCCGATAAGGCTCTTCTGCCCACTATACAAATGAGTCTATTAAATCAGCTAAGATTTTTTGACGTGCTGCAATCCTTGAGCCCACGACCTTGGTCGTCAAAGGCAATCATCTTATCCCTCGGCCGAACCAGGGTGGCCATTAAGTATTTGCAAAGCCAAAGTAAGTGCATCTTTTAATTCTCGAGGTTATCTCGTAGATGCTTTTCAACAACTAAATTCACACAAGCTGAGTTTGACAGTTGGTGCTAGCAAATGTTAAGTAACTGTTTTTGTATGTGAAAGTGCCTTCTCAATTATTTATCGCACGAGATGCTCAAGCCCTATCGACAGCTGTACAAACATTTAGTCGAATCCGACCTATTCCCGTATTCCCAGATCCTTAGGATCTTCAGCTGCAAGCAAAGAAAGTTGCTACCTGCGAATAATCTAGGTGTGCTAAATGCATGTAATCCAAGCCCCTCTCTGATTAACATAAGCAAGACGAAACAATTTTAATAGGTGCTTTGCGAAACTGCAGAAAATGCTAAGCAAACGTTACGAAGCCACCATGGTGTTAGGAGGTGCTGGAGATGCAATGGGCTACAGAAACGGACAGTGGGAGTTGTGCAACTATGGAGAGCGGATTCATGACGACTTGCAGCATCTCGGAGGCTTGTCGAAGATCGTGATCAAGCGTACGTATAGGTCCTTAAGATTGCTTTCTCATTTGCAACCCACTCGGTTAGCCATTGAGCACCAATTAAGAATGCACTCTTGTAGTGCCCGACTGGCGCTTGAGCGACGACACGGTGATGCACCTCGCCACGGCAGAGGGTGAGTCACGTGGCTCTGGAAAGCAACCTCTGCGACAGTCTTAGCGAAAGAGCTGAAGCCCTTCGTGATCCTCCAAAAGTGCCTAAATAAGACCATCTGCAGGCTTTGCTTAAGCAAAATCTCGGTTGGACACGATGCTCATGATAATTTTCAGCCGATACAGATGGACAAGCACATCTGGCATACAGGCCGTTGACCTTCTCTTCTTCAGGCTGTTGACTTTTCTCGCCTGACATGTGTGCAAGCTTTGGCAGTAGCTTCTGTTATTTTTAGACATTTTTAGTGTTTAAAATTTTTTTCTGATGCACAGAACCGAGGTTTTAATTGTTCAGATGCCCAGTGGGTGTCACTGCAAGCATGGCTGCCCATGGTTAGACGTTTTATTGCTTCAGCTCTGGCCTTGTCCAGTGGTGAAGGCCGTGACCGAGCCGAGCTGTATTCAGCCATCGCAAGAAGCTACGTCAAATGCATGCACGATATGGATGGCCGTGGACCAGGTACGTGCCGTGCCATATGCACGAATGCCTGCAACGAATTGGTGGCTCGTTTTTGAGCGCTTGAGCTTGCAGACGGCACTGCCAAGGGAATTCATCAAAGTGTCTCACACTGTTATGCACCGTTCATCTCCAGGACGAACATGCATTGCTTCTGTACATGAGCTGGAGGGGAATCCCGGTGCAGAATTCTGGCACTTGCCATTCAATTCAAGGTATGTCTGGGCAGTGGGAATTGTACAGCTCAGGGCATTTGCTTTGGTTGCACTGCCTGTTGCTGGCCGTGACTTCTCTTACTGCATCTGAAGTCACTGAACCACGAATGTGCAGTATTGGGCCAACTGTAAAAGTGGGAATCTCTTGGTCTAGGGAGGTTGGAGTAATGTACTTAGGGTCTAGCCTTTGGTACCAAGCGATTGTAACATCAGCAGATGGAAATGAAATGTGTCTTCTGCTACTGATACTTCACCCAATAATAAACAGTCATTACATTCTACAGCTGAGTGGCCATAGAACTGTCGGTGTAAAAAATGCATGCCGACTAACATTTTCTCAAAAGTTTGAGTAAATTTATAAATGTATGCAAACTGCAAGCTCGTTTTCGTTTGATTCATTTGAGTTTATTGGTGCATCTCGGCTGTTCTCATCAGCGTCCTGCTCAGTGCCAACATTATCGCATCATTAATAATGACGATTATCATTAGTAATTCGTAAATAATGGTGCCGTTAATCGTGTCACTTAGAGCATGGCGGTTTAGTGTGCTCAGCTATAATTAATGTCGTTGGCTGATCCTGTTAAGGCAAGCCTGCTTATGGCACCTTCTAGGCTTCTCAGCAGGGGTGGCAAGGCACGTTTGACACATGGATCTTCATGCTGCAGCAGCTCCATCCATCTCCCTGTTTTTGCCACTGCTGGCGGCTGACGTGCTGGCTGCTGCCACTTTCTGCCTCGTGCTCGGTACCATCTCTTTGCATTGTGCTTCAGAGGTGGTGGCTGCGGTGCAGCCATGAGGTCGGCGTGCATAGGCCTTCGCTACTCCATGCCCGACCGGCTGGCCGACCTGATTGCTGTCAGCATCGAGAGTGGCCGCATGACCCATCACAATCCAATCGGCTACCTCGGCGGACTTGTGGCAGCTCTGTTCACTGCATACGCCATTCAAGGTGTGGGGGTGCCTGTCGTGCCTTGACTTCTGCTGCACGGAGAGCTTTTGGCGATAAAAACTTGCCAATGCTGCAGATGGGGATGAGCACTGAACGATGAAAAATATGTTAATACCGACTGATGTAATGCTGCTGCACTGAGCAATGGTCAATGTGGCCAGCATTGCCAGCATTCTCCTGCCCCTATGCTGCCCATCAGCTGTGACTAGGTATCATTACGGGTAGGCAAGTTTGCCAATGTACCACTGTACATTTTTCTAGTTTCATCGCATCTGCAGTGGCAGAAGGAGCATCCACCATGCATCGCAGTCGGCAGCTTTTTCAATGATCACCAAGCATTACCCGTGATTGCAGGTAGAGCTCTTCGAGACTGGGGATCGGCTCTCGTCGATGAAGTGCTGCCACTGGCCAAAGACTACGTACGAGCGCAGTCCAGATACGTCGAGGAGAACCTCTCAGCATGGTAATGGCCTGCTACACACTCCGGCACACGCACAGCTGTGCAGGCGCTTGCAATGATAGTTCTAAGTTTATTATAATGGTAATCTTGAGGGACACATTTGAGACGAAAGCCAGCCCTAGGCGTCCCATTGTGAACCTTTATAAGACTTAATTGACGGACGAATTAGAGAGTCGTGACGGGTTGTGGGGCTATACAGATGGGAAAACCGTACCCCACACACGAAACAATCGTGCAGTTGTCATAGTCCGGATCTAGTACAGAGAACATTGGCTTTTGCACAGCCGCCGTGTGCTTCTAGTTTTCAGCCAGACAGTTTTAATGTCGTTTGAATGCCCGTGTGCACGAGCAATATCCCGTAGTGAGTGGAAATTGATATCTCGAGCGATACTAGTCACCAAAGCCAAGGCTTTGGAATCTACCGTTGGAATCTGTGTGAAGAAGTCTTTGCCAGTGCTCCGATGAGCATCTTGCTTTCTTTTGTCAGGTCTTACTTCGAGGCAGCTTGGAAGAAATACCTTGAGCTACGGCAGCTAGGTGCACAACAAAATGGTCCCATCTTTCCAGCCGACTATGGTGTCAAAGAAAGAGATTTGTTCTACTCTTCCATCTCCTGGAGTGGAACAGGTGGCGCCAGTGGTCACGACTCAGTCATAATCGCGTGAGCGCCCTGCACAGCGCTCTCCCTTGCATCGCAGCCGTTGCAGCATTTGTCGGATCGTGTGTAGAAGAGCTTGTGCCAAGCATTCCCGGCAGCGCCTAGATGACCCGTAAGCCCGACCAGCAAAGAGCCAACTATTGCTGCGCATCACTATGGACTCTGTAGGTACGATGCCCTGCTGTGTTGTAACGGGAACTGGTCGGAGCTGTGTGAAAGGTATGCCAAAATCACCATATCCAGCCGACGTGCATTCACTCGCTGCCGCTTCTTTCAAGCCTGTCGTGGTAGCCGGTCCTAGCGCTTCCTGATGATAAGTTAACCTTGGCTTACGATTTTGTGTTTGCATGCACTCGTGCACGAGCGCAAGTCCGTGTGTGTGTGTGTGTGTGTGTGTGTGTGTGTGTGTGTGTGTGTGTGTGTGTGTGTGTGTGTGTGCACGTGTGTGTGCACACCTGCTGGTGTGGCGAATGTGTGCGTGAATATTTATGACAGCATTCAGTGGGTCCCTGTGATTCGTCCTTTATGTGCTTATGCATGCTGACACTGTGCATGCTGCCACTAACCACGTTTGCATGTCACCCCTAACCATGTTAATTCTTATCGTTTATTCAGCATGCTTCCACTAACCATGCGATCGTGTTTCCTTTGCAGCAAATGTAAAGCACGTGGAAAGAGATTGAGTTCTCTGAGGGCGCTTTTATCAAGTGTATTATTATTATTATTGAATGTGTGTGTACTTGTATGCCTGTCCAGTATGTGCTTTTTTCAGTATCTATTGTACATTTATGTGTGCCGAGAGGCTCGTGGCTAGGGTGCTGTGTGGGTATGTCACGTGTACATATGCATATAATAATATAAATAATAATAATGCACTTGATAAAGCGCCCTCAGAGAACTCAATCTCTTTGTAGGTGCTTTACATTTGCTGCAAAGGGAAATGCAATTGAATGGTGAGTAATATCATGCTTGATAGAAACAACATGAATAACATGGTTAGGGGTGACATGCACAGGGTCAGCATGCAAATGTGGTTAGTGGCATCATGCACAGTGTCAGCACACTTAAGCACATGAAGGACGAATCCCAGGGACCCACTAAATGCTGTCCTAAATAGGTGTTTTTAAGTTCTTTTTAAATGTGGTCAAGTCAGGGGTTGTTCTGATGCAAGTCGGGAGGGAGTTCCAGGCTTTGGGAGCATACGAACTAAATGCACGGTCTCCAAAGGATTTAAGGTTTATACGAGGTATTTCTAGACTGTTGGATTCCGAAAAGCGGGTGGTACGATGCTTGGCCTGATGGGGTAGTATATCTGACAGATAGGCTGGAGCCATAGAATGAAGGGACCTAAAAGTGAGCGACAAAACCTTGAAGTCAATCCGTTGCTTGACTGGTAGCCAGTGCAGGTCGGCGAGAAGTGGAGCAATGTGGCAACTGCGACGCTCACGGCAGACAAGCCTAGCTGCCGAGTTTTGCACCAGCTGCAATCGCCTGATCGCACATGCTGGTAGGCCAGTAAGCAGTGAGTTGCAGAAGTCGAGACGGGATGTCACGAATGCATGGACCAACTTGGACGTGGTATCCTTATCTAAACAAGCCCGAATTTTAGCAATGTTATGAAGCTGAAAATAGGCGGATTTGACTGTGGAGCTGATATGGTCGTCTAACGAGAGGTCGCTTTGGAATATGACACCTAGATTTCGAGCTGATTCAACTGGAGATATGCTGGCAGAGCCAATTTTGAGAGTCAGCCTTTCCAATCTCTGAATCACACTGGGTTTGCCCATAACTAGTAAGTTAGTTTTATCATCGTTAAGTTTTAGAAAATTTGCTGCCATCCATGTGCGGATGTCATCAATGCATGCAGCAAGTGAGTTGAGAGAATTTGAGGTGCTCGAAGGCTGGGAGGGATCAAAGCAAAGGTACAACTGAGTGTCATCCGAATAGAAGTGAAAGCCTAGATTGTGCTTAGCAAACACATCAGCAAGAGGGAGAGTATAAACCGTGAAAAGAACCGGACCTAGCACGGAGCCCTGAGGTACCCCATATTTCAGAGGTACCTCAGATGATCTTTGTCCATTCACGTCAATACTCTGGAGTCTCCCACTGAGATAGGACCTGTATATGTATGTGTATATGGGCGTGTGTGTGTGTGTGTGTGTGTGTGTGTGTGTGTGTGTGTGTGTGTGTGTGTGTGTGTGTGTGTGTGTGTGTGTGTGTGTGTGTGTGTGTGTGTGTGTGTGTGATTGCACGTATGCAAGCTGTATTGATATGTCTGTGTTATAAAGCAGCAAACTGGCAATTGTGCTACCAATGTTATATCAGCAAGGCCTGTTTACCGCAGGGCTATGCTTCATGGTGGAGACAACGATAGCAGCGGCGGCATTGCGGGCAGCTGGTTTGGTGCAATGTATGGCTACGAGACCGTTATTCCTGATCATCACGAGGCAAGTTATTCGGACGGCTGCTTTGAGATGGCTGTTTGTGCTGCTTCTCATTCGAATCTGACAGCTTTATGGTTGAGCAAGCTTTGGCTTTGCTGCGTTTGCTTGCATGCATTCTCGATGGCCTGGAGCTAGCATCCCGCACATCACAAGCAAGAGTGGAGAATATCGCCGCTGTAGTGCACTAGTCGAGGAAGTCACGCACACATAACAACACACAATTTACGGCATGAACACACGTTTACACAAACACACATTTATGCACACACACATACACACAACCACATGGTGCAAACGCACGTGCACGCACGTGCAATCACCCTCACACACACACACATCCTCACATATATGCACTCACGCTATGTGGGTGCACCCGCAAACGCACACACACACACAGCATGGCACAGAGGCCTGGTGCCATTTGGTGTGAAACAAACTTCCACGTGGAACTTATTGCGGGTATTTTAGCTCACTGGCATACTCAATCTCGAGGGTAATTCGAGTCAATTTTCTGTATCACTTTACCTTCTGTTATCAATTTGGAACTGCTCTAGTTAGATCTGGACATGCATTATTTCTCTTGCCTTTTTTCTATTCGTAATTCCCTGTGACAGTTTCGATCCATATAAAAATGTAGAAAAATTGTGTTGTTGCCCAGTTAATGTAAAAAATAACCGAATGCGTGTGCATACTCTATATCACAAGGATAGTGAATTAGGTTGCAGTCCTCCTAGCATGCACCCTGAAAGGCAGTGGCATAGTCGTGATTTTCACCTGTAAAATTATTATTTAGGCACACACTACAGTTGCTACACCGGCAAGTTGTTCGTGTAGGCAACCCACAAATAATAAAAAATTATAGCTCAAAATCATAGTGTTTATTCGACACAAACTCGGCTGTTGCTTATCGAATGGAATTAAGACATAGTTTCATCGTTGGCAACTGTCGAGGGGGCATAAGAATAGGGGTGGCCGAGATCGCTGCCCTGCTGTAGAGGCGGCAAATGCCCCCACCCCCTGACCCTGCTACTGCTGAAGGGTTTAATATGCCAGCACCACCTCGTGATGCCCTAGGACTGGCTGACCAGTTAAGATCCAGGTTTGGTTTGTATTTATGAAATCCTGGCCATGCCCCTCTTGTGCATGCACGGAATTTGTAGAATTGCTGCAATGCTCTGTGTGCTGCAGACATTTCTGCATCCAAGATTTTCTTTATTAGCATATGGACTTATGCTTCTACGTTGGCAGTGTCTCGAGTATCGGGAACGACTTGTGCTCTGTGCCAGGAAATTGTACCACCTCGCCATGTTCAGTACTCAGTGACAACAGGAAACCAAGCAGCATTATAGTGCATGCTTTATTAAAAGTACCATCTTTTGCCCTAGAATTAAAGTAACTGTTCTTTATATAAATTCTAGTTCTATTTATTTATTTTCTGCATTTTCAGCAGGAAATTTCTGCATGCCTTTAATAAATCTTGGAGTAATTTTTTTTTCAAGTGGCAGAAGTGTGTCCTCATTTTTGTATCCGACTTCTCAATTGTTTCTGCAATGGCACGTTATTTTTGTTGTTAAGGGAAAAGTGATCGCATAGTGAAGTCTCGCATTTCTTCATGCACTCACTGGGGTCTTGAGGTAAGGTCGAATCTGACACCTTCAGCACGTACTCCACGAGCGGTAGCCACAAAGAATAACTATCGTGCATGCTAAGTGTTACCATTTAACCACATGTATGCACATGAAGTTTATCACGCTGGTTCTTATACTGTCAGTTGCGATCACTGCATAGTTACTCAAAAAAAAACAGTCGAGCTTCGAGAATCCCTTGTCTCCAATCATAATCTTGTGCTAAGGTACATGCTAGGCTTGTCAATGCCGTAGAGACAAGGGCACGCACCTGCACGAACTTGCATGCATGCACACACAATCAGGTTACCTAAGTCATGAATGGCAGCTAACGAACGAACTAATGCTCTTTAAATGCACCAATTACCTAGGTAGCCCTCAAACCACCTGGCAGCTTAACTTGTACTCGCTGCTCACGGCCCGAGTCGTGGGTTTGAGTCCTGCGGTAGGCAATCCTTTATTGTCCACTGCAAGTGGTGGTGATAGCTATTAAAAGGTTAGTCTGCTGCTATACAAATGAGGCTGTTGAATCAGCTAACTTTTTACGAAATGATCGTGCTACGTTCTCAGACATGAAAAAATAGCAGTTTTGGTTTTCTTTATAGCTGAGGTAAGCTACGAATATATGCAAGCCAAGTTACCTAGTGCCCCAGTTGGTCTACTGTCGTAACTATAGCTTGCACTCAAGAGCCATATCTTACATTGTGTTTACCCATATGCTTGCACAGAATAGACGCAATACAAAAGCAGACATGAAACACTTGGTTAGTAAATAGTTTCAAGTTTTATTGAATAATTAGACGATCTTTTTCTGAGTTTTAGGGGTTAGAGGGGCATCGACAGCTAGCAACGTATGCCTTTGAATGCCGGAATTGTTTTTACAAACGTGAGACATTAGAGGGAAGATACTGTCAATATTGTAGTCAGCTCATTCCAGATTGTTGCTACCTGATAGTAAGTAAAGCTTTTTTGCACAGTGTGCAAGTCGTTCACGGTATTCAACATCCTAAAAAATCAAACCAATGTTTTCAGTTAAAACCTCTGCAGCACACAGTAAGCCGTGCTGTAATAGAATAAGCATACAAACTTGTGAACTGCCTCATTGCGATCACTATGTAGAAGCGACTTGTGTGTGTGTGTGTGTGTGTGTGTGTGTGTGTGTGTGTGTGTGTGTGTTTGTGTGTCTGCTGAACTAGATACGATGCTCAATGGTGCAACAATGGCCAGCATCATAAGTTCACTTCAAGTCTTGAAGCACACAATCCTGTATTGCCCACTACAAGCAGTAGTGATAGGCGTTAATGGCTTTTCTGCTGCTACTTAAAATGAAGCTGTTTGATCGGCTGCTCTTTGATGTAATGTTAAATGTAATTTAACAATCCCTGCCAGTGGGTGAGTGGACATGTCTGCTGTTAGCTAGCATAACAAATTTCACAGCTTACGTGGCCTATCATATGTCAGCAGACAAGGTTCGGTCTTCAATCCATCCCGTTGAGCTGGAAAGCCGCAAGAAAGTTGTTGACTCCTAAGTTTTGCTACCGTCTATCTGTTAAGGTTTATCGTAGTCAATTTTTCACGGGTTCACAGATATCTGCATTGGGGCTTTAAACGTGGGTTACGGCCACGAGAATTAGCTTTTATACTGCATGCAGCCAACTAACAAGTATCATTTATATATTAGCTTATAGTGAGCCTCAGCACCCTAGAACTGGTTGTAATCCCTTTGATGCTAGACTGAGTTGCCAAATTCAGATGTGACGAAAAATTCAACATTTTTAAGGGGGAGCTCCATTGAAATTAAAGTTGTCATGCAGGTTCAAATGGCTGAATTAAGATGCACCAAGTAGCAAGCTATGAGCATTGTGATATTCCAAGTGGCATAGAGGGGGATTAGGCTTGACTAATCCGTAAGAAAAACCTCTTAAGCTAGAGAGACAAACTATAGCTAAGGCAAACTATTATTTCTTAATTAATTCTGCCAACAACCACAGCATTGATGGCATATCCATTCCCAACTTCGTGCATGCACACCTCCCCTTAGCTAAAAATTTTCAAACGTGACTTGCCTGATAATGGCATGGATGGACACTGTCGTAGCCATATACAGCACCAAACCAGCAGCTTGCAATGCTTCCCGTGCTGTCACTATCACCACCATGAAGAGTAGCCCTGCAGCAATCTTGTCAGTTAGGTGCCATTGTGTGATAAAGCAGCTCACGGTCAAGGGCAAAAGCAGCAGATACTAAACACATTATTTCGAACATCCGTGTCTGTTGTTAAACTTACAACAAATCCCATGCACACAACAATTTTTCCTGAGGTTCAGAAGAGAAGCCCAACTGCTTCCGTGTTCTGCCGTGGTTCGGATTTTTCAATCAAATTCGCCAGGGTGGGGCTAGGGTGAACAAAGCGATGACTAATTATGTAAAAAAAAAGTTGCTCTGTTACCTCTTGCACAAATCTGACCAGTTTCCATTGCAGCCTAGCAAGCCATCGTACCTACAAGTCAACCAGCAACAGATCATCAGCAATGCAAACCGTTACGAATAATTAAAATAAGTGACTGCTATTAGATCAGAGATCAGTCGTGCGCACTTACGCTATTATGACCGAGTCATGTCCACTAGACCCACCCCATCCACTGAAGGATATGGATTCATAGAATTCGTCTCTTTCGGCGACGCCATACTGCTTTGGGAAGACTGGGCCATTTTGACCGGTGCCGATCTGTCTCAACTCTATGTATTCCTTCCAGGAAGTTTCGAAATAAGGCCTAAAGAAAATTAATTTTACTCGTGAAATGAAAAACTCGGGCTCACAAGTGACAAGCCAAAGCCCACTGCGATACACTCTTGGCTTCAATGAGACGCAAAATAGGTTAAATACTTAACAGACACCATACCTAAATCGGACGGATATCTGCGAGAGCTTAGGCCAAATACTTAAAGAAGACAAGCCCATGTGAGGTAGCTCAACGGTCACTTTGTGACCTCAGATGTGACCTGACAAGAACACAATCCCGTAAATGATTATAAACCTAATCTCACTTGCAAAACTCAAATGCTATCACATATTTTTTTGGCTTTGCTCTTAGAACCCTTGCTAAAGTTATAAGAATTTTCGGCTGGCAGCATAAATTTGCCGAGCTTCTAATAGATGACCAGCATTTGCCTTCTGCAATTTAACATGTGCTCCTCGTTATGCACAGCATGCATCAGAGCTCCTTATATTCAGCTTGACACAAGAGAGATATGCGAGACTCGTGACCTAAAAAGACTGCTTTTCATTATAAAATTCAAAAGTGAACTACTACCGAACAGTGACATCGATTTTCGGTATTATGATTTTTTTCACACTTTTGTAGCTTCCCTGCAGAGTTTGCATATATATGCCTTAGCATTCAAGTACAAGAGCTAATTTCTCTAGTCCTGCTAAAAGATGCGAGGGTAAAACATAATAAGAATCGGATGGCAGTAGATTCGTAGCCTCTGGGTCAACACAGTCCTACTATCCATAATATCTACGGCAACAATCACGATTTACTTTTTTTTATATGCAAAGCACGATTAATTGGATGGTGGAACAAACGATAGTTACCATGCCGTAAGATTTTCTGCCACAAATCTTTTCTGAGACTGCACATATTTCTTTGCAAGTGGTAGTACTTCGTTGACCAGAGCCACTCCCCATTCTTTTATAGGCTTACCTGTAAAGATGAACAGCTTAGCAATTATAGTCAAATTGCTTGGTAAAAGAAGAATAAGTAAACTTTGATTGGCACGGAAGCATCTACTAGAATGATTATAAGGCCAGACCAGAACTACCTATTTTGTTCGGCAACTATGCCGACAATGGCATTTAAGAAAACAAAAGAACATGAGGAAAAGTAGCCTAAACTCACCAAGTGGGTGCGTGTCAAAGGCAAGGCTGGACTCGTCTAATAAACTAATAATAAAAACAATAATAATAATTCACTTGATAAAGCGCCCCCAGAGAACTCAATCTCTTTCTAGGCGCTTTACATTTGCTGTAAAGTGAAATGCAATTGAATGGTAAGTAAAATCATGCTTGAAAAACAAACGAAATGAATAATATGGTTAGGGGTGACATGCACAGGGTCAGCATGCAAATGTGGTTAGTGGCAGCATGCACAGTGTCAGCACGCATAAGCACATCAAGGACGAATCACAGGGACCCACTAAATTCTGTCCTAAATAGGTGTGTTTTTAGGTTCCTTTTAAATGTGGTCAGGTCAGGGGATGTTCTGACGCAGGTCGGGAGGGAGTTCCAGGCTTTGGGAGCATATGAAATAAATGCACGGTCTCCAAAGGATTTAAGGTTTGTACGAGGTATTTCTAGACTGTTGGATTCCGAAAAGCGGGTGGTACGATGCTTGGCCTGATGGGGTAGTATATCTGACAGATAGGCTGGAGCCATAGAATGAAGGGACCTAAAAGTGAGCGACAAAACCTTGAAGTCAATCCGTTGCTTGACTGGTAGCCAGTGCAGGTCGGCGAGAAGTGGAGCAATGTGGCAACTGCGACGCTCACGGCAGACAAGCCTAGCTGCCGAGTTTTGCACCAGCTGCAATCGCCTGATCGCACATGCTGGTAGGCCAGTAAGCAGTGAGTTGCAGAAGTCGAGACGGGATGTCACGAATGCATGGACCAACTTGGACGTGGTATCCTTATCTAAACAAGCCCGAATTTTAGCAATGTTATGAAGCTGAAAATAGGCGGATTCGACTGTGGAGCTGATATGGTCGTCTAACGAGAGGTCGCTTTGGAATATGACACCTAGATTTCGAGCTGATTCAACTGGAGATATGCTGGCAGAGCCAATTTTGAGAGTCAGCCTTTCCAATCTCTGAATCACACTGGGTTTGCCCATAACTAGTAAGTTAGTTTTATCATCGTTAAGTTTTAGAAAATTTGCTGCCATTCATGTGCGGATGTCATCAATGCATGCAGCAAGTGAGTTGAGAGAATTTGAGGTGCTCAAAGGCTGGGAGGGATCAAAGCAAAGGTACAACTGAGTGTCATCCGCATAGAAGTGAAAGCCTAGATTGTGCTTGGCAATCACATCAGCAAGAGGCAGAGTATAAACCGTGAAAAGAACCGGACCTAGCACTGAGCCCTGAGGTACTCCATATTTCAGAGGTACTTAACATGATCTTTGTCCATTCACGTCAATACTCTGGAGTCTCCCACTGAGATAGGACCTGAACCACTGCAGAGCAGTGCCAGTGATGCCCAGGCGAGATGAGAGGCGCTCTAGAAGAACTTTGTGATCGATGGTATCAAAAGCTGCCGAAAGATCAAGCAAAACAAGCAGAGACACTCTACCCATGTCTGCCTTCCTAAGTAGGTCGTTGTATACCCTAAGCAATGCTGACTCTGTGGAGTGATTAGCTCTAAAGCCAGACTGGAACTTACTAGCAAGGTGTGAGGTTTCGATGTACGAGTTCAGCTGGTCTGCCACGACCCGTTCGAGTGTCTTTGATAGGAATGGTAGAAGGGAAACTGGGCAGTAGTTGCTCAATTCTCTTGGTCAAGTGTCGCTTTCTTGAGAAGTGGCCTGACTACAGCTTTTTTGAAAGGTGCTGGGACATGACCTGAGGCTAATGACATATTAATTATGTTAGTTATGCATGGCAGCAGTAGATCAATGCAACGTAGGAGCAGGACTGTGGGAATAGGGTCCAGAGGACTTGTTGTCTTCTTTGATTGAGATACGAACTTTAGGACTAGATCACTAGTGACCTGCTTAAATGCAGACATTGAGGTGCAGCCAGGAACCGAGGAACAGCATTCTAGTGGGGAGGTTGTCATCGCAGGGATGGATTCCCTGATCTTGTCTATCTTCTGCACAAAGAATCGAGAGAAGCAATCGGCTAGATCATCATTAGGATCATCAGGTAAGGAGCTAATCTGGGAACGGTTGAGGAGATGGTTTATTGTCGACATCAGCATTTTTGGATTGTGCATCTGTGATTCAACAATGTTTTTATAAAAGCTAGACTTGGCCTTTGCTAGGATCGATTGGTACGACCTACAGTAGTCTTCATATGCCTGTCGATGGACAGTTAGTCCGGATCTTTTGTATGCTTTTTCAAGCTTTCGTTTAGTAGACCTGGCTAGTTTAATGTCTGCGGTAAACCATAGGCCGTCTGGGCGGGGCGCACAGTGCGCTTTGTCAGAGGGGCAAACTCGTCGAGCGTGTCAGCTAGTGTCGTGTTGAAGCTATCTACCAATGATGACAGATCGGAGGGAGGATTGAGCAGCAGAGGTGAAGCAGATATTCTCGCACGGACAGCATCGATGTCAAGGGTCTTGAGGTTTCGCGATTCACAGGTTATTTTAGAGGAGGATGTGGGCACACACTGTAGATTGAATGAGATCTGCATGTGGTCAGATAAGCAGGATTTGGTGATAATTGGTGAAGAAAAAGTGCAGTTGTATGAGAAGATCTGGTCGAGTGTGTGACCCTTGATGTGGGTAGGGCCATGCACATGAGCCACAAGAGACAATGAGTCAGTCAATGCACGATATTCGGTGCAGAAAGCGTCAGATAAGTTATCAAAGTGAACGTTGAAATCACCCATTACGAGGAAGGATCGATTTCTTGCACACAGAATCGAAATGAGATCGGAGAAATCTGCACTGTCGCAGTTAAAGACCAATGGAAAACGTATTGAAACCCTAACTTTAGAAGCCAAACTCTTCGGTAAGTGACCAACGTGCTACCTGGCGACCATTCATCGGGCCATCCTGGTGGCCTAGCAAGTGGTGGTAGCCCGAGATCCCACTTTAGAATCCTGCTGGCAATAAGGCTTTTCACTAAACTCTCGCCCACTGTATAGATATAAATCTACATACAGTGTCAGCATACATAATTTTGAATGTGATCAAGTACGTGAGTGAGTGGGTTTTATCCATAAACCAAGTTGCTAACGTCACACTGTCATTGTGCCTGTCGGTGAGACCTTTAGTACTGCTCGGTAGAGACTCTAGGACGGTAGAGGTAGGATGAGTATCACGTTATCAAAAAGGGGAGACAATTTACCAATTTTTATATGTCACTATAACGTACACTCACATAGTTACAGTTAAACATTGAATTGTGCATTGAATTATTGAAATTATGAAATAGTCATGAGCGAGTTGCCTTCTCAGCAGCACGTAATTTAATTACTTATTTAAATGCTGGACGTTATCTCTCTCTCTCTCTCTCTCTCTCTCTCTCTCTCTCTCTCTCTCTCTCTCTCTCTCTCTCTCTCTCTCTCTCTCTCTCTCTCTCTCTCTCTCTCTCTCTCTCTCTCAGTGGTGTGAATAAAAATGAAGCGCCTGACCAGTACAATTCATCTGAGCGATGGTCTGTCTGTCGGTGGGTCATTGCTGCTGCACCTGTGTGCAGCCATGCGCTTACATGCAACGTCGTCATTTTCAAATTAAACTTCCCGTAATGTGTCGCAGATAGACAGTGCCTCCTCCGTTGAGGTGAACCCGGGAGATGACAAGCCGAGGTCACTCGGGTGTGAACCCACTGCCGAGTTTTTTGCTTAGAATGGGTAAGCAAGACCGGACAAGTAAGCTGTGTGTCACAACATACATTTGTACATTGGCATTTATTCTTTAAAATGTACTGCTCACAGTTTTTACATGCTGTAAACACCTATTAATTTGCATTATGCTTAAATATCTAATGGTTATTATGTTTGTGGATTGTTAGTGGTTGCATCAGTCGACCGAGTAGGAAATGTATCTGCCCGAGCCAGCTTTTGGTCACGGTCAGTGGTATGTTTCGTTTGTTGACACTAGCATGCTGATATTAATCACACTTGCATGCTGAGCCTGAGCATTTCATCCCCAACCCTGATATTCTTGTTGTTTACCGAGGGTGTTACCACTAACCATTCGATAGTGTTTCCTTTGCAGCAAAAGTAAAGTGCCAAAAGAGAGATTGAGTTCTCTAAGGGCATTTTATCAAGTGTGCTATTATTATTATTATTATGATTATTATTTGCTCGAAGCCGGGACAGTCAGTCTTAGCGACGGTCTGCCGGTTGGTGAGTCATTGCTGCTGAGCCTTTGCCAAGTAAAACGCCTATGCACGGGTCTGTACTTTTAAAATTGAATATTGCATACCAGCAATTGTTTGCTGGTATGCATTTGTGCATGCACGCGCACACACACACACACACACACACACACACACATCTATTAGGAGCCTATTGCCTGAATGTCTATTGGGGGGTTGAATATTTCTCCACCTCTCGTTCAATATGTCTGCTAGCCTAAAGCTAAGTGTTACCAGGCGTTCAGCAGTGCTAGCATTAACGTAGGACAAGACAGTAATCAATCTGAAGGGATCACACGAAATGGTCCGCAGGCACAGCCGACAGTGAATCATTATGCAAAATTATGCAACGAAACTTAAGCATAAGCTGTCGAACGAACGAAAGAGCTTTTATTGCATTTTACTTTCGAAACAAGGGTCCTGAAAGGGTGCAGTCAGGTTGCCTCTTAAATCGGTGTCAGGGAAGGACATGGCCCAGAAGGCGAAAAAGTTCAGCTTCCCTAGAGAATTGTTTACTACTCAGCTAGTTTCACTGCACTACTAACAGTAAAGTATGTTTAACCAAGTTCCTCAGCAACAGAAAATGAGGGTGTTGAGAAGAGAGGTCAATTACTGCTTGATACTTTTTCTGAATTACTTTGATATGGTTTTTGTTATACTATTGCTGGACTCAAGAAAATATCTTCTCATGCTGAACGAGAAAAAATTGTGCGCAGCAGTGTATGCATTCAAAGTGCTTGACATTTTTTTTACAGTATGCCTATATGGAGATCTGGCCACATTTAATGCCTTTAAAAAGCTGCTTCATTATATTTGGCAGATTTATATACCTATTTTTTAATGCAGCACATTTTTCCTCCATTTGTGATGTATGTCCGTCGGTGCCGAGGAGTGGCAACAAATTCTAAGGAAGCTGAACTTTGAGGGGGCTTCCTGAAATTGGCTTTGTCCAAGCAAGCAAGTCAAAACTGGTTGCACTCCCATCTGGGCCATGTCCTCCCTTCCCCCAATTTAAGGGACAACCTTACTGTACCCTTTCACAGACCCCAGTTTCGATAGTAAAATGCAATAGTTTCGTTATAAGTTCTTTCGTTCGTCCGACAGCTTACGCTTGAGTTTCGTTGCATAATTTCATATGCTGAGTCACTGTCGGCTGCCTGACACCGGCAGCAGAGCCAGCTGTGTTGCCATGTGACCTGGTGGATTGGTAGGGAAAACAGCCCACCAGCCGAGACTGCTTGCTGAGCTGGAACTACAACTCTCTGGTTCCAAGAGCTGCATTAAGCAGCTTTTACATATTTCCAAGTTTATAATACTGTTTGTGTGGCTACATATGCATTTTAGCTCGTTAGTATATGCTAGATGCCTTTGCAACCTTGCAAAATCAAGTATGCAAAACTGCTGCCTGTGCAGACCGATGTGCCGGAAAACTATATGTATTTAGAAACCACACAACGAGGTCTTGAGACCTCGTTGTGTGGTTTCTAAATACATATAGTTTTTATAATTGTCAAACTGCTGTGAATATACATGCTAATTTGGCACATACATACGTTCGAGCGAATCTTCAGACCTATAGATCCAACGGATTAAGACCCCGTGTATGGGTGACATCTGGGTGCTAAGAAGCAAACGAAATCAGCTATGTGGTTTCTAAATACATATAGTTTTTATAATTGTCAAACTGCTGTGAATATACATGCTAATTTGGCACATACATACGTTCGAGCGAATCTTCAGACCTATAGATCCAACGGATTAAGACCCCGTGTATGGGTGACATCTGGGTGCTAAGAAGCAAACGAAATCAGCTATCGACCGATAGAGCACCTAGAGTCGACAGAACTCGGCATGCGGTACAGGCAGCAGGCAGCGAAGCTTCTCGCAGAGCCAGACAAAACATCCTCTCCAGCATCCACCAGTCAACCTAGAATCTTCTTCAGCCCCCACCCACCTCCGCTCGGCAGTGTGCTTCCTGACTAATGACACTGTCCTATATCTGGCGGCAGGGCTGCTCGAGCGGCCTCAATGCCACCTATTACGTGGGATGCACCTGCGGTGGCGGCAGCAGCGGATTCGCTCTCCCACCTTGGACAGCGTAGGCTGCGAAGAGGGCGGCCACGAGGCCGCCGAGGTAGCCGGTCGGGTGGTGATGCGTGATGCGCCCGCTCTCCACGCTGACGGCGACGAGCTCATCCAGCTGAGCAGGCGCGGGGTAGCGCAGGCCGATGCACATGGCACGCATGGCAGCTCCACAGCCGCCGGCTCTGAAACGTGGTCGTCGGCGGCAGGACTCGGAGGAGTAGGAATTGCGCGTGCCTTCTGCTCAGTCGGCTTAGCAGCACAGCGAGCCGCCGAGCTGCCCTGATCTGGCCTAGGGGTAAGGTGCTCGCCTTTAACGACCAAGGCTTCAAGGTCGAGCCCTGGGCCACATGTAAAGCACCTAGATTGACATTAAGCCTTCTTAGGGCGCCGTGCAAATGAATTATATTTCTACTAGGAAGAGCAGCGGCTACTACTCTGAATTCCCTACCTTAGATGAAATGGCAGCTGCCAGAACAGAGCACCGTTGTTACGTTCGATCGCATTCAATGAAGCGATGGTCATGTCTCCTAGTGATAGTCGTATACAAAAAGGCAACATCTATACTTTTATGTGGGTGAAGCTGATTGACATCATTCACGAAAAGAGTGGAATTGTCGGTATGGAACAAAGCCGAGTCCAAGTTAGGGGGGAGCCCTCTCACCCAATTTGATTAGCGGATACAAATACGATATTGCTGCCACCACTCTTACCCGGTGCACGGCCGTTCATGTCGTCTGTGCAGGCTATGTACTTTCTCGCCAGAGTGGCATACAGCTTTTTCTTGCTGCTAGCAGCGGAATCGATAAGAGCTGTCAAAAAAACAGCCGGGCATTAACGAACTTAGCGATTCACCAATCCCACCTCCAACCCCCCACCGACTCGAAGGCGCTGTGCTAGCAGCGTAATGCTGTTGCTACCAAGCCGATTGATGAGGATAAGGTAACAATGCAAGCAAGCCAAGGTTGCTAGCTTGAGATAGAACGGCCGGTGCAAGACTGTCTGTCTGCCTGTTTTCCTTTGAAACTATGTCTGGCATTTGCTTAGCTGGGTTTTGTCTGGACGACGCATTCATCCACTGCTGTCACTGCCCTTTAGCTCCAAGCTGCCGTGTGAGCTCGATTGCCACTGAATAAGGCCACAAAAATTACTCGACTAAAATGGTTGGTCCATGCACCGATACCCAATCGGGATTATTCCGACTAGCATACAATAATGGCAATAATTCTGTTTTTAACATTTTTTTTAAACATTTCTTCGATCCGGAGAGTCTTGGAACTTCAGCGCCAAAAAACTACGAGCATGGCCACCAGTCTGCTAAGAGGGTTGCACCGTGAACTTGCCTAGCCCTGGAGTTGGCCTGGGGGAGCCAACTGGATCTGCAAAAAAAATTTCCAATGAATATACATTGTCTCAGCGTGCAGCCGAGCAACATGCATGACCCATGTCAAAATAGACACATTCTAGCAAAATTTTGTCGTCCTTAACTTAAACTTGTCTTGCATTGAGAGTACATTGGGAGTTTGTCATAAACAAAGTTGATCTGCTTTTCAGGGCATCCCTCAAAATAGTTTCTTTTATTCAGGGCAAGGATGTAAAGAATACACATGCTTTAGAACAAAACTTAGTCGCATTGCAAACCTGCTAGCCAAATCTTTCCGGTAAACCAATTTGCTCACAATTTCTGGGTAGGGAAACTAGGCTAAGCATGTTTGCAGTCATCGCTTTGGATCAGTGAGATGGAGACCTCGGCAGTACCAGCGAGGATGGGTTTTAATGCAGCGCCCAGTGCTACCAATGCTACTGCAGCCAGTGTTAGGTCAGCAGACTTTGTCAAGCAGAAGAGCTCACAGGGAAAGGCGATCTCACCAGGCAGGAAAGCGATATCAGGCGTGACAGCCCTAATATGGAGCAACTAACATTGCAGCAGCGATGTGGCAGCTTTCTGCTGGCAGCACGTACCTTCTGCTGTAGCCAGATGCATCACTGTGTCGTCACTGACATGCCAGTGAGGCACTGAAATGTAACTGCAAGAAGTGACCTGAGGAGGCACATTTCAGTAGCTCACTTGCTGGCAAGGAGGGCGCACGACACATGCTAGAATGCCAGTGCATGCTGCATGTGTATACGCACGCTCAATTTTAATACTGGATAAGCCTCCTAAGAGCTCCAGGTCATTGTGAATCTGCAGTCCATCTGTGCAAAACTCCCATCGTCCATTCCTGTAGCCCAAAGCATCACCGACTCCACCCAGCACCATTGCTGCTTCGTACCTCGTGGCAAGCATTCACTTAAATGGCCGTTCCTGTGCACTTTTGGCTATATCGATTGGGACCACCTGTGGCAGCAAGGAAAGGAGTTAGCCGGAAGCGTGCGATCTAGTAAGTAAGTGTCTGCCATTCTGCAAAAACTTAGTCCCAGGAAGCCACATGTTGAGGCAGTACGAGTGCACCGATGCGAGACAGCAGTAGTGCAGCAGTCAGTAGCAGCAGCTAGCACCACCAAAGCTTTAAAGGCTTCTCCTTCTGGCAGGTTCATTTTGCCATCGGTATGCCTGTTCTCGGAATGCTTTGGAAAGAAAAACGCTTGCCTCTTATTTTTTGGAAAAATTGACGAACCACACACAAGAAAATGCCTAACAGTTTGTAGCAGCCAGTGCCAACTGTCACCTATGAAAGAGAGGTCACTCTTAGTGATCACACTCTTCATTTTTTTCGAAGCCTTATCTAATGCAAACTCGCAGCAAACTTTCTTGGTTTACGAGTGACCTAAGTTGTTTTATTTGGAAATCTCGGTCAAAATCGTGCTAGCGAATGACAGGCTTGACAGTCTGTCGAAGGTTTTGTTCACGAAGTTTCACTCAGAACACAGTAACACACGGCCGCTTTGCATGCCCATACCCATGAACTTGATGGACTTGCGTGGCCGGATAGCTACGAACACTATCAGAAGCTTGCAGGCCGCTCCCTCTCGGCACAATCTTGGCAGACGGATAATAAACAGGGGCCATAGGAGCAAGACCTTTCCAACACTTGAGTGGAGACTCTTTATTCTGCCACTACAGTTTAAGTGGATGGACAACACCTACTCCGCTCATATCAGCAGCAATATTGGCCGTGATAGTGCGGGGTAAGGTGTTTGCTCTTCACCATCAAGGTCGTGGGTTCGAATCCTGCAATCCTTTAATGCCAACTTCAAGCGATGTTGTGCTTATGCATGCTGATACTGTGCATGCTGCCACTAACCAAGCTTGCATGCTGACCCTGTGCATGTCACCCCTAACCATGTTATTCCTGCTGTCTATTAAGCATGCTACCACTAACCATTCGATCGTGCTTCTTTTGCAGTAAATGTGAAGTGCCTAGAAAGAGATTGAGTTCTCTGAGGGTGCTATATCAAACTGCATTATAATTATTACTGTGATAGTCGTTAAGGCTCCTCTACTGCTATATAAACGAGGTTTTTAAATCAGCTAATATTGATTTAATAATACTATTGATAAGCTTGACACATAAGTACAAGTAAGATTTGATTTTATAAAAATATACGTTGTACAAATTGCTTACATGTTAACATACACGATGCTGCAAGTCAGTAGCCGGCCGAGTGAAGGCTCTTTATATACCCACAAGGTTAGCAGCAGAAATTATGTGTGCCATATCACTCCCTCTATCAGTATCCCGAAAGAGCAAGGCAGTCTTCATGCTATACCAACATGCCCCTGACTATCTAGGTGCATGCTAGTTCCCCCTCTACCTTCCATTTCTTGGCCCTCAGCCTACCCCAGCCTCAAACTACGAGCAGCTCGCCTGGGAAAAAGTGATTTCCGATTTCCCGGTACGGCATAGTATAAGCAGTTATTGGCTCTTCCCTTTCATAAGTCGCTCGTGCCACTCCAGCTCGGCGCCGCCGACGGCAACGAATCAATGCTGCAATTTAATGTAATCTCTATCTCTAACTTCACTAAGACTTGATTGTTGTAGCGCAGGATTTTTCTATAGCGAACTCAAAGCGTGAGCGGCTTCCCGTACCCATCCGACCAGGCCAACAGACTTCGTCTCACGCAGCAAAAAGAAAGTCGGAAGCACAGCTGAGTCAGGAGGGCAGTTAAGGTAGTGAGTAGCGGGGAAGTAGCAGCTCAGGACGGCTAGAAAGGATTCGCCACACCCGGCAGCAGGAGAGTAGATGTCGTTGCCTAAGAGTCGTACTGGCGCCTTTGCCAGGCAGGTCGCTACAAGAGCGACCGTGTAGACAGGCAGCTATCGGGGTTACGCTAAGCTGCGCAGCCAAGGACGTGCGCTTTAGCAAGTGCTCGCGAGCACTGCCGAACGGCCATGTTACTGCTACGGTGGCAGGCAGGCGCTGATACTCTGACTCGACGGCGAGATCGCCCGAAGCCAAACCACGCCAGCAAGTAGGTCAGGTAGCTAACACAGGCGGGCCATGTAGCTAACGCCAACAGGCGCGTCAGACGATGCTTACGACCTTGTAACGCACGTCCTTAGCTCTGCGGCCGATCGGTCAAGGAGCTCTGGTGTAGATCGGGTCAGCGACTCGGCAGCTCAGATCCTTAGCACCTACGAGACATCACGCTGAGACGATGAACGCACCCCTACTCCACCCTGGGTCGGGTCCTCCTAACCATAACCCGAGGTTTGTCCACCCCAGAATATGATAATAATAAAATTGCATAGCTCCCAAATAGAACTTAATCTCTCTCTCTCTCTCTTTCTCTAGGCACTTTAAATGCGCTTTAAAGGAAGCCCAATCGTAAAATCGAATGACTTTCGATACGATCTGTTTACCGTTGCAAAAATCAGCTGCTCAAAGCTGCGGTTTTGGCTCCATATTACAGACAACAGTATTTTGAGTTTACTTAAACAAATTTATCAAGAAATTTCGCATGCGTGTTCTCGTACAAGTTCAGTGGATCGGGACCCACCCCACCCACCCCCCCCCCGTAGCCGATCGCCATGATGCCATTCAGCAGACCGGGCTCACTCGACCTCGATCGGGATGGCAAGATTAAAATTGCACTGGTAGTATGAACCAAGCTCGGACTTAACTCCTTGCTCTCAAGCATATCCACTTTATTCGGTAAACGGCTCGCAAAAACCGCCATCCCAAGCACATTAGCGTACACACCGGCCTACCACACCCCTAGGGCAACTGGCTGAATATTAACATAGGCGGCTTGCAATGGTTGGTACCCGTTGGTTATCGCTGTTTAGCAGCCAGTAGATGTGACATTAAAAGGTAAATTTTCTAGCATTTCTTGAGTCGGAGGATCATCCCAAGAGACCGACTTGGAACTAAAGCTCTGAACAGGTGCCGAAGGAAATGCTATTGAAGTATTCTAGTCCTCAGGGACCCATCTGGAGACAGTCGGTGTGCGAAAGTTTACATCAAAATGCGCACGTCCCGGGTTACTATATAGCCTGTAAAATTCTAAAGCATTTTTTTTTACAAAGAAACAGTAGCCTGACCTGGAAGAACAGCTCAGATTCTGCCGCCTAATAAGCACTGGTAATATGGGCTGCACTGCTGATTCCTTTTTTTTCTGAGTCACCGTCGCTAGACAAATATCTGTCGAATTTGCGAGTACTTTGGCGAGTACTACAATAAAAGTTCAGCAAGACCGTAATGCCGTTATAACTTAAGTTTACTGTCATTAATTTTTTAGAACCCGACTGCCCTAACAAGACAGTTTTTCTCTGCCGGCACCATAAAATGACGATCCCAGCCTTTCCATATTGAGATAGCCTATAATTAAGGCGAGAAAGCCCGTCCTTCCCTCCTTCACGCCGAAAGACGTCGCATGGCAAAATTGGGCAGCGTAGTCTTCAGCGACCAGTACTTCCGGGAGAGCCTTGTAATAGACACGTAATATACATTACTACGACTCAGCGAAGCGAATCCACAGGCAGTGAAGTACTTGTACCCTATAATTCTATTCGCATGCTTTAAAAATAGCCAGCCAGAGTTGTGTTGATGAGCGTTGTACTTGATGTATTTACTTTTAGAACGGTGTCTTTATTCATGATGCTGTCCAAAAAAACACCCTCGTTTGAGCCGGCAACAGACTATACTTACAAGCATTCACTTTCCCGTCAATATATTTAAACGCAGCCCAATATCATGTCGTTCGCAAAACCACTTCCTTAACCGCTTACGGGTCAACGTTGTACCTAGCAATCTTTGCATGCAAGACTTGAATCCATTACCTTGTTCATGAAGTTCGAACACTTAACCTATGTGCTAAGACCCGAAGGCAAACTTCCCCTTCAAGCAAATCTTTTTATGAGCTGATTTAAACAGCCTCGTTTGTACAGCGGCGGAAGAGCCTAAATGGCTAGCACCAACTCTTGCAGTTGGCAATAAATGATCGCCCACTGCAGGATTCGAACCCTTGATCTCGGTCGTGAAGAGCGAGTGCATCTTGGGCTATCGTACGTCTTGGGCTATCGTGGCCAAACCATGCCCACCTTAAAGCATGCCCATGCTAAAAAAATGCCAAAATTTATCTCTCACTCCAAGAAGACTGCTAGTCCTTAAGACCCCATACCGCCTGACCCCCATCAGTTGCCCAGATTTGCAGCTGCTTTGTAGGACTAACACAATAAATATGACTACAACCGTCATTCAAAGAACATTTTATTGCCACACTGCTGGGTCACCCGCATAAGGAAGCCTAGCTCTCAACGCCCGTTAGTTTAGCAAATGTTAAGCAAATAGGAAGAGATTGAGTTCTTTGAGGGCTCTTTATCAAGTGCATTATTAATATTATTATTAACTTAGGTTCAAAATTGGGCAAAATAGGAATACTAGCCCGTTTATGGCTCGTATTGAAAATAGTTCCATATAGCATCGCGGATGATTAATTTAATGGATGAAGCATTAGGGACCCGAGTTGCAGAGCTAGGGGCCTCTAGATTGTTTCTTACCTAGCTCTTGACCTATCAAGAGAAAAAATACGGTACACCAAAGTTCAGTCCACTTGTAACAATTCTGGTTTCGTTTGTGCATCGTCTGCAACTTGGACGTTTTCATGCTCGGGTGACAATGAAATGATCCACGACAAAGGCTTTTCCATGACAACTCGTGCTGCCCTACAGCAGCATGTGACACACTGATATTTGCTGTTGGCGTCTGGGCCTCTCTAGTCGAAATTATAAAAGATGTGGCAACCCAATGGAAATAAATCTCGTTCTAGGCACTTTAATTATGCTGGGAAGAAAGCATGTCTATCAATTATTTTTAAAATGCACAACGTCAGAACATATGACGACAGAAGATAATTCACACGGAGATACAAATGCCGTGAAAGAGATACATTTTCAGCTTCTTTTAAACTTTGTCAAGTCAGTGGGAATGTCAATCTATAACAAAGTTCAAGTTTTTAGAGCATATGAATATGAAGCTGTTTTTAAAAGATCTACGGTCAGTTGAGGCAAAGCTAAATTCCCCGAGTCAGAGGAGTGGATGGTACAATAGGAAGTCTGAAAAGGGAGCTTTTCATCTAGGCTGACTGGAGCACGGGATAAATGAAGCAACCTAAACGTGAGTGACACGACCTGGCAGGCGATACGCTGCTCGATGGGGAGCGAGCTGCTGCAATGTGGCAGTTGCAGTGTTCCCTCCCAATAGACAAGTCTAGCTGCCGAGGTTCGCGAAAACTGTAAGCCTCTTATTACAGAAGCAGGAAGACCTGCAAGTAGTGAGACACGTCAGCTTAGACCGGATGTGATCAATGAAAGGAGCAGCTTACCTGTGGTATCCTTTAAAAATAGAATTACAATTTTAGCTGATTTAGCAGCCTCTTTTATATAACAGGCAGAAGAGCGACAACAGTTATGATACCTACTGTTAGTGGACTATACAGGCTTGCCTGCTGCAGGACTTAAAACCCACGGCCTGGGCCGTGAAGTGCAATCACCCTACCCTTAGGCTAAGACCAGGGACACTTCTCGGACAAGCATTGTAACTTTTCGTGTCCATGTTCCTAAAATGGGATTTAAATGCGGAATACATCCACAACACCGAGTGCACTGGATTATCAAACAGCGGTTCACACATACGTCGACGCAATTTCCCGATAACGCGATCACAACATCAAAGGCTTGCGAATGGCTGCAACACGGCCTTTTGTCAACAGTTGCATGAAAAGAGCCCTCCAGAACAGGCCTCTTAAAGCTCCATTCCGGGACTGATTTTTTTAAACTAAGCTGGATATCTATAGTCACCAAAAACAATCCAAGAAAACTGAAAATCGGATGTGTATTCAAATAGCTCACATTTCGTCGAAGCACGTGAGTAACCAGCAGCTGCACATGTTGTCAAAATCACACAACGTTTCGAGTAAGTCAGGCTTTTGTAGGCTTAGCTCTTAGTTTCTAAGCAGTTTACTCAGCCCATTCAAATAAGGCAATGCTGCACTGCATACATTAAACCCAGGAGCCGGGCTGCAAGTAGGCACTAATGTAAGCATTGACCAGAAACCCAATAATGGGATTGTCGATGCTGTATTCTTCAGGCAGTCGCCAACAAAAGGATCTGTTACTGTCGGTTCAAAATATAGTAGTTGATGAGTGCCGAGATCGGTGCTCCAGTTGGTATACCCGGGAAAGGTCCAGAGGAGCCAGCAATATCAATGTGGCAGTATGGCAAAGGCTTCTCAGAGTCAATACCGTACTGAAAGTAGAAGTGGCTCTCTTATACTGGCAGCTACCAACAATACCTTTTCTAATAGAAACAAGTATCACCACACAAATATAGTATGGGCTAAATCGCTATGCGACTTTCAGCCTCTGCTAAGCGTACCTTGTTCAGCCCTGATGCACCTATCATAAATGCTGCAGGGAACTGGTGTCCGCGAGGTGTTTGACTTGACGGCTTGTTATTGCACTGCAGAAGGTCTTCGTATTCGGATTTTCCAGACGCAAATTGATAGTCCTACGACGAAAGGAAGTGATCCACATGGTGAGAACATACAAAACCAGTTTCAACTACTATACGAAATAACAGCTTCAGCTGCTACAAGGCGACAGCTCCAGGAAGGGACAAAATAAAATCAAGCACACCGCTCTTGACAGCCACAGCAGTTGCTACCTCTCTTCGGATAGTGGTCACCTCAAACGGATCGCCAATAGTATGGCCAGCTGCCTGCAGCTGGTCTGGCAGCCCTTTCTTTACAGCAGGCCCATTTCCGAGAACAATCTGAAAATCAATAAGTGCATTAAAAAGCAAAAGGCCTCGTGCGGCTTCGAATATCAGCTGTCTACTACATCAATTACCCACTTACGGAATACTCTTCACCGACTGCAAGGACAGCGTGCCCTGTGAGAGTTGCTATCGTAAATAGCTGAGGATTGACCTCATGCAAAGCCTGAAACAGTATGAAGGTTCAGATAAAGATAAAATTTGAAGCAAGGCAAAGGACAGCATGCAGATAAAAATAATGGGAGAGACAAAGCCAAAAACAGCACATTAGACGAGATGAATATGCACAGCCATGACTAGCTTGGAACTGCAGATATCAATATGAATGTCTGACTAGTCAATGGCCGAGTTCTTAGAATAATACTCTTCTGTCAACTTACAGTACAGTAGGCTACTATTATACTTTCGGATATGAGAACAACCTAGCTCATTCTACCAAATCACGAACTAGGCGCATTAAATTTCATATACATATTATATAAATATATATTATTACACATACACACCCACACACATTAGGAAAAACCTCAAATTCGAGGATGTCCAACAATAAATAAGGCTAAGTGACCATTGGGGCTAAGCACTAGTTGAAGGCCCATTACAGAAGTAACAGCTGTTGATTGGCATCTCCAGCACTTACCTTCTCTTTCATGACACACAGAAGATCAGACAGTACCATACGACCCTCAGCATCCGTATTGCCAACACGGATTCTTGCACCTGCACGGGAAGTAATTATTTCATCAGCGACATAGCCTTCTGATCCAATGCTGTTCCTCACCATTGTCATGGCACCAACTACCTTTAGGCCTTTAGGTTTCAGAGTCGCCAGAGTCTGCACAAGAAAACCAATGTCAGCTTCGTGTTTATTCAATAAAGAGAAACTTGACATAATTCAACTAAACCTGTTGGGTGCACCAGATGCAAACTAGACAAGTATACTGGTACGCATGTGCACGAAACTGGTTCAGCAGAACTCATCACCTTGCCAAAGAATGCCCACAGCACAATACAATGTAAGTACAAACAAAAAGACTTGCAGGAATGAAAAGAGAAAAGAGACTTGCTCTCACAAGAGATGAGATAGCAAATGTGGTGATCTAAACTCACCGCTACACCAGCAGAGCTAGGTATGCTACAATTTCTATAAATGTCGGACTCAAAGCCCTGTAGTTTTACTTGCCATCTACCCCAAGCCGGGCCTTCTAGTCACATGCATGCAAGCATGCTTGAATCTGTGTACCACTCTTACCGACCAGCTGACTGACATAAGTGAAAAAGCATTTAGCCTACAGTTGCACAAGGAATGGAGTATAAGAATGTAGTATAAAATCCCACAATACGCCAGCTAAGCTCTAAATTCTCAGAATAGCTGCAGTGTTGATTGTGCACAATTACTACACTTGAAGTTATTCCGGATTAAATTAAAATAAAAAGTGCTAGCCCTCTATAAACGCAGCAACAATTTAATGTTAAGCAACTCAATGTGAGCACAGGCAGAATTATACCCCCTGATAAGAAAATAATATAGCTAAATGCAAGAAGTTAATAATAAACCAAGCAGAAACAGCATGGTATTGATCTAAGGCAGGTGCATTTCACAACAAGGCTGCTCAAATACCTGGAAAAACCCTGCCACAGCAGCAGCTCCACACTTGTCTCTGTGCATACCAGCCATATGACCACCAGCCTTCACATCAGCACCACCAGTATCATATGTGATGCCCTGTCGACAGCAGAGGATACAAGTGTGCCATTGGAGAGATGCATGTCTGTGCATTATCCACAGATACACAAACAAGGTAACCAACGTAATCGCTGATTGAAAACTTGCCGTACTAGAAGCAGCACCGTCACACAAACGTACCTTGCCAACAACCAGGACAGTATCAGTTATTTCACCTTCACCAACATATTCCAAGAAAATTACTCGGGCCTGATGACGTTCGACAACTGCAAAGATTGATCTACTTGCTGCATATAACCATCGATGAGATAAAAAGGCCACAAAAAAGAAACAGCCACAATAATGCAGTTTGCTAGTCGGGATATTCCGGCAAAAGTAAAACGAAGTAACAGATAACTCAATAAAGCTAATTCCACTTACGTCTAGCTGCTCTGTTCACAGCTGCCAGAAGAGGATATTCTCTTTCGAGAATATTAATGTCCGACTCAATATCCACCTATTAACCCATCGTGAATGTCAGACTCGGGTTCTCAGTCGATAGAGCAATAGTACTCAATCTCAAAAATAGCTGCACTTCATTGCATTTCCGTAATGACCGCAAGTTTACTCCCATTATTACCATACAGTTAAAAGTAAAACGTTGCTTAAGCCTTGCAAGCTGCTACTGCCTTGTAAATAACAAATGGTATCAATATTTACAATACACCAACAGTAATTCAAAGAATTAAAAAAAATACTCAGACGATGACCCGGAGCCAGCTGCAATGACTTATTTTAGACACCCACAAATGAAATACCTTAATGCACGTGTCACGAAATACTTGTTGCACGTATTCTGCAACTTTTGGTGCAGCCATTCTCTCAGGGTCTGAGCCACCAATATCACGGCATACCAACCTTAAAAGGAAACATATATAGCCTTACACCAATGTGGTACAAGCATATTCAGACTCATGTTATGCAGAGCAGCAAAAGGCAACACCTACCGCCCACTCTCAATAGCTTTTGCTGTCTCAACAATCCTCGATGCAAAGGCAGTGTCCTGATTGTAGTAGCCTAGCACATCAGCCTTCACCTTTTTACTAGGTACAGCTTCACGAATCTCTAAAGGCTGAAGCCGGATTTTACAAGGGTTATATTGCATTCACAATAACAATAGTCACAGGAATGAGCATGCAAAAAGTGGGCAAAGTTTCGAGTTTTGACATACAAAGGAAGAATTTCTTTGGTGATGAAGCGTGAGCTCAAAACTAAACTAAAATGCTTAGCACATAGCATAACCCACCACGTAGAGAGCATGTAGTGCACCGAGCACGGCAACCAAGTCGGCTGCAGGAAAACCATCTTGAATTTCTGGTCGTACCAGGAGAGGTCGCTTGCTTCCAGCTGCAAGAGCCCTACCACGAAACAGCACAGAACGACAATGGAAACCACTTATGCAGATGCAGCCATAAATGGCAAAGAGCTGCTTAAAGGCCCTCATTCTCTCCGATCAAGCAAAATTAATCTAATTAGATTTGAAAGATTACCTTTTGATTCCTGCAACAGCAGCATCTGCATATGACCGCACATCATCCTGATCTCTGTTCAGTGGGCCTGTTGCAGAATACACCTAAGATAAAAGATCCCTTAATATAATGGAAATTGATTAGTGCTAACGATTGTGGTCAGTAGGCTACAACCTTACTAAACTGCAGAAGCACCAACATTACTTAGTAAGCTAGACTATTAAAACTACTAGCTTTTTAACAGCCTCTTATGTATAGCGATAGAAAACCACTTACGGCTATCACGACCGCTTGAAGCAGCAATACAGGATCGCCCACCACAGGATTCGAACCCACGACCTCGGTACCAAGGTCGTGAAAAACCGCCTAGCCTAGTGTGCCATCAAGTCCATTTGCTTATAATAATAATAATAATAATTCACTTGATAAAGTGCCCCCAGAGAACTCAATCTCTCTCTAGGCGCTTTACATTTGCTGTAAAGTGAAATGCAATTGAATGGTAAGTAAAATCATGCTTGAAAAACAAACGAAATGAATAATATGGTTAGGGGTGACATGCACAGGGTCAGCATGCAAATGTGGTTAGTGGCAGCATGCACAGTGTCAGCACGCATAAGCACATCAAGGACGAATCACAGGGACCCACTAAATGCTGTCCTAAATAGGTGTGTTTTTAGGTTCCTTTTAAATGTGGTCAGGTCAGGGGATGTTCTGACGCAGGTCGGGAGGGAGTTCCAGGCTTTGGGAGCATATGAAATAAATGCACGGTCTCCAAAGGATTTAAGGTTTGTACGAGGTATTTCTAGACTGTTGGATTCCGAAAAGCGGGTGGTACGATGCTTGGCCTGATGGGGTAGTATATCTGACAGATAGGCTGGAGCCATAGAATGAAGGGACCTAAAAGTGAGCGACAAAACCTTGAAGTCAATCCGTTGCTTGACTGGTAGCCAGTGCAGGTCGGCGAGAAGTGGAGTAATGTGGCAACTGCGACGCTCACGACAGACAAGCCTAGCTGCCGAGTTTTGCACCAGCTGCAATCGCCTGATCGCACATGCTGGTGGGCCAGTAAGCAGTGAGTTGCAGAAGTCGAGACGGGATGTCACGAATGCATGGACCAACTTGGACGTGGTATCTTTATCTAAACAAGCCCGAATTTTAGCAATGTTATGAAGCTGAAAATAGGCAGGTTTGACTGTGGAGCTGATATGGCCGTCTAATGAGAGGTCGCTTTGGAATATGACACCTAGATTTCGAGCTGATTCAACTGGAGATATGCTGGCAGAGCCAATTTTGAGAGTCAGCCTTTCCAATCTCTGGATCACACTGGATTTGCCCATAACTAGTAAGTTAGTTTTATCATCGTTAAGTTTTAGAAAATTTGCTGCCATCCATGTGCGGATGTCATCAATGCATGCAGCTAGTGAGTTTAGAGAATTTGAGGTGCTCGAAGGCTGGGAGGGATCAAAGCAAAGGTACATGCTTATGGCGTATGAAAGGCAATATATAAGTTGCACCGTGCCACCCAATTTCACTGTATGATCAGCAATCATAAGTGAAACAAGCGGAATGAAGCTAAGGAGAGGGCAAGACATTCCCAGAGACAGCAAGTTTGAAGATGTGTGTTCTGCACCTTGGCTGTCCGACACTCTCCTTTGGCTCGATGTAGTGGGGGGGGGGGCTCGGCTTCGGCGGCCTCCTTCCCTAAACCTACGTGACAGCAACTGATGAGAGATTGTATGTACTGTGACTTTCAGCGTCAAGTGCTACAATTTAGCATATTCTACAATTTAGCGCAGGAATTGTAGCACTGCATTAATCAAGAACATCACCGGATTCGCATAAACATCGTATCATGTCCACCTCACAATAGCCGCTACAATCCACATAGGCTGCCTAGTAAAAAAATTAAGAATCTGCTATGTGGTAAGTACTGAAACCTCGAGCCTTGGCTTATGGTATCAAAAAATAACTCCATACAAGACCTCACCTAAGGTTGTTGGACTGCATATTCTGGACATGCTTTAATCACATCTGGTGCAATCAAGCTGCATATGCAGCAAGATAAGCATAGAGATGCAGCCGTTAACAGAAAGATATGAACTACATGCTATTGAACTTCCGACATATCAACCCAACTTTCAACTGGCTAACACAGGTCATACCATGTCAAAATACTCGTAAGCAACACGTTTGAACATAAGCAGGTAAATATGATAACAGAACAGAAAGCAAGCAGGAACAGAGCAACATAATTCGATTTCACCTTTAGCTTTACCTACTGCTAGCTATTTCACGGGTTTCACAAACCAATATAAATAATACATGTGTAATCTAAAACCTTTAGACTTTGGGAGTATAAGAAGCAAAAGCAGTTCCCAATCAATTGAGGTTAGTTAGAGGCGAAGCTAAAAAACAGATGCCTTCTTAGGTGGTATACTAATCATGTTAGTAAGGCAGAAAGTCATGCGACAGCAATGGTTCATTTAAGAAGTGTGCCTGCTTTGATTTACCCATCTGCTAAGCAGACCGAGGTCGACATGCAGGTGCAAGTTAACCTGACATGAACGGGCTACTCTTTTCGTGTACAAGGTATTATGCTGAAATAGTCCCGAGGCCCTACTAATCTTCTGCTGCAGCCACATTTACTTTTAACAGTTACTGTTAACGCCCTCCGAATGCCCTCGATATTATACACAATGTAGACCGGTTCAAGTTATGCACACAAAATATGGTGAGTAATTTTACTTACTATACGTCTTGAAGGAATAGCATCCGAGCTGGTAACAAATACAGACGTCTCAGCTGATGCATCAACCTAGCGAAAAATAGACACCACGAAATTGCACATTTACTCTCGTACATGGCCAAATACTCTGACCGAATTGCACAAGAAATTAGAGCTTATGGCTCTTCGGCTGTCTGCATAGCATAAGCATTAAATCGTAATTTCTCCTGTATATTGCATACATGATTGGTGTACACTATCCTATGACGGTAAATACCTTATACCTCCTATTTCTGTGACACGCGTGCTGGCCATGTTGTTAATAGGACAGAGGCTAATCACCAGCAATGTCCAAACAAGAGCTTTCTGGCAGGTTTTTTTCTGGTAAACATACTCTGTACACTAAATCCTAAACCAGTCTCTATAATGTCCTTGATTGTACTAAAGACGAGCTGCAATGCATGCCTATTAGAAAGCACTTTCTAAGCATTTATGCTACGATTGGTTTGTGCTCAGACAAGTAGTTCGTAATGTTAATGCCGAGCACTGACCAAAATAGGACCACATCCCATTCGGAAAACAGGATGTGTTGAGTGAACATACTCGACTGTCCACGGAGGATGATTAATCTGGATTCGGAGTTTTATTTTATGTGGGAAGTAACATGACAGTACCCGGCAGTAATGCAGTCATACTTAAAAGTTATCTCGGCATCAATTGGTTCGTCCGGTGGGCTGGGTCAGTTATAATGCTGCAATAGCAGCAAGAAGGGACACCCCCATAGTACTAGAGGTTTATCTCTGTTGTACTACCTCCCTGGTTGCCATCAGTCCCAGTAAGATATTGCCACTCAGCATCAGACTGCCGAAACTCAACAGAAACTTAGCATATGACTAACTCTACAAAAGAAAGAGATTGACGAAGAAGCCCAGCAACTTCCTGCTTTCAACGCTCAGCAAGCGCTTCACTTCTGAAGAATTCAAACAGAAAGAGACTGGAGATACGACTTGACCACTTCACGACGAAGATATCGTAAGTAGTTTTTACCCGGCAGTAGGCCGCCGGGCTCACCAGCTAGGTAGTGGACAATCAGGCCTGCATTGTAATGCAACACTAGAATTTTCAGTTTTTTCTCATGACAATAAGCTAGTTGAACAATTTTGCATCAACAGTGATCACGATCACATGGCCAACGGTCGACGGTTCATCAAAGCCAGAAAGCAGTGCACCAATCACGAAATAGCGATGCTAGTCCATAGGAGGCATGCATTGCACTGGAGCAGCTGCAACCACACGCTGAGGAGATCAAAGTCTGGTTTGCTGTGGAAGAGCATCCAGGATGTGTAATATACATTTGATGAGTAGGAAGCTAACAAAATGAGGCTCAGCACACATCTGTACTACAGCTGTAGCATCTGATGGCAGTCACAGTGAGCAGCATACCCTCATTTCAAGCAGCTAGCAGTACACCAAAATGTGCTAGAGAACGTTAGTCATCATTTTCAATTGCATTTCACTTTACAGCAAATGTAAAGCGCCTAGAGAGAGATTAAGTTCTCTGAGGGCGCTTTATCAAGTGAATTATTATTATTATTATTATTTTCTAATAACATAGAGTGCACATTCAGGAGTGTCGACATGAGATGCAGGGTAAGAGTGCAGCCAAAGACTATTCCAACAAGCATATATCAAAGCTCTCTTTTGCAGAAGCTGGCATCTTGGAGGCAATTTAATTTGGGCCCCTTCTGTAGCATCCGGTACTCCATTATTCATACTCCTTTATTACTGCCCGATATAAAAAAAAATACTAGCTGATTTAACAGCCTCTTTTTGTATAGCGACAGAAGAGCCTTTACGGCTATCGCCACCGCTTGCAGTGGCAATAAAGGATCGCCCACCGCAGGATTCGAACTCACGACCTCGGGGCCGAGGTCGTGAAAAGCAACCGCCTTATATACTGCCGTATGGGCCATCCGATTTGTTGCTATTGGATATCCAGTGCTGCTTCTGAGGTAAAAAATCCAGCCGAATAACACGCTATAGATTAACTAAAAGTGAACAAAAAATGAGAACAGCAGTAAAATACTAGATCAAACTGTTGAGCCAAAGCAAGCACATTGGAAAGCACATTACAGCCATATCACTTTCTTAAAAATTGTGCCCTGTGCCCTCCTACGCAGAACGAAATAAGTTCTCTCATTGCAGACCGGAAGTGGCCAGCGGCCGCACTTAGTCCATCTAGATCGCACATATCTCGAACTAGTGGCAGAATGTCTTATTGAAGATGTGCTGAAGATAGTGCACCCTTAATATTCGAAGCATTATTTGCCTCACTAAGCCTTATTGGAGCGGTTTTGTATGTGATTATTTTCAGTAATTCTTAGTTAGTCCAAGAACCCAGCACAGCTTAACTCGTCCTAAAGTGAAGACACCATCCATACAAGTGCTGGTTAGGGCGGTGTGACCTAACTGCCCTATATAAGAAGGCAGCCGATTCGATATGATTTTGCCTCATGTTTCGGAGGTCTTGAGTTAAATGTCCAACGATGGCATGACATATTCTGCTTTCTTTCTAGCACTACAATATCTCTTTGAGACATCCAGCACTTTATAAACATTGCTGATACTCCAGCTGCAAATTTCAATTTGTTACGCTAACAAGAATGAAAGTCTAGCTTGGCTTACCTTGGCATATTCATTTAGCACCTCTTTCACCGATGCGAGCGGACCAGTGAGGGTGGCAAAACCATTTGCCACAATTACCACGGAATCGAAGGATTCATCCGCAATGTCACCAGTAGCCACGATATCAATCGAAAGTCTAAAAAGAATATATAAATAATTATACGCACATGGATCAACTTCCCTTCTCTAAGATCTTGAATGCTAACACCCAGGTCGCAGATCACAAAGGCAGCTCCAAGGGCAGCTCTTTACAGCATCGGTAAAGTGCCTAGAAAGAGATTCGGTTCTCCGAGGGCACTATGCAAATGCAATATTATTATTATTACTATCTGCTATGGCACAGCTCCACGATTAGAGTTAGCCAGTCGACTTACTGCGACAGCAAATGCATTGCTGGGCAATATCAGTATACAGTGCGAACACGTAGTGCAGCTAAGGAAAAAACGCCTTCTAAACAAAAGAGAGTGCTTGTAATGGGTGATAGTCCATATCAATGCATCACTCAGACTGATGAAAATAGCAACTCAATGCATGAGCTGCATAGGTCGCACCGATGTCCACTGGTATGGCAGAGCACGACTGACTCCACAGTCCATGAGGGCTACGTGTGACTTGAGAAGAGGAATACAGTATAGCTGTACTGATGAGAGATCTCGGCCACGAGTTATCATATACCTGGTTCAATAGGATCACGGCTCAGAAACCGCAAAAACTATCAACCAAGTATGCGAAAGCTTGACATTTCCCGGTCAGCCAGTCCAGGTGGGCGAAGTAGGCATATATGCGGACTCGTTTCCTGGTCGCTGTCTTTTCCCACGACGGCCAACCTCGCGAGCGGTCAGCCGCAGCGTGTCTGACAAATTTACGTTGGTCGATAAGTGATAATTTCGGAGATTCCCGCGGCGACGCTCGACCGCTGCTGTCGTGTTAGCAAAATAGGGGTGTAGCGCATTGCAAAGTCCACACGTGACAGCTGGGTCAGCTGATCAGCGAATAAGCGGTAGCGAGTTACTTTTAGACGCACAAAAGATACTATTTAGGAAAGCTACTCAAGCAAAAACTGCCGCCCTGAAATTCCGAAATTGAAATTGAAAGCGAAATTGAATTTCGCAACAAGCTCATGGGCCTAACATGCGCGTGGAAAAGCTAGACGCCTAGATTAGGGACAGACGAGCTTTGCCGGCCACCTAACATTATTTTGATAAATCTGAAAACCGAGGCTTCAGAAACGAGGTAAATATACCGTCTGCTAGGACTATAATGGTTCAAAGCAGACTGCGCGATGCCAGGGAAGAACTTACGGAGCGCGAGCCATCTCCGCAAAACTGAACAGCGCGGGGTGGAGCAAACGTTGGTCATGTGAATTATATCACGTGATTGCCATATGTGGCATGGTGATAATCGTGTACACAAAATATTGAGTAAATATATCCTATAATTTGACAGATTGGATGAGCTCGGAAAATTTGATTTTTATTGAACTACTTACGGCTTAAGTTATGATCCCAGAACAACGCGTACTTCGGGCGTTCGCGGAGGTCAAGGAAAGAGAGAGCTTTTACTGCGGCGGTCCTTTTGGCTGTCGCTTCCGGCCTAGCCGTGCGTGTCCAAGATGAGTGTCTCCAGTTTCATTGATTTGAATGAAACCGATCAGGTAAATTGATGTATGGCTGGGACGGAAATATCTTATATCCTTTAACCCCGTGTTTAAATTAGACTTGTCTATCTGCCTGCAACGAATTCGTTACCGAGTAATGCCTTGTGAGAGCATATGCTGTGTTGTCCCGATTGCTTACGCTTTGCACCCGTTTTATTTCTGACTTAGACGTTTGCTCGCTATGCTGTATTCCACGTGCTTTATGACGAGTTACACAGCGTTTCATTTACTTCAGTGTTGACGTGCTTCTATTGGTGTTGTTGCTGGCGTATTGTTCCTTTCATGCTACTGCCTACCTCAACTGCCCTCCTGACTCAGCTCTGCCTCTCGCTTTCTCGTTGTCCTGTGAGATAAAGTCTATTGGCTTCCGTATGCACACCGAAATCCGCATAGGCCATTGAGTGCGCTATAGAATACTGTCCTGCGTAACACCCACTTAGTCTTCTGGTATTGTTAAGTAACAGACGGAGATACATTGTATTACACAAAATTCTATTCCGTCGCCTAACGAATGGTTGCCACCCGTGAAGGTTGTCCGATCATTAGACTCAGTTTAATGGCAGCTTCACCGATGAGCACTGACATAGACTATCAGTTTTTTGGGTCTGCAGTTTTCGAGCTGCTTTTGGTGCCTTGTTTCCAATAGTAAACCCAATAACAGTCATGTATGCGAACGGCCGTAGCCTAGACCGTTGGTATGTGACGTGCTGAAAAGAAGGCTTAAGTCAGCATGGTATAAATAAGTAGCTTTTCCACTTTGGATCGTAGGTTGTTGGTTTTTAGATCGTACCTTTTTTGTTTGTTTTTGGGTATACAATTTTTGTTTGATATTGCAATTGTCAGCTGTGATTTGTAGTCCAGATGCACTAGTATTGCATGACCCAGATCGGATGTTCGAGCCCTGTAGCAGGCAATTTGTTATTTCCAGCTGCAAGTAGGTATGACAGCTGCTATGACTCTTTCTACGTCTAAAGAAACGAGACCGTCGAATCTTTACATTTTATGCGTTTCCTTCATGGGCCCGCCTACCTTCACAATTGCTGCCATGCAAGGCCAAGCCATATAACCTACATGCATCCTCAAATAGGCAGACTGCTAAGTGGCCGATAGGCTAGCATAGAGATTGCTTGCTGCTACTGCTGAGTAAGAATTTCAAACCACAGCAGCTCCATAGACTTAAGACCGATCTGTCATCGGCTTGAGGCTACTATACAGAATGGCTCCATCAATTTGAACCCTAAAACTGTATGGACATGATTGAAATTTTTATACAACATTAAAGAGCATCATTAGCATCTCAGACAGTTGTTAAAGTTCGTCAAATTGAGTTGTCCTTGTAAAGGTTGGTTAAACCGAGCTGGCGTGCATTCCCGAGCTTATCTAGCTTGGCAAAAGGGAGCCAGTGCAGCATTTATAGACCTCAAGAAGTGTCCGACTGAATTTGCTGTTAGGTGGAAGCTAATGAAGATCCTTTAGCAATTCGAACTTGCCGAATTGATAGACAAGTAAGACCTCCCTGTTTAACAGGGCCGGCCGTAGCTTCCGCCATTTATTGAACAGCCCGCCAAAGAACAAATTACAAGATTCGAACTTGAAAGAAACCAGTGTGTGAACCAGTCCTTATGCTGTGAGGGCTGCAGATAGGCTCTGGGAGCTGCCATAATTTGAAGATTAAAAGCCGTGGAGTAAGCTTTTTAATTAAAAGATTCAGGACTGTGTCTAAGTAATTATGCTAAGGTCTTCGACAAATTCCGAAGTGGCACCTAGGGATCCAATGCTCTGTAGAAAGTCGCCAACCTTTGCTGTCAGTTTAGGGCCATCTCAGCAGGAGTTCTATTAGTCCTCATTTATTTATTATAGATGTAATGTTATCCTGGAACAATTTTCCAAAAGACAGCAATTCTCGGATGACATTGCTATGCAAGCGTTTACTGATTCAAAAAGAGACTTGTCCAAACTTTGGTAACTCACTCCTGTCCAGACTTCAGTAACTCCCTACCGGCAGATCGTCGTGCTTTTTAAAGAGAGAGCTTACTGTTGGTGCAAAACTCGGCAGCTAGGCTCATCTGTTGTGAACGGTGCAACTGTCACATAGCACCACTCCTTATTGACCTGCACTTGCTCGCCATGATGCTGACTGTGGACTTCAAAGTCTTGACTCACTGTTAGGTCCTATTCTATTGCCCGGCGTAGCTATTTATAAAACTTGCTCTTCATGTCTCCTTACTTGTAATTGTCTCCCCTGGCTCGGTCTTTTAACTGTGCATCTAACCAACCTTAAACCCTTTTGAGGTTTTCTGTTCCTATGCTCCCAAAGTGTGGCACTTGCTACCTACCGACTGACATCGCGACTCCTCGGAATTTGGATGACATTTAAAATGGGGTTAAAAAGTCCAACTGATGCTCAAATCATCTGCTTTATCTGTAGGAAATGCATGCTGAAATTGTACATGTCTCCAATCAATTACCATCGTTAATTTCCAGAATATGTAACGTGCCTAGAAAGACATGTAGTTCACGTAGGGTGCTGTGCAAATTTATTATTATTATTATCATTATCTTTATCCTTTAGCTGGCAGGTTCCCTGGTGCAAACATTTCAATGGCTGGCATTCACTAGCTAAGAATTGCCTTTTGAGAGATGCTGCCTGCCATCAGTGTGATTTCATTCACGATGCCAACCTTGACTAAAATAGGGTACTAATAATGGACACAGTAGACAATCGGAGTGATGGCTGGTCGTACTTATGTGTCAGTGTATCAATTGACACTCTGCCACTTCTTTTTACTGTAGTTGGCAGCTCGTGCTTTTCTGTCCCTGTGAGTCGTCCTTCATGTGCTTATGCGTGCTGACACTGCTGCATGCTGTCACTAACCATACTGCATGCTGACCTTGTGCATGCCACCCCCACCATATTATTCTTGTTGTTCATTGGGCAGGCTAACACTAACCATTCGATTGTGTTTCCTTTGCAGCAAATCTAAAGCGCCTAGAAAGAGATTGAGTTCTCTGAGGGTGCTTTATCAAATGCATTATTATTATTATCGGCTCCTCTGTGTTGCCTGGTTCTTGCATTTTCTTATTGCAGTGGCCATCCAGCATGGCTAGTTTGAGCTACTGTCTCGGTTGAAGTGATGAGTACTGTAGCTAATCGAGCCTAGAGTCGGCTTTTGGTCTCGGTCTGCTGCTGATGTTTGTTTTGAGCCGGGAGGGTGCAGTATGCCTTTCTTTTGTCAATAGAATTGATACCGCCTAAATTACTAATCCCTGTAATTGCATGCAAGATGATCCAAGGGCTTATTCCTCAGAGTAATGCATAAGCTTCAGAGCTTGTATACATATCAGCAAATTTTAGTCGGTATTTTTCGTGTGTTCATGGTGATGCCTAACCAAATCCCTCCATGGTTAATGCTCATGTTGTCGCTAGGAAATAGGTTCGAAGCCAAGATGTGGTTAGTACATGCATTTTTTTAGCTTCCATCTGAATGGAGGTGTTCTTTTACAAATTTGAGAGTGCATGCATAAACCAGTTAGGGTTTCTGCTTAACATACAGTCGTATACCTTTTGCTAAGAGAAAATTAGTTCCGAGCTAGCATCTTCTACTAACACCATTCTTCTCTGCCAGTTGTGTTAGATGTCATTGTCAAAATGCATGGAGTCATGGTGGTTTGAGAGGAATATGAAAGAAAATTGAATATGTAACCTGAGAACAGTTTGTCTTGACTGGTGATAGGTTCTAGGATTTTCATTATGTAGTTTTTGTTGTGAGTCAGCACCAGTCATGTGTCACTCACTATTCTGCTGTTACAAAGGTAAATCTTATTGCTTATATATTTCATATATATATATATATATATATATATATATATATATATATATATATATATATATATATACACACACACACACACACACACACACATATTATGAGCATAGTCGACTGTATGTGTGCGTATGTGCGTGCGCGTATAGTCGTCTCTGCTTGTGAGAATACTCTCAGGCCAGCAAATAGGCATTCTTATGTGTAGAGTATTCCCTTATGCAGAGTGAGACTAAATTTGAAAACAAATCTTGGATGAAGAACTTATTCTTATGAGCAGAGTTTTCCTATATCCGATATTCTTTCACGTGGAGTCGACTGTATACATATTTAAGCAAATATCGCCTATGTTTTACCTAATTTTCTTGCTGTGCTTTGGTGGTCCTGTTAGTGTGTTCACATTTTCAAGCTAGTAGCCTATGCAGTTATATATTGGAACATCTGCTTTTCTATTGTTTCACAGGCTGCTGAACTGCGTTCCTACTTAAAGTCTAAAGGTGGCAGCATCTCCCAAGAACGAAGCAATGAAGGCCTTGCCACTGATCTTAAGCAGATCATTGAAGCATGCCGTGTGCTGTGGGCTGCCGACGTCTCAGAAGCTGGTAAGTGGCTTGTTAATGTGTCAAACTGATGTTTGCATAAATGGAACGATTTGTCTGAAAAATAAACTAAATGTTGCCTTTTTAATATGATGGCTTGTTGAATCTTTTTATTCGTAACAGTTTTTGCTTTTGGTAGCTGTCCCGTGTGATGATGGTCTTTCTAGTCATTCTAGCCGTCCGGTAGTTAAACTACCTAGCTATGTTCTTCGTTTTATTTCTCTACCTGCTACTGGTTCAGGCTGTTGTTTAGACCTCTCACATCTGTGGCTGGCAAACTGTGCAGCAGTACTCTAAAACCTAGAGACCACAGAGAAATAGCACATCAAAAATCTTACTGAAATTCCTTACATGTATTCTGTAATCCCAAAATTGTAGTGGATACATTCACCGTGCTTCACAGTTGCCAGCTTGCTCGATTTTTGTACCTTGAACAAATAAACAAACACGTACAGTCTAAACGTCAGCAGTCACACCGACTGCCAACAATCAGAAGCTTAAGTTATGAATGACACTTAGTACAGAAAACGGTCACAGGCATATAAAGAACAATACGTTTGCTTGTAAATCTTGTAACTTGTATTCTTAGGTTGCAAGACCGCTAAGCAATACGCATTCGTTTGGAACCAGGGTTTAATGAAGTGTAATAGATAGCTCCAAGGAGTAGCTGATGGGGGGCTCGAGTGTGTGACCATTGTAGTGCTGCCAGCCTGATATAACGTCTATGCCAATTAGGGTGCATCGGGGCAGGGTGCTGATTGGTAGCAGTACCGGGTCAACAGAGTGTTTGCATCCTGGTTGGCCCGGTCGGGTAATGTCGTTCTCGATTGCCAAGCAATAATTTACCAATTCCTTAAACTCACTGTCCTTATGCTAAAGACAATCACTGACGAGCAACATCCGAAAGAAGTGTTGGGTTGGGTGACCTCGTAAACGAAAGGAAACACCCGAGCCTTTTCTGACTACCAATACTTGTCCATGTTATCCTCAGCAAATTTTTTAGGTTGTTTCAGTGGCTGTGACCATCCAACCCCACTCAGTGCCTTATGGACAGTACCGCCAAAGCTTTTGGCTATGCAGTCAATCACAGGTCTTAACAAAGCCCACCCAGCTACTTGTAAATGGTTTGCATGCAAAGACATTGTATGCTGCTTAAAATGATAAGAACTGACAGCATGACTCTCTTCAAATATGACTTAATGGAAGCTTGCTGCTAGGTTTGCAGTTGCTGGCTTATTACTTAGATGATCTGATGGGCTACCGCTTGTGCTGACGTGTAAAACTTTGTCAAACTACTTTTGAAGTTAACTGCCTCTAATTGCATGTCTCAATTTTGTTGTAGATTTGGAAGGAGTCCTTAATAGTATTATTTCCTTGTTATTGCTTGTGGCATATGAACCTAATGAGGAACTGATGGTACTTTTCTGCGAGAATGTGGCAAAAAGTGAAGAGAATTCGAAATGGAATGACGTCCGTCTGAGGATGTAAGATAGTGTGCTTTAGGATAATGCAGTATAATGATGTCGGCCTGCTTACTCTAAACTGTTTCTTTTTTATGAATAGATTATTAAACCTTTTCAATGCTCTTGATGAGCGACTACCTCTACGTTACATTGTATATACAGCATTGGTCAAATTTGCGGGCCATGCCAACCTCATGGACCAGGTGCCAATCAATATTGATCAGGTGAGTGTTTGTTGTATAGGCACTTTTGCAGTAACCTGTGTGATGCACAACCATATCGTGTGCATTATAGTCATACTTGCTTCTGGAAGCAAGCAGAACACAAACGTTTGGCATAGGAAGTGTCTTCTTACAGCACCATACTTTGCTAACCGTTTCGCTGGATGGATGTGCTATGAAGGGTACAAGTTTACCTCCATTGTGCCAAGTTTAGGTTTATCACTGACAGGGCAATCCCGATATCAAGCTTAATCCAGGGTATGTAGAAACTCCTAGAAATATAAATCCGTGAAGGGAATACTTGAAAAAATATGCTGAGTGGTAAGGCGATTTACAAGGCTAAACCCGAACTTATGTCTTTTGAAATAATCGTTGTCTTGCTTGTGGATACCGAACGTAAAAATCTGAGGTTCTGAGGTCCAGCTTTAGGTGAAATATGCAATACCAGACTTAAGACTTACCCCCCACCTAGGACTGCATAGCCGACATTCCCTACTCATTCGTGACCATAATTATAGTAATCACTGCTAAATTTCCTCATTTATACCCAGTCCAATATATGAAGTCACTAACGGTTGCCTCCGGTTTTAGCAAAAGAAATAGTTGTGCACTGAAATTGCACATTCGGTAGGCCTCTTGGCCTTTACTTTTGCAAAAGTGCTTATGAATCTGCTAATTTTGGCATGGATACAATTTTGTTTGAAAAATACTCATGAGTCAGGGTGTATATAATTTATCTTAATAAGAGCTGCAAGTTGTTTAATTGGCAGTCATTGTGCAAGAGACACTGCAAATGCCGTTGTCATGTGAATTTAGTTGGCCATGAGTCCCCCCTCCACTTTTCAGCACCATATCTGCCAGGTTTTTTCCAGAAGCCCGATTTGAAGAGACATAAATGTAGACCCATGAAAACAACTTGTACCCGAGGTTATGAATGTGCTGACACTATGCATGCTGCCACTAGCTATATTGTCATGCTGCCACTGTGCATGTCACCTCTAACCATGTAATGCTTGTTGACATTAAACATGGCACCATTAACCATTCGATCATGCTTACTTTAAAGCAAATGTAAAGTGCCTAGAAAGAGATTAAGTTCTCTGAGGGTACTATACAAATGGATTTTTATTAATATATTTCCATTATTGTACAGACAAGTAGCGATTGGTTTGTGACTAATAGGGCATCCTACTTATGGAATTCATCGGTACTGCTGGCGTCGGCTGGCGTGATGGACTGGCAGATGTGGCTATGAGAGCTGTCTGTGGTAGGGGGGAGAGTCATACAAGCTGCTTTGTGGCTTTCGGCTGCCTTACCTCGTAGCACAGCATGAGCTGCCTGCTTCCTTTCCAACATATGTCAAGTGCTAAGATTTAGTTCTCTGATGGTACTCTACAAATGTCATTATTGTTAATATTATTGCCTGGTATTTGATGAGCTATCATGCTTGATGTAAGTCTGTCTTGACTACACGGGCATTGCTCACATCCGGATTTGTCTATGGCTCATCTTTGTGGGCACATGCTGTGGAGGCACAGCCGGTGCCTGTCACTTTGTCTTCTCTGTACTCTTAATTATCGTGAATATGTCTTTTTAATCTTACTCTACAGCCGTTGTAACTGGGATTAGCCACAGAGCCATATTATGCATTAGTGTTTATGAAAGCAGCAGTCCTAATTAGTGCTAATTCTGTATGAATCAGGTTGTATGTTGCCGGGATAAATATTTAGCTCTCTTATGATGCTATGCAAATAAGCTATAGTAATTATTATTATTAATGTCCCGGTAATGGGATTAGTTGATAACTGGTTGCAGTCTTGCTTACAATGTGTGCTCAACCATGACACTGAATTTGTCATGTATTGTGTATAATGTAGTAGTCAGATATTGATTGCCTGAATTATTGTGGCAGTACTGTTACAACAGGTTCGTGTGATCAAACGGCATATGAAGGTGTTTCAAGATGTCAAGTCCTTCTGTTTCCAATCAATACTTTTTCTTTATCGTCAATTATATTTTCTGTTTTCTGTATGATGCAAGATCAAACAATGGGCCGTAACTTGGGATGTCGGAATGAGCAAATTGCAACACCTTTTGAGGACTCTGCACGATGCATTCATTGACTGCCACCAAAGGTGAGCAACTTCTAAGGTGTTGCCTTGCTTTATTGTGCTAATGTAGCTCGTCGCACCGAGCACTCGTAGCACTTAGTGCAACATCACCTTTGCACACTTGTGGTAGTTGGCTACTTTCCATCCAGGGCCCATCAAAACATCCGAGCGTGCTGAAGGTGTGGAAGTTGCAGACATATAGAATGGAGATGATTTGTTGCTATCCTGTGCAGCACTTACCTGACCCTCAAGCTGTGGTTGTCTATTAATTTGCAAGGTGGCCTGTCGTCTTGTGAAGCACCAAAGTTGCTCTTGAGTGTGTGAGGTACTTGCCTTTAGTATTATCCTTGAAATGTGCGGGTACACGTTGGCAGTTCATTGCTATTGCTTCTTTCGGTTCGAGTTAGTCCTTTATCAATCAACAGGTCTCGAATGCCTCAAGCGTTTATCGTGGGACAGGCCTGCAATTCTAGGGATCATTTAATGGAATAAGCCGGATACTTCATATGGACTTCAGTTTTTGATATTTCTATCCTGCTGCTACCGATCAATTACTCATATAGTTATATTACTAACCGCCTTAGAAACCACATGTTTTTTGATACCACTCCTTACTGTTTATGAATCGTGCCATTAACATGCATTATTACCTTCCTTAAGTTGATTTTTATTACACTGCTATCATTTTGGCTCACCATTTATTACTATGCTTTCTGTTTTATTTTTTGTGAATTTGTGCATCCATCGAAGCATGCTCATCAGCGCTGTGCAATGGCTTTTTCAGTAGCCATATAGTGTTTCTGCCCCCTAAAAGATGTTTTAGGTACAAATACTGTCCGCGTCTCCACTGTTGCTAGTGATGTTTGAAGTTATAGGTCAACATTGTCAGCATGGTGGAAGCCGACTGCTATTGCCAATATTTTGAATATGGATCAGTGAAACCAGATTTACAATTGCTAGACTTAGCAACCAAGAGGCCGTCGATGTGTTGCTGCTTGTAGGTAGAGATCGGAGCAGCAGGCTGGGTTGCAGAAGACAGGGTAAAAACTCATTTCGTGGAAAAAGCCTCAACTTCACCTCATTGAGAGAAGATCAAAATGTGCCTGTCTAGCTCCTTGTCTTTCTGGATTGACTTAGTGCATTGGTATTTGCATGCATATTCCACGGCTTGGCAGCTGGGTCTGCTATCCATGGCTGGCTTAACTGGCCCAGTGGCACTGCTGGCTATATGGCTTCAGGTACTTATTCAGTTTGTATAGCCTGCTGCCCACCTGAAGTAAATCAGCAAAGGACACCTACCATCCTTCTTAGGTGCTGTCACTGAAATAATAGACCTCCATTGGTGAGACTACTGGTCAGCAATCGTCAAAAATGGAAGTACTTGCATTTGTATTTTCAACCTGATTTCAATAGTAACTGACCAATCTCAGACCTCACTGGCTCCGACTGGCCAAATCTGTTATGGCCGAGTACTAGGTCATCATGTTTTGTGACGACTGATTAGTTCTGGAGTATTAGTAATAAAAATACCAGCAGAGAGAGTGCCTGTGGCTTGAATGCGATTTGTAGATCAATCTGGCTTCGGCATTTAAGGATTTTGGGGTGTAGTAGGATTTTCTCTTGTAAGTAGAACAACTGACCCATGGGAAGCAATGTGCTACTGTTTAGGTGTGGGTGCATGACAGCAATAGACAGATCAGCCACGGCAAGCCCAATAGACAAGATTGGGGAGAAAATCTGTGGCCAGTGTGAAGGATTGCATCTGGTTCCAAAGTAAGCCTGCCATATGACGTTCTCACTTGTGTGAATACAACTTGAGCCTAATACTTCTGCCGGTAGCTATTGTTGGAAGTTAACACTGGTCAATTATTGGCCTTGCTTGACGTTAAGGTTGGCACGTGATTGTTGTGACTGCTTTTTCATGCAGTAGTGTGTTATCAATATTGTTAATGTGACTGACTAAGCGTAACCTTTACATTTTATTGGTGCCTTCTACAGGGAACAGGCGACTCGTTTTATGATTGAGCTATTAGCCACATACACAGATGATACTGCTTCACAAGCAAGCAGTGATACCCACAAATGCATAGTTACATCGCTAGCTGATCCTAGCCAGTTCCTACTCGACCATATGCTAGCTTTGAAGCCCGTCAAGTTACTTGAAGGACAGCCAATCCATGAGGTAAGTATAGCGGCACTTAGTCATCATATTGCAAATCTATAGTGCTGGCACAAACACTTTGCGCAACTTGAGAATCGATGCTAATCTCAAACATTGCAGTGTTTTAAATAACCAAGGCCAAGAAATATTGCCACGAGCCATATTAATGTGAGCTCGCGTTTGCAAACTGTCAGTGCTACCACCTTGCTACCTCAGGTTATCTTCTAGGTGTGAAACTATGCACAATTAACTCGTTTAGCAGTTTCTGGGGGTTTGGAAACAGTTGCAGTGTTAGAGAGATTGAATTTGGTAGCACCATCGCACCCGATGAAATAAGAAATTGTTGCTAAGCAGCATGTGGAATGCTATGACAAAAATGAAATATCAATTGGGATTTAAACGACACTAGTCTGATGAAATTGATATCCTCCGTGTGACTAACAACGTTATGAGTAGCGACAATGATGATAGCATTGCTGTCCTGGTGCTGCTCGATCTCTCAGCTGCGTTTGATGCTACTGATCTCGATATCCTACTTGACTGGTTGAGAACAACGATCGCTCTGGCGGATGAGGCTCTGGCGTTGTTCAAATCACTTGTCTTTTCGTGTCCAGACCGTATTGTGTGTTAGTCTCATCTCATTCAGCAGACCAGACACATGTGGGGTTCCACAAGGGTTGTTCATGGTACTGTGCTGTTCTCCATTTGTCTCGATCCTCTCAGAAAGGTGATATGGGGCCATAGCGTCGGCTATCACTTCCGTGCTGGCGATAGGCAGCTGTACTTTGCTTACTTTTAGCTGTGAAACACAGCAAAAGTTCTAGCCTGCTTAGACATGGATACCACCATCGAAGTTGTTCCTTGCATTTCTGACATCTTGCTGAACTTCAGTAACTCACTATTTGCCTGTCATCCGGCCTGTGCAAAAGATACTAATATTTAATGCGAAAATTGGCAGCGAGGCTTGTCTAGTGGAAACAGTTGCAATTACCACATTACAGCACTTCTAACCGACCTGCACAGAAACCCCATCAAGCAGCACAGCGACTTTTGTCACTCACTGTTAGGTCCTTTCATTTTCTTGCTCCAACCTTCCTATTAGTACTACTCCTCAAACAGGCTAGACATCGCACCACCTGCTCTTCTCTCTCGGGTCGTTTAGCTGTGGCTCGAATTCACCTCATGCTCTTTGGAGACCGTACCTTTAGTTTTTATGTTCGAAAGCCTGGAACTCATTACCAACTGATGTCACGAGGTCCCCTGATGTCACAGCATTTAAAAAGAAGCTAAAATGCACCTGTTTCTCACAACATTTTCTCTCCCACGTGAATTGTACTTTGCATGCTAAGCTGTGCTGACACTGCATGCAATTGGCGTACTCCTTCACAGCATATGTGAAGTGTCTAGAAAAATATTTAGTTTTTTTAGGGTGCTATGCAAATGTCTTATTATTATTGATTACCATTTAAGCCATCATAATCAGCTGTGTTGCAGACATTTGATCCAGGATGTCAGTCAGTTTTCTTTAGCTGAACAACGATAAAACCGAACTTCTTTGCACAGGACAACCTAAGTATACGGCTGGTTGAGGACTCTTTTGTCGTTTAGTTGGTGGTTCATTCTTTAGTAACGTCATCGTGTGCTTGGAAATTGTATGTCCTCCTTTATGACTGCTGGGCTATTAAAAGCTTCATTCAGAAGACATTCACATCCACAGCTTGTCGTTACGTTAGATCCCACTGCAAGATTAGGGATTTGTGTTGCTGGCTAAACATCTTGTCAGCACAAAACTTCTGTCTAGACAGGACTTTTGTAATTTCTGTTCGAGCTTGTCAAAGAAAGCTGTCAGGCCACCACCGTCAGGTCACTACTGCTAGTGATGAATATGGCTTTGATGGTCAACAAATGCAAAATGTTCAGCCTATGGTGAAGAAGTTGCGATGGCTCTCGGTTGATCGAGGAATACAGAAACAATTCTTACTCTGACCCGCAAGGCCCACCATGATATGGTTCCTTCGTACATAGTTGAACAGCTCGACTAGTTTCAGTCTACTTGTGCCCTCAGGTCCTCCAAGGACGGCAGATTAGCTGATCGATACTTTCGCTCAAAGGAAAATAGCAGACCTCCAGGTAGCTTCTAGGACTCACAGCGAATTGCAAGGATCAATGAGAGCCAGATTCCCATTCCATATCGTAACCTCTGTAAGCTGTTATCTGCTAAGACGGCTTAGACGTCTGAGAGCATTTTGGTAGGAGTCCTACCATCATACGCCCACTCGTATATGAAGTTCTTGTACAGTGGCTTTCTTTGTCTAAGGTTCTTCTCCTAGAAACTGCCAAGTTGCGCCATGATTATGGTGATATGCCGTTCGTTGCTTTAACTGGCTTCAGTGGGGTGTGAGCCCTTGCCTACCACTTAGCAAAAGCTCAGCTTTCCTATTGCTAAGCTTTGGTAGCATCATTATATCTAATCACTACACCTATCGCCTGTATTCTAATAATCACTATTCACTATCTAATTGATGCATCTTGATGATAATAAGTATTTTTATAGCACCCTAAGAGATCTTAGTTTCTATTCATTTGCTTTACAGCTTGCTGAAAAAGAAGCAGTAACGAGTAGTGATGCTTATGCTTTAATCCTTTGCAGTTACTAACCATATTTGTCTCTGGGCGGCTGAGCGATTACATCCAGTTTTATCACAAGAACAAAGAATTTGTGGAATCTTTAGGTACTATCAGCATTAATGGGCACTCTTGTTTTTCTTTTGTGCTGTGCCCACTTTAGGCTATTGCTACTTATCATTTATTATGTACAGGACTTAACCACACTCAGAACCTGGAAAAGATGAGGGTACTGACTTTTATGCAAATGGCTGAAGGACACACTGATATTGACTTTGAGACCATTCAGCGAGAGATGCAACTGGGGGCTGAAGAGGTTGAACAGTTCGTCATTAACGGTAAGTTCATGTCTGTTGTCGTGCTCGTGTTTCATTTCCAGCCGAGCTTTAGAATACAACTGACTCCTGTAATAACCGACTTGATCTGGACACTATTTTGGAAGTATTACTAATATAGGTGCAATGGTTGTGTGATTGATTTATGATGTTTGCTACTGCATTTATTAAACTAAATCTGGATGCTGCTGCTGGGTTAAAAGATTTTCCAAGCTTAGCCTCCCCCACTCCAGTCAGTCACTGACAAACGGCTACAAACATGTCATCAATGTTCCTTGAGAACCTCTTGGGATATTAGTTAAAAGGTTTATTTTATTTTATTTTTATTTGTATCTTGGCCTACCTAGCAGGCTGCTCTGAGCTTAGACGGAGCTTGGAGAGCATCCTTTAGCCCTAATTTCTCTCTCTCCCTCACTACCCGTCCCACTTTCACTTTCCTTTACCTCCTCCATCTCTTCCTCTTTTCAGTGGTGAAAAATCTAAAGTTTTCTCTAAAAAAGCATCACCAATTCTCTTTCCTGCACAATGTGCATTAAGCTATTTCAATAGTGTTTCCTTTGTTGCTGGTGTGATTGAATGTAGCTTCATTCTGAGCTTTAATGACCCGACATAGCTGTGCATGGCTAAGAAGTCAGCATAACATGTAGACAAGCTCGGCAACGTTTGCTTTTATTAGCAGTCCACTTACGGGTTTTAAAGAGACAACTCTGGGTGAAGTAGTTCAGCAGCAGTTCTCTCAGCTCTTTTGATAGACTATCCTCTTACGATCCGGTGGAGACATAACAGTATGTTATACATGCACCATCTCTAAAAACTCCATGTGCAGCCGACAATATCTTTGTTCAAAACCATTGAACTGTTTGGTATTGCTTGGCTTTCTGAGTTTCTCTGTTTTTGTCTCTTTCAATGACCTCATCCATTTGTGAGATTTTTTCGATGATGCAATCGAGAAGACCGCCTGCCGGAAGTTAGCAAGAATGAAATGTCATGTAAGCACTAAACGCACAGTTTTTATAGCTCCATAACTTATTATTGCTGGAGTCGGACCTGGCTGGGACTGCACAGCTGGTACAATATATCCTGGTTTGCTATAATCGGTCAAGCTACAATCAGAGGGCTTTCTGTTGATGGAGATTGGCCTTTGGCTGGAATTCAAATACTAGTTTTGTTTTGCCCGAGAATATGTTACAGGGAGGTCCTTTTATGCTATATGACCGAGTTTCCTTGAATAAGATAGGTAAAATGGCGTGATACTAAAGAGTCAATGGCTTATAACTTCTGGATCAAAGTTAATTCTTAAATTTTAATACATTTTGAATTAGAGGAGAAGCATTGCTTGCAGTGATAACCTACACGAGTCTACTCCCCGACCAGGCTAAGCATCGTACCACCTGCTTTTCGGAAACTGTTTACCCATACCTCGTACAAATCTCAAATCCTTTGGAGACCGTGCCTTTAGTTCGTATGATCGCAAACCTTGGAACTCACACCCGACTTGCGTTGCGACATCTCCCGAATGTCCACATTTAAAAAGAAACTAAAAGCACATTGTTTATCACAGCATTTAGTGGGTCCGTGTGATTCGTCCTTTATATGCTGATGCATGCTGATACTGTTTATCCTTTGCAGCAAATGTAAAGTGCCCAGAAAGAGATCTCTGTGGGGGCTTATATAAAATGCATTATTACCCGACGTTGGTTCGGCAGAGTTTTAGCCTATGTGCTTTTGGCTGTGCTCCATTCAAGTGCTGTGTCAAACGCCAGCACCTGTCATCGAGTTTGTCATCGAGCCCCGGTGACTGTAATTTATCAATACATAATCTCTAACGATTGTCTAGTTACCGAACAATACTCACTTCTGGTTTGTGAGCCAATATAAACATATCAATATAAACATTTCTGGCAACAATGAGGAGTTAGGACCTCGGATAGTGTTTGCCGAAGGTTGCTATGAGATGCTGGGCGGAGCTAGGCCCGTCCCAGAGGGTTTACGCTTTTTTATCGTGTTATAACTAGCAGTTGGACGATTGACTTCGAGGGGGCGTGTCCTTATTTTGAAAACCTGACGTTTTTTATGTTCTTAAGTGATATTATGCGTCCGTTTAGGGTTGAGTGGTCTATGGAGCTCACCAGAAAACCGCAGTTTAGGCTCGGTTATTTCTCTTAAAGTATTATTTTCTTGAGCTCGAGGTTCTACTTCCGGTTTAAATAGGTCTTGCAATTAATTTTATTTACTGTGTTCTGTTCCTCTGTCAGTAACCAAACCTTAGAATTACATTTTTATCATGCCTGTGTTTTAATAAGCAAATTAAAAAAAATGATTTTTTACCCTTTTTTTCGGCCATTCCCCCCACCCACTATCATGTTTCGGGAATTCCAAATAGTTAGCAGAAGTGTTAATGCTATTCGTGGAAGGCATGATGCCTGTGCAACTCAGCAAGTTAAATAATTCGTTTTCGGCCATTCCCCCACCCACTATCATGTTTCGGGAATTCCAAATAGTTAGCAGAAGTGTTAATGCTATTCGTGGAAGGCATGATGCCTGTGCAACTCAGCAAGTTAAATAATTCGTCCGTCCGTTTTCGAACGGTGCTACCCCTGATCGTATTTTTTACAGTTGCTCGCCAGCGTGCCCAAATACTTATTTGGAAGTCAAAGTAGTGGTCATGTGCCTAAGTCTTGAGATGCTTGTAGTCAATGGTATAATGTATGAGCTATTATGAACAAGTAGCTGCTAATGATTAGCTTACAATTACAGTTCTCCCTGTTTCTATGTGACTTATTTTGAATTTATTAGATACAATTAGTTTAAGGCACTATTAAGCATACGTGTACATTGTGGTTTATTTTGGTCACGGATCTTTTACGTCGTTTTTGCAGCGATCCACACTAAGGCTGTTTATGCAAAGATCGATCATCAGGCTCGCAAGGTGGTGGTGAGATCAAACCAGCTTCGTACGTTTGGGAAAAGTCAGTGGCAGGAACTGCGAGACGAACTTAGCCGGTGGCAAGTTAACCTAGGCCAGGTCCGGGCAAGCTTCAAGAGTGTCAGTGAAGCACAGATTCAGCCAGCATAGGCTGCAGCTTGGATTGTTGCAGTTCGAGCAGCAAATGCGATTGTCGGCTGATGCTCGTGCGATCTTGCAATACGAGTGTAGTCTTCACACGGTGGTGCACATTAAAAACCACATTTTGAAGTATATCTTCATACCTTCACATTGATATTCACTAGCTTTCCTCATTAGAATGCCACGGAGGACTTGCAAGTGGCATCGTCGTTGTGCTGTATTGTATTGTGAATGTTATGCATTCATTATAAATATTAGGTAAGGCTATGATACACCAGCAGATGAGCTGTTTGTCTGAAATTGTGGTGGAGCAAAAGTAGACCCTGTACCATTTCCATATGACACTTTGTACCATTGTTATTGGATGTTAATCATTAATTGAGTAAAGCGTTAAGCTTTGGTTTTCTTAGCCGACTAAGCTGCTTTTACCTGTTTTTCTAGTAAATACCAGACCCACTTTATGCGATACCATCCAGTCTTGGTATTTAATTCACTTCTGCTCGCTAAAAGGCAATTGACATGCCCAGGTTAAGAAGGTGTAGTAGTCAAGTTCTCTGAGGGTGCTATACAAATGTATTATTATTATTATAAGCTACAACCTATAGTCGATAACAAGCAAGGCATCACTGGAAAAAGCACGATCCCGGTCAACAAATCAGGCACAGTTAAGCTAAGGAAAATCGAAAAGTTATCTGTTGTGCTAATCAAAAGCACCCAGCTCTTGCTCTTAGTCATAAAGCACACCGTTTTGGTGGGATGTCATTGGTAGAAGCTGTATAGGCAAATGTCGAGACGGCTCAGTATAATTTTAATTAAGAACTAGCCTTTACGGTATCATTCACCCTTTAAGAATGGCAATTATAGTCTATAAAGCTTCTTTTGGCACAGTAATTAGTAAGTAGAGTGCACATGTAGCATGGGACTCTTGATAGCTAGAGAAATTACTTGCAGTTGTGCTGCCGAATTGCTAGGGTCATGAATCTCGGGTGTATGGTCAGCTTACTACCTACCATTAGCATCTTACTATAAAGAAAGTGGAAGTGCCCGTGGAGTTATCTCCCGAACACCCGGTATTTATCCCCCAGATCATTCATTTAACCGAGAACCTATGGAACGAACTATAACCATGCCATCGCGCTAATATTATCTTCTAATGTATCAATGGCTACGATGTCGAGACTTTCTGACGTCTCAGTAGAGTCTACGGTTGGATTTCGAGCGTGGCAATCTAGAAAAGTAAGCAGATTCTATACTACGAACTGCTAAATCCTGTAAAGACCCAGGACATTTTGCTTAACTGTCGACCAACCTTGACCAATATTTTAAAAATATCACGCAATAATGAAGCATGATGGCAGATTGTAAAAATCATGGACGCCAAAAGACGTGTATAGCAATACTTGACCGAAATCAGACATGACTACCTAGGTGTTCATAAAAAGTCCATAAAAAGCTGGCAAGGCATAAGAGAGAGAGAGAGAGAGAGAGAGAGAGAGAGAGAGAGAGAGAGAGAGAGGGAGAAAGTTCCGGAGTCTGGAATGTTATTGTTTAAAATGCGCAACTTGGGTATTACTGACTGCAGAAGTCTAAGGTGCACCATAGGTGCTGCGATTCAAATAAAAACGAATAAAATGTTGATTTACAAAACATCACTGTTGCATATAGCTAGAGTTAGGCAGTTAGCATAGTTCGTGATATGAGTGACTTGTTATAATTGCCAATGCGTACTGCAGTTACGTCGTTAAGCTGGATATCGTGCATTTTCAGTTAAAATCGACAGAGCCTTGTCATTTAGCCTGTGGTTCACTATCGTAAGTTTTTTTTTAGTAATGAGCATTTTAACACGGCAAGTACCTAGCTGTTCGCTTTTCGATGTAAAACCGGAACTCCCACATTAGTGTGCTGATTTAAGGGCTATTCAAATAACGACACGATTTCGATCAGATCCCTATCTCGATCTTAATCCGAGTCCGGTGCACTTAAAGGCCAATCCTGCTTAAATTTGCTGCCTTGGCAGGTCCGGAGCAGCCAAGGCAGCCGCCGAAGGGCGTCCATACTCAGTGGATATCACTTGTTGCTTCCCATTCTCAAAAATGACCACACTGGCACCATAGCCGGTATGTCTAGCACCATCGCGCCACTCGTAGAGCTGTGTACTCTAGGCCACCGCTGAAGGGCTGAACCGACGTTAAACTCTCATTTCCCCATCAGTCCTCAGGTCAGCCCGCGAAGAGGCCGGCCGCCTTCCGCTCGCTGGCTTGCTCACAAAATGCCGATTCAGGTGAGATCGGTCAAAACAACATCGACATAAGAGCACTGCTTTGTTGATCTTAGTGTCCACTGGCCACGCGTGCGTCAATTGCACACTGTATAATGCCCGGTCGGCTGCAGCTTGCCCGAAAGATACAGAAGGCGGCAGAAACCTCACTGCTCGAAGAAGCCGACCCTTGACCGGTTATTTCTCAGGAAATGCAAGTTGATTGAGGTTACTGGGAGCAATTTACTGTCTGGATTTGAAGAACAGCACGATACCGATACGATTCGGTCGAATGTCTGCAATGTCTTTTGTGCCATACCTAAGCTATAACTGGAGGCGGTCATCAGGAAAACACGCCCCTTTCAGGTTGGGCCTTGTGACGTATGGGGCCTAGGTCATCGATCGCTGTAACAACAATCATGGCAGCCGCCAGTGTTGGGTCGACTGTTAGCGGCATCAGCAAGAGCTCGTCAGTCCAGAAATTGCTGTCTTCTATCATTGTTGAAAGAAAGCGGGAAAAGAGGATAGGTATTTCAATTATTCGCGCTTCAGCAAGGCGTAGTCGCTCTAACCAGGACTGTTTCGTTTCATGACATGGATTCGATGTCTACTCCCGCCCCCTTTTTGCTTGCAGATCGCAGTCTCCGCAATATTATTGCTGTGGGACCAAGGCTCTTGGGACAGCCTGTATACACTAGCGCAGCTGTATAGGAGCTTATTAGCGGATGGTTCCCGGTTAGTTATTTAGTTTTTCACTCCATTCGTGCATTAGAAGCGTGTGGCGGATGCAAGTGTCAACATTAAGCCAGGTTAGTGGATAGTATGTTTTTTAAGTTGTGGACTGGATTTTTGTGATTTATCGCTTATAAAATACTCAAAAATGGTCCAGCTTTTACCACTTCACTGACACGATCATAAGAGCTTCATACCTTCCATGTTTTTAGTTCACATTTGTCCGTAGTTCGAAGTGCTTAATCTGCCTTTGCACTTGCCAACCTTTTGCCGAACTAATCAAAGTTGGATTACCATGCCTTATGCCCTTGCCTATCCTTTTATTGACCATTTTACCGCTTATCTCAATCTCCTTCAAGATGTGAGAGCTAGGCAAGAAAATTGTGCAGGTTTGAGTATGGACTAAGTTTCACGATCGGCAGCTTCTGCTGCTACCGTTTCCACAGACAGTGCTCAACCTTTTTATGGCTTGTACAAGTTGGCCGTCTCTACCTTGTTATGGCTTATATAAATTAGCCTATTTCTTATGACTTACTTTTTAAACATGCCTAATGTCTTGGGTTGTTGCAGTAGCAATTCGTACTATTGAAGCATTCATGAATAAATACAGATAATCATCGACATGATATCTCAAGGTACTGTGGATACTTCGCACGTGGCCATAATTTATCTGAAAGACGGCCTTCACCCTTAGCATTTTTGGAATGCTTAACGATTTCACTATTTGAGACTCAGTGGATTGTAACTAAGTGGTTTTGTCGTGAAAAGTACTTGACAAGATAACAGCATATCAAGCAAATGACTCATTAGACTGAAGTGGTTGATAAATAGTGGTTTGCGCATTTTCTATTCTTTGCATTAGCTTCCCCTCACCCTTTACTACCGGTTTGCTCAACTAAGAGATTTTAAATAATAAATACTAGCTGATTTAACAGTTGTTTGTATAGCGACTGAAGAGCCTTGATATCTATCACCACCGCTTGCAGTGCCGATAAAGAATCGTCCACCACAAGATTCGAACCCACGACCTCGGGCCGAGGTCGTGAAAAGCAACAGCCTTATCTAGTGAGCCATTACGGCTCGTTTAGTTTTGCAAGTGAATAGTCGTTGGCATCGTCAAAGTGGAGTTGTTTTTCATAAATATTGTTGATGTCTTTGACCATTCTATTGGTGGCGGTGTAGGAGCATGACTGCGCTTGAGATCGTGAAAAGCAAGTGACAAGATAAGATAACATATCAAGCAAATGACCCATCGGAGTAAGTGGTTGATTATATAGTTGTTTGTGCATTTTCTCTTCTCTACTTTAGCTTCCCATAATCCTCTACTTGTTGTTCCACTAAGAGATTGTTTTGAAAGTGAACATCTGCTAACTGATGGGAGGGGTTTGATAAACTCGGTATCCATTACAATACACATTGTGAATGGTGCTTAACTGTGTATATCTACTGCAACTATGGCCACATCGGCCCTTTGGTTTTTACTTAGGTGTGAATTAAAAACACGTATGCTATATAGATCACCCAAGACTTAGTTGGAAACAATGAGTTGCTAAAGCAAATGCACTTATTCTTGGCTTTTAGGCTGGTGTTGTACATGGTCTTGTGACATATATTGACTTAGGCAATAAGGCAGAATTGACACCCTGGTAGTCTCATGACTCGATTATGCTGTTCAAATCAATAGTTTGCCTCTACACATTGTTGTCTGGGTCACCGATGGTTTGCATTTCAGAGCGAAACCGCTAGTAATTCCATCATTTTTTAGATGATGGATTTGTAGTTGTTAACTCCTCTCAAGCTATGTGGGCTGCCACGTTCAAAACGTACTTCGTTGAATCCAAGCATGAAACTGACGATTCCAGAGATGACTTGCTTTTTTACGTTCGGGAAGCCATCTCTTCTTCTGAGCAAGCAGGAACAGATAGTCACAACACTAAAGAAAGGGTGAGAGCACTAAATGTAGATAGCAGCCCCAAATTGTGGAAGCAATGCCTGCTGAGTAGTCTGGAGATGGTTGTCACTGCAGCTGTTTTATTGCCAAGTGCCGTTCTGATTTGCAGTCCTTGCTTTGAGTCACTTCGATGAGTGGCTTGGCATACTTATGTCAAAATTGTTTGCTGACCGTTGGTGCTCGTAGATTAGGCAGACATTTGTGCAGTAAAGTATGGGGGCAGGCGAAGCTCATGTCCTTTTGTTCCTGTCGGTCGAAAAGCTTTCAATTTTATCAGGCATTCTGGCATGCAGAGTTTGCAATCGTCTCGATTTTGCTAGCTTTTGGGATAACCTTCACGCTGCATGTGCTAAACCATCTGCTCTCGGTCTGCTCGTTAAAATGTCCTCTCTCTCTCTCTCTCTCTCTCTCTCTCTCTCTCTCTCTCTCTATCACTCTTTCTTCTTTCTCCCTGTCTCATTATCTCTCTCTCTTCTCCCCCTTCCATCTCTCTTTCCGGCTCACTGTCACTCTCATGGGAGATACCTTATGGCTGCTGCATTGTAGTCACAGTCATTATCGTTCATGTTCACGTTCTTTATGAGTACTTGCTGGCCTATATTGTGAGTATATATCTGATGTTGAAGTATTGTTATAGTGTTCTTGTCTCATTGTCTAGTGTTATTGTGGCATTCTGTTCCGTTGTCCTCCAAGAGTTCTCCTGACTCGTTTGAGCCGTCTTGAGTCCTCAGCTGCTTTGTAGTTCTTAGTGGATGGTGTCTGCTGCTGCAGAGGCATCGATGAAATTACTCAAGCAACACAATCATGCAAGCAGAAAAATGAATCACACTCAGTGTGAGCTTGTTCTTTAATTTGATGAGCAACGCCAGTTCTTGTTGTATCAAGTTGCAGAGTGGTTTTTATTTGGTAAAATGCTGTTCAGTAGTGATTCACTGAAGCCAGTTAGCCAGCAGTCAATGTAGCAGGGAGCCGAGAGTCAGGACGTGACTTCACATTCTGCATCACCGATGCCTCAGCTGTTTATTGGCGGGCCGATTCATGCGACTGGCAAAATAAGTCGTGATCTTTGACGGGCCAAGTGTGCCCTCATTTTTCTTCATGCTATTCGCGTGCAGCACAAGCTGTCTGCAGCGCTGAGATGTCAGCTCGTGGAATTTCTATAGCGATGGCTTGGCTTGCGTTCGGTTGGAATCAAGTAGTGCGTTACAGGACACAGCTCAGAGCTGGCTACTGGCATGCAATCGTCGTCAGCATAGTTGTCATTGTCTAGAACATGCCGTGCCCCCAGAGTCTTGGACTTGGTGGCATTTTGGCTGCCACTTCTCTTTGTACTAACATTGTACGAGCATGAGTGATAAGCTCGTATTTACCGGGAAGGCTGTGGCTCAGCTTATGAGCTGCCTGAAGTGCTGCATTGTATACAGCTATCGGATGTCCATATCGCTGGGTATCTTGAGCAAGAGGCCACCACCAGGACTGGGCTACAGTCAATCGCAGTTAAAAGAAAATAGCAGTCGTGTTAAAGAGCTGTAGCAAGAGCCGGATGTAATCTAAATATGTGTGTCCCCTCCCTCCCCCCGGTGGTTGGGAGTACTGACACGACTGCGTGCATGTGAAGTTAGCCAGATTAATAATAATAATGCACTTGATAAATTGCCCTCAGAGAACTCAATCTCTTTCTTGGCGCTTTACATTTACAGCAAAGGGAAAACACGATTGAATGGTGAGTAATATCATTCTTGATAAACAACATGAATAACATGGTTAGGGAATGTGACTGATGCTCAGTATTCGCCGTTCCGGTGCATTGCACATGCCCCGATACTCATCCACCTTCCTTAAGTGCAAATATCTGGCGATGTGCACACAGCTGGCTAGTATTTGGAGGCTTGTCGCCAGTCGTTAAGTGAGCACCGACCTTCTGGTTTGTCTCGGGGGCGGCTGGTGCTGGCTCTAGCCGTGCTGGCCAGAGGTCCAGCGGAGCTGTGCCTGTTTGCAGGCGCAGCACACCGTGGACGTGTTCAGGAAGCACTCACCCAATTTACCTTCTCCAGGATCCGCAGATGTAAACTGGGAAGAGTCGGTGTACCTCAATCTCATTCTGCAGCAGGTAAAACGAGCCTGGCGTTCTGGTTGGCCTGCCAACACGCCTGCAGCTGCTGCACCTCTGCCGGGTTTGGCTGTCACCGTTTGCTGCTGGCGCAAGCAAGCGAGGCCGATAGCGACCTTGGTCTGCTTTGACCGTCAGTGTCGGGCGACGGTGCTAAGTGTTCGTGGCTGTAATGTAATGTATCTCCGTGTGTAACTCCACAAAGCCACACAAAGACTATGTGGGTGTTACAAAGGAGAGTTTTGTAAGCTCTCCGGACAGCAGCAGCCTTCCTTCTGTTTTGCTTCTTTGTTCTATGTTCTTGTCTCGTCATGTCCCGGCCAGCCTGCCACTCTGTATCTGTGCCTTCGATTTACTTGCCACGTCCTTGCACTTGACGCCTGTGTAAGGGCATGACCGAAAATGCAATTATTTCAAGTGCTGCCGCTCGCGAGGTACTGCGGAAGTCACCGTGCGGAAGCGGCGCTCTTCTTTCTCTTCCTCCCTCCCGGAAGCCGGCCGTGGCAGAGCAGCGATCCAGTCGCCGCTCGATGCCGTGCCACCCGCTGCTCGTTGTTGAGGCAACGCCGCCGCACTTTGCCTGCTTGTGTGCACGCCGTCAGCGTACTGCTCTTGGCGCTTTGCTTGCCTGTGGACGTCTTGCCGGCTGGCTGGTGTGGTGGCCGTCAGCAATTCTGTACGAGCTTACTTGCTCGATCGGAGCTGGCTGACCGAAGCTGGCACTTTGTTTTCGTAGTTTGAATACACGCTCACTTGTGCCGTCTGTACCCGGACCGGCGAGAGCGAGCTGCAGATTCTCAAGAAGTCGTCGCAGGTGACCGACTCGGCGCCACCTGCGCGCCTGTCCCTCCTGCTCTGCAGCTTCCCCCGGAGCGCTCTAAAGATTGATTGTAAAGCTCTTGCATGCACGCGCACACATACTTCGCTCCTCTCGAAAGTATGGACGCAAGTGTTGGAGCATGTTAGCACACGCATGCACATTTAAAATCTCAAGTGCGCATGCATGTACACAGGCAGACACATGCACACACTTGCTCATCGATGCATCGTTGGTGTACAGCGCTGCAGTGCTGAATCTACCGTGCATGTCTGCTGATGGCCTGTGATATTGTAGTGCTGAAGGGAATAGCGTGATCTGCACTGATCACACAGCTCAATAAGTGAATTGCTTCAGGTTTGTGTATGTAAAGAATAGACTTCTGCACCACACTCCTCGTGGTCCAAGCCACTGAGCATCGATCTGGGTCAGTCTGGATCTTTGTGAGGTTCCCAAATGGTTACCGCCTTTTCTCTTAGGCTGTGACGATTGAGGTGACTGATTTGCCAGACCGTAGCCAGTACTAGTCGGTAGTAACGGTTTGGCAGAGGCATACTGTCAATGACCAATGCAAGTCTTCTCAGCCACTGGTCAGGAGCTAGCTGCGACACCTTGTAATTTTCTTTCAGTGGCTTTCGCTGGACGGTCTTGCAATCTACCGCGTGGTCTTGCCACTGACCGAGTCCCTTCTCTACCAGACGTCTTGCATTTGAGTTTGCCATGGATTACTTGGCTGTGGTTTTGTATAAAGTCTCAGCCCAGAGGCCACCTGCTTCGTGGCATTAAATGTAAACGTGGGGGATCCGACATTTGCATAATGGCAGCCCTGCATGTGATGCTGGAAAGAAACGATCGGATGTGATTAAGCTGTTTAGTCCTGGCTCAGCAGTCTAGATTGTCAGGTGACCAGCAAATTCGAGTTTCTAGTGAACAAATTTAGCCCTGAAAGAAGTGTCTGGGCAGTGCTGCTCAGCCGAGCAGAAGTGCATTGACAGTACCTGCACTGGGTTGACTGTCACACACCTGATTTTTCAAGTAACTCTGCAAGCATGCTGTCGACACATTCCAATTGCATAAGGGATCGGGCAGTTGCTGCGTTTGTAAATCGGTTGGTTAGAGACGCTAACGGCTTTTTGGCTGCTGCAGCATTATGATTCCTCTTCGTGCAAGTTTGTGGCATCATAAGGAGCCCTCGCTTGGGCGCATGGACCACTCTGTGCAGCGAGTCACCGTCAAGCCTGGCCAGCGACTGGTGCTTGATGTGAACGGTCAGCAGGACTCTTATTTTCTACTATGTAGGACTGACTGTATTGGCGTGTCGTTGGCATCACCTTTTCTCGGTCAGTGTCTCATATGGGGAGAACAATAATGTTCATGGTCGCGTGGCTCAAATCGTGAATGCAGTTCCAATTCAATGGCATCGTGCAGTTCTTTTTTTGCTCATTTTTCGTCAGGTTCTGCTGTGAAGGTGCTGGGAATGGCTTTTCGATAGATAACTGAGTGCTGTGGTGTGCTTGGTTCATCTTGGATCAGTAGAGAGTTGTGATGCTTCTCATTAAGATGCCGGTTTTACATTGCCGTGAAGCAGCTAGGCGCAGCATTGTCTCCCTTTGCGTTATCAGAAAGTGTATGCGTCACCCAGTCACCGACAGATGGACTCGAAAGGTACCGAGGAGGTGATGACATATCCAGACATTTTTTTCTGCGTCGACAACTTTGACGAGGTATTCGGTTAGCTTCAGTTCCTCTGCTGCCCTCCCCCCCTGCGAAGCCAGACCCTCACCCTTCGGAGCTGCATCTGCCTGGCCGAGTCTGCCAGAGATTGTTTGCAGCCTCATGCCTCCGGCTCTCACTTCGAGGTTGCTTTTCGCGGCCTCGGTCCCGAGGTCGTGGGTTCGAATCCTGCGGCAGGCGATCCTTTATTGCTGCGCTGCAAGCGGTCGTGACAGCCTTTAGGGATCTTCTGCTGCTATGCAAAAAGAGGCTGTTAAATCAGCCAGCCTTTATTTATTCATTCATTCAAGGCGTTTGGTGACATCGTCGTCAGAGACAGCGAGATGGTATGTGTTGAGCTTGTGGCTGGCGATCGTCACGGCAACGTTCACGGAGTCATCTTTCTAGGCTCGGTTCGATACGAGGCCCTGAAAGCGGTCTACGATAATCGGGTCAGCACGGCCGTCGTCGCCCGACGATGCAGCACCCGAAGCGAAGCTTCCTGGCCGTGACTGCGCATCTGCTGCTGGTGGCTCGAGCTTTGCTCTGTCGCTTTTGTCTGCCCCTCCCTCCCTCCCTCCCTCCCTCCCTCCCTCCCCCCCCCCCCCCCGAGCCGACGCCGAACAGCGGGCGGCAGTCTTGCTTGGCGAGGTGCTAGCTGCTGGGGACTGTGTTTGTAGAACAGCCTGTCGGCTAAAATGAAGGGCTCTCTGAGCTGGATGATAACGGCCCGAAACGGCCCGACCACTCCGGGCGGCAGCAGGAAGCAGCGCCTCGAGTTCATTAAAATGAGAGGCCCGCACAGCAAAGGCTATGCCGAGATGGCGGTCGGCAGGCAGTGTGGTGCCAGTGAGGAGACGCCGCTGCCCACCCCGTCCTCGACGCCGGCGGGCACGCCGGACTCGGAGTGGGCGCCCAGCCTGGACGTGTCCACCGAGCAGGTAAGCGAGCCTCGACGAGGCGCTGACGTTGGCTGCCCCCATTGCTTGTCGGCCGAGTTCAGAGGAATGCTCCTGGAGGGATGCAGCAGCAGCAGCGCGGCTTTGCACAGTCGCACGCACCTTTTAAGCGAGCGGCATCGCATGTGCGGTGCTCCTCAAACTGAAGCGGTGAGGTGAGGTAAGGTGAGGTGTGTTAGGAGGCCCTGTGCAGCCTGTTGGTAGAGCTGAAGGGGGCAGTAACTGTTTCAGCATTGTGACTATTATTTGTTACTATTATCTCACTACTATTATTTTTTATTGCTCAAGTTCTATCTTGTACACACAGAGGAATAGTATTCCTGTATTCCAGGGGCTTCACTATTGCCACTGTTAGGTTCGCCCTGCTTCTGTGGCTCTGTGTAAGTTGACCTGAGTGCATGGCTTCAAGGCTTCTGTCATCAGACCCTGTGTGTGCCAATGGTGTGATGGTTCTGTGTCTTGGTGTAGTGGTTCAGCAGACTTGTGGTAAAAGCCTGCCCTTTACGAGGTGGCAATATTGTGCTTTTATCAAGAGTGGGCTTGGATCAGGAGTAGATATGAGGGGGATGAAACTCTTACCTCTTCTTAGAAGGCATGCCGGTGCAATGGCTTCATTGCAGTTATGCATGAATTCCTAGCTTACAAGTGCAGTACTTGTGAAAATTTTGGGGAAAGCAGCAATATTTGTGCAGCTGGCTTCTAATTTTAATTTTAATCGCCTCTTAGTAGGCATACCGCTCATCTCCAGACTGTCGAGAATGTAAACATATTAACACAGTCTACTGCATTAGGAACTTGTTTTTATAGCTCAATGACAGAAGATAGGAAGGGAAGGGGAGAGAGAGAGAGGGAGAGCAAGAAAGAGAAAGAAAGAGAAAGAGAGAGGAAGAGAGAGAGAGAGAGAGAGAGAGAGAGAGAGAGAGAGAGAGAGAGAGAGAGAGAGAGAGAGAGAGAGAGAGAGAGAGAGAGAGAGAGAGAGAGAGTGATGAAAAGGTCGGGATTTGCCTGCTGGATGCATGCATGAATGTGTACTTGTGTGTGTGTTACGGAAAGAATGTGCATCTCTGTGTCTGTGTGTGTGTATGTGTGTGTTTGTATTTGTGTGCTTGTGTATGCGGGCATGAATCGGCATGCGCTGCCACGTGTATGCTTTCTTACGCAACGACATCTACTCTCTAACTGCCGACTATGGCACATCTTTTTCAGCGGTCCTGAACTGCTACTTCTATGCCACTCACTACCTCAACTGCTCTCCTAACTCTGCTATGCTTCCCACTTTCTCTTTGTTGCGTGAGACGAAGTCTGTTGGCTACCGAATGCGTACCGAAAGCCGCTTAGGCTGTGAGTGTGCTATACAAAACTCTCCTGCGTAACGCCCACGTGGTCTTTATGACTTTGTGGAGTTACTGACGGAGATACATTACATATATGGTCAAGGTATGTGGGCACATGCAAGAATATCTGGATTTTTTCTCCTGGTACGGATGTCTGCATGCTCGCACTTTGCGTGCCTATGGGCATTTGGTTGTAGTAAGCCAAACAGAGCGTAGCCGAGCCGACAGAAGGGCTGCTAATGTCGATGCTTTGAGACCTCTTGGCTTTCGAAGGACTTGGTCTTTTCATCCCGTGAGAAGAGGGAAATCGAGAGATCGAACAAAAGAGTGCTCAGTTGGGTTGGGTTCCTGAGCCGAACCGTGTTACGGACAACATCGAAGCTCTTTTCGAGACATGGAAACTAAGCTGCCGAGCACCGAGCCATCTCGGCCGATTCCACCAACGTCTGTTCAGCCGCTTCTGTCTGCTATGCATCAGGTGGCCGTTGACCGTAGTGCGCGTCCTGCCGATGCATCTCGGGAGTTGCTCGCAGGTGCAGGTGGTGGTGGTGGTGCTTGCTTTCGCTCGCCGTCCTCAGTCTGCTACTCGGGTAGCCATGGCGGTCGTACGAGTGTCTGGCAATGGTGCAGGAAGTCGGTCGTAGCTGCCACTCGTGCGTCCGTCGCTGTTGCAGCCGGCCTCCCCAGACGGTGCCGAGGCCGCCGGTGGTGTCGCTGGCATCGGCCGGCGAGCCAGCAGTCAGTCCAGCACCGACTTGGGCAGCTTGCTGCGCAACGGGCTCCGGCGCGGCCTGACCATGAAGAAGTCCCAGTCGCTGAGCAGCGATGCCGAAGGCCAGCTGAAAGCCGGCGAGGAGGTGGAGGCGAAGAGCATCAGTGACGGTGAGCGAGCAGGCATGCCCCCCTCCCCCGTCGGTGAGCAGCTGCGCAGCAGTGGCTGCTGCAGTGGCCACTGCGTGCGCCCGTGCGGTGGCAGGCAGGGCCTGCTCTGCTCGTAGAGTGAGCTCTGCTGCTGCTCTCTGCATCGGTGAGCTCTGCTGCTCGGTGAGTCCAGTGGTCTGCATGGCTGTGCAATCAGTTGCTGGCTAAGCGACATGGCTTGACTTCTCTAGTGGCTTAGCTTTGCCAGAAAACGACAGCTTAGTTCAATAAATTACCTGGACAGCAGATTTCAGTCTGTCACTGTGTCACTGCGACTTCTACTGGTGACTAGTCAGGCGACGAAGTCAATTGAAAAACCCGATAATGAGGATAGCAAAGGTCGTGTGCATTCCCCTTGCTAGCCTTTTAAATGAATGCCTGGCAAATACGTTCTTTCTGATCGACCGTTCCTGTCAGCGATAGGTCGTTTGCTTGTCGTTCCACTGTCAATGTGTTGAAATTCATGCCAGAGCAGGTTTGCCATGTTGATTCCATGCAGCAATTCCAGACTTATTTAAATGGCAATACCATCCCGAAGCTGCTGACTGCATCTAGGATCTGGTTGTGCACCGAAAGCATACTAGGCAAACTTGTAAGATAAAAAATGAGACACTTGAGTGGTAAAAAAATGAAAAGTGTATGAGTAAGAAGCAGAATAGAAAGCAAAATGTGCACTAAGACTGTATTGCCATTGCCTTTTTTTCTGTAGGGATATGTAGTTCATACTTTACGACTTAGCTCTGGGGTTGAGTCCGGTAGCAGGCTGCAAGGATTGCCAACTGGAAGGGGCTGGTAGCTGCAAAGCTCTTCTATTATAGCGACTACATAAATAGGCTAGTGAATCAGCCAAAACCTTTACTTTTTTTTATCTTTAACCGTATTCGGTGCTGCACTGCTTATACTGCTTTTTGGGCTTGTGAGCACCTGATGTAAACCTGGTTATTATCGGGCTGACCTGCCCTTCCCCCTGTAGTTGAGGCAGGAGGATGCCTCTTTGGCCATGTGGCTGCTGCACCGGTTTGACACTATCGTTGTAATGTCGATGGACGTGACCCATGCAACACTGCATGACCAGCTGCTGCCATGATGCCCATACTAGCTTTTGTAGCAAGCCAGATTTGGCGCCAACATACTTATTGAACTTTGCCTACTGGTTGTGAATGAGGATGTCAATACCGAACCAAGCAGTAGACATCTAAAAGCCATGCATCGTATGAGCACTGCACATGTCTAAGGGTTAATGTCGACAAAATACTGAGAAGGTTGGTAAATGTCGAGATAATACTGAGACGATTGGCCCAACAATTTAATAACTGTTTAGAGTACTATTCAAAAGGTAAACATGTTATAAATTAGATCTGAAGTTCCACATACAAGGAAAGCATTAAAATGATTTGGCTCACCGTGTCCAAGCCGGAAGTAAACCGGGAGCAACATATTTCCAAATAAAAAATTTACCGATTTCTGCATCACAGACGACTTGCGTCCCACCTTGTTGAACCTTGGTATATCAAGGTACATGTTTGCAGCTTGTTGAGAAACATGCTTGTGACGTTTACTCAGCTTCATTTACCGTGTCAAATGCGAGTTCAGCTCTGCTTGTGAACTATTGAAGGATTTCTGATTTATAAAGTAAAAGCTTTTTATGATTGCCAACTAGAAAGTTCAAGGACATTTGTTGTTATGTATTGCAAAACTTATCCGCTTGAAATCAGAAATGCACCCATGCAGTGTTCCACAAGCAGGGCTGAACTAAAACATGAAGTTTCACACTGATCCACCACAGCACCACCACAAGGGATTCTAGCCTGCTGCGCCAGCCACTGTAGGTGGGCTGCTTCATCCACAGCCGACTCCGATTGTCGGGACTAATTGACATAGCGTCCGCTCAGCCTTGCCCTTGTGAATGCGTGCGCTGACACACATGCATATGCGGTCCACATGCCTCAGGTTGATATTGATTCAGTGCTTGTTGCCGGCACGGTCGAACGTTCATTCGACTGTAGTCTGCCGCTCGACTCCAGCTAGTCCAGCACGGTGAGCGAGTCTCTTTTTTTCTGTAGAGCTACAGTCAAAGCCATACTCGGGCTTCCTGGGCAAGTCGTTCGGTCAGGCGTGGCACTGGTTCAAGGAGCAGAGGCGCGTCGCGTCCGTGAGCCTGAACGCGCACATTACGTATGTGACACTGCCGTGGCACCGAATAGTCGAAGGCAAGTCGTGTGCGCCGAGGCGTTATCTTCTTACTCGCTAGCAGCTCGTGGGCAGTTACACACGCCTCTCTAAGAATCGAGCTCTCGGCCATCTTAAGTTGCTGGCAGCTCCACATGCTCTCTAATGCGAGTGCTGCAGCTTGACTAGAGGTTTTTTGACAATTCCTAATTTTTAGGGCGACTGTGCTTACGAAATATTATTTTGTTTGAAAGAGAACCATGCACACACGTCCATGCACAGGCACATGCACATGCACACACAAATGTGGCAAGCTTAGGAGGGCAGTTGACCTTGTACACGTGGCATTCCTTTCACAACTGCTAGGATATATAAGCAGTATATATATATGTCTGCATGTATAATACAGGTACATACCAGGCATACACGTGTATTTACTGATGCAGTCTGTGTATATATTGATGAACAGTTCCTGTAAATTTCTAATATAAGTGATGCTAACTATTCGCCCTTCATGTGCATATGCTACTTACACTGTGCCTGCTGCTTTCGGATGTTGCCACCAATAATTTGGTAATGCTTTTTATACAGCATCTGTCAAGTGCCTAGAAAGAGATTCAGTTCTCCGAGGGTGCTATACAAATGTGTTATTATTATTAACTGGAATAACAATAGTAATAGTAAGAGGCTCACATATCGGCCTAAGTGATCAAGTCTCTTAAAATTGAATGGCAACAGCAGACTAATACGTAGGGGCAAACAGTATCGCTCAAACCGAAAAGCTGCACCCTCAGAGTTGACTGCCAGTATCTCTTCTGTAGCCTCTGCATCGAGTCCTATTTCAAGAGCTGAACAGCCAAATCTTCCTACCTTCAGTCGAGCTGAATCACAGAAATGAGTGCATAATTAGATGCAAGTATCGCTGCCAAATTAGCTCATTCACCATTGACATCCTGCCTAGACTTCGGCAAGTCCCCCTGTGCAGCAATTCATGCTCTTCAATAAGACGCTTACAGGCGGTGCCAGACTCGGCAGCGTGTCCTGTCTGTTGGGAGCATCTACTTTATGCCACATCTCTCTCACTTGTATATTAGCTCATCATAAGCTTCAAGATCATGTCAACTCACTTTTTATGCCCCCCCTGCTGCTCTCTTGCCTGCCTATTGGATGAGCTCGTTACTCTTAGGGTCACGGCCCCTTGAGAGGCCATGCTGCTGCTGCCCACTCTTCTCAGACTTACCGGCCATTTAGCTTTGCCTCTACCCAACCTCATGTCTTGTTGGGATCGTGCCTTCAGTTCCCATCCACCTCAAGCTCTCTGCCGACTGATGCATCAAGACATTCCCTGATTTCACGACATTCGAGGCAAACTAATACACTACCTGTTCCTCACTTCGTACGCATCGTCCATGCAAATCGCTCTTCATGAGCCTATGCATACTGTAGTTGCCCTTTTTACTATTCGCATGTGAACTGATGTGCTTCCTTTTCGGCCCATGGTACCTAGATAGATATGGCCTCTTCGGCTACTATTAAATTGCTGTAGCATTATTATATTTACTGTATGCGCACACATACATACTATTTCTCAGTAGTCAAGCAGTTGCTTTGGTGCCAGTTGAGGGCATTTCAAGGCATTTGGCTGCTATTAAGTTTCAGTTTTCTCATCCTGGGATGTGGTATTGTGGCCATCCTGAACCTATGCTGGCTGCCGGGTAGCTCTTGGGTTCTTGTGAACCGAGAAATTAGACATTTAGAGTCGGAGATTGTGAATTCGAAATCTGTCCTAAACTACCAAGCATGTAATAGTTATTAACTAAGAAGTGGGAGTTTGGGAAAATCACCATTACTTGAAATATAAATAAATAAAATTAATTTGTATAACGCCTAAGAGATTTTAATCTCTATTCAGGGGCTTCACATATGCCACGGGGCTTGAGCCCACGATCTTGGCCAGACCTTGGTCGGGGCGAGCACCTTAGCCACTGGCCAAACCAGCTCCCGGCAAACGTGGTCGGAGGCCACGTGCGATTCTGACCCCGACTCGGGGTCAGAATCGCACGTGCCCCCCCCCCACTCAGGGCGGTTTAGCGGCACGGCTAGCTGCCAAGCCACCCTGATTTGGCCTAGACTTGCAGTGGTTAACACTTTGATGCAGGACGATCCAAGTGCATCCGTTTTCAGTTGTGAAAGTAGAAAGTCAAGAACTGAGTTCTCCTGCCTTGCACACTCAAAATCACCTGCCAGAGATACTAAATGCTTGAATTGGAGCAAAACGGCGATAAGAGAGCAAATAATAGGCTTGCTATACTGCCGGTAAAGGAAGAATTTTCGCGCAACTTATAAATTTGACTAGAGATGCCATGCTTTTTCATAAATTTATAAAGTCGACATTTCCCCTTACTAATGACTCTAGAGAGTCGAGTAGCAGCCCCGCATGGTTAACACATTTTCCGACATAAAATAATACATTTTATATGTGCAGCAGCAATGCTTATCACAGTGAAGATGAATGACAAGATTTTCTCTCCTGATGCCGAGTCGAGCATATCTTTTCCAGCCGTCCTGTGCTGCTGCTTCCATGCTTCTTATTCTTCGACTGCCCTCCTGACTCAGCTATTCATCTTACGTTCTCTTGTTGCATGAGATGAAGTCTGTTGGCTACCTTATGCCCACCGATAGATAATTAGTGTTTGGAGTGCACTGTCGAAAACTCTCCAGCGTTACCACCCACTTCGTTCATGCTGCTTTGTGGAGTTGAAGGCAGAGATACATTACATTGAGTTGCATTCAGGCTCGATACTGCTCATTAGCATATCATGTCCCCCTGTCAAAAAAGCTTAACTGATTAAAAGCCTAATTTATATAGCAGCAGAGGAGCCTTCACGGCTATCACCATCGCTTGCAGTGGTCAATAAAGGATCGACCACTGCAGGACGTGAACCCACGACCCGGGTCATTAACAGCGAGTACAAGTTAAGCTGCCAGGTGGTTTGAGGGCTACCTCGGTGATGGGTGCATTAAAGAGCATTCATTCGTTCGTTTGCTGCCATTCATGACTTTGGTAAATTAACTGTGTGTGCATGCACCACCCACGACCCGGGTCGTGAATAGTGAGCACCTTACCCCTTGGCTAATACCCAGTAGCAGGTAACTGTTCCATTTGTGTACTAGACGTGTGTGTGTGTTTATATATATATATATATATATATATAACTTCCATATAGTATGGCCAGACCAGCCGAAGCCGGCTTCTCACACCTGCCCCATCCTATTTGTACAGTGGTGGTCCTCTCTGAGCCAGAAATTTTGAAATTGTCACGTGAGCGGGAAGACTGCGTGACGAAAGTTCATGTCTTTCTTGAGAACATTGTTAATTTTGGTTGGTTCGCTGATTTTTCCTTTTAAATGCCTACTTTTTAGCTCTGAACATTTAATTAGCTTCACATTATTTGACAGTGACATGCTCTAGAAGCTGAAGTCGTAATAATGGACTCACTGTAGTGAAAGTTCGGGATGCTATGCTGCTGTTCTAGTGGATGTTCTACAAATGTCCCGATTTCTTATCAAGGGGTAATACGTATTTAGAGTTTATCACAGTTGCCTTGCCGTCTTTTTCAGATGTCCTGGACGTGCGACGGCAGCCAGTGCTTGCCTTCTGACGTCGCCCTCCAGTTCAAGTTTGTTCCAGCGGTGCTGCTGCTGCCACTGCAGCAGCAGCTGGCTTCGAGGACGCCCAGCCAGTCAGATAGAGATGGGGTGGCGCGTTGGCAGTGCTGCGGCGGTACTTCTTTCCGTCGTGTAGTCAACGTAGTTAGCCTTGGCCGTGACCCCAACCCCTGCTGCTGCTACCGCCTCTGCACGATGTTACCTTCGAAGGACGGCGTTGGCTTGGCTGCTGCCACCGACGGGTGGTTTAGGCAGAAGAGCGGGGTGCATTGCAGGCATCGTTGTGGGCTACAAGGCTCGCTCGTCGGCGCCCGCGACTGAGCCAGCCTCGTGGCATGCCACGCCTGCTGCCTGACGGAGCGCCTGCCAGCGGCCTCGCCAGCTAGTGTCAGCTGCTGCTCAAGCTTAGCGCTTATCGAGTCGCCCGGTTCCCTCTAGTCATGACACACTCCTTCCTGCACCGTCCCCTGGAGCAGCTTGTTCCTCGGGTACGCGATTCGATCCGATCGCGTGTGGCCGTGTAATGAAGCTTAGCTGGCATTGCGCGGAGGAGTTAGATGCAAACTGCTGGCCATCGACGGCTGCAGCATTCGCCGTCGATTGCACGCCTGGAATGCAGTCGCGGGCATGCGAGCCGAACGGCTCGAGCTCGGTCAGGCGTATTTTCGAAGCATAATAGAAGTAGTCGAAATCTTAGCTCTAGCCGCTGCTGTGTGGCAGCCGGCAGCGCCTGGTTCAAAGAAATCAATCCGTCAAGAGAGCGGTCCAAACTTAAACTCATACGCCGCTCGGAACAAGCGGCAGACCAAAGTCAGCGTCTATTCAAGTATTCGGGCATCGAAGCAATGGTCGTTTTATGTTATTATGCCCAATGTGCTGGGTGCCCAGGCTGATTGGCTGTACGGTCTGAAATACAACACTTGCACCAAAGCCGAGCCATAGCCAAGCTGCAAGCAGACCGCAAAGTAGCCATGAAGTTGCTGAAAGTGGTTTTTTGGCCTGTTTTTGGAAGTCGTTCGAGCCAATAAAGTCTTCTTGTTAATTTTGACTGACGGTCGTTTTGTCTTATCTGTTAAGCTTGTCGGCCATGCGCCTGCCTGCCAGCGGTGGCACTTGGCTGTGACAGGTTCCTGGTCTTTGTTACCATAGGCAAACGGACCAGCAGGCATCAGTGGAGCCGGCGTCCGAGTCAGTCGTAGGGAGGTCATGGGATCGAAGTGCTGGTGATGCTGCCCAGTGCACGGGTGGCAGTGTAAGTATGCTTGGTAGTAGCCAAGTGGCTCTTATTGATTGATGTGCATTATAATGTCGAAACCATCTTATCTGATGTACATTGTAATGTCAAAACTATCTTATCGAAAAGCCGCTCGAATGTGGTATCTTATTGTGGTATGGAATGTGTTATAGCGATAGTTCCAATTAACGTCAGGTCGCTGTGGGCCACAAATGTGGGCCGTTGGATCTCACCGGTGTAGTTTTGGTTTCGCATCGTGGCTACGGGCAGGTGTGCATTTGCCAGGGGCGTAGGACCTGCGAGTGTCTTTTTTAAGTAGAGATTTATCAAGTACAGCCGACCGTTGCTGCATCCTTCACGCCTTTGGTGGACTCAGGAGGCATCAGACTTTCGACTCCACCAGAGGCCACTGGAGATTGATGCCTTTTTCTTGGAAGTGTGTATTAAATCTCATTGCATACAAGGACATGTTTCCTGTTTACTACTGTCACCGTCTTCGTTGTTCTTGACCTCAGGGCAGGCTCCTGGTAGTCCTCTATAATTTAGCATGCTAGAGGCAGCTGCAGAAAGATTGCAGTCCAAACAGAAAGTCACGGGAAGGGGCAATTGCAATGCGAAGCACAGTGAGCACAGCCGGCCTGGCCAACCGCCAGCGATCTGATTTCGTTCACTGCTTAATGAGTGAGCGACGAGATCGTTGGTTGGGCATTCGGTCGATTTAACTAACTCCTCTCACGATTCTAACGAAGATTTATTGCTCTCTTTGATTAGCCGGTTCTTTTTCGTGGTTACAAGGACCTGCTTTTGCTCGAAAGCTGCACCAACCACACTCTTGAAAGGACTGTCTATATATATAGCCTGGCCTGCTGCCTTGGAAATCAAATGAGTGTGGTTAAAAAAGCCGCCTTGTACTGTACAGTGCTTTGTGGCTCTGCTGCCCAGTGAAGTCAAAAGAATGCGGCTATCAAAGCCGCCGCTTGTACTGTACCGGGCTTCTCGGTTATGCTGGCACCAGGTTTACTGCTGAGCCGGCTTTCCTGCCTCAGGGACTGCTACCCGAAAAGTACCTCTCTCAGCCATCGGAGCTGTACTTTCCAAAGCAATAAGATGGTTTATTGGTCAGTCATAATTCCTTTACGTACCCCCAATTCTAGAGTCAACTGTTAATTCTTAGATCTCTTATTACTTCACCTGCCGTCCTGGTTTGGCCCAAAGGGGTGGTAGTCTTTATTGACTGGGGTAAAGGTGAATGCATTTGATGACCGAGGATGTGGGCTCGAGCCCTGCGGCATACGTAAAGCATCTGAATAGAGGATAAGTCTTCCTGGGGCGCTATACAAATAGATTACATGTTTTTTATAAGTTTTCGTGAACTCTTATTGTGGCTACGATATTCGCATTGCTCCAATCGTGCTTTCGGGTGTACTATCAAGTTCTCCCCACAACTCTTAGCGAGTCGCTCTTGCTAATCCGAATCTTTCCGACAGGAGGGGGCAAAGTGTTTAGTGTCGCGGCTTTTGGACCTCGATGTCTCAAGTTCGAATCCTTTTGGCCGTAAAATTTCTCTTGTGACTCACGGAGCTCCTGCTAGCAACATCTACCGAGCTATTCTGCCGACGTGTTAATGGCTGTTGGGTGCTGCTTGTACAACCCGTGGGTTACCCCAAAAATGCCTCAATCAAGTCAAACGGTCCGTGCAGCGTGTCTGCGCCAGTCCACACGTTACTTTTGCTTTTCGCTTACGAATCCCGATACAGCGGCAGTTGGTATATTCAGACTAATGGGCATAGTAAATCTAAATGTAGCTATACAGGCGGACTTGTAGCTACTGTATTGTTGGGGCCTAGAGGTTGTTGGCCATGGAAATGAAGGCGATAGATTGACAGCAGACTTCTATAGTATTTCAAAATCCAGCTGCCAGTCACGACACCTAACAACATAATGGTGCGTGATCTGTTGAGAAGAAGAGTGTGTGCTGCAACAGCTTGGATAAAGGAGCCGGATGCAGGCGCAGAAATAACTAGCAAACAAGTGTAGTACAGCAGCTCCTTCACGACTGAAGTCAAATACAGTGACAACCGAGCCGTGATGGCACACTGGGTAAGGTGGTTGCTTTTCACGACCTCGGTCCCGAGGTCCTGGGTTCGAATCCTGCGGTTGGCGATCCCTCATCGCCACTGCAAGCGGCCGTGATAGCCGTAAAGGCTCGTCTGTCGCTATACAAAAGAGGGGGTTAAATCAGCTAGTATTTATTTTATGTAACCTCCAACGCGTGCGAAGTGTAGCACAGTAGCTATTCATGGACACTAGCAGCTAAGCGCCTCAGATGCAGGCCAGCGACAGAATCTATAATATCTGCCGTCAATGTGAAACAAAGCGAGCTTGGACCTTTCTTTACTTTTGAGATTGCTCGGAGAGCTTGTGGCTTGACTCGAACAAAGGTCAACGCTCGACTCGCGAACTGGTAGGGGCGTGTAGCAAAAAACGAAAACCGATCGACTGTGCGTAGCCTACTCGTTCGCTGGGCTACCAGTGCGGAGGCACCAGCCGACTCATTGAGGTTAAGGAGCTCGAAAGCCTTATGAAGCGTCTTGCTTTGCACTGGGTAATAAATGCCAGTATTAGCGTCTTTAACGATAGCTTGCACTCTCCTTGCCAGCAGGGAAGCCCGCTAATAATTGGGTGATTGAGTAGCCCGCGGTCAATGACCGCCTCTATAGTGCCGGACAGTTCTGTGACATCAGCAGGGCTTTGAATGTTTTTGGGACCGCGAAAAAATTTAATCTGCTTTTTCGTCATGGAGTGGCCTAGGCAGTCCCTTGCCTGAGCGATATTTGGTCCAGCGGTTAAGGTGCTCGCCCCGACCAAGGTCTGACTGAAGTCGTGGGCTCGAGCCCCGAGTCATATGTGAAGCGCCTGAATAGAGATTAAATTCTCTTGGGGCGCTATATAAATGAATTATATATTTTTTAACTACAGGCGCGGCTTCCACGGGACTTTAGCGATGCGTTATTGAGCATTTAACGCATTATATAGTATTCGCCGGCCCCGAAGCTGTCGAAGCCCTCGGCGAGTCGAAGCGAACTTTGTGTTCGCGAGCCCCTGCTACGAAGTCACTCGTACCTTGGCGGACGATAATGCACTTGTAGCGCCTTGCTGGCATTGGCTTAATTTTAGCGCGAACGAGAGCTGTTCGGCAGCTGGCAAGAACTCCTTTGTCCTGGAGCAGTGAGCCAGAGAGGAGCGCCAGTTTGGTTAGAGAGCAAGAGCTTAAGAGCAAGCCAGGAAGCTCTGGGACCAGCGGTGGCAATTTGGCCTTTAGAATTGGTCTGATGTCCGCAGGAGCAGCTGATTGATGCTGGCTGGCCTGCCAGCCTCCGCCATAACTCTGTTCCAAAAGAATCGTCTGGAACCTATTCGGCATTCAAGCTGGACAGGGGGGCCCTTCCAGTGGCCTAGTGACGGTATTAATTCCTTACCGAAATGGGCCACGGTGTCGGGCCCAATACAACTAAGCTCTTAACCCATTGTCTCAACTAGGTATTTAAGAGTCGAGCGACGCTCACTCTTGGTCTTCTGTTCGGCTTCTCTCTCCGGCTTCGTTTCGACGCCATCGGACTCGTTTCTCCGAAAGCGAGGAAGGAGGGCTGGCTGTTGGCCGGCGATTGACGGGACAGGACGAGACAGTGCTAGGAGGATTCGGTGGACTCCACCGAATACGGTCGTATCGCGCCCGAGCTAGCATTTTGTGTTTCTTATGTGTTGTGTGTGTGGCGCTCGCACGTGGTTTCGGCATAGGTAAGTACGTAAGTAGCCGAAGTGTGGAGACGAGTTTCCTCCGCAAGAGTGCTTGAGGTGGTGTGTGAGGTATTCCTGCCGTTAAGATGGAAGCGGAGCCCTAGTTCTCCAGTCAAGGTCTAGGCTCCGGTTCGGGCTCCTCGTCTTATTTCGGTCATTCCTCCACAATAGACGCAGGTAGCCTAAGTGCGGGGATGTATTCCCCCCCCGCAAGAGTGCTTTTGTTGTCGACGGCATGCGAGGAGTGTGGAGATGAGCTGATGACTGAGCTAGATGCGCAGCGACTTTGTGCGCTTGTGAATAAAGCTCAGTAAAATCCCCAATTTGTGTGTCTCACTTTTCAATTCACTCCGCGGACTCACGACCACCTTTAGTAACGATAAGCAGGTCAGCACCGGAAACGTTCGTTTCGTGGCGACCTGCTTATTTCACATAGGCGCGCACCGAACGGCATTAGGCGCTAGGAAAAGCCGCTAGGTAAGCGGCAGGATAAGCCTACTCCGCCGAGCCTTCGGCGTTACACACTGGTATTCCGTAATAGCGCCGCTGCCAGTCGTCGTCGATTGTTGCAATCGTGGCGGGAGAAATTGATTCACCAAAAGTATCTCACCAACAATGATTTCATCAAAATTCATTCATCAAAAAATGAATTCATCAGACATTATTTTATCCAACATCTTTTATTGCAAAAAGTGGTCGAAAATGAAACCAGTGCAAAGAAAAACAAAAACAAACGAAGTGAAAGCGAAAGCAAATAAAAATTTACCGCTGGAACGACCCGCCTCAGCCGTTCTCGTCATGCTTAGCTCTCTGCTCGTGACGATCCTAGTAAAGGTTTCTGGCAATTGTAGGTTGGCGGCTTCGGAGAGAACGTTATGTGATATTACTTACCATTCAATTGCATTTCCCTTTGCAGCAAATGTAAAGCGCCTAGAAAGAGATTGAGTTCTCCGAGGGCGCTTTATCAAGTGCATTCTTATTATTATGTGTCGTTCATGGATGTGGCGGCGGGGCTAATCATTTCTTTGGTGTGATGAGGAATGATCCATCGTTGGAGAATTGCGAATTCTCGAGGGATGATCCATCATTGGAGAGAGAAAGACGCGGTTGCTGTTGACGCTTTGATGTAGGTTCGATGACTGACTTATAGCTTGATGAGGACCGCTGGCACGTTTATTGATGATCTCTATGGCGGCCGTATAGTTTTATGAGGCCTTGATGTAACTGCCTACCGAATTTATGAGGGAGGTGAGCTACAGCTGGGTGAGATATATCCGACCTCAGGCGGGTTGGCTTGAGTCCAAAGGGTAGAGTCACCAAGTGCGAGCAATGCACGGCAGGAAATGCATACTCATGGTACTTTCAATTCAGCTGCTTTAGTTCGCTTTAAAACAGGTTTGCTAAAGAGCCCTGCCGGACGGCGAGCTCGGTGACCAGCTTCAAGCACTCGAAATCTGAGCGAAGATATCTTTTCTTCGACTAGCCTGCAATCGATTGAGGCTGACGAATGATTGGTTGGTGAGCAATGTCAGGCAGAGGTGGTGCAAATAAGGGGCATATACATTTTCAGAGAAATATGGAGCATTTTAATATTTTTGGGAGAAGGCTATAGAGCACTTCCGGGTAGTTCGCCTTCGGCAAGCAGCTTCAAACGGTGGCTGAAGAGGGGGCAACGAACTTTCTGCAAAATTGGACCCGCTAATAATTCTTTGGAGCCCATGCAAAGTGCACAAACAAAGATTTAGTTCTCTAGGGTTCTATGCTAATGTCCCATTATTGTTATTATTATTATTATTATTACTAAGCCTATCGGGCAGCAGACATCTTGAATGCGACTTCAGTGAACCCAAATGCTGTAAGGAGCTAATCATTTCTCGTTTGATGGAGTCTTCTAGCTGTCGATACTCTGCTTCAGGGGGAGCCAGAGCAAGGTCAGCAAGGCTGGATGCTAATGTGCACTTTCGAAGTTCACAGCATACAAACCTAGCTGCAGAGCTTTTCAACAACCGTACATGCTTGATTGCACATGCCAGGAGACCTTCAACTAATGAGTTACAAAAGTCGGCATGAGATGTCACCAAAGGATGGACCATCTCGCACTTGACCGACCTGCACTTGCTCTCCTTTAAGTAAGCAAACTTTAATACGGTTTTGTCATTACCATTTCCTCCATTCTCCCTTTTTCCAGCCTACCTATCAGAATTACTTCCCTATAAGGCCAGGCATTGTACCACCCCTCTTCCTATCCAAGTCGTTTAGCTGTGTCTGCCTTTAGTCCGTATGCTCTCAAAGCCTGGAACTCACTTGTGAGCAGTATCACCACATCCACTGACTTGACGACATATAAAAAAGAAGCTAAAACACACCTGTTCCTCACAGAATTTTTGGGGTTCCATGCGAATTATCTTGTGTGCTTATGCAAGCTGACATTGTGCATGTTGTCACTAACCATATCGATATCCTTTCCCACACAGCAAATGTAAAGTGCCTAGAAAGAGATAAGGTTCTTTCAGTGAGCTATACGAATTTATACTACTATTATTATTAATAATCCGTACTTTAAAGTCTTCTCGGATGAAAACTCTCAGGGAAATTTATGGTCTTAAATCTCACACTGAGATAAGACATAAGCCAAACTCCAGTGCCGTGCCAGAGAAGCCTAGGCGAGACGATAGGTGCTCAAATAAGGACTTCGTGGTCAATGTAACCAAATGCTGCCGAGAGATCCAGCAGAGCTGGCAGAGATCTGGCAGAGATCCAGCAGAGCTGGCAGGGAGGTTATATATAAGTCAGCATTCTTGAGAAGCACACTATACTCAGGCAACACGACTGATTCTGTGGCATGATAAGCTCTAAAACCAAACCGAAAATTACTTACTATGTTTGAAGTTTTGATATACGAGTTTAGCTGGTCCGACACTGCTCGTTCCAGTGTCTTTGATAGAAACAGCAACGAAGAGACCAGGCAGGGGTTGCTTAAGTCCTGGACTACAAGGTCTATGCTGACTTCTAAATGCTTGGTCTAGCATTAGCACCTGAGACTAAGTAAAGATTTACCATATTAGCCATGCCATAGCAAATCTATACGTGTCAGAAGGCGAACAGTTGGCATGAGATCTTGAGAGCTAATAGTCTTCCCAGGCCTAGGAGATGAACTTCGAGATGAGGTCAGTCGTGGCAGACTGGAAGGAGGACATTAAAGTAAAGTGAGGAGGGATGAGGAGTCCAATAGGGGATGTTACTATGTCGATACGCTCTGATCTAATCTTGCTGACGAAAAAGCTAGAAAACGGATGTCGTACTAATCTGCTGCCAAGTTACACAAGTCACAGCCACAGCAGTCTATAGACCGCCAATAGGTATCACTAAAATTTATCCTAACGACTTTGGGCACTACCAGTGACTAGTTCTAGTCGGCTCAAGATATATAGCTAAAGTAACTAAATAACGGTAGCTGAAATAAAAAAAAGTTGTTCCAATAAGAGTTCCAACATAGAATCACTCAATTAGTTCACGGAAGTTGGGCATATTTTTAAGCCCATCTACATTCCGCAGGCTAATTTATCAGCACAAGAAAAATAGGCTGCATGACCTAGCATTTCCAAAAACTTCTGACCAGGTTCGCTCAAGGTCAACGTTGAGCCCCCTACCGAAAAGATTCATGGCTACGGTCGTGGTCATTGTATCGGGTTACAAACGAACGCATGTCGGCAGGAGGCAGCGACCAAATCAATCATTAATTCCTGAACATCCAGCTACCTAGCTGTGGGAGGTGGTCAATCTCAACAAGATTAGCACCGTTCCATACTGTCATTCCAACCAGCACATGGCTGCAAATTTGGTGTCACACGTTGCTACAACACGGCCAACAGTCGGCAAGTGCAGCTATGTGGCATGGGGGAAGGGAGCGGTGGGGAGTGGGAGAGAATGTGGGGGGGGGGACGGCAGCAGCACGACAGCACGAGCTCCTCACATAAGCCGATAGAAAAGAATCGCATACGACGTGCTCTTCTAGAGAAGAAAAGAAAAGAAGGTTCTTTCTAGAACCTTCCTTCTAGAACCCGGCTCTCTGCAGCCCTAAACGCCGACGTGGCTTGAAATGGTGGTCGCAGCATTCATGCTGCAGTAAAGTGTCACGCGGCAGAGGGGATGCTGTATTTGCCTCTGTCGCTAGTGGAAGTGTGGGCGAACGAAGCCGACTTCCAACAGCCGTTTTGTTACGGCGCTGCCACAGGCAACAACGTGTGCGTTGTCCAAGGAAGTGGATGCGCTTAGCTAACTAAAGCAAGAAGAGCGGCAGTACCACGAGGTTTTCCAAGGCCATATAATCTTTTTGGAAGACACAGCCTGAGACCAGGCTGCGAGCCAGCGTGGAAGGACAACGAGCAAACCTCGAGCAGCCAGCTGCCGAGTCGCGTAGCCTCAAATCACAATTTTCGTACAGCAAGCTGCTGCTGCCGGATCGATCGAAGGTAAGTAGCGTGAGAGCAAACTGTTCTGGAGGACGAAAGCAAAAAGTGGCAGTCAAAATGGCTGCCCTGGAATGTGCACTAGTATCGAAATAATGTTAAGCAGAAGGCCAAGAGCTAGCACCCATTCCCTCCCCTTCTCGGCCCCACCCACCAGTCGGACGGTACTTGGCTGCTGTCAGCTTGGCCGGTTGTCGAGCGCACTTTTAAGCCTGTTGCAGGGCAGGCGGTTGCAGCGCGGCTCTCGGCAGAGCCGCTGCTCGTGCGCCGTGCCGTCTGCACATGCTTCGCGGCAGACGAAACGCCACAGACGAAGGCGCTGTGCGCTGGCTGCTTCAAGCCTTCTTCTTCCCCTCCAGCTGCTGCACCAGCTGAGACACGTTGCAGTCTCTGGTGGCGGCTCGTGGAAGGCGCTGCTGCCCCTGCTGGCTGCCCGCCTCCTGGCCTTGGTCGGTCGCGTGATTAGCAGTCGACGACACGACGGGAGGAGGGGGCCGATGGGGCGCGACCGACGCTTGGCACACCACCAGCTTCGACCCAAAGTGCGCTGCTGCTTCCGCCACTGCCACTGCGTCAGCTGCTAGGCTCGACGGCGCTGCAGGCTGCTGCAGCCCAGGCGGCAGACCGGTCTTTGGAGGCAGCTGGGGGCGCGACGGTCGAGGCGCCGCCGTCGGCGCTGCTGCTGCTGATACGTTCGTCTTACGTACGGTAGCCCGAGGCGATTGGCTGGCGCCGCTACCGCCGCTTGGCGAGATGCTCGCTTGCTCCAACAAACGAGATTCGAGTTGCGACTGTTGTTGAGTGGTCGTGGCGAGGTCTCCGCAAAGCGATGCCACAGACGTGGTAGAAGACTCCACGGCAGTGGCTGCACGGTCAGGGGGTGGCGGCGTGAAAGCAGCGGCAGCAACGGATTCGGCGGCTTCCACGAGGTACGTGGACGGAGCCCAGCCGAGGCAGCCCTCGCCGCGCACGTACCACCAGCCGGTGGTGCTCCGCTCGAGCACCTTCGAGGAAAAAGAGAAACGCAACGTCATCCCGTGCGACTGCGCCACATTTCAGGCTTCCGGGAAAGGTCGGCTGCACGTCTGCAACTGACCAGCGTGAAAGGGTGCTGGCCAAAGGTTTTCTAATCTGAACTAGGTAAACAATACATGTATGCACGTAGGTACGCAAGCATCAGCACATGCTGTTAGCCAGTTGCTCCAACTAGCCGGTGGCCCCAAGTGTCTTGTTGTGTGCTTTAGCACACACAGGCCTGAGCATCACTTACCCTTGGTTATTGATTATCTTGCAGCAAGTTGTAAAGCGCCTGGATATGGATTTTGTTCCCTAAGGATACTATTCACAAGACTTACTATCATTATTTTGTACGGTTGTAGTATGCATTATGGTCCAACTCAGCACATAGCCACTGAGCACGCTGCAGCCACTCAGCATGCTTCCTTCTGTCACCATTTAGCACCCTTCTAGCAGGTTTCATCAGCCAGAAGAAGCCGAAGCACTTCCTCTTGCCATGTCTGGGGCGTTTTACTGCATCACAATTGCCACATCGAAGTCATCTCAGTAAGCACCGCAAGATAGCCGTGTTTGCATACACGCCCATCATGCAGATTGCCAGGGATGACTTTTACGGACACGCCCTTAGCAACAGGTGCCGAGCAAGATCGGCGACATAATGAGCAAAAGTCAGCAGAAACCCCTGGCTGGCTGTGATCAGACTGCCCGGCAACCTATCGGTTGACCGTGACAGTGACAAAAAAGAACCACCTGGTGACAAGCTGCCAAAAGGCATTCAAATATATCCAACAGCTCGAAGTGTCCAAGTCATTTGAGTCCTGGTGTGCCCTTGCCAGCTGTGCATCCAATCGGTACAGCTGTGCATCGGTTTCAGTGAGGCTGCTGAGGACGTCATCCCATACGTGCGCTAGCAGGCATATATACATGCGTACATGCACATGTGCCAATGTGCGCACACACACACACACACACACACACACACACACACACACACACACAAGTGTAAGCACGTGCTAATGTCCATGCCTACACGCTTTACTCCACTCACCCACCTTCACCGACTAAATTAACATCCATCAGAGCATGCGCATGCGACGACGAGGCTCCACTTGAAAACATTCGCGTCACGTCCATGCAAGAGCGATCATCCCGGATCTACGTAGCACGGCTGCAGGCAAGCACTCACAAGCAACGGGTGAGCCTCTAGAGTCCCCTGCCCCTCCTGTAGAGCTGGCGAGGCAGCTAGATTCGTAGGGCTGCAAGAGCCAAGTCTGGCTGCTTCCTTTACAGCATATGCAGAGGGTCTAGAGATTTAGCTCTCTGTGGCTGCTATAAAAAATGCACCAGTATCATCATAACTATTGTTAAGGACTCGGCAGCATCAAGGCAGAGATATCGTCGACTATGCAGCAATCAATGCCATCCTAGTTTAGGGGACGTATTAAGAATGGCCCGCACTTGCTGCTCTTGCCATGTAACACATCTCAATAATCTGTAACTCCACAAAGCAACTATCGGTTTGCACGCTCGCTGCCACCTAGAGAGCAGTGTTGAGCAAAAGCAGTCCAGTAGACGACCGCCTCGGCCAGAAGACTGCTGCCGGCTGCGCCGTTCGATAACAAGCTAGCTCGCAGCACAGCTTCAGTCGAAGTCTCGCCCCAAGACCAACATGGCGTAAAGGCCAAACCGGGTAAAGGCCGAAACAGGTAAAGGCCGAAACAGGTAAAGTCCGACACGGGTCATGACCGACACGAGCGATAGCAACTGGCACGAGTGTGCGGAGCCAGAGAGCATGGCTGCACTGCGGGTATCACCTTGACGATCTGGCCACGGCTCAGTGACAGGCTGTCGTCAGTGGAGCTGGCCACATAGTCTGCGACCGCTTGGTACAGCTTGGTCGGTGTGTGCTTCGCTGGGGGGCTCGGGCGCGGCGGTGCCGGATGAGACGCACCGATGGTTTCCTGCAACTGGATAATGCCGATATGACGTCAGCTGCACACTTGGTGCAGCATGCCTAAATTCGAATGCTCTTTGCAGCTGCCCAAGCTAGCAACGCAGACGAAGCATACCGGGCAAGCCACGTGCCGGAGGACACGCCGGCCGCCAGTCCTACGCAGTTGCCTCCTGTGCTTTTTTGCACTTCAAGTGCCGTGCGATGGTCGGCTGGCGAAGCCAGCGCATTGCGCTCGTGTGTACACACTCACCGCAGGTCTGCCATTGCTCCGTCGAGGTGGAGGGCCTCGGCGCAGTGCGGCGGGCGCCGGCGGCCTGGTCCCTGGTGACCCGAGGGCCTCCAGCACGGCCTTGGCCTTGCGACTGTTGGCCTTCACCACGCAGGCAGCCGGGCCAAGACCGACCTTGCCATTGCACCTGGAGAGAGACGGTCAGGTGCGAGTCGTGATCGACAACGGTTTGGACGCCCATCGAGCTGGCTCGGGAAAGCCAAGGTGCAGCCAGGGCACCAGAAGCACGGCTTGATGAAGGGCGGCAGCAGTGCTTCGGCAACATTTGCCGGCCACCGAACGTCATGCCTTCAGGCTCTACCCGTTTGCCCCCACCACATGGATGCTGCTGCACCCGAGCCCCGTGAAACATCGCCCACATGCCTGGCATTGCAGGTCAGCAGGGGCAGGAGTCAAAACAAATTCGGCTGCGAGAGATTCTAAAAAAAAACCAAGGCAAGCAAATAGCCGAGAAAGTAACCTGATCACGACAGAGAGAGGGAGAGAGAGGAAGGGAGGGGGAGAGAGAGGGAGAGAGAGAGGGAGAGAGAGAGAGGGACAGAGAGAGAGGGACAGAGAGGGACAGAGAGAGAGAGAGAGAGAGAGAGAGAGAGAGAGGGACAGAGAGAGAGAGAGAGAGAGAGAGAGAGAGAGAGAGAGAGAGAGAGAGAGAGAGAGAGAGAGAGAGAGAGAGACAGAGAGACAGAGAGAGACAGAGAGAGACAGAGAGAGAGACAGAGAGAGAGACAGAGTGACAGAGAGATGTCACGAAAAGCACTCGAAACTGCGCTTGGCAACAGCTGCAAGCATGCATGTGTGTGTGTGTGTGTGTGTGTGTGTGTGTGTGTGTGTGTGTGTGTGTGTGTGTGTGTGCCTGACGACAGACCCACCACCCAGTGCAGTTTGCACCTCCTCCTGTACCTTATCGTCCACCAGCCGTTCATGTACTTCTTGATAACCTCAACAATGACGCCACGCTGCAGGCTCAACTCGTCGGCGTTGGTGGCTGAGTAGTCGTTGCTGCACACGTAGCTCTCAGGTTCTGGGATATGGAAGCAAAGGTAGAGAGCATCGAACAGCAGTAACGGGACCGCCTTTAAAATGCGCAGCAGCGACGCAACAGCAGAAATAGCAGCAAAAGCAGCAAAGTAGTGGCAAGTAGCAATGGTAAAGCAGCCATGAAGCAGCAGCAGCAGCAAAGCAGCAGCAGCAAAGCAGCAGCAGCAAAGCAGCAGCAGCAATCCACAACAATAGCAAAGTGCAGTGGCCACACAGGTACCCTCTGCTGCTGGTGCTGAGAGGCTGCCACCATCGGCATCATTGACTGAATCGTACTGCAGCTCCAGATAGGTGGCGGGAACCCAGCCCTGCTCGGCATCGTCCGACTGCACGAACCACCAACCTGGTACAGCCAAGCACGACCACAGTTGCAATGCCAAGCAATGCTTCGACAGCAGCACATGCAAGCTAACCCTCGATTCCAGAAGGAATTCTCAGCTCGGTTGCCGCACACGGTCCAAAATTTCTCCATTCTTGCTTGCGCACTACACCAGCAGCAACCTCAGGAGAGTCTACGATTGGAGGGAGTGCTAGGTCGAAATGTCTGTGTCGTGATTGATTCACCCCTTGGAATGACTGAAGCTAATATCCTATCATGAGGAAGTGGTAAACAGTTCTGGCCATCGAGAGAAGCAAGAAACCTATGACTAGTGAGGCTTCTTCTAAGCGACTGGCAATTTCGCTTTCTGACAAAGTGTGAGGACAGTAGTGATGGAGCAATCCAAGCAATCATTCGGGGTGAGCAAGTTTGCATCCGGCGGTTTGCCTAAAGTCACGGTGTAAAGCACAGGAGGACGAGATGGAGGCTACGGGGAACTGGCTGGCCGAGTTGGTATGTCCACTGGCTAAGGTGCTCGCCGCCTTTAACGGCCGTCAAGCTGAATGTATTTGATGACTGAGGTAGTGGGCTCGAGCCCCCTGGCACGTGTGAATCACCTGAAAAGAGATTAGGTTCACTTAGGGCACGACAAGTAATGATATATTTTTCTTTTATTTTACTTAGTAGTGCATGCTAGTCTTACGTTTGGTTACACGGCACCATTATAGTTATACGGTAGCAGTAGATAGTAGGCGATTCAACAGCCATTTATTTGGCAGCAGGAGAACCTTTGCAGCCATCAACCAGTCGCTGGTGCATGTCTTGTGCCCACGACCTCGGCTGCAAAGTGGATTGCCTCCGGGCTATGACCCACGTCCATGACGAGCTGCGTCTCGGCGATGCGATTCATGCCTCGCCAACAATCTCTCGCTGCCTAGATTATCTGCACTAGGTTACACACCGAGCACGGCATCTGATGCGGTCAGCATGGTGGTCGCCACTCTGATGGACGGCGCCGCACCCTGCATGCAGGGAGGTGGCAGAACCCTCGGCACGTCCTCCCTCCAGCGGAGGGCCTGCGGCTGCCACCACTCGGCTAGCCACCTTGCCACTCACCCGTGTCCTTCTTGTCAATGACTTCGACTTGCGATCCTGCCGTCAGCGAGCATTCGCCGCTGGTTTGCCGGGTATAGTCGGCCACCACAAAGTACAGCTCGGTGTGTAGCGGGGTCGAGATCTGCGCACTGCTGCTCGCCTTTTTCTGGCCGGCACTGCATGAAAGGAGCTGGGGATGCATTGACCAGTCGCTTGCAGTGACTGTGAGCTGCTACTTCATTGGCGGTGGCTGCAGCAGCAGCAGGAGGCTCGGGAGGGGGGAAGCACGCAGTTATTATTTGGCCACCACCCGGAGTCGGGTCTCCGCACAGGTCGGCCGCAAGCACAGTCCCAGAGCACAATCGAGCAGCTGCAGGTCAGCAGGCCAGCATGCCGGCAGAGCCGCGCAATCTGCAGGGACAGGAGCTGCAGCGGTGGCAGCTGTGGCTCTTGCAGCATCCTGCTCTTGTCCTTGGCGCCGAGTTGTTCGCGGTTGACGATCCAGGTGGTTCGAGTAGGTTCGAGAGCTGCGGCGAGCGATCCTGACTTACTTTGCCCGACGCCAGTGCAAGTGCTACGGCTATCCTGGTGGCTACCGTGATGGCACACTAGGTAAGGCGGTTGCTTTTCACGACCTCGTTCCCGAGGTCGTGGGTTCGATTCCTGCGGTGGGCGATCCTTTATCGCCACTGCAAGCGGTGGTGACAGCCGTCAAGGAGGCTCTTCTGTCGCTATACAAAAAGAGGCTGTTTAAGCAGCTGGGATTTATTTACATAGCTTCGGCTGGTGAATCAGCCGACCTTAATGCCTCGGCTTTTTCTTCCCTTTCATCCAATCGATCCGCCAGAGCGCAGCCTCGGCTGCACTCCATTGAGTGGTGGCACCTCAGCGGCTACCGATGGGTGGAGGCTGCAGTCGCCGGGTAGAAAGGGGCCTTAGCAGGCAGGCGTGCACGAGGAAACTGTGGCCTTCAAGGCAGACTCTGCACTAGGCTGGCATCCATAGTCGTGCACACCTGCCATGCTCCAGCTAAGATTAGCTGTTACAATTTGCTAAGAATAAGATGTTAGGATTTGCTGTGCACGGTAGGGCTACCTGGCATGGCGCTAGATTCGACCAGCTTATGTGCTGCCAGCCATGCCAGCCAGCTTGCCAGCTCGCTGGTCCTCTTTGGTCCGCTCAGGTCGTCTGAATGTAGCAAATTCCCTTCGATGTGTAGCAGTCAACAGCAAAGCACACAATTTGTTCTCTTGACTGCCTTCACTCCATGATCGGGTGGCTTAATTTCCACGGTATCTGCGCGCATGATTGCGTGCCAAGTCGAGACGTGCCACTGCCCTACGGTCTCTATCCTTGTCCTTGGCTGCTAAGCTTACTGAGGGGGTACACCTCGCAAGCACGGTGTGACAGCAGCACACCCGGCCTCGAGCTCGGACCCAGCTGCATAGTCCTTGACCATAGTTAGCTCACGGAAGGGCTGCAAAATGTAAAGAGCTCAAGACGGCAAGGCATTGATGAGCAGCATATTTTTTCCTTTGTCTTATTGACAATTATCAATGATTTTGAATTTCAGATTTTGTCACATTTGCCTTTGCTTATAATCTTTTCACCTGTGTGCTGATATGAACTGTAGCTGTCCTTTACAGGTGGGTCGTCCTGCCAATCGATCACTGGCACACGCTGCCAAGTGCTAGATCGCTGGTTCACATTGCACATCGGTACAGGTACCCCTTCATGACCGGAAGAAGGCTAAAGGAGGGGTGCAGATTCACCGCTCAAGACTGACACGCACTGCCTTGCTTGACAGGCAGAAACGAGCTGCTGCAGACGAATCTGCTCTCGGGGGGGGGGGGGGTGCGACACGGACAAACCAATTGGTTAGGCAATATGCACATTGCTCTTAAAGCATGCAAAGTTAGCTGCCACTTATGCCGGAACAGGAAAGAGCTGTAGCAAGAGTAGCCATGCATGGCGGTTGCAGGCTGTCACGACCAACTGCATTTGCCGAGAGGCTGGCTCTGACCGGTCGATTTATTACGCTGTAGCCGCCAGGATGCCGGCTGCAGACTGCCAGATGCATTGCAGTAGAGTACCAAATGCAACTCGGCATTTCAGTGCTGCTGCTGCTGCTTGTCGGGCTGCCACGAGCTCTGAGAATGGCAGCAGAAATGTATGCCCTCACTCGGCTCTGCCCTGTGCACTGTAGCGATAGCAGCAGCAGCAGTCTATTTTGTAAGTTATGATAGCAAGTTTCGAGTGAGTCAAGCTCCCTGTTACTATCTATCCAAGCATCGCAGACATGGCAAAAACAGCTTCCTGAATGACTGGGGGATCTTTTTTTATATTGTACATATTTTAACAAGTCAGTGTACCTTACCCGGAGAAGCCCTGGTCTGCCGGGGTCAGGGGGGAGGCACCCTCACCTTCCGGTTCAGGAACATGGACCCCACGGTTTCTGAGCCAGAAATGGCGCCTGAGACTCACAGCCGCCGCAGTACCACCCACTCATTGCACAAAATGCCGAGGTCTGCCAGGCAGGCTTCATTATTCGGCCTCCAGCCACTCGGAGCACTGACCACGAAGGGCCTCACCACTGCCAGCAGTCAGGAAAGACCGGCTATAACCTCCTACTTATCAACCTTTTTCCGGACCGTCACCACCAGGGCATCCTTGCTGCCGTCAAACGGCACCGTTACGTCGACTATAACTGCGTCGGTGAAGTTGTCGATGACCAGGTCCGGCTTGAGAGCAGGACCCCGTCGAGTGGAAGGTGCGATCTGCCGAGAGGCCGGCAGGAGAGTGCAGTGGCCGGAAGTGCCTCGATTAGGCGACCCAGAACCAGGTTGTGGCAAGCCGTTATTGCTTGCAGCATCGGTCGGCAGTGGCTTAGGACGTGGCTTCCGGTCTCAGTCTCGGTGCGGTAAAGGCAGCAGTTGGTGGCAGTTCCGGGGTATGACCTGCTCCTAGCAGTGCGCCCACCTGCAGCGCGTCTAGGCGAGCACAGCAAAAAAACCGCCACGCCCAGAATGGCAGGCCAAGACCTGTGGTCTGAAAGCGGCTGTGGGTCGCAAACCTGTTCATGGCCAGGCAACGGCTGACCCTAACCTGAGCAGGCTGGGCCGCCCAAACCCGGCCTTCAGCCAACCTGGTGAACTCGCGAGTGCTCCATCTCGTCGGAGTCAGTTGAGACCACCAGGACGTTCAAGCCGCGGCCAGAGAGATGCGACAGGAGAGACGCTCAAGGCATCATCGCGCAGATAAGCTCTGCTAGGGTGCTTGCCGGACGGCCGACATTGGCCTAGATTTCCATCCTGTCAAACTCCCTTAACTTCTTCCTGCATGGATTGCAGACATTCGCACTGGGATGGGAACAAACTTTCTCAAATTAAACGGCAAGTCCACCAACTTACTGGTTATGGGCAAACGTAGTCTTGTTAAAAAATTTGAAAACCTATTTCTTAAAAGTTGCTCTCTCAGCCAGCTTATCTCCTGTTGCATCTGAAATGAATCTCCAACAAACATATCTGAACTACTTCCCAATCAGTAAACAGCATCACTCGGTCGTGGGCAACATCGGCAGGACACAGCGTGGCCTTAGCTGCACCAGCAGAGACTGCCTTTACAGAATAGGAGGTTATAATGAAATCAGCGTAAGGGAGAACAAAGCAGTTTAAGCTACTGATTAGAACAAAGAGAATCTTAGGGCAGAGCCACATACTCCACAGGAAAGCCATACCCGCTTCCCCTCCGGTTCTCACTGGCCAAGCCATGTGCTTCAGATCGATGAGAGGTACCGACAAGGTCAGCCTTAGTATCGACAGCAGCCTCGAGAGCCCACCAGTGGCAGCAGCCCTAAGCTTCCACTGGCTTACATTCCCGAGAGATCCACCCAATTGCTGGAATGTATCGGCCACTTCTGTTTTTGAGCATCATGGTAGCTCGTGCGACCTCGCACACCTATAGCCTCTTCTCCCCCAAGCACTTTTCTTCTTGATTTCGATCGGTCCAAGTCCCAGGCCAGGCTGCCATCTCCTGCCCGGTGTCCACTGCCTCTGCCACCGGCTCCCTATTCCCTGTGCCTGCTAGCACATCCGGCTGGCAATTCCCAAGCACTTTCTAGCAGTGCAGGACCATTCCCCCTAACATGCATGCGATTGACTACACGAGACAGGCTTCGAGTCACCAACATTCCTCACAAGAATAAGCCATTAGCCATCAGCCACACATCAGCATTCAAGCAGCTCCATCAAGCTTTCACCAGTAGTCGCACATGCACGGTGTCCTGTCTGCGTGCACCTGAGAAGCATGCATGTGAGCAGCCCAGTACAGCACAAACTATTCCTTCACTTCTCACCTGCAGCAGGAAGCACAATCCATAAAGCCATTAGCAGCTGCTAATCCCACCCCTCTGCTATCGGGGCCGATAGAAAATTATTCAACTTGGCCGTAAAAAAAAGCACTTGTCAATGCACTCCTGCACCTACGATTGCAAAGCACTTGACATATGTGCCTATTTGCTGGCTGGCCGGTAATCAGCTTGGTGAGAGGAAACACTGGACTAGGGTCAGGGCAACAAGAAGCAGAAGGATGCTGGGTCACATGCAGCCATACCCAGCAGAGGCCAAGTTGGGGATTGCTGTCATCTACAGCGAGGGCACGGTACCAGCACTGGTGCCATCTCGACCTGACTGCATTTGACTACTGATGACGGAATATTGCTAGGGCGGCTGTGGCTTCCACTACTGAAATGCACAGCCAAGCTCAGCTACTAAGTCCACTGGGCTGAGTAAGAAATTTCCAGCAACAGCATCGGGTCTTGGATCTGTGTAGTGATATACAGCTCTTCTCAGGACCTCTGGTTGACCCATCTCTTCTTTTTTTATTTATACAGTTGTTCTAGGAATCGATCATAAGACATCCAGTATAATTTATTTCTGATACCTGATGTCTTCGAAGCTATTAAAATTAAGTGATCACAAAGACGAGCTGCTGCTGAAAGGCAGGCCTACTTTGACGATCAAAGCCCACAAACCTCGACCAGGTAGAGGTGACTGCCAAATTGTAGCTTCATAAACATGCTCAAAAAATAGGGCATCCATTTTGACTCAGCCTACAATCTCAAACGTTTCACTGAAAATACTTCCATCTGCAACTATTCTTGCAATCTGTCCAAGTCAGGACCTGGCTGCCCTCTCCTACTCGCGGCCATCCAACTTTGTAACGTTACTGCAATCAGGGACTAGTCGATAAGTGTAGCGAGCTGCTGGATTGGTCAGCCCTGTCACCACAGGATCTTTGCGGCCTTCTGTCTCCGATAACTCCTGTGGTATATACAATAAAATATCGCCGGGGTCAGGCTCCATGCTACCGAGCTGGCTCGGTTCAAGACCACAAATTGACACGGTCTCTCAGATCCTAGCGGCCCAACACACTAGCTGCTCTGCTCAGCCACCTCAAGACTTTGGGCATTTTTGCCTGCCACGTGGCTAAACTCCGGGGCTCTGCTCTGGGGCCCGAGCAGGAGCAGCCGAGCGAGCTTGCAAGACTGACTTGAAGACCCTGCAAGGACTTTTCCCATTTCCTCAAGGGGGCCTAGGTCTTGGCACAGCAATCACAATGAAGTATGGCTAACAGGCCCACGAAAAAAGACAACACACTGCTCACAGAGCAAAGTAAAAAAGCATGCAGCCAAAAGCAGAACATGAATCATGCAAAACTAAAAAGAAGCCAAACAAGGACCACATTAACGAAGCTATCAAAGCAGTCCATCCTCCTCATTTTCAGCGAACCGGCACCTGGGTGGTTTTGGCTGGGTCAGCAGCAGCTGCAAGATCTTGGCCATTGGCTTCAAAAAGCCTCTTTATCCTAGCCAAGGCAGCCATGATGTAGGAGGCTGTTGGCCGGCAGGGGGGGGGAGCATGGGACGTTAACCTGCCCCAATGCAAACTAAGGAGCACCACAAACTAGTTTGAGCATACACAGAGAGCACACCGGTAGGCTGCCCTGTGTAATGGTACACGGATGTCAACCCCCCAACGAGCATAAGTAGCAATGGCCACGTCAGCTGAAGCAAAACTCACGGATAAAGCGGACAGCTGATGCAGCGTTTGCAGTCAACTGCTGAGCAAGGTCTAGAATGCCGGCTGGCATGGGCGCTCACAACTCCTCGAGGCACCGTGGCGCTGACAGCGACAGCGAACTTACATACCCTCCACTGGCTCCGGCAGTCAAGTGCTTCAGGTCGCTGTCTCGGGTCTCAAAGAACTCGTGCACCAGTCTGCACTGCGATATGTTCGCCGGCAGTCGCACTAGGCGCTGCATAACAAGGATAATTACAATAATAATAATAATGCACTTGATAAAGCACCCTCAGAGAACTTAATCTCTCTCTAGGTGCTTTACATTTGCTGCACAGGGAAATACAATTGAATGGTGAGTAAAATCATGCTTGATAAACAAACAAAATGAATAACATGGTTAAGGGTGACATGCACAGGGTCAGCATGCAAATGTGGTTAGTGGCAGCATGCACAGTGTCAGCACGCATAAGCACATCAAGGACGAATCACAGGGACCCACTAAATGCTGTCCTAAATAGGTGTTTTTAAATTCTTTTTAAATGTGATCAGGTCAGGGGATGTTCTGATGCAGGTCGGGAGGAAGTTCCAGGCTTTCGGAGCATGCGAACTAAATGCACGGTCTCCAAAGGATTTGAGGTTTGTACGGGGTATTTCTAGACTGTTGGATTCCGAAAAGCGGGTGGTACGATGCTTGGCCTGATGGGGTAGTATATCTGACAGATAGGCTGGAGCCAATGAATAAAGTGACCTACAAGTGAGCGACAAAACCTTGAAGTCGATCCGTTGCTTGACTGGTAGCCAGTGCAGGTCGGCGAGAAGTGGTTGATGTGGCAACTGCGACGCTCACGACAGACATGCATAGCTGCGGAGTTTTACACCAGCTGCAATCGCCTAATCGCACATGCTGGTAGGCCAGTAAGCAGTGAGTTGCAGAAGTCGAGACGGGATGTCACGAATGCATGGACCAACTTGGACGTGGTATCCTTATCTAAACAAGCCCGAATTTTAGCAATGTTTTGAAGCTGAAAATAGGCAGATTTGACTGTGGAGCTGATATGGTCGTCTAACGAGAGGTCGCTTTGGAATATGACACCTAGATTTCGAGCTGATTCAACTGGAGATATGCTGGCAGAGCCAATTTTAAGTTTCAGCCTTTCCAATTTGTGAATCACATTGGGTTTGCCCATAACTAGTAAGTTAGTTTTATCATCATTTAGTTTTAGAAAATTTGCTGCCATCCATGTGCGGATGTCATCAATGCATGCAGCAAGTGAGTTGAGAGAATTTGAGGTGCTCGAAGGCTGGGAGGGATCAAAGCAAAGGTACAACTGAGTGTCATCAGCATAGAAGTGAAAGCCTAGATTGTGCTTGGCAATCACATCAGCAAGAGGAAGAGTATAAACCGTGAAAAGAACCGAACCTAGCACTGAGCCCTGAGGTACTCCATATTTCAGAGGTACCTCAGATGATCTTTGTCCATTGCTCTGTCAGCCGGCCGAACAGGATGGTGCAGGGGCCACAGCAGCCGCTGTGACATAAGGGCATAAGTTGGGCGGATGTGGGATGATGGATAGAGGGGGTGTGGCCTGTGAAGCCGGTGTGCTGCCTGGCTGCTGCAGGGCTCACAGCCAATAACACATCCTATGGAGGCCGGGGGGGGGGGGAGAGGGCGCCACTGCAGCCTGACTGCTCAGTATGGCGTCCTGCTGCAAGCTAGCGGGCAGGCAGAAGGCAGGCGAGTAGGGCTGCAGTACCTGACAGTAAGTGTTGAGGGCGTGCCTCCGATATTCCACAGTCTTCGTCTTCAGGGACTGGCCGAACAGGACCTTTCCTACATGTGAAAAAGCAGCGCCAGTCGACCTTTCGCAGACGGCCTCGCGACGTCCAGCGTCATCGACTGCTGCTTGCGCAGTGACTGGCCACCGACGAGGTATGAGGAGCCACCATGCAAGCTCGCCTTCATTCGGGTAGGCAAAGACGCCACGAGTAACCCTTCACAAGAGCTTTCGTCTGGCCACTCGTACGATCGACGTTGCACTTGCAACAGCATAGGACAAAGGAGCTGCACAACGGCTGATCTCTCTCTCTCTCTCTCTCTCTCTCTCTCTCTCTCTCTCTCTCTCTCTCTCTCCCTCTACACACACACACACACACACACACACACACACACACACACACACACACACACACACACACACACACACACACACACACACACACACACACACACACACACACACACACACACACACACACACACACACACATCTATTTATATATTTATACATTATTTTATATTTTATACACATGTATACGCGAGCAGCTCACTGCCTGTGGACTCGCTTCGCTGAGTCATAGTAGTTCGGTCACGGAAGGCAACACTGCACCATCTTGCCGCTTGATGGAAGTGCAAAGTTTTGCCACGTGACACAAGTGTGCCATCGGCGTGATGGACTTTATCGCTTAAATTAGTAGAGATACATACATGCATATTGTTTAAATCTCCGTCAATCTGTCTGTCTCTCAATCTTTTTTTCTCCCTCTCTCTGTCTATGTCTATATCTCTGTCTGCCTCACTGTGTCTGTGTCTGTCTGACTGTCTCTCATGTGGACAGTATTAGGTTAGCATCAGCAACTCAGGAAAGGCTAGATCGAATACAAATAATACATATGTACAGCTCACCTTACCCCATGAGGTAAGAATCAAGATAGTGCCATAAATGTCAGTGGGCCATTAACTGGCCACAATGCCACCAATAGAGCTACAAATGGCAGTGGACTATAAACCAGCCAAATTCCTCATCGATCTTCAGATCACATGGCAACATACCAAAAGTAGTGGTCAAGCAACACAAGCACAACAAGAAAGATAGTACAACAGCAAATGTAAAGTGCATAGAAAGAGATAGTTCTCCGAGGGTGCTATATAAAATGCATTATCATTATTATTATTACCAGCTAAAAAACGTTTACAAGGCCTTAGTCTGCAAATGTAATTGTTCCTGAACCGTAAGTGACCGAACGCTGGGCCACAGGCGGCTTGTCAGAATGAGGACACCAGGCAATGGTGAGGAGGTAGTTCTATGGGGCACCCCTAGGTACAGATTCGCCGACGCAGCACAGGCCGATGCCGTACCCTTTCTTGCACGACGTCAAACGCAGGGGTCAACAGCCTCGCACCCTGTGCACAGAGGCGAAGCCAAGAATGTTGTGCTGCACCATCTTGCCACTTGATGGAAGTGCACAATCTTGCCACGTGACAAGTGAACCATCTTGCTGCGTGACGGACTTTATTGCTTTAATTAGTAGAAACACATGCATATATATATGTTCAACTCTCTGTCCCTCAATCTTCCTTTCTCTCTCTCCCTCTATCTATACCTATACCTCTGTCTGTCTGTCGTCTCTCAGTCTGTGTTCTGCTTCTATCTGTCTGCCTCTGTCTGTCTGTCTGTCTATGTCTGTCTCTCTCAGGCCGACGGTATCAGGTTGGCGTCAGCAACGCGGGAAAGGTCAGAATCGAATAATAATAACAAGACAAATACATTTGTATAGCACCCTCAGAGAACTTAATATTTCTCTAAGCAGATACACATATTTACATATTTATATATTTAAATTTATATGCATATTTACATACATATATTTACAGATACTGCAAAGACAGCATCGAAGAAAGGTGAGGCAGATGGAGGAGGAGGGGCCCGGATCCTGACCTGGTATGAAGGGTATAATGCGCTCCTTATAATCGTTCAGCCCTGCTTCCTTCGGAAACATGTCCAGCAGGCGACACTAAAACGGCACACACACAGCAGACGGCGATATCGTAGCCGCGAGCGGTTCGGCATGTGAGAAGAGACACGGGTCGCAACGACAGGAGCCGCCGGCGAAGGCCGACCCGACGGCGCATAGCGAACCTGGAAATCGAAGAACTGACTGTAGCGTCGATAGACTACGGTGACCAGCTCAGTGCTCCATCTCAGGCGCACCATGTAAACCTAGAGCAAAAAATGTGTGCACAGCCATACGGTGGCGCGGCAAGAGCCGACGCGGCCGCGCTGGGTGGTGATGCCGGTAACCGGCCGGCGGGCCGGCACCGCTCAAAGACGTAAGCTTCGCTTATTACTGACGTGGTGTCTCAGAGGGTTTCCTCGCAGCTCGTAGCCGAGCACCTCGGCGTCGGTGATACGCTTGCTCTCCATTGTCGATACGAAGCGAGGGCGCAGTGCGCGATTCGGCCTGCAGCTAACCGCTGTGCGGCGGCGGCGAAAGCTGAGTCGAGGGGGCGTTTATCTACGACCAGGCTTAGGCTTTTCTGTTTTTGACGTGGGAGAGTGTAGTGTACAGGAATCGCTGTAACGAACTTGGCGGCCTCGCTGGGTATCGCATCCGAGCTGAGCGACGCTACGATCCGGTGTCCGCTTAGACGTGGCGCCGTTGCATCGCCATATCCGGACGGCCGTCACGTCTCGCCCGAGTCTCTGCACTCGGGTGCGGACGCAGCTAGCAGTGGGTACGGAGAGTATCGGCGATCGCTAATCACTTTCGTAACTAGCAGTCGGTGGCTACTCGGCGGCGGAGGGAATCTGCGGCACCGGCAGCCTCGCGAGCTGTCCGCGGAGAACGCTCGTCCCCTTTACCCGCGACGAGCGAACGATGCCGCGCAAGAGCCGCCCCCCCCCGGTGTCGAGCCGTTTCAACCCTGTCCGATAGCCTCGCTGAAAGCCCACCGCTTCCGGTAGGGGGCCGGTTTCGAGCGGCTCAAGCGGGTGCTGCTGCGTCGGCTCTAGCCGTTTTCGGGCGCATGGTAGAGTGGTCTAAAGCACGGAACAAATGATGCTCAGTCGCGGGCGTCGCATACCGAAATAACGCCCTCGCCCCCTGCCTTGGCGGGCTTCCCAACGCTAACTTTCTGCTTCGGCGACTCGCGACACAGAACTGGACCAGAGGTGGCATTTTGGCCTTTAGAATTGGTCTGATGTCCGCTGGAGATGCTGATTGATGTTGGCTGACCTGTCAGCCTCCGCCGTAACTCTGTCCAAAAAGAATCGTCAGGAACCTATTCGGCATTCAAGCTGGATAGGGGCGCCCTTCCAGTGGCCTAGTGACGGTATTAATTCCTTACCGAAATGGATGACGGTGTCGGACCCAATACCACTAAGCTCTTACCCCGTTGTCTCTGCTAAGTATTTAAGAGTTGAGCGATGCTCGCTTTTGATTTTTTGTTCGGCTTCTCTCTCCGGCTTCGCTTCGACGCCGTCGGACTAGTTTCTCTGAAAGCGAGGGAGAGGGGGGCTGTTGGCCTTGTTGTGTGTGCCTGTTGCATCTCGGCCACTGGTGTGTGTCCCGCTCACGGCGGGTGGTTGGTGGTGTTTGGGCGGTTGGCTCGGTGCGGCCTTTGATGTAGCCCACCACGGTGGCTCACCACGGACGCACTTCCTTATCTGTGGTGAGTCAGCCCCTAGCTCATATATGTACCTGCTGGGGGAATAAAGATTGAGTCTCGTTCACCGCTCACGTTCGCCTGCTCGTGTCTTCGTGAGACTCCACTAGCGCTGCTGCAGCCGGAGACACAGTAATATAACAGCCGTCGATTGACGGGACAGGACGAGACAGCGCTAGGAGGATTCGGTGAACTCTACCGAATACGGTCGTATCGCGCCCGAGCTAGCATTTTATAAATAAATAATAATTCATTTATATAGCGCCTTAAGAGAACTTAATCTCTATTCAGGCGCTTCACATATGCCTCGAAGCTCGAGCCCACGACCTCAGTCAGACCTTAGTCGGGGCGAGCACCTTAACCGCCAGACCAAACCTGTGTTTCTTTGGTGTTTTCTCGGCATAAGGATTAGCCGGTGCGAGCTAGACGTAGTTGGTGTGGTGGGTGAGATATTCCGTTTGTTCGGGCTCTTTCGTCTATCTGGGCCCTTACCCCTAGAGGCGCAGGTAGCCCAAGTGTGGAGACGAGTTTCCTTCGTAAGAGTGCTTGAGGTGGTGTATGTGGGGTATTCCTGCCGCAAGGTGGAAGCGGAGCCCTAGTTCTCCGGTCAAGGTCTAGGCTCCGGTTCGGGCTCCTCGTCTTATTTTGGTCATTCCTCCACAATAGACGCAGGTAGCCTAAGTGCGGGGATGTATTCCCCTCGCCGTAAGAGTGCTTTTGTTGTCGACGGCATGCGAGAAGTGTGGAGATAAAACTGAGCTAGATGCGCAGCGACTTTGTGCGCTTGCGAATAAAGCTCAGTAAAATCCCCAATTTGTGTGTCTCACTCGGATCTAGGCTCCGGTTCGGGCTCCCCGAGACGTGTTTCCTCCGCAAGAGTGCTAGAGTTGGCGTGTGTGGAGTATTCCTGCCGCACAGGTGGAAACCGTGTCCTAGTTCTCCGGTTAGGGTTTAGGCTCCAGTTCGGGCTCCGTCTATTTGGGTCGTTCCCCACTATAGACGTAAGCAGCCTCAGTGTGGAGACGTAATCCCTCCGCAAGAGTGTTGGTGCTGTTGAGAGCGTGCGAGGAGTGTGGAGATAAAACTGAGCAAGACGCGAAGCGACTTTGTGCGCTTGCGAATAAAGCTCAGTAAAATCCCCAATTTTTGTCTCGCTTTTCGATTCACGCCGCGGACTCACGACCCCCTTTAGTAACGGTAAGCAGGTCGGCGCCAGAAACGCTCGTTTCGTGGCGACCTGCTTATTTCACACAGGCGCGCACCGAACGGCATTAGGCGCCAGGTTATGTCGCTAGGTAAGCGGCAGGTGAAGCCTATTCCGCCGAGCCTTCGGCGTTACAGTGTTTTTCCCTCAGAAACTATGATGAATCGCGATTCCCTTAACACATTAACTACAGTCCCTCTGTCGAGCGGTAACGAACGCGAAAATTGAAGACAGGCAGCTCGAGCGGCCTTTCCGTTAGGAAATAAAGCAGTCTTCTCATCTGAAGAAGCACCTTCGTCTTCATAACTTTTGAATCCAGTTTTAGTTGACAAGGCCTAGAGGGGGAAATGTGACAACTCCCTCAGCGACCGCTCGAGGAGTTAACAGAACGAACATGAAAATGAGGCTCATGAACGAACGATGAGCAGGACAACCTGATGCACATTCTGCTTGCCCCTTCACAAGGTGTGCGCTCATTCGGGTCATTCCCCTCAATAGACTTAGGTAGCCTAAGTGCGGGGACGTATTCCCTCCGCAAGAGTGCTTGTGCTGTTGAGAGCGTTCGAGGAGTGTGGAGATAAAGCTGAGCTAGACGTGCATCGACTTTGTGCGGTTGCGAATAAAGCTCAGTAAAATCCCTAATTTGTGTCTCGCTTTCCAATTCACGCCGCGGACTCACGACCCCCTTTAGTAACGATAAGTAGGTCAGCGCCAGAAACGCTCGTTTCCTGGCGGCCTGCTTATTGTGCGTAGACGCGCATCGAACGCATCAGGCGGTAGGTTACACGGCTAGGTAAGCGGTCGGCCTACCCCGCCGAGCCTTCGGCGTTACATTATTGTTACCGGCTGCAAAACGACCACAAAGCCTTAGTCTGAAAGTGTAATCGTTTCTGAATTGCCAGTGATCGATTGCTGGGCCACAGGCGTCTTGTCAGAATGGCGACACCAGGCAATTCGGAAGAGGTAGTTCTATGGGGCCCACCTAGGTGCAGATTCGCCGACGCAGCACAGGCCGATGCCGCACCCTTTCTTGTATGACGTCAAACGCAGGGGTAAAAAAACTCACACACTGTGCACAAAAGTGAAGACAGGATTGTTGCGACGTGGTGGCGCGGGGTCTAGGGTTCGTGGCCCCAACCTAAAGGGGGCCCAGGGAACATCCCGGGGCCTGGCTGCGTCACGCAGCCTGGCCAAACACCAGGTGGCCAGCAGCAGCTCAGTGCAAGCTCTGTGGCTGGCCACCCGTCTGGTTGTCAGACTCGGCTCCCACCTACCAGACCATGGGTGGCAGCTGCCGCTCCAGCCACCCCAGGCTTCGCATCTGACAGCATACCCGGGCCGCCGTCTGCTCGGGCTAACCGACAGAATGGGGCGGCCCATAAAGAGCGGGTCACGTGACCTTCGCCTTCGCTCGCCCGCTCCGTCTCGACGGACGTACGGCCGGTACGGAGCTATCCTCTTCTTCTTCTCCTCCAGCTCAACGCGCGCGATTTTTCAGCTGCGGCTCGCAGCACCTAAGCTCACCACTCGCTCGTCCAGCGAGATAAACATCTTCGAGCAACGCTCGCTTGTGGGGCCGCTGGTCCGCTTCGCTCTGAGCTCGCGCGCGCGGCGCGCGGACATCGGCCTCTCTCGCGAGGTGTGGGCTCGTATGGCGTATGCCCGCGCTACGTCTCTCGACTGCCGAAGTGGACCTCCCCTCAGTTTTATGTGGCTGATTCGTTGGACGTCGTCTTTTCTTTGAACACTGTAGCGTCAGTGGTCAAGTTATGCGCTACGGCCAATTGCAGCATTTTCCGCCGCAGACGCGCCCTCGCAACGAAGGATAATTGCAGCTGTACAGCGAACTCAAAAGGGTTAGCCGTACGGATCGCTACATTCACCCTCTGCTCTAAAGCGAGTGGAAAGAACGGTCTGATTTTTTAACGGGCTAGCCAAGAGCTTGACGAGAAATAAGTGTAGAAGGTGCATTAATGGTAATAGTAAGACATTCGTGTAGCAACGTACGAGAAATATGTGTAAATATCTTTCTACGCACTTTAAATATGCTTGAGTGGAGGCGTACTGAAGCGGTGGCAATTTAAATAAGCCAGATTAGGACTGATAATAATAATGTATGGCCTGTTTGGTAATTTTTAGGCACAGATTATGCGAAAACCTACGGCCGAAGCCGCATGCAGGCCAACGCCATGCAAAAGGCAGGCAGCTGTGCTTCCGGAGTTGGCATCAGCTGATTGGATCTCTAGGCCAAGGAGCCGTTGGTGTACAGTAAGTACGCAATGACAGCTGCTGAATACCTATGACCAGCCCTCTGTTGCTGTCAAGCAGACACGTCTAGGTTATGGAGGCGGACTATTCTATGTCAATATATTCGCGCTCGTCGTTGCCGCCGTGTTCCGATACTGACGGCGTACCGGTGTGATGCATCGATGCCGCACCTGCGAGTCGCTCAGCCGCGATACACGGTTCAAGCCTCGCCAGCATTCGTCGCGCGTCGGCTGAGAGGCTGGCGCTGCGAGTGCTGCGCTAGTGGCCGAGTTCTGTCTGGACGCGGAAGCCACTCCATCGTGTTCGTAACGGCATCAATTGGTTAGGGATACAATTCGCAGCGTCAGCAAGCACAGGCACTCATCATATGGCTATTTTGAGATTATGACGCTGTCGTTGGACTATGGACTGTTGCGATTTATGGCAGTAGTGTATAATCAACGGCGGCAAAGGCCCGGAAGTTAGGTCGAGGACGCCGGGCACTGGCCCGCTGCGGCGTCCGCGTGAATAAACGTCTTCGAGCCCGCTTCGGTTTTCTATGTGATATCGCGTACCTGCCGCTTAGAGAATGTCAAACTACAAGAAAAATTCACAAGAGCCCAGCAAATGCTGCTGTGAGGAACAGGTGGTTTATCTAGCTTGCTTTTAGAATGTGGCCATGTCGGGAGATGTTGTAGCACCTGCCTGGTACCGGGCTTTGGGAGCGGACGAACCAAAGGCGCTGTTTTCCAAAGGACTTGAGAGCTTGGTTCGAAGCACAGCTAAATGACTTGAGGCCAGAGAGCGGGTGGTACGAGGCCCGGCCAGATTGGGGAGGTGCAAATCAGCCGCTAAAGCGCGATTCTGTTTTTTTGCGACTGTGCTCAATCTTCTGAAGTCGTAAATGGGATTTTGTGCGCGTTGAGCAGATATGCTGGGTAAAGTGCAAGCCTATGAAGATTGAGTGGTTGCTAGGCTGGTTGCTGCTACAGCCCAACGCGAGCGACTTTAGACGACTGCATGCATTTCACGCATCAAAGAAAAAAGCGAGAAACGCGTCACAAGCATGGCACCCACCGACGAGGTAGCTGGCAAGTGAAACGCGGCAATAAATAAATAAATAAATCCTAGCTGATTAAGCAGCCTCTTTTTGTATGGCGGCGGAAGAGCCTTTACGGCTATCCCCACCGCTTGCAGTGGCGATAAAGGATCACCCACCGCAGGAATCGAACCCACGACCTCTGGACCGAGGTCGTGAAAGCAACCGCATTACCTAGTGCGTGTGCCATCGTACGCTGGTGCAGTGGCTGCAAGAGAAACGCTGGCCGAGCGAGCCCACTTTGAAGTACGCTAGGCTTCCCGGTTTCTGAGTGGCACCTAGTTTAGCCTGGAGCTCTTTAGCTGGTTTTGAGCGTGCCGCAAGCGCCGGAGCCAGCAGCGTCGGAACTGCGTCATTGAGCGAGAATCGCGGAAGTTAGTCATACCGTTTAGAGCCTGAATAGCAAAGATGTCGGTCGCACCTATCTTCAAGTAAAAGAAAGTGAAAATGAATTTCTATCCCCAGTTTGCCAGTGGATAAGAGAAGGAGTTTGGAAGCGAGAACTGGCTGTCCACTTGGGGCATAGAAGTAGCTGGACTCCCCGAGCGGGTCAGTGATCAACGAGGTCAGGGGTCGATGAAGTCAGAGCGTGGCAAATTTATGAGATGGTGGTCGATGTAGCCGTCCACTCGCATAGCTGAGAAAGTGCTGTGGCAGCCGCAGCTTTGTTGACTGTGCAGCAAGTGGTACTCCCCTCTAGAACGCTGCTCTCGTATCGGTGTTCCGCGAACGTACTCTCGTACGGGCAGTCACCGGCATTTGAGCGTGGCCTAGCTGACGATGTCGCTGTGTCGAGTTAGGGTACAAGCGAGTTTTTTTTTTTACAGAGATCCGTTATAACCTTACAAGCAGTTGAAGTGCTTTTTAGTATATAGTACTGAGTTATTTTTAGGATAGACGGCAGGTTTCGTTTCTACGTCGTCCTCGTTTCTTAGCATGACACGTCGAATGATAGCGAGCAGCGTTTACAAGAATAGCACTGTACAGGTTTAATAGGTTAATTCAATGGAGCTATTTCTGCCAGCCTAGATTGTTTAATCTTGCAACCGAGGCCTTACGAAGGGAGGCGGACGAGGGTGCAACAGCTGCTATCTGCATGCAGAGTTGGAGCTGGGCTACCAAGCTCGTAGCGTAATTGCAGCCGCTTAAGTCGCCCGTGGCTAAACGTAACCCCTTCGCTGAGCTACCAGCGTGAAAGCTTTAAAGCTCTTCCTAGGTTCCCGACATCCAGGGGGAGGTTACCAGGAGGCCACCCGGAGTCTGACTGTCTTGCTGCGCCTCTTGCGAGGCACCTGCTCGCCGGCTTCCAGTCATCTCGACGCTCCTCTAATTACGTCTAAATTTAAATCATTTGGCACCCGTTCCTTTAGCTTGTATGCACAGGCAATATGGATCCTGCCCCCCGACTTTTTTCATTGCTGAAGCGGAACGATGCTGAGATATACCAAGGAATTGAGGATAAGTCTTGTGCCACACTTAAGTTAGAAAATCTCACCCTCAATATTGGTTCATCTAGCATCACTCCAGTGACGTCTTCCCGCAATCTTCGCGTTCTATTCCAACACGACTTGGCAGAGGATGAGCGCTATACCTCCAGCGTGAAGTTGGCCAACTTTCAGCTAAGGAACGTCATCAAAATTAGGGCTTGCTCAGACCGGGGTACGACAGCCAAACGAGTTCACGGACTTGTGACATCGCGTCTAGATCACTGAATCAGGAACGCTCTAACGTATTGAACGCGGGAAAGGGAAATAGGTTGGATGGCAAGAGAGAATGATAGCTCAGGCAGGGTGCTAGAGGCTTAGCCTAGTCTCTGTAGGCTGTGGGTGGCTGAGGCGCCGGGTTCCGCCGAGCACGACAAATAACCGAAGGCTTATGACTATTTGGACTATGCCCCCTCTCTAAAGGTTGGGAGCATAGTCCAAGAGACCAATAGACAGTGACACAAGAGCTGTTAGTACTAAATTAGGGAAGAAAATTTGGAAGTAAAGTCGACCCGCACGTCGACGTGCGAGTGGCCGCATAGAGTCCAACAGAGAGGAAGTGGCAGAGCTACGTGAAGAAACTCAAGATGAGAAGAATGACTGGATGGATAAAGGACCGTTTGAACCTCAGGTCGGACATGTAATCATCGGCCACTGTATCCACAGAATCGCCGAGAGAGAGAGTGAGAGAAAGAGAGAGAGCGAGAGAGAGAGAGAGAGAGAGAGAGAGAGAGAGAGAGAGAGCCGACTTGACTGGCGATCGGCGAGTGACGATCGCGCCCAGCAAGCTACTAGCAGGCTACTACAGAATAAACTGTAGCCACTGACGTCAAGACAGGCTGCTCTGGCAAAACCCGTGCGCTCGAAGGGGCGAGCGGTGCAGAACGTAGAAGAGAAGTGGCCGGCTCTGCGAACGAGCCACCAATACTGCACATTACTGCATCGATGAATTTTGGCTATAATCCCTTACATCGCATTCAACTGGTGAAACACTCACCAGCTCGTTCAGTCTGTCGTCAACGGTGTAGCTGTGACGTCGAACCACTTCTGTCTGAGGTTCATCGGCACTGTCTCAAGCATCCGATCGATTTCAAGAGTCTTTATCTCTGGGTTACATGTCACTTCATCTGCATGCACCAGCCTACCTACTCGACCATTTTATCCATCTAGAGTATTATCTCACCACTTGTTCCTCAGCATCCAATCTTCTTTGGCACTGTATCAAGCATTCGATCAATTTCAAGTCTCTCTCGCTGGGTTACATGTCACTTCACCTGCTTGCACAAGTCAACCTACTCGACCTCTCTACCCCTCTAGAGTATTTTCTCATCACTTGCTCCTCAGCGTCTAATCTTCTTGCAGTCCCTCGAACTAAATTAAAATCTGTTTGGCGATTGGGCCTCTAGCTCGCCCGAATCGCAAGTCTGGAAATCTCTTCCGGCTACGGTTAGTTACAAAAAATACTATCTGATTTAACAGACTATTTTTGTATAGCGACAGAAAAGCATTTACGGCTATCACCACCGCTTGCAGTGGAGATAAAGGATCGCCCACCGCAGGAATCGAACCCACGACCTCGGGACCGAGGTCGTGAAAAGCAGCCGCCTTACCCAGTGATCCACTACCTGCAACGATCTTGCATCATTTAAGTTTTAACAGCAGACTACAATTGATTAATTTATTTAAAACTCTGGATCGACAATGGCAACTAAACAGAGAAAATTACAAACACCAGAGTTAGGGAATATATTATTCGGGTTACTAACCGAACCCCTTGGGCTTGTAAGAGCTTCGCAAGTGTTTCGGAGTAATAAAGCCTTTGAATTGGTCAGATATCAGATTTACAAAAACCGAGGCAAAATAATTACTTCTAATTTATTCAGTGCTAAGTTGAGCCCCGAACGTGATAATAATGTGTCATCATTACACCGCAAGTACTTGATGAGGGTAGGGTAAAACCCCTCACAACTACGGAAAACCCATGCTTCCCAACCAGGCGTGAAGTCAACCTCGAAGATCTACCCACGGGGATTATTTTTCTCTGAGTTATGGCTGTTGGTCAGCAAAGTCAGCTTAGCTGGCCATTCTTTCAGACCAAGCGAAACAACATTAGTCTAAGGCGTTCGCTAAGGGCGAAGGATCGAATACTGGAGCGAGAAAATGGCTGCTTAATGTTGTTTCACTAACAAAAAGAAGCTGAAAAAGAGATCGATCGTGTTCTTGCATTCATTTCCGCTTTGTTATAGCGTTCCTAATGAGGTTTTGGCATGTCTGCTTTTATTTGCTGTGCAGTAATGTTTTTAGTGTACACAGTGTTAATTTTCCTTTGATTCTTAATTCTTTTTATTTGCTGCATGCAGCTTAAAAGCTGTGAAGACTTGAGCTGCTTTCTTTAGTGCTGCTCTTCAGATGGGTCCTAAGAAGGCTCCTAGGACTAGGTAACTTGGATTGTCCTCATCCACAGCCACTCTAGCATACTAAACATTAGCTGCGAGTGCTTTGCTTTCATTTTAATTTGTTCCCTGGTCCGATGAAAAATCGCGGAAGGAGCGATTTTTCACCGGACCTGGGGACAAATTAAAATTGATCCCACAGTACCCTATGGCAAATCGTGACTCGGGCTACCAATGACCCGGATTATGAAGCCAGTTCAGGTGTAATAGATAGCCTCGGACGACCTGATGCCGAGTCCCGGCCGCCGGCGAAGGGCGGCTCGAAAACAGTGCCGATACGTAGGATTCGGGCAGCATACGTAGGAATCGGGCAGCGTACGTAGGATTTGGGCCGCATACGTAGGATTCGGGCCGCATACGGCGAGATGAGTGAAGAAAATCCTTCCGCTGCTGAAGACAGAGAGGAAAAAGCCGGAGAGATGCTTCGACAAGACTTCATCCGAGGTTCTATAATAATAATAGCAATACACTTATATACTTATATAATATATATATATATGTATATATACAATATACAATACAATATTATACAATACGCTTATATTTTGGAGAACTTCGTATTCTCTAACTAGGCAGTCTACATATGCCTCCAGCAGCTGTGCTCAAGCGCCCCTCCCCTTCCACGGCGGCAGCGGGCATCGAGGTGGCGGGCGGCGGCAGCGGTGCATTTCGTAGCTCCTGCGAGGGGAGCGCCGGAACGCGGTCCCCTCGCTCGGCTCTCCAAGACCACCGCCGAAGAATGTGAGCACAACGGACGAAAGGCCCACCGCAGCCGCCGAGGAGCCACAGGCGCACGCCACTTCGCGGGCCGTTCGCTTTTCGAGCGGCTCTGAGGGTGCGTTAGCGAACCGCGTTACGAGCCTTCGAAGAGTTTAATAGCGCTCTCGCCGATCTTTACGATCGCCGTTCTGGGGGGGGGGGGGTTGCTAATTCGCAGCCTCCGCGAAGCTGAGAAGGTCTTTCTTCTGTTCCCGCCTGAAGTGGCAGTAGCGCCAGGCCTCCCAGAGACCGTAAAAGGTCAGGTCACGCTGCCATTCCTCTACCGGAGGTAGCGGTGGGGGCGGGAGCGGGGCATGTAAGCTAAAGGCTGCGGCGGCGGAGCCGAGCTCGCATTGCCAGCCCCCGCCATTGCCCGTGCCGGTGAGCGCTCTGCCGTTGCTCGTCGCCCGTCACTCGAACGTACGGCGGCCATGGAGGACATGCTTCTCATTCGGCTGCGCCGGCAGCAGACGAGCACGCAGTGGGGATTCAAGTTGCACGGCGGTCGCGACCAAGGACTTCCTTTGTTCGTTCAAAAGGTACGGCGGGGCGGTGCACTGCAGAGGCCCGTCACTTTCGCAGAGGCCCGTCTTCTCTAGCGCAGTCTCGGTTCGCGGGCGACTGCCGGTTTACGACAATCGATTGTCGACTCGAGCTGCGGCACTCTCGCCTTTTCTCGCCGCGGCAGAGCGTGTGCTGCTCGAATTACGAAAGCCGCTCGACTAGGGGACTCCAGTCGGAGGCCGAATCTAGCCACTGCTGCTTGTCGGCAGTGCTGGGTCGTACGCTAACGGCCGAACGCCGCCACTGTCGCACCCTCGCGGGTCAAGGCGGTGAAGCTCGGCGAGCGTCCGCAGTATACTCTCGCTCCGGCCCTACAAGGGAAAGCGCAGGCCGCTCTCGTCTCAGACTGACGCGGGCGAAGGTGCCGAATCACTCTAACCCCGCGAAAAGGCCACGGAACTCCCATTTGAATTCCCGAGCATACGAAAATAGTTCGCCTGGTTGTGTGTGTGTGTGTGTCTGTGAGAGCGAGCAGTGTAGCATACCTCGCTAAAGGTGCCGGGGTGAAAGCCTAAGTCATCCAATTCTGAGTGCTGCTTATGCAGCTTCGACTGCATGACTCAAACTGGGACCGCCCGACGCTCGCTCATCCCAGCAACGGCCGCTGGAGCAAAGAGTCGCCTGTAGCAACAAACGTGCAGGTGACTGAGGGGGGAGGGGGAGCCACTTAAATGGTGCAAAGTTCGCACGGCTGGCGAGGAACCTAGAAGGTCGACTCCCGTCTTGGGTCATCCACTCTGCGAGGTATTTCTGCAGAGACGTATTTCTGCGAGGCGGATGTATATTTTACCCAGCCGAGCCGCGGGCGGCCGCGGCAGCGAGGGGCGGAAGACGGTTGGACGGGCCTCTGAGTCTCGGGTGGGGGGGGGGTGCTCGGCCTGGCGCAGCTCGACAGAGAAAGCAATTAAGTAGAAAGGTCTGGGAGGCCCTCCCTCGTGCCGCCCGCGCTTTGGTGTCATTGCTGCCGCGAACGATCCTCCCTCCAGCCTTCTGCTCGAAGCGACGGCTTGGCCCTGCCGAGTAGGGGGCAACGAGGCAGCAGCCGCCGAGGCGGCCGCTGCAGCGCGGATGCGACTGGAACGATGGCGGGCGGCTGGCCTTAAGGAGTGAGCGGATGCGTCCGCGAGCCGACGAGTTCCGGGGGGGGGGGAGAAAGCATAGCTGCAGCGGCGCCGTCTTTTTAAGCGAGAGTCTTGCACGTCCAGCCGCGAATCGCTCGTCCAAAGCCGCCTGAGTGGGCACGAAGTGTCCGAAGCAGCCCCCATCTCCAGGTGAATCGCTGGCGCTCGTCCCTCACGGCTCGAGCCACTCCCCTTCTCCAAGCCGCGTTCGCTACAGAGGGTCGTGAGCTCCTTTAGAGATCGAGAAGGAGCGCTTAAATTCGTCCCGAGGCAAAGCGCTAGAGCGCTTTTCCTTTAGCGGCCGATTGAGCCGATGGCTCGTCTCGTGCGAGCTGCCGAGGGTGCAGCTCCAGTCCCCCCCTCGCTCGCAGTGGAGCCCGCTTGCTCGCTGCCGTTGATCCGCCTGAAAACTTGCTCGGCGACCGCTTAGCGTAGCGGGCAAAAGCTGTCGGATTGCTAGCCTCTTGCCACATCGCTTCTCGCGGGCGACCGTCATTCGTACAGCATTCTCTAAAATGGATGACTACGGGGCAAAAGGTGACGGGTTTTACTTGGTCGGAGCGACTGTGGTTAGCGCCAGAAACTGAATTTTACTAAAGCTCAGAGGACGGCAAATACATAAGATCGCGACCACCGTGCGTTAAAAGAAATTAGGCCGAACTGACTGCTAAAATTACACGGCGAAGTCACAGTAGTTTAATAAGTCACCGGGTTTAATAACGAAAGAAAAGAAATTTGCCGTCGTTCTCTGTAGCTGAAGAAATGACTTCCAGGGGAAGTAGCACTGCTCATGGCGACGATGGCAACCCCACAATGTCCGGTCTTTCTATCGGCTGACCTACAGGTGGATCGCTACTTTGTGAGACTCTGTCTACTTTAAATAATAATAATAATACACTTGATAAAGCGCTCTCAGAGAAATTAATCTCTTTGTAGGCGCTTTACATTTGCTGCAAAGTGAAACGCGATTGAATGGTGAGTAAAAATCATGCTTGATAAACAAGCAAAATGAATAACATGGTTAGGGGTGACATGCACAGGGTCAGCATGCAAATGTGGTTAGTGGCAGCATGCACAGTGTCAGCACGCATAGGCTCTTTAGAAGAAGCCGCGCACTGAGGTTTCGGTGGCGCTATGCAAATCTGGACGCCTGTGTAGCCAAGCTAGCAGGCACGAGCGAATCCCAGGGAATCCAGAGCAGCCACAGCCTCAGCTCCAGTGAAGGACAGGGCGTTAATGGTCTCGTGTAACGGAAAGTCACGTGGCTGTACCGACTATCGAATACTTTCTCACCGACACAGCCTTTCGCTGGAAACATGGCTTTGGATGCGAAGAAAGCAGCATAGCATCATACGGCGGCCCCACGCTCAGCAGCAGGACCTACGGGGTTCGGCGCTGGAGGCTTACGCTTCGAGCCTGCCGACGTCAGCAGACGCGAGCACGAACGCTCCAGCCTCTGACCGGATGGACGAGGAAACCAGTGCAGATTGTTCGGTCGAATGTCCAGCGTCCAAGGGCAGCAGAGAGCTTTAACTGCCTCTCAACGCGTTCAGCTGATACCCCGCCTCGAGAGACGATTTTCAGCAAGTGCCCAGCAAGGGCGTGGGAGCGCTCGAGATCTCCACCGTACGGTTCGCGTCGACCATGCGTCCGGTCTGGTTCGCCCGCCGTGAACGAGCCGCTGACCGAGCGAAGCCCGCATCGCGTGCTGCTGGAGAATTCTGTGCAGCTGCGAACTCGAAATCCTTACGCCGCTGGCTGCCCGAAATCGACAGCAGCCGACAGTTTTCGGCTCGCCTGTTGGCTAGACTGGCGCGGGCAACGCTAGCCGAAAAGCAGGCGAAAGCGGTCGAACGTTCGTCGGTCGGCGAGTCCGAAATTTGCCTCGCCTTGCTGAATCGGGCGTCGAAACCCTTTCAGTTCGAACGCGCTGCGGCTGAGCGATCGGCGGACTCGAGGCTGGCAATCTCCCAGTGAAGGGTGCAAAGAAGGAAAACAAACGGCTGCGCGCTGATCCTAAAGGTTGGCGGCGCTCGTTAAAAGAGCTCAGCGCCGGGCGGGCGGGGCGCCGCCGGGGCGAGCGGTTCTCCACCGCGTGGCTCCGGCGTGGGCGTCTGCTCGGGTCTGCGGTGGGTGGCTCCGGCTGGCTGCGAGCTGCGCTCCGCTCCCTCCGTAGGTGCAATTAGCTAGCTATAGCCGGTAGGGCAGCGCTCGCCCTCTGGTGTGGTCGTCAGTGCACCGGGCCGCGAGAGCAATCGGCTAATTGAGCGAGTTGAAGGTCGGCTACAGCGAGCGGGCGGGCGGTTTTTCCAGGCTCCCGAAGACGCTTTCGCCTTCGGGATTTGACATAGCGAGCGATCCGAGGTCGGAAAGCGAACACGCTGTCTGACGGCATGGTGCAAGTGTAAACAGTAAAGTTAGTCGCCAAGCGAGGCGCTCGAGGAAAGCTCGTCGCTGTCGTCGTTAACGGCCAGCGCTCGCTTTGCCTGGATCTCGCGCCGCATCGGAATTCTCACCAACTTTCGGACAAAGAAAGGCGGAAGTCAGGAAATGAGCCGCCCCGGTAAAGCTCGCTAGCATCGACGACTAGGGTTCGTTTCTAGCGAGTGCACTCGTCTCCGGTTTGCGTCCGGGTAGCGAAGTAGCAAAGACGGAAATGAATATGGCTGCTGTGGCTTCGGCCGTCGCCACGAGCTCGCACTGAATGGACGCGCCGACAGCGGTGGAGCGTCTGGCCGGTCGGCGCTGGGACGTCGCTAATGAGCTGCCCGACAGCGGAGCCGCCGCAGGCAGGCTGAGGCGGCGGCGGGAGAGCTGCCTGAAACGAGGCAGCAGCTGTGCATCGGCAGTTGGGCTGAGTTGTTCGCCAGGCTTTTAGTCGGGCAGGAGTCGCTCGCTGGACCTTCGCTCTGGCACTTGAGTGGCGCTCTGGGCGCCGTACGACGCTCTGCACGCCATTGGCTGATTCTGGAAGCCTTTAACCCTCCGTCGCTGTCAGAATAGACTTCTCCACGAACTGGACGTGGACTAACTATCTTAAGCGAGTTGTGCAGCGCCCGAATAGAGATCGAGTTCTCTAATCTAGATCTAGTGCTTGCTATACAGATTATTTATTATTATTATAGCCACAGCTTGGACCTGAGCTAGAGTGGCATTCTTCGAAGCTGTGACGCGGTCGTAGCAAAGATGGCCATGTTTCGAGGCACTATTGCAAAGATAGTAATTTTTTCGAGGCTCTATTCACTGCCAGGGACGCATAGGGCTGGCAGTCTTGTGCACTGACATAAAAGACAGTTGACGAGCACATCTGCTTGGAACCTGACGACCCCGAGTTCAACCGGCGAGCACTAAAACAGGAGTTGGTCGCCGAGTTATACATCAGTCAGACAAACGGACACTAATGGTGTTGACGATTTGCATTAAGTGATTCGGAATTAAGTATGCTTGACTTCGTGTCTACGAGGCTAGGCCTGCGTCGACGTGTATCTCAATTTCCACGCTATCATCTAGCGTCAGTATCGTCTATCCTTGCTCGCCCGGCTAAGCAGGCTAAAAATGAATAACTCGGCATATATGTAGGCAGCAATTATTTTATTTAACGATTAATGAGTACTTTTTGTTTCATGATTGCTTCTTACGGCAATGCTGGCAGTAACGACCAAAAGATGTGGGATCTCGAATAAAGGCTCACATTCATATCTACATTATCATCGTTAACAACTAAGTTGAGGCGCGGGCTTGAAAGAGAAAGAGAGAGAGAGAGAGAGAGAGAGAGAGAGAGAGAGAGAGAGAGAGAGAGAGAGAGAGAGAGAAACCAATGTCTTTTTTTCAGCCGACCCAAAGGTTGGCTTATTGACTGAGCCCTGAACTTCGAACGGGGCGAAGGCAGAAGTTTTATCGAACTCGCTGTAATGGACGCGAACCCTAAGTCGTTTCTTTGTCTGCAGGTGCATTCCAAAAGCCTCGCTGACAGGAAGGGTCTGGTTGTTGGCGATGTCGTGCTGGCCATTTGCAAGAGACCTAGCGCAAATCTAACACATGACGAGGCCAAGACAGAGATTTTGCGAGCCGGCAACGAGCTCGACTTGACAGTGCAGAGGCGAGCTTCGCTGCGCCGCCGTGTCAGCAAGGAAAACTCGCGCATGTGCGCCCTCCGAGAATTTTAGCCGGCGACTCTCTGACATCACTGCGGCATTGTCTCGCTTGTAGGGGAGCCATAGACATCAGTCACCCAGCGTTTGGTATTCTTCAGCCTTCAGCCGAGCCTCGTTCTGGGGTGGACGACGAAAGTCCCTTTCACGACCAACGAGCCCCTTTCCGTCAGGTTAATACGCGCGCTTTCCAAATGCTCACTCAGCAGTTGGCGGAGTCCGAAGCCGGAGGTGAGTGAACGTAAGACTCATGCGCTAAGCATTCAGCAAACATTCGCCAGCTGTTGCTCTTTTTTTTTTATCGCACTCTCTTTCTCTCTGGAACTCTTTTTCTCATGCACTCTCTTCCCATCTCGCTCTATTTCTTCAAATTATTTCTCTCCTAAAAAATACTAGCTGACTTAACAGCCTCTTTTTATAGCAACAGAAGAGCCTTTATGGCTGTTTCCATCACTTGCAGTGCCAATAAAGGATTGCCCACCGCAGGATTCGAACGCAGGACTTCGGACCGGGGTCGCGAACTGCAACCACCTTATCTAGTGTGCCATCACGGCTCACTATCACTCTCTATAGCCTAATCGATTGCTCTCTCTCTCTCTCTTTCTTCCTTTCTCACTCTTTCTCTTTCTCTCAATCTTTCTCTCTCCCTATCTCCCATTCTCCCTCTCTCTTTCTCTCTGCCTCGTTCTGTCTGTCTCTGTCTCGTTTCTCCCTGTCTATCTTTCTACCAGACACCTTACTTTCCCTTTTATTCATATTCAGAACTTTTTTCTCTATTTCTCTGATAGCAGACTGTGCAGGTGGTACTAGATAGCCGCTATGCTAACGTAGAGCGTGACAGCGGCTGCCCTGTCTTGAGAGGATTTAAAGACAGAGTGAAAGCCCGTAACTAGCAGGCGCATGTGCCAGTGCTCAGGCCTTCGGCGAAATCGCGCTGCTTTGCTGCAGCGTGCGTGCCACCACAATCTTTGAGCGCGGCTATCCACAGTCCACTCAGTAATGATAGTCGGGCCGCGTACTCAAGCTAGCCTGCGATCCAGAGCGACGTCAACAATAATTGAGTGCGCCAACTTAAGGCTCAATCGCTGTCGCCCTCGAAGACAAGGTGCCGTGTCGTCCATTATGCTCGTCAGTCGAAGCCCAGACGAGCACCTGCTCCCCAGGCATTGCCGCGAGAGCCTAATGCAAGAGACAGGCACACAAGGACAGGGACAGGCAAGAGACGGGGAGAGAAAGACAGGTACAGGCAAGAGACGGGGAGAGAAAGATAGGGCCAAGCAAGAGACGGAGAGAGAAGGAGAGGTACAGGCAAGTGATAGAGAGAGAAGGACAAGCATAGGCATAGAGCCGAGGCAAGAGACAGGAACAGGCAAAGAATTTCTTTTTAGTAAAATAATTCCGCCGCAGCTTCTGCAGTTGATGCGAGAGACTACGGTTCGAGAGCACGAGAGTACGAACCTACGGCGACGAACAGCTTATTATTATTTAGACTGCGAAGTTGTGTTATACCGGCTACTCAGTTAGCCGCTCGTATTTTATAGTGCTGTAGCGGTCCGCCTTTGGGGTCGGGACCGTCGCTAGTGACGTAGGCATAGAATAGGCTTTATACTCGGGGTTCGGAAGTTCGCTTAGTTAACTCCGACAGACTGGTACGCGCCTCGTTAAGCGCTTGCGCAGTAACCGCCACTAGCCGGCCTACAATAAACTGCCTCTTTCGGCGCCCAGCTGTGGCCGCTTGTGTTTTTAACAGCACTGCAGCGCTGCATTGTAAGGTCCACCTGTAGAGAACCGGAGGACGAACACAGTGCGCTGTACAATTGCACCGAACAGAGCTGTCGCGTAATCAAATTCTGAAGAGAAAGACCGCCCAGCATTACACGCGTAGTTCGGATATGCGACTTTTCAACGAGGAACGCAGCAGACTTCGACTTTGCTAGCGCTCGGCTAAATCTCGGAAGGGGGAGCGGAAGTGACGTGCCGTCCGGTTCAGCGTCCAGCGAAGTGTCCCGAGAGCACGAGAGTCCATATCTCCGATTCTGCGCTCTGCAGTGAAATTCAGTAGCCAGCAACTGGCGCTAATTAGGCTAGGTCCGGATAATGACTTTAACGCGTGTCAGCTCGCGCGTCTGTTACGGCACCCTAATTGCTGCTAAGTTGGGCATGGTGCATCCGCCGGACTGCTGCTCCGCACCAGCCATTCGCATTCCGCTAGCAGGGCGCAACGGAAGCATTTCGCCATCAAACGAGCTCGAGCGAGCGGACGCGCTCGACGTCACCCCGCGTCAGCCCTCGAGGACGTGGTGGGAAGCTGCTCGAACTGCCCCTGCAGGCCGGCGGGCGTCTCTCCGCCCCCTGCCCGCTGGGAACAGTTCGGTTCCGTTGGAGAGTGCTTCCGTTAGACTGAAGTAGTTCGCGCGCGCGGCAGCGGCACGACGAAGAATAACGATAGATGGCGACGGCCACACCAACGCGTGATAGTAACGACGACGGCTGTACTGTACGCTGGCGAAGCAGATGAAATGCGCGGGCGTACTTACTGGTAGTCGAAGCCGTCGTGTGTGCTACTCCAGAGCACGTGGTGATAAGAGAGAAAGAGCGTGGAGAGCGCGCGTACACGCCGACGCACAGGCAAGAGGCGAATTGAGCGGCAAGGATAGGTCACGTGCCCCCCCCCACTGAGCTCGCCCGTTGTGCGGACGGAACGTCGGCTGGGGGACCACGTGATGGCGATGACATGCGCACAAGACCTCTTCTTGGCTAGCTTGTCGCCATCATTTCTGTAGCGGCAGCCGAGGCCACATCGTGGCGCTGGCACCGACGGTTGACGCGCGCTGAGCCGCTCGCCGACGCTGACAGTTTTGCGTCGTCGTTGGCCTTTTCGTCTTGGCCGCTTTCTAACGCTGCTTTGCCGCTGGAGAACCAAAGTCTTATAGCGGCCGATTGGGGGCGCAACAGCCGTAGGGCCGCGCGTCTGGGTGCGGGACCGTCTAGCGCTTATAATCGCTGGCCGGACGCAGGGCGCTCGCGAGGCCGGGCGACGCGCGGAGCTTCGGAGCTGTGGCCGCCGCGGCAGGCAGCCATATTTGTCTTTTTCTTTTCAAGGAGCCGCGCCGGCGGCATTGACCGACCAGCCGATGGAAGACAGGCCGACGTACGTGCAAGCCAGAGAGCCTTCTTTCCAGAAAGCCTACGGCGAGCACTAAGCGCAACTCGACTCGACCCGCTGGCGCGCGCCGCTTGCATCTTCCTTCGCGTTGCTTTAAGCTTGCCGGCAGCCGCACGCGAGCGCGAGAGCAAGCGCTCGCTCTCGTCGGCAGGCAGTTCTCTCGCGCAGCGGTCGCCGCCGCGGCACGCTCGGTCGCGCGGGCCTCGCGCGCGCCGGCGCCGGGCTAGCTCGAGAGGCAGCGCAGCTCGGCGAGCGTGGCGCCGGAAGTTCGCGTGCCGCGAACGCCGCAGCGGAAGCCCGCATGACCGGCTGAAGGGAGCTGGCGAGCTACTCGTGCGCGGCTTGCTTCCGCAGTCTGAGAAGAGCGGAACAAAGCGACGCGCGATGAAGCGAATCAAGTTCGTTGTTGTGTTTTTTCCGTGAAATTCGGGTCGCGGCAAGCTGAACGAGGGCCGCGAGGGCCAGCGCTGCGCCGACGTCGAGTCGACCAAAAAAATTGGTTTTGACAGCGAGCTAAACATCGCGAACTTCTTCGTAGCTCAGTAGACAGTTGCTGTGCAATAAACGTACGGGTTGCTAATAATGGCTGCTTTTGGCGAATTTGTGTACGTCTTTCTGACAAGTGGATGGATGAAACCCACCGTGCGAGCACCCCGCAGGCCTAGCAGCGCTTCCATGTCAGCCTTCGCATCTCGCCGTATCTCGTCAACGAGATCCGCACTGTCTGTTGACAAGCAGCAGCCAGCTTAGCGGGCGACTGAGTCTCCGAGTACGAGCGTCGAGAGGTTCGCAGAAGAAGCAAGCGGTTGCAATAGGTGAGATGCGAATTCGTTACTTTTTAGCGAATTTCACTTCTAATTTGTCTTTCTCTTAGCTTTGCCAATCTTCTCGCACGTGTCGCCAAAGGCGGATTGCGTCACCGTAGGGGGACGCCGCCGCGTCTGGCTTCAACTAGAGCAGTGGTTCTCAACCTGCGTGTCGCGACCCCTTTGGGAGTCGAACGACCCTTTCACAGGGGTCGCCTACGACCGTCGGAAAACACGCATTTACACATTTTCCATACAATAATTTTATAGTTGGGGTGGCCACAACATGAGGAACTGTATTAAAGGATTTCGGCATTCGGAAGGTTGAGAACCACTGAACTAGAGGATTTTTTACACTTACTGGTTAGAAGCATGAAATTTGGCATAGCTGCTAATGAATGGGTACAAGTATGAAGCCAAGGTATTCAAAACACTTCTGAAAGGAGACGTAAGGAAGGACGTAAGGAATTTTACCAAATAGCCAAATTTGAGGTCGTAATCCAACGTTAACGTCACGGTGCCGATTACGCGTGTACCAATTTAATTAGCATACAATCTAGCAAAACTCATCCACCCACTGAACTTGCTGTGTGCCCACTGACCCTCTCGGATCGTTGCTCGGTCTCGTTTACTGTTCCTGCTCCGTTGTGCATACAGGGGGTAATGTCGAGTCTGTCCAGCGACGCAACTTAAGAAGCATTGACTACGACAAATTTTTAAAATATGTATGTAAGGCAGGTCTTTTTGATCTGCTCCAAGACTCTACCGACAGCCTTAATACCCTCACTGATGCAGTGAACATGACACTCAGGAGCGCCCTCGACGAACATGCTCCCGCACATTCTGTCCGTTTGCAGATTCGTGGAGATTCCTTTCAATTTACGAAAAGAAGTTCAAAAGCTGCACCATGCTAAGCTCAGGCTTGAACGCCGCTTTAAGGAGTCTGGTTCTGATGAAGATCTAGCCAATTTCAAAAACTTCTATCGACTCTAGCTTAGAAAAGCCAGGGGTTCTTTTTTACCTCAAAAACTGAAGTCCTGCAAGTCAGACCCAAAACAGATTTATAAGACGGTAAATAGCTTGGTGGCCCGTACTAAAAGGTCTCGCTCCCCAGACATTAGCAGCTCGGCCGAAAAGTTTTCAGCCATTTGTACCTTCACAAAGCCCCCTCCGACTGAAGCAATCACTGAATCACAACAAATGACAGTACTTAAAAAGATTTTTCGAGGTTTCTGCTTGCAATGTGGCTACCTTAACAAGGCATAGTAAAAAGAGCTCGTCTATTGAAGATCCTATACCATCATCTCTGTGGTTTTCACTCGCAGGCAAACTTAGACCAGCCATAACACAGATTTTTAATGTTTCTTCAGAAAAAGAACTCGTATCCGAGTCCTTCAAGTTAGCCATCGTTAGACCGATACTTTAAAAAACCTGGATTGGATACAGAAGTCCTTACAAACTATTGCCCACGGTTTCCCTTCTTTTTTGTCCGATTCTCGAAAAACGGTTGGTAGCAGACATTGAAAAGAAAACAATTTCAGAAAAGTTTCAATCGGGGTTCAAGCGGAAGCACTCCACTGAAGCTGCCCATCAGATCTGCTCCCCACCAGGCTAAGCATCGTACAACCAGATTTTCGGAATCCAATCGTTTATCTATACCTCGTACAAGCCTCAAATCCTTTGGAGATCGCGCCTTTAGTTCGTATGCTCCAAAACCTTGGAACTCACTCCCGACTTGAGTCTCGACGTCTCGAAAACTCATCTATTTATCACAGCATTTAGTGGGTCTCTGTGATTAATCTTTTATGTGCTTATGTGAGCTGACACTGCATGAGTTGTGGAAGTGAGTTCCACAGTCTAGGACCTGCAGAGCAAAAACTTCTGTCGCCAACGGTCTTTAGGCGTAGCGATAGAGCAGCTAATTCAAACCTGTGGAGGACCTGAGGTCACGAGGAGGCTGAAACTGGTGCAGCGGGTCAGCTAGGTACGAAGAGGCCAAGCGGGGGGGGGCGGGCCTTGTGGGTCAGAGTAAGAACTTTGTCCTGTATGCATTGATCGAACGGAAGCGGAGGCAGCTCCACCAGTGAAAAGGAGACACGTAGCCGAACCTCTGGGATTTGTTAGCTCTGGGCGTTGCTGCCATATTCGTCAACAGCTTCAGAGGCTTAAGGGCTTTTTCGGTAGCGCAGCAAAAGCAGGAGTATAGTAGTGCTGCCTAGACAGAACCAGGGAGCCAGCAAAATTCTTAGTCAGCCATCGTGGTAGACAGTCCTTAATCTTAAAATGGGATTGGTCCAGCGGTTAAGGTACTCGCCCTGACTAAGGCCGGGCTGAGGGCACGGGCTCGAGCCCCAAGGCATACGTGAAGCGCCTGCATAGAGATTAAGCTCTCTAGGGGAGTTATACAAATGAATTATATTGAACACGATGATCAGCTCTGGAAACTGTCCTAATTAGAAAGCTAACAAACTTTAAGCAGTTATTAAAGAGGAGCATTATATTTTGAGCACACGATAACTCTCGCACCTCGGCGTCATCAGCTAGAAGAGCAAAGTCTGCAGGTCTAGCCAAACGACGCTTGGCTGTCCTATGAATAGAAGGTCGGCTTTATCATCAGTATAAGACATTGGTCGAAATCCAAGACACAATGTCCGGAAGGCAGGCAATAAGTTTATAATTCGCTGCAGTGGACTACAGATTGTTTAAATGACAAACATGAGCTGAGCATCATCTGCACAGATTCTCTAGCCGATCCAATCCGCCCGAATAACTTTTCCGAGAGGCTCGGTATAAATGGCGAATAGCAAGGGACCGAGAACGGACCCGCGTGAAACTGCGCAGGTGATTAGTCTGGTGGATGAGACCTGACTAACTTACGACAACGATTGAACACGATCGGACAAATACGATTTGAACGACGCCACAGCCTTATCTGCTAGACCAATCGCTGATTAAATCTTTAAAATCGGATATCGGGGTCAATCGTGTCAAACGCAGCTGATACGTCGAACAGGTCCAGGGTGGCGATCCTTCCACCATCGTTGCTGCTCAGGATGTCGTTGGTCATATAGAGGAAAGCAGTTTAAGTAGAATGACTTCACATGAATTCCGACTGAAACGTGTCTCAGGATTAATTGCTGTCAATTTGTTCCACAAGCTGCTAAGCGACACAGTTTTAGAGAATCTTCAAAAAAAGGAAGAAGAAAGACAAAGGGGTGATAGTTTGCGGTGACCTCTGAATCAAATTCAGGCAGTTTAGGTAAGTAATGCAATGTATCTCTGTCTGTAACTCCACAAAGCCACAAAGACTATGTGGTGTTACGAAGGAGAGTTTTGTATAGCGCACTCATAACCTAAGCGGCTTTCGGTACGCATTCAGTAGCCAACAGACTTCATCCCACGCAACAAAGAAAAAGTAGGAAGCCTAGCAGGGTCAGGAGAGCAGTTGAGGTAGTGAGTGGCGTGAAGGTAGCAGCTCAGGACAGCTGGAAAGGGTGAGCCATAGATGGCAACAGGAGATTAGTTGTCGTTTCGTCAGAATCGTGGAAGCGAGCTCCACAGTGTAGGACCTGAAAAGCTAAAGCTTCTGTCGCCAACGGTCTTTAAGCGGAGGAGTGGAACAGCTAATTTATTGTCCGTACACGACCTGAGGGCACGAGATGGCTGAAACTGGTGCAACAGTTCAGCTAGTAACGAAGGAGCCAAGCCCTGGCGGGCCTTGTGGGTCAACGTAAGAACTTTGCTAAGTATTGGTAAAAAATAGCCTATTTGAAAGACTTTGGAACAACTCCTTTATCCAGAGAAGCATCAAAGACCCGAGTTATGGCTAGACTAAGTTTGTCCGCCAGTAAAGAAGACAGAAGACAATTTAGGATATATGATACAAGAGACTGTAAATAGTCTTCAGATGTTGAGCTCTTTATAATACAATTCATAAGTTAGGAACTTCGTAAACAGACCTGCACTGGTTACCAGTCAAGCAACGCATCGAATTCGAGGTTTTGTCGCTCACTTCTAAGTCGCTTCATTCTTTGGCTCCAGCCTACCTACCAGATCTACTCACCCACCAGGCCAAGCATCGTACCACCCGCTTTTCAAAATCTGTTTACCTATACCTCGTACAAACCTCAAATCCTTTGGAGACCGTGCCTTTAGTTCGTACTCTCCCAAAGCCTGGAATTCACTTCCGACTTGCGTCACGACATCTCCTGCCTTGAGCACATTTAAAAAGAAACTGAAAACGCATCTGTTTATTGCAGAATTTAGTGGGTCCCTGTGATTCGACCTTTATGCGCTTATGCGTACTGACACGGTGCATGTTGCCACAAACCATACTTGCATGCTGACCTTATGCATGCCACCACTCACCATGTTATTCTTGTTGTTTATTGATCATGCGACCACTAACCATTCGTTTGTGTTTTCTGTGCAGCAAATGTAAAACGCCTAGAAAGAGATTGAGTTCTCTGTGGCGCTTTATCAAGTGTGTTATTTTTATTTTTATTATTCAATTATTCTAAAGATAGGCCGAAGTTGGAGTTGGTTAACTAAAGAGTGGTTTTCTTTCAAGGACGCGTAGTTTCTAGCACACTTTCGCCATCTATTTTCGGCCGAGGCCCAAACAAAAAAGGCAGTAGCTTCGGCTAAATCTGGCTAATGGATGATTATAAAATGCCAGGGCAATGCAATATCATTTTCAAAAGCACTTGCAGAGACTTTTAGCAGGGACTTTCTTCGGTCGATACGATTTATGAAAGGATCCAATAAACATGCCGGGCATTCTTGAGCCATGCAAATAATTTACGCAGCTCGTGCCGTATGAACTGCTTCTGTCATCGAAATCATCATATCTACGTGAACTTCTGAGACCACAGCTGAGCTGGCCGCAGTTGTCTAATCTGAACTTGGCCGGATTCAAATTAAGCATGCTCAATAAAGCTGGTTTAATGTGCATTCTGTTAGTGTACACCCCAAAAAGCATATTGTCCGTATAATATACCCGACAGTTAGAAGGTTTTGATGCAATCATCATGTCATAGCAATACTCTCGGAGTTTTTTATATTCTATTCCCGCTTTCATTCAGCCTGCTATGACCATGCAAAGGCAGGCGTGCTTTATAAACGAAAAAGCTCTACCAAGGATCATCTCCGTGTATGCGTATCCCCAGTGTATATATGCTTTTAATTAGTCTCTCAACTGCAATTCGCTTGGCGGCAAACGTTCGTCGAGCACCCAGGGTGGTATTTTAACTTCACTGAATTAATATCGCCAGAACCGAGATTGCATGTCACCCCTAACCACGTTGTTCATGATGCTTATCAAGCATGATATTACTCACGATTCAATCGCTATTCCCTTTGCAGGAAATGTAAAGCGCCTAGGAAGAGACTGAGCTCTCTGAGGGCGCTTTATCAAGTGCATTATCATTATCATTATTATTATTATTATAATTATTGTTCAAAACGGCGAAGTCTCTTTTAGTTCACTAGAGCAATCTTTTGGTTATGCGCCAGGCTGAAGTGTCGATATAAGCTCTGTTTTGACAACTAAACCACTGCGTCTCTGAAGCTGCACCTCCACCGCACTTCCACTTCACTGTTGGATTTTCTTTTACCAAATTTCAACGGCACAGGCTCAGTGCCGCTACTAATGACTTCGTCAGCTATCCTTTGGTCTCAGGTGGCCTACTATCTTAGCGGTTAAACTCATACAATGGGATGCAAACCTTCCTTTCATCAAGGCGCTATTGCATTTGAAGTGAGATGAAGGATGAAACCTAACACATTTGAGTTCAAGCGTCTTTTATATGATACAACCTTCATAAGATGCTCAGGGTGTGAGGATCATCTGGAAGAACACAACACCTAGCAAGTTTATAATGAGTTCCTACTAATTTTTATAGCTCAAGCCTTCATTTAACTATTCGTTTTCGCTGGACACTGCTTGCATTCCTTCGAGGTAGCCCAAAACAAGTTTGAATTGAGTACCTAGATTTTTAGCGAAGGAATTATTGAACGCAGAGATGAATCATTCCTATGTAATGACAAAGAATGAGACCTATGTATACTTAGGTTCTGACACTAACCGGAAAAAATTCTCATGACATTCCTTAAGTCGATTTATGGCAGTTTATAATAGACTCTTTCCACAGTTAGCACCAATTTCCAGAAATGCTAGGCTAGCCAAAGTGCTGGCGGTCACGACAGGCGCAGGCACCCTGGACGCGTGGTCACGCAGTAGGTGTAAAGGCTCCGGCTTGCAAATAATGGTAGGCGTATGATCCAACAGCTGTTTTCCCCTCAGTTCACTAGCTAATTGACACTCTGACAGTAGGCAGATGAAACCAGTCGATGGGTGAATTGGTTGACTAAAACTAGGAGCTGTTGTGCAAGGAAAGCTCACGGAGATGAGGTCAAGTGTGCACTCACTACTTTGAGCTAGAGAAACCTCGGTGTACTAAATTATTCACACTTTGGCCGCCTATATATTACTCATATTTCCCGAGTTATAATGACTTATGAACAGGTTATGTCATAGTCTATGCTTTGATGGCATAAACAGCCCCAGTGATGTAATAATCAGTCAGCTCTGCTTTATGGGGGCTTCGAGCTAGTCAGTTGAGTTTACACTGGGCGTGGAGCTTCAAGTCTCATGCAATGGGTGGTGGTAGTGGTGGAAGCCCGCAGCCCGCCGAGGCTGTCAAACAGAATTCTGTACGCTATGGACACGGACTCGCTACATTAAGGTATGGGCGCTCGTCGTTGTGGCCGTGCTCCGTTGCAGTCGGCCGGTACCTGCGTGTATCGAGGTAGCAAATACGACTCGCTGACGGCGTTTCGTGGTGGCGCCAACTTCAGCGGTATTTGTCATGAGTCGGGCACTAGGAGTAGCACCGTTACGAGCGTTATGTTTTTGGACTAAGAAAGCGTCGATTGAGAAGCTGGCTGCAGCTGCGGTTAGTAACTTTTGCTAGTCCAGCACGCATGAGGAAGTCAAAGGCTTTAAGAAGAAGTGACGATAAGTGAGTATTTTGAAACACAAAATATATAATATTTAAATTATCAAATTCTAAAAGATTCTGCGACTACCTCGAACTTGAGCATAACGATCGTAGCTTCTGATCGTGAATAGGAACAAGGATCTCTCAATAATGCAGCCGCATTGGATTTTAACTGCAATTCGCCGCAATCGCTTCGTTCCTAGATATCGTACGTAGTAGCACATTCCCACTGTCCATAAATCCATAAAAGCTATTTATTGATCTAAAGCTAAATAAAATTACTTGCACCCATACTTTACATGACTCGCTTGTTTTCGGGACCGAAGCTCACCCACTGTACTAAATGCACTTCGGTGCAAACTGTACGAATTCCATCGCTGCGCAACGCCGCGCTCTGAATAAGTGGTCGCTGCCGCAACTTTCAGCAGTCAGCCGCCACCAAACTAACAATGCAAGCAGGTTAATTAGGCACAATTTTTTTTAATGATACACCAGCCTAATGCACTTGGCGGTGGCGCAAATTAATGGCATCCTGTTCGGTTTCGTCATTTCAAACAGTGCAGAGAGCGGAGCTGGCGGAGCGGATTCGCCATCGCGAGAGGCGTCCGGTCTTCGTCGGCTACCGAGATCTCAGGATCTCGTCGGTGTAATCAGGCCTCACCGTCTCCGCTCGAGCGAGTTGTGCCAACGCCCATCGTTTCCCAGCTCCTCGCGGTTCGTCTGCGGGCTCTCCCCGCCGCCGCCGTCGCGCTCTCGCGCATCGACAGACGATTGGTTCGAGCTCGAGCTCGAACTCCTCGTCATCGCAGCAGCAGATGTCAGATCACAGGCTTTTCAAGCCGATTCCGTCGGCGCCATTTGCAATCTCAGCAGTGGCCCCTCCGCGAATCTTCGGCTGGTCAGGAGCAGCTTTGTCGAGCACGACGATCTCGGCAGGCCAGCAGCAGCAGCAGCCGGTCAAAGCCGGTGTGCACCGTCGCCGACGGTCATTGCCTTCGTCCGGGTCGAGCTGAGCTCGGGCGAAATCGATGAAGACTTGCTCTAGCGTCGTCTGACTGACCGAGTAGTCTTCGATGCCCAGCTGGGACTTCAGCTTCTCGAGACAGCCGAACAGCTCCGACCACGACGCGCCGCCGCCCTCAGCCGTCGCCGCCGCCGATGACGACGACGACGGCACGAAGTAGTGTACGGTGTTCTGGTGCACGTCTTTCTGCACGCTGCCCGGAAACCGGGCCTCGATGTAGCGGCACAGTGGACCGGCGTCCGGCGCGCCGCCATCAACGCCGCCCGGGTGCCGCACGCGAGCCATCACCGTGTAGCCGCGTCCGAACTTGCTCTTGAGGTGCTGCGTGCTGCCCAGGCAGCGGAAGCGGCCGTTCACCATGATGGCCATACGGGTGCACAGCGCCTCGCACTCGTCCATGCTAGATGCCGGAAAACGAGCGATCGCTGCATTGCTGCGCTAGGCGGTGGTTAAAAGCAGCCTCGACAGCGGCGGCAGCGATGCGGGGGCGGGGCAGCGAAGGTCCGCGGAGAGCGGTGCGAGGGAGTTGCTCGCGAACGAGCGCCGGCAGCGATGGCCCGTCACCTGTGGGAGGTGAGCACCAGCGTCGTCCCGGCGTCTCGAGCCTTGGCCAGGACGGTCCAAAGCGCTCGTCTGGCCACCGGGTCCACGCCCGTCGTTGGCTCGTCCAAGAATACGACCGGCGGACTGCCGACGAACGCTATCGCCGAGCTCAGCTTTCTCTTGTTTCCTCCGCTAAAGCGATCGAAATGCAACCGCGTGACTGAACAGAGAGAGAGAGAAAGAGAGAGGGAGAGAGAGAGGGAGAGAGAGAGAGAGAGAGAGAAAGAGGGAGGGAGAGAGAGAGAGAGAGAGAGAGAGAGAGAGAGAGAGAGAGAGAGAGAGAGAGAGAGAGAGAGAGAGAGAGAGAGAGAGAGAGAGAGAGAGAGAGAGAGAGAGAGAGAGAGAGAGAGAGAGAGAGAGAGAGAGAGAGACAGCCGGATGCTGCCCGTCGTAATGGATTTTTGGCCGATTCCACCTCCACCCACGCTCCGAATTCAAGCAGAGTACTGCTCCTCGATTAAGCTAATTACTGGGCCGCGATAACCCACGAGGTAAGGTGCTGGCTATTTACGACCGACCGACCGAGGTCGCGTGTTCAAATCCTTCAGTTGGACGATACTTTATTGCCATCTGCAAGCGGCGGTGAAAGCCGATGGGGCTCTTTTGCCCGCTGTACAAATGAGGTTGTTAAATCAGCTAGGATTTTTTCAAAGGTCAAGTTTACTCGGCGAAAGTAAGAAAACTAAGCCGGAGGAGAGCTCAGTGGCGGCGGCAGCGGCGACGAAGACGCCACTCGAGCAGTCCGGCAGCAGCAGCAGCAGCAGCAGCAGCAGCAGCAGCAGCAGCAGCAGCAGCAGCAGCAGCAGCAGCAGCAGCAGCAGCAGCAGCAGCAGCAGCAGCAGCAGCAGCAGCAGCAGCAGCAGCAGCAGCAGCAGCAGCAGCAGCAGCAGCAGCAGCAGCAGCAGCAGCAGCAGCAGCAGCAGCAGCAGCTCGAGTCGCTTCTCCGTCGCTCTTCTCGCAAGTCTCACCCACCTCTAGCTGAGTGCACGTGCATGTCCGCGAGATGCCATCTTCTTCGCTGTCTTAGCCGTCGTTTTGACTTAATATTTAAGTGCAATAAATCGGGCTCTGCGATGTCCGCGTGAAATCGACAACATTATTCTCTCCGGCAATTTGAAACTCGGAAAATGCTCACCCATCGCCGGGCGATGCGTCGGCCAAAAAAATGAACGGCATTGGCCGAATGTAAATATTGATTTCAAAGTCTGGAGCCAGCTGTTGACCAGTGAGAAATCCCCTGTTCTCTCAGTGCGACACAAGAATTGCCTTTCCGTGAACCACCGATCGTACTTCCTTTGCAGCAAAAGTAAAGTGCCTAGAAAGAGATTCTCTGAGGGTGCTATATTAAATGTATTATTATTATTTTTATTATTATTATTATTATAACCAGCAGCTCTATTTCCACCACCGGCAGCTGCAGGCCCAGTCAAGGACGCAGCCGCTCTGGTAGGGTTACTAAAATTGAATATTATTGACGCTCGTCATAGTTTTAAGAATGAGGCAAAAGTTGTATGAATTACACTGCATGCACGCTGCAGGTGTGTGACGTCTTGCAGTAGTCGATCTGAGGCTCCAAGCTCAAGTGCAATTTATCAATGTGTTATTCGCGTGATCTTAATGAAATATTACATACATGATTTTATTTAGTGAGCTACTAGTTGTTTACTCGTCAAATAATCGCTTGAATTTTAGCAAAGATTGACTGGGTTAGTAAGCATACAAATTCATAAATATAAAAGAGCCTTACTTGAAGAAGCATATTGAAAACCAATAACAAATAATAACGTTTTAAATATCATAAAAATAAATTTGTAATACGATCGTGCCAATATGTGCAGCAAGCCAGATGAAGACTACTTGTAAAAACAAACAGATTATTGGTGAATAATGTTACAATGGCAGCACATAAACATTTGAACCTACAATTTGTTAACATGAAAAACAAAACTAAAATGGTAATCCAAAAATGGCGTCGCATGGAGAATCGAGACTGCGGAAAGCCTCCCGTGCCTTACCATGATTTTGGTACTGCCATTTCTAGGCTCCGTACCGCTACATACTTAACTGCCGATGCGGCAAAGAAGACTCGGAATATATAAAACAGTTATTTCTGGCCGAGCTAGACGTCACATCAAACGTTTCAGCCCGGATTTTTGTGAAAGATTTCTGAGCCGCAGTTAAGAGCTGCCCCACTGCATGTAACAGTAGGCCTGGGAATACTAGTCAAACCACACCAATGCAAAGGCGAAGTAAACTAGGCAAGGTAATCTAAAAGCAGTGACCAGCATGTACAGCCTAGAATTGCGTATTAAGGTTCGAAGCATTTTTATTTATAGAACTATGAAAGGTAGACGAAGATTTAATTTTTTCGAGACAAATCCCGTACTAATTAAGTAAGGTTACGAAAATTGCTCCAACAGATACACAGAGACCACATGTTAAATCCAAAGCCTATAGACAAAGACCAGTAGCCAGAAGCTCCACTTTGCCTTTGGCAATGAGTAAAGCTCTTGATATGAAGCAAGGAAAGGTGACAGGGTTTGAGGGCACACTTGACAGAAATCCTTATTGCAGTATAAAGTCGCATTTGATTCGAAAACGCTGTCAATTTAATAAGTTATGAAGGTTTCAGTCAGCATAGGTTACTGAGGAATTCTTGGTATTTATTGAGATGTCCATAACATTTAGAAGGGCTTGGTGGCCTAAGAATGAAGCACTAATTATTTAAAAAATTTGGGCAATCCTCCGGATGATGACTAGTTGTGGTGCACAATTCTCAAGGCTTAATCTTCGCCTGTTCTTGTGAATGCAACATGGCGATCTTGAAAAAATCTTCGTCAGTGTAAAAATTCCGATGAGCATGACAAAAAATGAATAAAAATGCGATAGAGACAAATCAGCCCCCGCCTTACGATGGTTCGACTTGCGAAAATAAATTTAGAGATAAGAACTCTGCCGTGGTCACAAAAAATAAAATCTAACATAAAAACGTATTCAAGAGAACTTTCATAGTCCGCGAGCGGTTAGTAGATTTGGAAGCGCCGAAAGCAGGAGGAAGGAAACGATGTACAATAGCTGTGCGTTGTGGGTAACGAGGGATATCACATACCATTCTCGACTTGCAAAAATTCAACGTGCGACAGGTTCTCCGGTCCCTATATATTTCGTAGGTCGGAGGCTGACTGTATATAACTTTGAAAAAGATATCACTTGCAGCTTTTTACGTGTCTTATTTTTGACGTGTCTTTTAGTACGTGTCTATACCGATACGCGGTCAGTTGCTAAGCCACCCGCTCTTTCTGGTGGCATACGAGGTTGATGACGACTAGCCTAGCCAGATAAATCTAGGTTAGAAGATCAGAAAGAGCACTGCCTCCAACCGCAGTGTTTCATAGGCACGCTTGAATGCCAGGTGCACCCGTGCGGCTTGTATGTTCTTGCTGTCCTCGGACATATTTCGGCGACCACTGAAAAAAGGACATTGCTAACAATGAACAGTGCTAAGAACTCGGACAGCAGCGACTCTCCCAGACTCTCTTTCTCTGCCTCAGCCGAGCGACACAGATCCCTCGATCTGAGCTCAGGGGTAAGCCGCTCACACTTCGTGACCCAGGTCGTGGATTGAAGTGCTACGGAGGGTAATCCTTGTGTGCCGTCTGTGCGAGGCAATGATAACGGTAAAGGCCATTCTGCATAAGTATAAATGAGGATGTACGTATAATCAGCTAGCCTTTACTTTACAGGGCTACTGCCTACCTGTATGTCGACGTCTGCTTCTTGGCATGTACCGTGAGCATAAATATCTCCAGCAGGTCGGCGACAACTTTAGGTAAGCAATCCTCGTTGATACCTCTCAGACGTCCGTACATGTACAACGTCTCTTCACCTGTCATCTGATCAATTAGAGCATCAAACTGCGGACAGTAGCCTATAGTCTTGTGTACCTTCAAAAATAAATGTAGATACATTCAAGAATGATTTCCATCAGGCTGATCGCAGGCGGAGGCTCTAAGAACAGGTAGAGTAATATTTAAAGCATGCCTCATTCTTCAGCGATTATTTTAGATTAAAGTAATAGCATTTGGCAGATATAGCTATCGCACGATTAGCTTGCAGAAAAAAATTCAAAGCTCCTTGCAAGTCCACCCAATCAGTGCGAAAGAAATGTCCGTGTTTTCACTGCTATGCGCCTCATCGCTCCACACAATGCATTCAATCTCATGACTAGGAATACATGTTTTGGGTGGACAAACTTCAGAAGCAGCCATAGGTCTTGCTAAGGTCCACGTGCAGCCATTATAAGTGAGACTAAGCACAGCAACTTGACGAACAAATTGTTTAATCTTTTCCAGAAAATTATCCGCGTCATTGGCACTCTCAGCACATATCTGAAGTGATTCATTCATGCCAGTGACAAGTCTGCTACGCAGAGCGCACAACAGATGCATAATAGATTCAGAGAGTCTGCACAGAAGAGGTCTCCTAAGATGCAAATAGCAGACATTGGACAAGTTCAGGTCCATGCTAAGCACGGAATGGTGACCCGGGACTTACTGGTGACCCGGGACTTGCTTGGCATGCACTCCGCTTTAATGTACTCTGCTTGGCATGCACTGCGCTGTAATGCACTGTCTTGCATGCACAAGGCAGTGATGCACTCTGCTTGGCATGCACTCCGATACCGACAGTAAAGGATTCTCTGAAAGCTGATCTGGAAGGGGCGGGTGCGCTTGTCGAACCAGGACACAGCTCGTCATTCAACATCTAGACTAAGTATCCAAAAGTTTTTTAAAGATACAAGTTCGCATGCTTTGGTTCTGAGAGGGGTCTGATGCAGTTTAGGTGTAGGGCAGACATCGGGCCGGCGTCGAAGGGCATCAGCTATGCGAACTCATCAACTCCAGCCCACTGCGGATTGTGGGTAGATAAGCTAAGCAAGAAAAAGTATGAATCACAACAATAATAATGATTATGAGATATTTTTACAGCGCACTGACAGAAGCAAGTGTCGTTCTAGGGAATATACATTGGCTGGAAAGGAAACACGTCCATTGGTTAGTTATAAAATGCATTGTCGGCATGCAAAAGCACACACAGGGAAATCCACACAGACACAGAAAATGCTGTGAGGAACATGTGCATTTTTAGCTGCCGCACTGGTTTGGCTCAGTGGTTAAGGTGCTCGCGCCGACCAAGGTCGAAGTGAATGCATTTTCTGATCGAAGTTGTCTGCTCAAGCCCCGTGGCATATGCGAAGCGCCTGAGTAGAGATTGATTTTTCTTAGGGCTCTATACAAATGAAGTATATTATATTATATTATTCATGTTAAATGTCGTCAAGTCCGGGATGTCATGACGCCACTCGGCAGTGATTTATACATTTTTACAGGCTTTGAGAGCATGCGAAATAAAGGCTCGATCTCTAAAGCACTTACATTTGGCTACAGGCACAGCTAAGTAACTTGAATCATAGGGTGATATAATGACTAGCCTGATTAGGAAATATTCAAATAGCTAGGCCGGTCAAACAAATGAAGCGACCTCAAATTGACTGAAAAAACCCCGAAGTCGATACGCAGCTTGATGGAATGCTAGTGCAGGTCGATGAGAAGTGGTTTATTGTGGAAGTTTTGACGTTCACGAAAGACATGCCTAGCTGCAGAGTTTCGCACCACATGTAATCGCCTTACTGCACAGGCCAGAAGAGTTGTGAGTTACAGAAGTCAAGACGAAATGTCACAAATGAATGGACCACCTTGGATTTGACGTACTTCTCTAAAAAGGTTCGAAATTTATCAATAGCACAAGTGGGCTGACGTGACTGGGGATCTAATATGGTCGTCTAGTGACCGGTCACTTTAGAACAGGAAACCCGAATTTCGTACAGGGACTTCTGAGGATACTGCATTGCAGATACTACTGGAGATACACTGACCGAGCCGATTTCGACAGTTTAGTTATCCAATATCTGAGTAGCTCGCGGTTTTTCAATAGCTAGACAGTTGGTTTTACCCTGAGTCCTTTTGAGAAAGTTTGATGCTATGCAAGTGCAAACTTCAGCGATACATGCTGCTAAGGAGTCCAGAGAGAGAGAGAGAGAGAGAGAGAGAGAGAGAGAGAGAGAGAGAGAGAGAGAGAGAGAGAGAGAGAGAGAGAGAGAGAGAGAGAGAGAGAGAGAGAGAGAGAGAGAGAGAGAGAGAGAGAGTAGGTCATGATATAACGCAGGGAGGGTCAAAGCACAGGTACGCTGAATGTCGCCTATCTAAAATTAAAGCCTAGTTGACGCAGACTAGCTGCACGAGCCGCTGCCTGGGAATGGCAGTATAAAAACCTAACAAGATCTGGGCAAGAATCTGATTGGCCGGCCGCAAACCAATATGGCGTACGAAAGCATTAAGAGAGGCTGTCGAATCTTACCGATAGTACGTCTCTACGGACGCTATAGCCATTGATGACTGCATCGCCAGCTGATAGAATTTCGTCCCCTGTCAGCATCCGGAATGTGGTGGTCTTGCCCGCCCCGTTGACACCTAGGCAATGCAATGCCAGACATGCTGGGGCCGTAAGTCATCGCCTGGCGAGTGCCGAAGCGCCAAAAGTGATTAGTAATGATGGCGGCTCGGATACTCCACGTCATTAATTAGGTGTGCCTGCGCCTAATACTTTAAGATGCCACGAATTGCATACTCCTGTGAGAAAGGTTTCGCTTTTTCTATATGATTTCCAGTGATAGCTCTTTTACAGCAAATAAAGTCAGAACTGAAGAGAGGCACTAGAAGCTGTTACTGGCTCTTCTGAATATTAAGTGCACTGCGACAAACAAGCGTTATGAATTCTAAAATAAAAATAATCAAAAAATATTTTCAGTCTTTGCATATATATATATATATATATATATATATATATGCACAGTATAGGCATTTATAAAAAACTATGAAGGTATTTACATCCACACAGAGCAAATACGTTAGTAACGCCGGAAGAAAACAAAGGAGTTAATGAAGACAGGTTAGCAAACAACAAATTACAGGCTATATCTATGGATGGCATTCTATAGCAAGATATAGCCTCTAGAAAATCAAGAATTAGTGGCTTCGATATATAAAGTCCATTAGAAAGGCTGTAGAGGAAATTAGACAGGTATTAAGAAGTATTGACAGAATTGAAGCCAAGTGGCAAGCGCAAATAGTGGCGAAGAACTAAAAAAATGAGGATCATGAAGAAAGTTCGCAAAGCAGGCACCCGATTAGGCGTTAGCAAAAGGAAGTGAGTGTATGACGTAGAGATAGGTACTGTGGCCTACTGTTCTGCTGTGGATTTATATGAAAGCAAAAGAATACATTAAAAAATTAGACAGCATATGCACTCACTGAAATTCGTAAACTAAAGAGAGAATTTCAAGATTACAGATAGGATAAGATCCTGACCCTGGGTGGATAAATTTTTTCCAATTGATTAGTGAGAGTGCCAGCTACTCTAGGATGACAGCAGAAGTCAATCCAAAAATGGAGGGGACAATTGCTGAGTGGATCTTGGGATAACGCAGCAAAGAAGATACAAAGGCGGCGAGTGAAGAATTAAGATCCTCTAACGGTAGCTCGGGGTTAAAACTTATTACACTGGCTGAGATTCTGCGGCAACTTGACGGACGTATAATGGAGCCATACTAATGCTTATGTGCCAAAGAAAAACCTCAAAGGATTGGACTCGGCAGCAGGACAGTAAATACACCCAGATTTAGTCCATACGATTTTAATTTTTGTATTCCATACTAGTTTATTAGGGACCAGCTTTAAGGAAGAACTAGCTTCAATGATTTGCATTGCACCTCCTCTAGGCCGATTATAATTTTACTGTTAACAACGCCGATGCAATAAAAGATCTCTGGGTTCTATACAGCCTATAGCATTCGCATAAGAAGTCGTAGAAGCAGGCTAAATGCAGGCGGAAGGATTTATTTTGCCCACCTATTTTCAGCAGAGCTGACAACTTGTTATTGCTCTTTCAATTTGCCCCTGTCTCGGTGGTCACCGAAGAAAGTCGTTATTGCCAATATTGAAATAAAAGCGGTCTATTACAGTCTCGAATAGTAAATGAAATTTCCAAAAGCAAAAAAAAAAACACCCATGCTAGGGATGAGAATAGGGGTAAAGTCAATCATCGTGATTACCCTACGAGTATTTCTCAGTTTAAACTAGATCACATTGCAGTGGTCATACTAGGCAGCCATCTTGGAGGAGGGGATTGTGAGAGTTTCCGGATCGCAGGATCGCCGAATCAACCAATCATTCGAGCTAGTGCGATCCTCTAGCCTTAGGCACAATCACGTCCGTCTGGCGAGCCAGTGTTACGTTCGGGTTCCGAATACGAAGCCCTTCTTCAGAGTAACTCTCGCAAGCAGGTAGTCACTCCCGCTAGAGAGTCCAGTCCCCCTCAATCGGATCCGTATGGCAAGAGGACTATACAGTGTCGTGGTCAGTAAAAATTCAATGGGTGGCTAGAGTTTTAGCCCCATATTTTGGGAATAGTAGGTTGATCGCTCCTTAAGGCAGAGTTAGTTTTCTTCACTCTTTATCCAGCCCCGCTAAGTTCCGCGTTCGGCTGCGGTCGTGCTATATTTATACCTATCTGGATTGAGCAATTTCTACATTTTCCCTTTTACATTTTGGGACCACTAGCTATCCGACAGGCGCCGTGACTAGTTTTCATTAGACCTTGGAAACGAAGGATGGGAGCATGAGGGTCGGCGATGAAAGCGGCCTCTGCTGGCATCACTGACTGCCAGACTAGAAGGATTTCATTAAAAGACAGCCTTGCCTTACGCTACGGCATTCTAACCCTGGACACGAGACCTATGAAATGAGACGTGGATGTCGGCGGTAAAATGAAGCGGCAGACGAGGGAGACAAATGCCACCCTCTTGAAGTGGCTCCCTCGATGCAGGCGATCGTCAGTAACAGGGGTGCACGAGTGCGAGCAGTATCGAAAAAATGTCAACTAACTGTCAACCTGTCAACCTAGCTTTGGCTAGCTGCCAACCTAACTTTGGCTGGACAGGCTGGCAGGTGACTCACCGAGCAAGCCGAAGCATTCTCCTCTAGGAATGGCTACGCAGATGTCGTCCACAGCCGGACGGCTGGTGAAGTACTTGGTGAGACCCGAGACGACAACGGTTTGGTAGGTGCTGTGGCAAGCTCCTTCCATTACTCGAACTCTTTCGCGAGCCACGTCGTCGTCGTCTGCGCTCGGACTCTCTTCTGCACTGGGTTCAACAGGCTCGACAGTATAAGACAGTATAAGTATATTCGACAGTATAAGCATGATGAATTATAAAAATCCACGACACTCAGCACAAGGTCTCGCCCTTGATAACGCAACTCGGGTCGGGAAATTGCCCGTTAAAACATGCAGAAGAAGCTTGCTGCTGTAATTTCAGGAAAATTTCGGCCATCGAGCTAAGTTTTATTAAGGCTAGAGTGCAGAGCTGGCAGCAATTTTGAGGCCTTCGCCTGAGCTAGCGGAGGCCCAGACTGACGCCAGCTGGTCAAAGTTCCCGGTCTGCAACAGATATCAAGCATGTGATTGTGGCGAGGTTTTGTAGAGTTTTTAAAACGAGACCACCGTTGCTAGACCATGAAACAGCCTCCGCTATAAGAGACCCCGGGTAACAGATCGTGCGATGCCGAAAGCAGTCCTTACAGCAGAAGTATCAAGTCTGACATCAAGATTTTAGGTTAGCTTCTCCCTCACGATCTAGAGCAAAATGAAATTCTCTTGAACGTCACAGCTGGCAGTATGGAGTGCCTACTTGCAGCTCACGTAGTCCTTAAATCCATACCACTTACATCTTTAGTACCCCTAAGCAGCTTCGGTTTGAGCTGAATACGGAAAGAGCGGCAGGTCGAAGCGCCGCAGCTTCGGCAGTAAGCCTCAGTTTTAATGAAGTCTTGTCACTATATTTTGTCCTTGGGTTGACCAAAATTATGATTTCTGCATTCTAAGCTACATAAACGTTCGCACGCATAATTAAAGTATGGACGTACATTATATAAATTATGTACAACGTATTGGCAGTATGTGCGCACATAATAAGGATAATTAAAAAAATGATTAATTTATAAACAACCCCAAAAGAACTAGTTCTATTTAAGACAAAAGACATAAGGAAAAAAGCAAGTCAATTGCTTAGTTATACCGTCCCCAATTTTAGAACACACATTCAAAAACAATTTATCGGATGGGGCAAAGACCGTGAGGAGCGTGTAGGGCTGTAGCCTTTTGTTGAATGTCATCAAATCATGAGATGGTACGGAGTTAGTCGGTAGCGAGTTCCAGACTTTTGGGTGACACGTTCTTCAACAGCTCTGAATTAAATTACAGAAATGATCGAACGACATGCATCAGAAGAGAGGGCCGGAGTAGGACGTAGTTCGGGTAGGTATTCTGGAGCATGGGAATGAAGCTACCTAAAAACTAGCGACATAACCTAGACAATACGTATCTGTATATGCGGCATACATATATCAGTACGCGCTTGCATTGTACTTAAACATACGTATAGATGCTTCGTGCAAATTAATTGGCAATGAGATTCATCTACTTAACTAACATGCAATGACAGCGGCCCTGATCTGCCGGATCGTGGCTGCGTCTTTGCCACCTGCCGAGGTTAATGGAGTCACACTGAGAGATCATTATGAATTGCCTTATGACTTGCGAGTCGCTCGAGTGCTACTAAGCATCCCGAGGTACCCAAGGAGTTTTCTACCCCGAACAATACCAGGAGTGTGGCATAGACGAGCGAGCAGCGGCCAAATTGGTAAGTGCACAATACTCATCTAAAAGGTAGCCAGGAACCCTGAGCAGGTCCAAGGCCAGGAGTTTGTTGAGAGGGAGCTAAACCTTGACCTTAAGTGGCCGTAGCCTTAACCTAAAATCGTGCAAAGAAAATAATCCTACATCTCACTCCATTTTAAAGTCTTGATAAATAGCTTAGCAAATCAAAAGAAGGCATTTTTCTCGTAAATGTATCCAACTTACTCAAAAAACTTAATAATTGGTTGGGTACCTGAGGTTTCCAGACCTAATTTCTATTGCTTTAGCTTTTTCGTAGATAAGGAAATAACTATTATTGGCTAATATCTTTCCCAGTATGCCAAATTAGCTCTTATAAGAACAATCAGTTTTCAATATGGAGCTTTGGCTTTGAACATTTATTTATGAGCGCTTGCAGCTTATTGGAGAGAAATGGCTCATTTGATCGCATTGCTGAGGCCGTTCTAGAGCAACTGGATATGATGCGGCCGGCTACTGGTACATTTTGAGATCCGCAGGCTAACCTGCTATGTATCTCCGTCAGTAACTCCACAAAGTCATAAAGACCATGTGGGTGTTACGCAGGAGAGTTTTGTATAGCGCACTCACAGCCTAAGCGGCTTTCGGTACGCATGCTATGGCTTGTAACGCAACGACAAATCACCCCTGCTGAAAAGGATGTACAGCTGGCTTCCAAATGCATATGTTTCATAATTTCTGGCAGTTCCATGGACAAGCCGGAGAGCTGCATAAATGTACAGGACAAGACTCACGACACTGGCTTACAAGTTAACCCCCCCCCCCGCCAGCCTGCTGGCTCTCTTCGAAGGCAGACCCCGACTTGGCATAGATTGGCCATTCGGTAAGTATTTAGCTATTTGGCTCCCCAATAAAAAGACGGCAGCCTATTTACAACAAATAATACCATTCCCCGGAATCACACAATGAGTCAGTACACCAGCGGCGAACTGCCGAAAGAGGCGATTCAGGCTAGTCTAAATATTTTGGGCAGCTTGAAATTTTGCACCGAAGGCACCCTAGCGAGGAGCTTCATACAAAACCATCCAAGAAGAAATGAATATTTGATGCCATTCGATCGATTGAACTGCGTGCACCAGTCGGTTAGGTTACTTCACCCATCAGAAAAAAGAAAGTAGATCTCTCATAAATATGAATAAAACGCGACCCTGACCCGGAAGCTCGAATTCGCTCGTCTCGACGCTCACCTTAGCAAACAATGGGCGTAACGCAAGGGCACGTTGCCATGCAGACGTCTTTGCAGCCAACGAAATAAAAGACTGGCGCGTCCGCTTACAAAACCTGAAGGAGAACGCCGACGGCCCGCCTCCCAGCAGGCCGTTTGCACATCGCCAAAAGGAACTAAGTCTGTAGGTACACACTTAAATAAGATCTCTCGTGTAACATTTAGATGATGGCCATGCCAGAGACCGTTAAATTTAGCAACAGGGTAGTTGCAGCGCGCAACCCGAAGGATCAACAACGAGCAGAATGAAGGAGTTTCTTTACTGCCAATGCCAACGAGGGTGAAACAGCTATGGCGAGGATTGCAGCTCTACAAATGAGGCTAATGCATTAGATGATATTCAATATTTTTTTCTACCGTCGGAGCAGCCGGTCAAGCCTGGCTGGCCTGATTGAGTGACGAATGACGAGCCGGTCCTGTAAAGGTCAAGGCTAGTCCAACGAACGGTCTGGAAGAACAAGCTGATTCTAGAGGACGAACGAGTCGAGCAATGCCAGAGCCTGTTATGCACAACCGATCGGTGTTCTCAATCGCTTAAGTAGGATAATGTGATCCGCTGTATTCAATGAAGCTGATAAAAATCGAGCAGGGCCATGGCGATGACGTAGCCCTTATTGTTTCTGCTCAGCATGTCGTTGATCGCAGCGATGACAGTGGTTTGAGTGCAATAGAGTCGCTTGAATTCCGATTGACATTTTTCTGGCAATTAACTCGTATCAATATGTTCCGGAAGCTTTTTAGCGACAAGCTTTTCAAAAAACTTCGACCAAAAAGGAGGCAGAGACAAACAAGGCGATAGTTTGTTAGGACCTTAAAGTCTAATTTGGGGTTTTTAAGTATTGATCGATGGCTTATTGTGACAACTTGGGACTGCTTTGTAACAATTATTTTCATCCAGAGAAGCCTTTGCCGGTAGAGTTATGGTTGGAATACGTTCTTCTACCTGTGAATACTAATTGAACCAATAATATAGGGTATCCAGGTAATGAGATCTATTTACAGGACTTGATTTTGGTAACCGCTTCTTCTACAGAAAACCTCAGAAAATTTGTTAAGACAGTTCACAGGTGTCGGATCAATTCTTTTATTCGTCGCAAGTGACTTCGTGGAGGGAGGCATATGATCTAACACCGACGATGGTAAATAACCTATTTACCACCCAGTCATTACCTGGAGAGTGAGACCGCACAGGATTTTCTTGAAGAGACCTGAACACTCGTACTGGAGGTCGGCGGTCCTACGGTCCAAGTGGGATGATGAATACTGGCACTCACAGGACCTCTAAACAGCGACCACTCAAATAATCACTTTATTTATTGAAATCATGAATGTGTGACATTGTAGCTGGATCTGTGGGAGAAATATCCATGCCACTTTACTTCGGATGACCAAGCGGACCAGAACAAGCGGACTCCGTGCCGTCATTTGCTACCGAAACGCAAATGACACCTTCGACTAAATTGTTGGCATGCCCGAGTTTTAAGCCAGGCGTGATTGGAACTGGCTGTAGGAATACTCTTTTTGTAAGCTTTAGGAAGATCGTTAACCTATTCTTTGGCAGAGAAAACCCATACAAATACTTTCTACCTGTAGTAGAGATTATATCTTGGAATAAAGTTAGTAGTTATTTTCAGCTGCCGGAATATTTTGAAGCGCTTACGTACGCACGTACCTCGAGGGACAGAAAAATAAGACTGACGCACATTGACTTTTAATAATGTGTTGATAAACACTTCCACCAGTCAAAATCCCAGTACCCGGTGGTGCGTGAAGTGGGCAGACACTTTAAATTCTGCGAGTGAGCCTGCGCACTCCCGCTTTACATCAATAAAGCCTGCCAGCCAAGCAAAAACGCGAGGGCGTGCACACGCCGTACTCACACGCGAGCCTCGTCTTGAGAGTAGACTACTCTGACGCGTCGGCATCTGTAGAGAACGCTCTGGATTGTGCCCGTCTCTATCAGACAGAGGAGCAGCCACGCCAGCGCAGCCTGTCCGAGCAGGAATACCAGCGGTCGACCAATGCCGAGCGGCTCCATGGAGAGGAAGTTGTTTTGGAACTTCAGGCAATTGGTCCCGCACGCGGATGGAACGTCTGCGCAGCAAAAGTGCCAAGCGGCGGCGCAGCGGCAGTGAGCGGGGAAGCGGCCCGAACGAGCGCTCGCGGTGACGCCTCGCTTCTCTCGGCCCGAATCCGTGCCTGAGGCCTTCGCTCTTCCCTTCGGAGAGAGCGGCCGGCGCACTCACGCGGCGGGGCGGGGTCATCGCCGAGCTGCTTTAGCAGCCGCTGTAGCAACAGCGGCGGCGGCAGCTGCATCAGCAGCAGCAGCAGCGAAGAGGCTGCCGCGGCAGCACTTGCCTTGACAGCAAGGGTTGGTGGTATTCAAGCTCAGTCGTATTTCGCAAATCATGCGGCTCGTCATGTTGGTAGGTAGAGTTTGAAAGAATTTGTCGCATAATTCCGTGGCTTGGGAGTTTTCGAAAATGTACGTCACGCCCTCAGCAAAATTGTAGTTGGGAAACAGCGCATAGAATACCCATCGGAGAACATCGGCCAGCGTTTTTTCATCCACCAAATTCAAGATCGTAACCACAAGGCTTGGAGTGATCCCTGAAACATGGCCACGCCATAAACACGAGTATTGAAAATGCTAAACCAAGGCCTAATAATGCAGCCGAATGGCCACATTGGCTAACAGCAGATGTGTGTACGTGTCTCCATCTATAACTCCACAAAGTCACACAAGCTATGTGGGTTTTACGCAGGAGAGTTTTCTATAGTCCACTCAAAGCCTAAGCTGCTTGCGGAACGCATTCAGTAGACAATGACCTCTTCACCTCACGCAACAACGAGGAAGTAATATAATGTACTGTAATACATCTCCGTCTGCAACTCCACAAAGCCACAAAAACTATGTAGCTGTTACGAAGGAGAGTTTTGTACAGCGCACTCACAGCCTAAGCGGCTTTCCGGAGGCATTCGGTGACCGAGGTGAGAGGCATATCAGAGTCAGGAGAGCAGTTGAGGTAGTGAGCAACACTAAAGTAGCAGCTCAGGACGGCTGGAAAGGACGATCCGCAATCAGCAGCAGGATAGTAGACATTGGTGCGTAAGAATTGTGGAAATGAGTTCCACAGTCTAGTACCTGCAGAACAAAAGCTTCTGTCGCCAACTGTATCAAGCGGAGGAATGGAAAACTAGTTTATCTACTATACATGACCTTAGGGCACGAGGAGGCTGAAACTGGCGCAGCAGTTTAGCTAAGTATGAAGGAGCCAACTCGTGGCGGGCCTTGTGGGTCAGCGTACAACCTTACTCTGTATCCCTTGATCAGACGGCAGCCATCTAAGCTCTTTCAGCAAAGGAGACACGCGGTCAAACCTCTGCGATTTGTAAACTAGCCTTCCAGCTACATTTGTCACCAGATTCAGGGGCCTAGCGGCTTGCAGCCCAGCCAAAAAGAAATTGCAGTAATCCAGCCGAAACAGAACCACGGAGCGAATTAAATCCAGAATATTGATGTACATGGACAAAGATCATCCGAGGAACCTCTGAAATATGGAGTACCTCAAGGCTTCGTGCTTGGTCCAGTTCTTTTCGCAAATTATACTCTCCCTCTTGCCGATGTTATTGCCAAGGACAATATAGGCTTTCACTTTTATGTGGATGACACTCAGTTGTATCTTTGCTTCGATCCCCCAGCCCTCCAGCACGCCTAATTCTCCCAACTTCCCTGCTGCGTGTATTAATGACGTCGGTTTATGGATGGCTGCAAATTGTCTTAAGTTTAGCGATGATAAAACTAAGTTACTAGTTATGGGCAAACCAAGCGTGATGCAGAAATTGAAAAGGCTAACGCTCAAAATCGGCTCTGCCACCATATCTCCTGTTGAATCGGCACGAAATAGAGGTGTCATGTTCCAAAGTGACCTTTTATTAAACGACCATACCAGCTCCACAGCCAAATCTGCCTACTTTCAGCTGCACGACATTGCTAAAATTAGATCTTGTTTAGACAGAGATAATACGTCTAAATTGATCCATGCATTTGTGACATCCCGTCTTGACTTCTGTAACTCACTGCTTTCTGGCCTACCGGCCTGTGCACTCAGGTGCTTACATTTGGTGCAAAACTCTGCAGCTACGCTTGTCTGTCGTGAGGGTCGCAGTTGCCACACCACACCAATTCTGGGTCCCAGTCAAGCAACACATTGACTTCAAGGTTTTGTAGCTCACTTTTAGGTCCCTTCATTCTTGGCTATCCCCACTAGGCCAAGCATTGCAATATACGCTTTTCGGAAACTAACTGTTAGTTTACCTATAACCTCGTACCAACCTCCAATCCTTTGGAGACCGTGCCCCTTTGTTGTTATACTCCCAAAGCCCGGAACTCACTCCCGACTTGCGTCACGACATTCCCTGATTTGACTTGATTTAAAAAGAAACTCAAAACGCACCTATTTACGACAGCATTTAGTGAGTCTCTGTGATTCTTCCTTTATGTGCTTAGGCGCGTTGAAGCTGCTGCATGCTGCCACTAACCACACTTGCATGCTGACCCTGTGCATGTCACCCTTAACCATGTTATTCAAGTTGTTTATCAAGCATGATATTTCTGCTCACCATTCGATGTTTTTCCTTTGCAGCAAATGTAAAGCGCATAGAAAGAGATTGAGTTCTCCGATGGCGCTTTATCAAAATGTGTTATTACTATTCAATAATTTGCAAGCTACTATGGAAGACAGTCCCTAATCATAGAAGGAGATCGGGCTTGATGGCTAGCTGTTGAGGCAGTCTTCTTAACCAAGCTTTCACAATTTAGTCAGATATCTAAGAGGACACCTGAATTCGGAGCACACGATAACAGTAGCACAGCAGAATCACCTATAATAAGAGTAAAGTCTTTGAGTCTGGCCAAACGCTTGGGGTGTCCCTATGAGTAGCAGTTCCATTTTTATAATCGCTTAGTTAAGGGAAATTTGCCGACAGCCAGGATCGAATGTCTACAAGGCAAGCAGCCAATTTACTAGTCGGCTGCAGCGTATTCCGATGGTTTAAAAAATACTTCTGCGTAGCGTCAGCATAAAAGTGATAGCTGGTTCCTTGGGCTCAAATCACTTTCTCCAGACGTTCAGTACAAATTGTGAACAACAAAGAATAGAGGTCAGACCCTTGTGAGGCTACACAGGTGAATGGTCTGGTGAATGAGGCCTGACACACAAGTAACACGGATTAAACACGACCGGACAAGAATGAATTGAACAAAGCCAGTGTCTCGTTCACCAGATCATTCAACCAATCCTTGTTCTCAATTATTCAAGTAGGATATTGTGATCAATGGTGTCGAATGCAGCTGATAGATCTAGCAGCGCTAGGGCAGTGACATTCATGTAATCGTTTCTTGCATAGAATATCATTGGTTACATGGTGGACGGAGACACTTCCAATTCATTAACCTGAGATTTTAAAGAAGATATCAGCTGTAAAGTTGTGATAATGAAGCTCAGCGGCCTCAAAGTTGAGGAGATCGGCTGGGGCAATATAATCCACGTCTCAATTCCTCTGATTTCAGCGGCGCTGTACACAGCTGGGCTCTTAAAGAAATACTACCTGATTTAGCAGCCTCTTTTGGATAGCGACAGAAGAGCCTTTAAGGCTATCATCACCACTTGCAGTGGCAATAAAGGATCGCCCACTGCAAGATTCGAAACCAAGACTTCGGGATCCAGGTCGTGAACAGCAACCGCCTTACCTAGTGTGCTATCATGGCTCACTTAGTGGAGTTTGACAGTGACGTTTCTTGGCCCCACGTGGGAGATAATTTCTCTTTGCAGCGAATAGCCTAGGGAAGTTTGGAAGACCTAACTCTCAAGCCCAGTTTAGCTAGCGTCTCTGCAGTGACGTCGGCCCGTATTATAGTCCTACTATTTCCAAATGGCTTGCCATAAAATAAGCGCACTGAGTCAACTGTCAAGTCGGTCTAATTTCAACTAAGTAATGTGGGCAAAATTAGAGCCTACTTAGATAAGATTGCAACTGCAAAACTAGTTCAGCTTGTGGTATTCCATCAAGATTATCGCAATTTCTGTTATTAAAAATCCCCACCCGTTTTACAGTACTTGATGTCACGTAGGCTGCTCACTTTCACCATGTCCAAATACAGCCAGTTTTGTTGTTATCGCATCCAAAAGCTCCAAGATACTAGCCAATATTGTGAGAACTGGCGAGCTAAGCCGCACTAATGCGTAGAAGACGCTGAAAACATGTAACGATTGTAACTTTTAGAGGCTAAATGTGAAAAGGAGAATGCAGCAGGAGAACTGAACCGCTACGGCACCGTCGGTCTGCTCTGGCGGTACCACATGCTGAAAAGCCTGGCTCACTCCGAAGCACCGGTGAGCTGTTCTATTCCTCCGCTTAAAGTCAGTTGGCGACAGAAGCTGTTGCCCCGCAGGTCCTAGACTGTGGAACTTCTCTTCCACAGTTCTTACGCAACGACAACTACTCTCCTACTGCCTACTATGGCACATCCTTTTCAGCCGTCCTGAGCTGCTACTTCCATGCTACTCACTACCTCAACTGCTCTCCTGACTCTGCTATGCTTCCCACTTTCTCTTTGTTTCGCGAGACGAAGTCTGTTGGCTACCGAATGCGTACCGAAAGCCGCTTAGGCTGTGAGTGCGCTATACACAACTCTCCTGCGTAACACCCACATGGTCTTTATGACTTTGTGGAGTTACAGACGGAGATACATTACATTACATTACATGACGCCAGGGTTAACGAAGTCAACTGTCGCTACAGCCGAGCAAATGACGAAAAACGATCTTTTCTGATACACGATGGCGGGATTTTAATCGCGAGCCCCTTTGGGGCTGGTCGGTCGCGTGCCCAATGAAAGCGCCCTAGAGGTCCACGGGGGTGGGGGGAGCGGGGGGGGGAGGCTTCCATAGACTTCTAGAAGTTTCTTCATTTTCTCCGCCCGATATTCCCTTTTCTTTCTTTCGAATAGTTTGTGCTTTGACGACCAAGCTGCCAAGCTGCCTGCCCCCAAGCGCTCACCTGTGACGATGTTGTAGAACGTCACGACGACGTAGCCCGTCGCTGGCCCGCGGAATAGATACTGCACGAGATACATGTGGGGAAGCAGCGCCACGCCGTACGCCGCTAGCAGTAATCCAAGCGGGGCGAGCCTGTCGTTGGCGAGCTCTTTGACGTCGAACGCCTGAAGCACTGCCAGCAGCAGCAGCGAAGGCACGCAATAGTTGGCGAGATCCCACACGTACGTCGACACCCAAAAGTTGTACCACGTCACGCCGCTCACAAACTGGCTGTGCTTGGCCTTGGAGGCTCTTTCTTTGATTAGGAAGACGACAAAGCTCGATGCCAGGAACGACATCCCGAACGCCAGGTCCGACGAGTAGGCGAACGACTGCGTGTTGAACTGCATCGCCGCCGCTTGAGCGAGCATCTCCGCCGACGTCGGCATCGGGTGGTTGACGGTCGTTATTCGATAGCTGCTATTCTTGAAGTGTCGCAGCAAGGCGTTGGTGACGTGCGACAGCGACACGGCCGCAGCGTGGTAGGGCTGCCCGTTGAACATGGCCGTGGCGGCAGCCGAGCCTGCGCTGCCGTTTCCGGCGGTGAACGAACTGGCGACGACGTGCTCAAAAGTGTACGCCCCAATGCTCTTTATTCCGACTTCCACGATTTCGCTGGAGGCATTGTCGACGCGTTTAATTCTCTGCTGACCTTCTCGAAACTGATCTGCGTAAGCATTTCCTAGAGCTAATGCGATGCCGTCGTTCGATCTGTCGTACACGACATCTGTGGGGCCATAGGTGTCCAAGGTCAGCGTAATCGGTGGCGGTTCGGACTCACTCGGTAGGTTCGTCATGATGGCAGCTGTGAGGATGGTGAAAAGCGTGGGCAGCAGTAGTTGAGAGAGCGTCAGGATCCTGTTCCTCCACGTGTGCAGCACTCTCTTGATCAGCATCGCTCTGAACTGCTGCAGATGGCGTTCCGACCCCGAGGTTCTCGCGAGATTCGCGGCGAGAAGCGAGTCTAATTACGAAGAACGTGACATATAGAAACGATAGACTTCCGGTAAGGAGCAATCGTTTCTCGCAAGAAGAGGCGGTGTCTTACGAGCGGTGCAGAAGCGGCGGGCACCCGCGGGCTGATTACTAGGGTCAGTAGACGAAACTTGGTCGTACTAATTATCGAAGGCTGACACTGCGGAAATCTTTAGCATAGGCGACGCTCGACGATATTCAAAGATGCATGAGCTGAAAACTCCAAACCCAACCCAGAGGCCTGCTGTGTAGCATCTCGCTGGCGCACGTACCGATGCGGCGTTCAGAGCTAGCCTGGGCGGATGACGAGCCGGCCAGATCTCGGTCACCGCTGTCACCTCTGTCTCCTGCACCATTTTTCACGATTCCGTTTGATGGGATTTCATCTTCCCCTACCCTGAAAAGACGTGGTCGAATAATAGTAAATAATAAACATAGAATAGTAATACTAGCTGATTAAACAGCCTCTTTTGTATAGCGACAGAAGATCCTTCACGGCTATCACCACCACTTGCATCGGCGATAAAGGATCGCTCACCGCAGGAATCGAACCCACGACCTCGGGACCGAGGTCGTGAAAAACAACCACCTTACCTAGTGTGCCATCACGGCTCACCAAGTAACAAAGCTAAGTACGCAAACGATAGGTACAAGCAGGATAACCGCAGGGCTTGCTATTAAAGTATTTGATAGTGCACGTGGAAATAGGAAAATCGAGAATGTGCTAAAATAAAAGAGATACAGGTACAAAGCAATAGCAGTGCATTGCACTTGAAATTCGCCGATTTAAATTAGCAATCAGAAGTAACTATGTTCCAGTTCGAGATAGTTGCAGCATGTTTCGATCACTTTACTTTATATAAACCTGATATGGTTTCAATCAAAACCATATTCGTAAATCGACATTGCATCGCCAGACGATTCCGTGGCATCTCTGCCGAAGCCAAGTTGTTTGTGAAAATTTGAACTGGACGGCAAGCTAAAAGATTGCGCTTCGAATGCAACACAGCGCCCCCGCTAAAGTTAGTAGTAGCGGCGTGACATCAGAAAAAATTTCAAAGACCATTCGAAGCGCTTGATAAATCGGCACCGCCGAGAATATCGCAGCCAAGAGAGTCTGATGCAAATTCTCTCAGAAATTCGCAGGAACAAGACATTGGTTAAAGCAAAGGTTTCTTCACCTCGGACAGCAAGTCATTTTCTAAAGTACATTCCAAATCTTTAAAACGTTTTATGCCTACCGAATTGATGTCTGTGCTTAGCTCTATTAGCTATGAAAGAAATCCAAATCTAGGAAATTATGCGGAAAGTTGAAATTTCTTTGATAACGAATATGCAACACCGGCCAAGTTCTGCCCAAATGTTTGGCGGTGGACACTTGGAAGATCTTCATTTGACTCAGTCTGTCTATATTCAAGATAAAGATTTACACCGGGGAGTTTCCCTTTGTGTTGAGAGACTTCAGCACATGCTGTGCAGGCAGTCACTTAGTTATGGGCTCTGGCTCTCAGCACACAGAAATGACATGGAAACTGCTGCGCACGTGTCATTAAATTAATGCATCAAATCGAGGAGCGCAAATGTTTTCCAAAATCTGATATTCTATTTTTAAGATTTGCTTGCTTTGATTTAGATAAAAAAAGCAAAATAATGACCTAATCAAAGGTGACGGAAATGCTTTCGAACTCCGTGCGAATCCTGAGGCCTTTCGGCGCAGGATCATTTGTAACCTTGAAATGGCACGTCTAATAAGTAAGTTCAAATAGGCATCAATCAAGCACATCTCGACGTCTATGTGACAGCAGGAGAATCATGAGCAGACTGGAACCTTTCAATGCTCGCCCCGGGGACCAAGGTCTGACTGAGGTCGTGGGCTCGAGCCCCGAGGCATATGTGAAGCGCCTGAATAGAGATTAAGTTCTCTTGGGGCGCTATGGAAATGAATTGCATATTTTTTGTATGTAAGGAAATTTCATAATCAATGATGAGTCACTATTAAAATTCACCGAGCTTCACATACAATGATTTTTATAGAAAAGCAATTCTATGCCACGAGCGAAATATACCAGATAGTGTGAGTGGATGTTCTCTAGGTCAAGTCAGCGCTCAGAATCTACCTGAACGAGCTGGGATACCGGTTACTTCTTCAACGGAGAAATAAATAGACTGCCCAGCATGCGATGCATGTTTTAATCGGCATTGCAGCTTCACGTTCTCACGAGATATTAAAGAGGATATGTATGCTATCATTAAATAATGTGAATTGATATCCACCAAAGCCAGCGATCTTGTCGATGCAAACGCTACCTGCGTCTTAGCCAGGGGTAAGTTGCTCGCTCATTGCGACCTAGGTCGTGTGTTCGAGTCTTGCACTGATTATCCCGTATTTCTCACTGCAAACGGCAGTGATAGCCGTGATAGCTCTGCTGACACTATATAAATAAGAATGTTGAATCAGATAATTTTTTTACCAAGCTACGGCAGTTGACTGTAAATCTCGACTGATTGAGAATAGTTTACGTACCAGCGAAGCTCTTCAGCAGCACATGAGGCGGGAAGTATATCAATCAGGCTGAACACATCTGGGGACACGCATCTCAACAAAATCAACAGCAATAATACAAATAAGGCACTTATGTGAGGTATCAGGTAGTAAACTGGGGAAGCCAAGATTCTTTTCAGGAGGAAAACCAGCAAGATTGTCATGTTTGCGGGGGCCACACCTACCATTAATAAAAAATTATAACGAAAATTAAATTAGCGTTTATTTCATACAACTACAGTGGTTGCTCAACGAATGAATGGAGATATAATTTCGTCTTTGGTATCCAGCGGAGCAGGCGGGGGGGAGTGTAGGAACATGGGGTGGCCCAGGTCGCTGCACCACTGCAAGTTGGAGGGGGGAGCAAATACCCCCCCCCCAGTCACCGGCTCCCACACTGGGAATGCGTATCTATATATCCATTAGAGTTTTCCCTCTCGCGATCACAAGGATTGCGAAGATGAAGTGATAGTTTCTTTTCGGCACATATAAAGTACCTAGATACAGCGTCTATTTACTCATTAATACAAGAAGTAGTGCACATGCATTGTATCAGGACTTCGATGCACGACATTACCCACTTGCAAAGACTGACAAGCCAAAGAATTAGCAACTTTTTAGACGACTACTAAGTAAGTGTTATTAACAAGCGTTAAGCACTGCTATTTCTGAAATATTTTTTAAATTCAGCTAGCGTATTTTTACGAGTATAAGTTGCCCTTTTTCCAATTATTTGGAAAAAATACTGCACTGCAAGTCAAATGTCAAAATTAAAAACCACTGCTTGCCTATCTATCGAGAGTGCTCACATTGTTTATATTGCTTTAACTATTAACTAATGTAACGATTTTCTTGCTAACTGTGATGGTAAAATCAAACTTATATTAATACAAAATAAGCTATATACTCAGTAACAATATTTTTCAAATAAATTTTTTTCAATAGATTTTTCCATAAATTTAGGATGTGACTTATAATTGGGTGCGAATTATTATCGTAAAAATAAGGTGATTTTCCTAATCATAAGAAGTGCCACTTGCTCTTAAAGATCGTTGGCATCAGAAGCTTTTGCTCTGCAGGTCCTAGAATGTTAGACACACTTCCAAAATTCTTACACGATGAAAATTAATTTCCTGCAGCCGACTGCGGCCCATTTTTTCTAGCCGTCCTGAGCTGTTATTCCTACTACCTCAACTTCCCTCTTGACTCAGCTGTGCTTCTCACTTTCTCTTTGTTGCGTGAGTCTGTTGACTACCGAATGGGTATCAAAAGCCGTTTAGGCCTCGAGGGCGCTGTAGAAAACTCTTTCATAGCATCCACTTGGCATTTTTGCTTTGAGGATTTACAAGCGGAGATAAGTTACATTACATGTATTGAGTTTCAAACCTGCACGAAAAAACACCCCGTGCTTTTATTTGCATTTACCCTGGCTTCCAGCAAGTTATTAAAAGCAATCCGCCCGGTGACCAATATTGGTTTTATTACGCCGTGTTTCATCTTTTCATCGAAAGGTATATTGGCATCAAGTGCTGATAATAATGTAACTAAGAGATGACATTTTTAATATACAATTTTTCGACCTAGAATTATTAGAAAAAAAATGAGCATAGCATGGTGGCCATATTGGATGACGCGAAATACTCTGATAAATTCGAGAAGCGTCATTCTTGAAACTGATGGCACACTTCATGTTCTGGTAGATTAAATCTACTAGGGTTCATAAGTATGTAATCTGTAGCTTGGTAGACGTATTAGACTAAATCATACAATTTGACTCAGAGGTTATTCACAATATCATTCAAGAGCTACTTTGAATACCAAAATAATCGGTCCTGACAAATTTCACGTTGATGCCCTTAAAGTGCAATACAATGTAAATTAGCACTGTTCACCACAAAGCCGGCACTATTATTTCCTCTCAGAACTTCAACCTGAATGGCTGACCGAGGTGTCCAAATATAAGCACGCTATCTTCTTTTAGGCAAATTTTGCAAGTAGTCATAGCGGACGCGGCTGATGAGAAATTAGGGCGCTTCACCTCCAATCGCCATCGAAGCATTCAGCTGAGAACAATCTGTCCCCCAGCTTGGTGATAAAGCAAGCCAACGGGTATTCCTGGCTCACAGAGCTAGGCGCAAGTAAACTTGAATCAAATGCTTTTCTAGAGTATCGTCTGACCTCAGCGGCTGAGTTCGTAAGCCTACCATGACATTGCACAGCCCTTACGGTGCATATGCCAAAAGCAGCGTCGACGGTGACAATGCAGGGATTGCGACCCTGTTAGGCCAGGTGGCGCGACCTGGTAGGGAGTGTCACTATTTAGCACGCTCGGATTGGTCGCCTCCGATAAAGTCAAGGTTCAGCTCCTTAGAAAATTTCTAGCAATGTCGCTGGGCGTCGTTAAACCATCCCGAGCGTGAATAAAATGAATGTAAATCCAAAAAATATCCTTTTTTGAGAATTGTAGTCGCAACTATAATCTGTAGAAATTAATGCACGCGTTCCACAGTCAATTTGTGCATCATACTCGACGGCAAAGGCGCAGAAAGACGGCCACTAGGATGCGGTCTCTTCTTAGAGAAAAATATAAGCTGATTTAGCCGATAACAGCCTCATTTTATATAGCGACTGAAGAGCCTTCACGGCTATCACCACCGCTTGCAGTCCTCAATAAAAGATCAACCATTGCAGCACTCAAGCTCAAGATCTGAGTCTTGCGGAGCGCGCACGTTATCTTTGATGGGCTTAGACCCAGGGGCCACAAACAGCATGCCTTTCTATGAGAGTGTGGCTGGCTAAAGTCGACTAGATCGGGCAAGGTGAAGCTCAGTCCAGTTAAAGAAAAGCCTCTAAACGCGTTTCCAGGATTCACCTCTGCTTCGAGCACTGAGAGGCGCACATTGCCAGTACAAGTACGCATAAAGCTACAGTTCACCAATATTTATCGTTTGAGCAACTATCTCGGCGTGTACACGAATGGCTCTTACTATTCGGTTCGGCGAGACTGCCATTTTCTTAGCCTAGAGCAACAGCCACTTAAACGCTCGCTGCTGTCTTTGCGCCCAGGCTCGTTAAGGCGTGGCACAGTTACACAGTTTCGCGCTGCAAAACGACGCGCGGCGGCTGTCTTGCGGACGGCAGCGCAGCAGGAGCTCGACCCAGGAAGCATTTCCGCTTCCATTGTGCATCGCTTCAGCAGCATGTTGACCTTGCGAGGCGAGAGAGTGGACTTATAAATGCGTCAACCCTAAGACTAGACAGCATCGCTGCGCGCTACCCACTTTATAAATACTTCCTCCAGCGACGTCAGCGACACTCCGTAGCCAGACAGACCGAGTTTATCCTTTGCAGCTTCCAGTTCGCCGAAGAGGTTCGCAAAGTTGGCGGAGTGCTCGGCAGGCAGAATGTACGCCAGCTCGCTTCCCACGCTGCTGTGCAGCTTCGTGCTCGGCACGTGCTTCTCAATGACGGCTGCAACTTCTGCTTGCGAACACTTATCTTTCTTTACCATAGTGACCTTGTAGCCTTCACCTGTAGGCACGGGACCGGAGTGCAGACAGTGGATAGCAGTACCCTTTTCGTTAGCTTGCGATAGGAGTGCACGCGTACGCGGTTGCTTGAACTACGGCGAGAGCCACACTTGACTCATCCTCCCTCCCAAGCGAGCGGCGGCGGCGGCGGCGGCGGCGGCGGCGGCGGCGGCGGCGGCGGCGGCGGCGGCGGCGGCGGCGGCGGCGGCGGAGAAAGGCGCGAAAGCGCACACCGGAGTGCACAGTGAATGGCCGCGAGAAATACGCTCATTTGTGATACTTCGGTCAACTTATGCGTCTGAATCACCACTGTATGATAGACTGGAATTCAAAGGGAATTTGAGTAACGGCAGTTTGAACTCATGCGGTAGCTATTAAATGTCTGCCAGCCTTTCTACGAGCCTTATTCGCGAGCGAAGACTACCACCAGCGCTAAGGATGCGGACCCAGGGATCCTAACCGGAAGTGAACACAAGTGCCTTCACCTTCTTAACCCTCATTGCCGCTGGGTTGTGGATCTGGTGCAATGTGCTCGCATTTCACGATCCAGGTCGTGGGTTTGAGTTCTGCAGTAGGCAATCCTTCATTTTCCGTTTGAAACGGGAATATGGCCGCCAAGGCTCTTCTGCCGCTATATAAGTAAGCCTGTTGAATCAGCTCCCATTTAATATTGATCTCTTTGGAGCTGGCTGACATTTACAGACCGCTGGTGAATCGCATCGAGCAAGTAAAAGTGAAATTTCACGATTCTCAACGTTACCGCGTTCATGATATCAGGCATAAATAACTTTGCTGAAGTCATTCCACCAATTAGCTGCTAGTTATTTCGCGAGAAGGGAGCACTTGTCTTTAGGGTGGTCAGTAGAGACATCGAGCAAAGAGTGAAGAAATCGGAAGGACAAGGACAGAAAGCTGGGAAGACCCACCAGCTGCCCGATTTGCAATCATACATAAAAGCACACACAACTCTGTCAAAGCTGCTCATAACAGATGTGGAATATATTAATTAAAAGGAAATGAGTAGCAAAATATATATAAGTTTGTGACTAACTTACCAATGATATAGAGAGGCGCTCATTCGCTCAAGATAGCAATGCTGTCGAAAGCTTTATTGTGTCGAAAGCCTGGTCTCTGTCCAACTTGGATTAACCCTCACTACTGCGCTGCAACACTTCTACACATCTAGACGTCGCAGATTATATGCATACAGTAATAACTTTACACGTGTTTACCTATTAGATCAAGCCGCTGCTAGTGGATACGTTAAATATGAAAGTTTCATTTTTTAGTTAGCACCTTTATCTCTCAGAACGGGACTCTGCAGCAACTGCAGCAAATTACATAGTCCATTATCGGTATAATAAAAAATAAAGCTGATGAATATTTTATAAGAGCGTGCAGTCATAAAAAGAGGCTGACTTTCTCTTACGTGATTTCAATGTCATTCTACATAGTTAGACCTTGCTTGCATAGTGTTGCTGCTGTAAAGCATTGCTTTGGTGCTCTTGTTCCTACTGGGCTTGTAGAGGATTTTAGTTACATAAATTACTAAATTTTTTTTCAATGAGGCTTAGAAAGGTAAGAAAGAAAGTATGCAAGAAGTATGAAAAAGTTCGTGCGTTATTAATAATAATAATAATAGAAACACACTTGATACAGCGTCATCAGAGAACTCAACATCTCTCCGGGTGCTTTAAATTTGCTGCAAAGGAAACATGATCGAATGGTTAGTGATAGCATGCTCAATAAACAAAAAGAACATGCACAGGGTCAGCATACAAGTATGGTTAGTGGCAGCATGCATAGTGTCAGCACGCATAAGCACATATTGCGCTTAGACCTAGCCTATGAGTATGCATTTATACATTGAATAACAAAACATCAAGTCTTTCAGAAATACTTCATGTGAACATCAATATAATGAATGCGTGTCGGCGCGAGCAACGGATAGGCGAATTTATAGCCGAATGATATGGACTTTACAGGGTGGGCAGAAGTAATATTTTTAATTGCAGTAGTTTTTCTCTATTTAAAGCGCCCATACTTACAATTGAGGAGTTTATACTGCGGAGGTTTTCTCGTGAACGAGTAATTCAGGTTATAACTTTTCCGGACGTGCTATCCACACCCTTTAGCTTAACGCAGAAGTTTAAATAAAGGATGCTACTTCTTCCTTAGTTATGGGAGGAGTCTCTCACTGTAAATGCTATAGTAGAAATTTAACTGTTAAGAATTTTTCATATGCGATGCATCAATTATTAAAGATCTCACATTTTTTAAAGAGACATTTATTATTGTAAAGGGATAGCGGTAATTAAAAAAATACATGCTTTACCCTTGGCAAGTTTGTCAAAATTACGACCGGAAGTAGCTCAACATCTTAAAATAATGAGAACACAACTGCACGAAAAAGATACCAAGACACGATGCCAGTCGGTACCACGGCTGCGCTTGACGAAAATAGACCAAGTCACGTACCTTATAGAGAATGGAAGTTGTTGTCCGAGCACTTTTTAAACTTTTAGATGGCACTCTTAATCAGTCATGGATTTGATCTAATGGCATTAACATGTTGGAGTAATTACTACTCTACTTACCATACTTGCAATGGCAATATAGATACTGCATATTCTTATACTGGAAAGTAAGCAATTTGTGAAATTTCAGAAGTGGCTGCGGACGGATTTTAGTATTTTAAAATAATTGAAGCAGTTTTGATGTCAGTGACACAAGAATGGAGTGCAAAAAATAAGAGAAAAAACTATTCCTGCTTGTTATACTAGCATTATTATTGCTAGTAAAATTTGCCCTTTAGATTGTTTTCCTAAGGGCTGTAGGAAGCAGCACACAATCAGCCTTGAGGTGTGGTGAGTTGTATAAGGGGTTGGTATACTAAATACACTTTCAAGTTCTACATGAAATCAAATTGTCAAAGACAACTGGCAATATTATAGCTTTCATACGAAGCTTATTTTCTGTATGTATCGATGCATATTTGTCTATTATCTTCGCCTGAAAACTTTCTGGTTCCCAAGAGTATCTGACAGTTATATATGCAATTATAGTGTTTATGCCCATGCAATATATCCATTAAATACGTTGCTAATTCTGAAACTGGCAAAGAATTATTATAAATGAATAAGCGATTCAACTAGGCTGGCAAATATGCATCAGACGCAATACTCAGACCGCCAATTAATGCAATCGTTCCAAGGAATTTCATGGAAACAACAACAGAAAATTGTTCGGCGGAGCAATGTCAAAGAGACGCGAGCCTTTTCTGATCTTGTAGACGGAGGTATTAGGAGACCTTAAAGCAACCCGTTTTGTAGACGAAGGCATTAGAAGAGCCTGATCAAGGCCCGTTTTTCGCGTATCGGTTGACATCCGTTTGAGCGCTCGCTCAGTCATAGTGCGTGCATGACAGTTGAAGACAGTTTCTTCGTATGCATTTGAGCTTAGGTGAGACGCGAGTCAAATCTTCACGATACGGGTATAGGTTTACGAACAAAAGACTAACCGTATTTGGTCTTCAGGAATAGCGGTGATCCACAACATTTCACCGTGCCGTCCACCATTATGGCCACTCGGTCACCTAGGCAGTCTGCCTCGTCCATGAAATGCGTAGAGAGCACAATAGTTCTGCCAGCTCTCTGCTTCTGCAGCACGTCCCACATGTGGCGCCTGCCAGATGGATCCATGCCAGACGTGGGCTCATCCAGAATGACTACCTATATATTAGCGAGCAGCATTTTGCCCTTTTTACTTAAAAGACAGTCACTTTAGACATGCATCACTAGGCAATTAGCGCATAGCTATATCTGCAGTAGCCGGAAAAGCAAAGCAGTCTTGCACATTTAATATTCAGATAAATCAGTACAACAAGCAGTTTTTTGAACACGGTTTGTCATGGTTGTGCCATCCATTTTGAAGCATGCACCCAAAAAGTCACTGGTTCATTATTTTAAGCCTCATTTACAGGTAAGGATGACTATTCGTAATTTTGTTTGAATAAAAAGCATTCGAACGTGTCAGAAATGACAAGCGTATCATAATCATAGACATTTTAAGGACTATTTAGCAGGTCAGCTGACTTGATGACCGCTGCATCTGCCGCAGCTTCTTCAGCACCACCAGATACACAGAAACAATCCATGATATAAACCATCGCAATGAAATCGCTAATTACATCTGATTCAGTGCAGGATAAAACTGGAATAGTTTCCAAAGTCTCGCTCATTAAACAAGTCTGCAGGATGAACCCATATATAATAATAATAATAATAATTAAAGATTTGTATAGCCTTATAAGAGAGCCATATTTCTTTGGCTAGGTTTTTCTCATGGGCTGGAAAAGACGGATTCCAACGGATTAGATGTAGTAGTATATAATATAACATAATATAATTTACAATGTAATAAAATATAATTGCATATACTAGTGCATCCCGTAAGTACATAATAACTGAGTTACATACACAATGCATACGCTGCTAGAAAAATCTGGGTTATTAGTTACTCTTGAAATCTTATACTGTCAAGAGATGTATGTTTCATAGCGAGATACAGCCATCTCGGAGAACTTTCAGTACTGAAATAAAATTACCGGTATTATTTTCTGGGTGATTGGGATCAAGCCCATCTACTGAAATAAAATTACCGGTATTATTTTCTGGGTGATTGGGATCAAGCCCATCGTGCAACTGATCTAATGGAAAATTTGCTTTGTTCTAGTAATCCATGAAAAGGCAAAGAATTTTGGGCGTAACGATTGTAATGCGTAAAAGTAGGTTAGAGAAACATGCTTCACTTAAAATACTGAGATTTCGTTAATTAGCATGACGCCTCCTAGAACCTTAAGTGTGAAATTTACTCGCTTTAGCAACTCATTTTGAGAGAGGAAATAAATCTGGAAATGAGATCAAGGGATTGAACACAAACTGCCAATTTCTATGCGGCCTCATAACACCATAAAATAAGATGGGGATTACGTGAGCTGCATATCCATAAGTAGTTACTCTGGGAATGGTTGTTAGTACCTTGAAGTAATTAATAATTTATTAAAAATTAGTTTAAATTATGTCACATACAAGTAAATCTGACATCAATTTGGGAGCACACCGCGAAATAGATACAGGGTTCCCTAATGTAAAAGCCATTTTTTTCCCGAAAAAATTAGTATGTAGCTGCAGATTCTTTAAGAAACAAATTACCTCATTGTAAATAAAAGTTAACAAAACGAACACAGTTTACTACATAGCCTCTACCTTATCTGTTGACGAGTGTGACGCCATGGCAAAATACGTAAGAAAACGTAGAGGTAACAGAAAATGTAGAGATAAAAGAAATACAGAGAAAAAGAGAGAGAGAGAGAGAGCGAGAGAGAGAGAGAGAGAGAGAGAGAGAGAGAGAGAGAGAGAGAGAGAGAGAGCGAGCGAGCGAGAAAGGGGGTGAGAGAATCAATGTTCTGCAGACATAAGATGTCGCATTCCTTACCTTACTTTTTCCAATGAGAGCTATACCGACGGACAGCCGTCGCTTCTGTCCTCCAGATAAAGTTTGAGCGTAAGCCTTTCTCTTTTCTTCCAAGCCTAACGTTTTTATATAGTATTCCACTTCTTCGTGCAAATTCTCATGAGAACAGTTCTTCAGCTAAAGAAAGATCGCGAGATGGGTATATACTGTCCGAAGTGATGCAAGCTCCACGGCAATGACTGCTTAAAGACCAAATGGTTTAGGAAACAAAAACTGTAGCAAAACATGGGGAACTTTGGAATTTAAAATTTGTCGCAAGTTAAGATATGCAGAACTAACACGAGACTCCAGATTGAATCATATATTATTCCAATAGGAAAGATATTGCTATTGAATCTATTCATTTTCAATAAAAGTGTTTGATGTGCAAAGAAGAAAATATCAAAATTGGGCTAGGAAAAATAAATAAACATGTTGCCGTTTTTTTCATTGACCTTGGGAAGTTAATTTACAGAATCCAGTACACACAAGGGGTAGAGACTTTCCGCTGCTGCATTCTCAAATGTAACCAACTGGAAGGTAGTCTACACAGAGAGCAGAAAAATATGGGCTTAGCTAAAGCTCTAGTAATGATAAATAGCTGCTCGATAAGAGTCAAGAATTATAAAAAAAACTTGCCTTAGAAAACTGTGTCTTATAGCTCAAGACTAATCAAGAATTGGGATACAAAAAATTCTGTTTCAAAACTAGACATTTTCATGCCAAGGTTATATCTTGGTTCTACCGTTCTTAAATTTTTATTTGTTTGACGCCTGGTAACCGGAGAAGTTATAGACATGTATTTCAAATTGCCACTGCGCCAATGTGGCAAAGTCGGTATCGCAGTAGGCAATACATCCTGACGCAACTTTACACAAGAACAGTTCATTTTAAAAAGATTTACTTCAATTAATCACCTTTTAATTATACATCTGCACGCTCTGAGAAGTCTGATTTTGAAGTGAAAATGCGTACTTGGTGCTAGACCGATTGGAATCCAGTGGGCGAATTATTTGCCAGCCACTTGCCAATTTCAATTGGGCTGGTGATGCAAGCTAAATAAGCAAAAGCGACCAATTTAATCGAGCAAATTAGGCACTGGAGTGAAGTAGAAAAACTCTTTTTGTTCCAAATCTATTCTTCTTGGATCCTGCCATAGTTGTTCGATTGCTCGAAAGTAAATAGAACACGAGTGGTCCTACTTGCAAGGCACTATTCCGGGTGATCAAGTTCTTCTCTCAGCTGCTCGCTGTCGCACAGCAGACATCGTGCGCGCGCAAGATTAAAAGTGAGAGCACGCTGCTTCGGGCACCTAGCAGCGGTCCCCTCTGGGACAGAAATGCGGGCGAGCGTTGTAGCGTTCACCTCGGCGAAAAAGTACAGGTGCTCTTCTACGGTTAGATTCTCGCAGAGAATGTCGTGCTGCGGACAAAGACCGAGACTCGATCGGACGCCGCCGATGTCTTTCCTGATGTCGAAACCGTTCAGCACAGCCGTGCCGGCAGTCGGGGGCAGAAAACCTGCGAATGACGCGTTGCCGCGCATGCGGGAGATGCATGTTCTCCGCTTCACGCAGCCGCAATTGGCCGCAGCGTTTTGTCTAGGCAAATCTGAGCTATAAAAAGTCTGTCTCGCGTACGGTTCAAGTCCAGCCGAGCGCGGCGCCGACTGATTGCTCTCAGGGCAGCACTATTACCGGTTAGCATAAACATGGTGGTCGTCTTTCCTGCGCCGTTGTGGCCCAGCAGGGCTGTTATCTGACCTTCGTAAAAATTGAGATTCATCTGATTGACGGCGGCTTTCTTACCTGCTCTGGTCGTGAACACCTGCAAGGAAATTAGAAAGACTTTTGCCGCCTTTAGTGGCATGGAGATTCCATTATCCAATCGATCATTTTTATGGTCTGGCTCTTTTTCATTGAATTTGAATTCACTTTCTAGCGGGGTGGAGTGCTCATTCTATTTCAACGAAGATCTCATTCAAATTTGCGAGCACAACGGCTGCGTGGGCCACCGGGGAGCGCCGAAACACAGCCCTTTGGTATCAAGTAGTGAGATCTGGCTCGAAGCACCTGCTGTGTGGGTGCGCCAGCGCACTCGCAGAAAAAGCTAATGGCTGCGACGCCGAGAATGGCGCCGCCGACAGGTGCCGCAATGTCACAAAATGGATTTTTAGTTGATCGGCTGTTATTTATAAAGATTTCCGCTAAATAGTGACCAATTTATCCCGGACGTTACGTGAGTCTGCAAATTTTCTTATAAGTAAACAATAAAATAAAAAATATTAGCTACCTCATTTGTGTCACTACTAGTTGTAGCGAGAAAATCCGTCCTTCCGTCACGCGGCAAGAGGGCCCAACGTTTCAGCTATGACTCAGCGAAGCGAGTCCACAGGCAGTGAGCTCTCGCAGCGGCAGAAGAGCCTTAATGGTTATATAACCGCCGCGGCTTGCAGTTAGCCGTAAAGGATCGCCCACTGCAAGATTCGAACCCACGACCATGGTCGTGAAGAGCGAACACATTGCCGCCGGGGTTAATCAAATTCCGACTTCATCGCACCATTCTCTCTCAAGTTTACTTTCAATTTATAATATGTCGTCAACGCAATTTGGAAAGTTTTCTGAGGTTTCGAACAGCTTCGAGTTATCTGCTGCTCAAAAAAGGACGGATCCCCAACCTCATTTTGGAACGGCGATTCCTTCGGCCAATGTTTCAATCCTTCTTTAGTTACACGTTGAGCAAGGCTTCCCGAGAGCCTGAAGAGGCATGGCGCACGACGGAAGCTGGCGCGAAGCGAACCTTGAAACGAACTCGACCGGCGCATAGCGACGAGCCGCTCTGCATTGCATGTGTTGTTTGCCGCATAGCTCACCTTGGTAAGGCCGCGAATTTCCACTCCGGCTCTGACCCTGACGGGCTCTGGCTCAAAGTTTCCGGCCGAAACGCCGTCCAGGGCGACCGAACTTGCTGGAGCGGCGTCTTTTGTACGGTGCCCGAGCCAGTAAGATGGCTGCGATTGAAAAAAATCGTGGACTTGCGTACAACGCCGTCGGCGAATCCGTCTCGGCGATCAGCCGCTACGGCCTTTCTCACCGGGTGCGCTGGCGGGCGCTCGAAAGGGGTAGCGGCTTCGCACCGAGCCGTCACCCGTTAGTGAGCACCCTCGCGTGAGTGCGAAACAGCTAAGGCGTGGTGAGTGCCGCGTCGTCGGGGGAAAGCTGTGGGAGGAGTAAAGTCTGCTCGGCCTGCGGCGATTTCCTGATCCGGTGGCTCGCGCACGTTCGTGTGACAGACGACAAGCGATGAGGCGCGCTCGACCGCGGCGTGGACAGTAGGGCTGGCGGAGGGTTGGTTAGCGAACGGAGGTCTTGAGACTTCCGCCCGAATAAAGTTGTACGTGTGTGCCGCGCGCGCGCGCGTGTGTGTGTCTGTATGTATGTATGTATGCATGCATGGGCGTGCCGGTGAGCGCGAGCGCACTGCTCAACTACGGCGAACCCCAGAGGGCGGAAGCGGCGATCGGATAGTCGCGCGAATTCCTGCTTTTAGGAGCTTTCTTTGGTACCCACCTGGACAAAAAAGTACCACGGTTGCGGCACGCCGTAAGCGCCCGGGAACGCCGTCTCGACGTACCACGTGACGATTAGATACAAGGCGCTGTCGCCGATCATCATCAGGAATGCGTCGAGGAGCGAGAAATCGTCATCGGGGCTTACCGGGCGCCCGATGTTGCTCCACTGCGATCCCTCACCTGGCCAAGGGTGCAACCGACGCGATCGGGTCGCCGCACCCGCGGCAAATTGACGACGCGATCTCGCGAGAGCTAGGGTAGAGCTATGGGCGAAGTGGCGCTGCTTGGCCAGTCAAGTGAGCTAGCGGAGTGGTCAGCTGTGGGAGGGGGGGAAGGATGCCGGGGAAGATTTGAAGGGGTGCGGCTGAGGTAGGAGGGTGCTTCGAGGGCTTCTTGTGGCTGCTTGGCGCACCTGTTCCTTCGAACTTGCCCATGACGTAAGCACCGAGGGCCATGGCGTTGTTGAAGAGCAAGCAGGCGGCCAGCTTGGTGCTCTTGTCTAGTCGATAGTAGCTCGTGTATATGGACAGGTACGGTATGTAGGACAGGAAGAAGATTATCCCTCCGGCCGCCGCTGCCGCGTTGGCTGCAACCGAACAATTTTGACGATGCCACTGTCAGAACAATTAGCCACCCAACGAGTCCAGCCGTCTTTTCCAGCCCACCGCGCCATGCGCTCTCAGCCCACGCCGTCGTGGCGCAGAAACTGCCAGCAGCAACGAACGGAAGCGCGATCGCCCGTGGCCTAGCGGGGGGGGGGGGGGCATGCCCGCTCGGGTCATGGTAGGGCAGGCTGGCCGATGGTCGCATCGAGAGACGGCGGCGTCGGCGGCGGCGGCGGCCATGCTCGCCTAACATTTCGCCATGCATCAGGCTAGCAACGGCAGTGGCGGCGGTGTTTGGGCTAGCTAGCTGGGCCAGTAAATCCAGCTCAATGAGTACACAGTGCTTTTTCTGCAAGCCCTGTGCAACCTGACAAGTGGTGAGTGCACATATTCGCTGATGGTAAAATCCAAATCCGATCTCGAGAAGTTGGGCTATTCAATCGTCAGCTGGAAAGGCGTAGGCTCTGCGCTCTATGCACGACTAACGATTGTCGAGCCGACTAAGGTGTCAGGTTCTTGAAAGCATTGCTCACCTCTGTTAAAAAACGAGCTGATCATAAAGCAGAAGCAGATCGTGGATATGACGTAGAGCATGAAGTAAACAAAGACGACACTGATGTCCGTGTACCTCAGGATGCGAAGCTTATTCTCCTAGAGAATAGAATGCAAGTTGGCACGGGCAAGACGGGCAAGCTATCGTTGCAAATAATTGTGGCATCCAGCATGAGCGTGGTGCCCTCCAGAACCACCAACATCACAGCCACGGCGGCGGTGGCGGCGGCAGCAGTAGCAGCAGGCAGCAGCAGCAGCAGCAGCAGCGGTGGCTGCGGTGGTGGCGGCGGCAGCGGTGGCGGCAGCAGCAGCATCAGCGGAAGCAGCGGCAGCCGTGCCAGGGAGCGTCGTTGCATTGTAAAGAGTGTGTTCGGCTTGCCGCAGCTCACCGGACCGACTCCGGGAGGGCAGAGTATGCAGGTCATCATAAGAGCCGTCAATCCGAGAAATACGACATACTTAACTGTCCACGCCAACCAGTACACCCAGCCCTTGAGGCCCATCATTTTCATTGCTTCCTGTCGCGAAAAGAAAGGAGTGGTTAAAGTGCGAGGTCAGAGTGCGTGCGAGTTGTTTAACTAATCTAACTGGAGTGCAGCATCGACTGCGTGGGGCGCTCGCAACGACGTCCCTGCTCTCTCTCTCTCCCCCTCCTTATTGCCCGCTGTCTCGCCGTCGCTTCCTCTCTACGTCTCTACCTCTCTCGGGTAATAGTGACTGCTATAGTAGTTGCCTTCGATACGTGCAGAAGCAGCAGTCACTACTAGGATGTAAGCATCATGCAACGAGTAAGCTTGCTTGCCATATTTTCAATGACGACAGCGTGTCGACATTCTCAAAAGCATCTTTCGTTTCCATTTAATGATTCCCGTGCAATTTGCACGCCGAATTACCGCTATAGTTTTTTGGGCCGACAGCTGAAGGACTCCCGGGCAAACTCTCGAAGAGCTGGCTGGCTTTTACATTGCTTCGGGCTGAGGGGAGCGTTTTTTCAGCGGTGGCAGGATGTCCTGAGTTTCAGCCCCAAGTCCTTTATCGCAGGCTAAGTTACCTCGCACTAACCCCGGCTGCCTGATGAAAGAATGTCAAGACGCCACAAGGTTCTCGTATCGCTCCAAGTGCATCGGCACCCGAACGATCGCTGGTTACGGCTGGTAATGTTATAACGCCACGCACAGCTGCAGGTACTTGTAAATAATGGAATTAAGCAACTGGAATTCTAAGGGTAAAAGTTTTCTGAAAACTGCATAGCACTATTAAGTGCGAACATCCAATTTAAAGCTACGCTTGCAACATACAGGACATGCGTCTTGACTGGACATCCAAGCAGGACACAAATCAGCCAAACTAGTTCGCGAGCGTTTGTGTCGTCACACCTGGGTTGCTGCAATTCTATTTACTATTTTTTTAGGACTCCCGATCTGTGGTTCTGCGAAAAGCGCAAAGCTCTGCAACTCGTCTGGTCCGTCACCAACGGCGTAGCTGCCACATTGCACCACTCCTCTCTGAGCTTCACTGGCTCGCTAAAAAAGCTCAAATCGACTTCAAGATCATCTCTCGGAACTTCGCGTAGCTTTACTCGCCTGCACCGGCCTATCCCTCCCACCTCCTCGCTTCTCCAGTCACGTGCTCTCGTTCCACCCGCTCCTCGGCTTCTCGTCGTTTCACGACAGGTATTTACTGATTTCATATCGTTTGGTGATCGGACTTTTAGTTCACATGCACCGAAGGTCGAAATCTCGCCTCTGGCTTCAGTAAACACCTGCGATAAATTTGCATAATCTACGTCCCAATTACAGACACACCTATCATACGCAGCTTTCCCTGCGAGCCTGTAGAGTTGTCTTCTTTTTCAACGAACTGGCTTTTCATGCTTACCGTTGGTGTATATTTGAGTGCATGATATTAACCAGCGACCCCGAGTGTCTTTCTGCGCGTTTGTGCACGCTCGTCTAAGCAATAACACCTTGCTTGTCATAAACGCTCGGTACTGTTTCTCCTGGAGCGAGTTATAAAGGGTCTGAAAGGTCCCACGAATTAATGCTTTGCACTGCGATACACTGCGATGTAGCTGCCGTTTCCACAATAAACGTCGGAAGTGCGACTTTTATTCAAAATTCGACAGAGCTGTGAACGCGTTTGCCAACCAAATTTAATGCAATTGCACTTGCACATTCTCACGATATGGCCTAACATGGCCCGGGTCAGCAAGCCTTTTTATATATTCAAACGGCGAAACAGCTGCCGTTTCCAAAAAATGTTTTGTGCAACTGCGGTCTTGATTTCAAATTATAAGGACCAGTCTGCCATGTTTACTCAACAAATTTCAGCCGATCGCTCTTGCGCGCGTGTACATGCTATGGCCTCCAGTGGCCCGGGTCATCCAGACTTCGTAAATATTCATTCTGACATGCAGCTTCTATTGCCACAATGGACGGTTTAGTATTGCGGTTTTGCTGCCGCGTCATAGATAACAGTGGTTAGGGTTAACCCACTAAATAATTTCCTGCCATTTCGCATGCGCATACTTGCGTAATGGCCTCCAATGGCTGGCTCAACGAGCAGTCCTACATTTTCGGAACGCGATACACATGCAGTTTTCACAATAGGCATCACGAAACCGTGGTTTTGGATTCAATTTATGGAAAACAGTGTTCCACGTTTACCAACCAGATTTCATGTGATTTCGCTGACGCATTCTCATACAATAGCCTCAAGAGGCCCGGCCCTGATAGCAGCCCTGAATAATCGAATGGTGAAACAGTTGCCGTTTCCAAAACAGCTTCGCGCAACTACGGTTTTGATTTCGAATGCTAGAGAGTAGACGGAAAATTTACCGTCCAAATTTGATATCTGAATTCACTTTGGCATTCTCAGGCTATGGCCTCCGATGGCCCGTCCAAATGGCAGCCCTAGATTGTCAAACCTGAATACAGCTGCCATTTCAGCAAAAAAGCTTGGCCAAAGTGCCGCTTTAATTCTTCACTATAGAACTCAATGTTACAAGTAAAGCTGCCGGATTTCATGCCGTTTTGCTTGCGTGTTCTCATGCTATAGCCTTCACAGACTAGGGCAATCCAACCCCCAAGATATAGGTATTGCCATAAATTGTTACTGCAATGATAGGCATCGTGATACGGCGTTTTTAATTCTACATTACATTATAGAAAACAGTGATCCGGTTTAACGCTGAATTTAATGCGATTGCACGTGCACATTCTTGCGAATGGCCTCCGATTGCCCGGCTTAAAGAACAGTTCCAAATCTTTGGACTGCGATACAGCTACCACTTCTATAATAGGCATCTCGCAACTGTGGCTTGAAAATTCAATACATAGAAAGCAGTGTTTCAGGCTTAACCAAAGGAATTCGTGCCATTGTGTAAGCACGCTCTAAATCGCACAGTGGCTTGTAGTGGCAGGTGGTGATGGCAGCGGCGGGCGGCGGCGGCGGCGGCGGCGGCGGCGGCGGCGGCGGCGGCGAAGCGTTGGCGGCGGCGGCGAAGCGTTGGCATACCTTGAGCTTCTGCTCTTTCTCCAGCACGAGCTCTTTGGGAATCTGAAGGGCGACGAATACGAGGCTCAGCATGACGAGAAACGGCAGCTGTATCTGGACGACGACGACGAAAATGTCATTGATGTATGGTGGATAAGGAAACCTTTGCATTTTCACTTTGACTTTACGGTATTCGACAGCCAGCGGGTCGTCGGCCGGGGAAGAGCTGCTGGGTGCCGCGCTAGCGTTGCTGGTGGCGCGGTTTGGAGTTTGAGTCGTCTGACCGATCGCCGGGCAGAGATCCTGTGCCGCAGCTGTAGCCAGCTCCGGCCTTAGGGTCTCTATTATCGCCATGTCGATGGCATGCTGAATGGTGAGAAATCCTTCTCTGTAGTAATCTGTGCGACAGCGTTTAGATGACGTGCCGCCGCCAAGCGATCACTTCGTCTGACCGTCCTGCTCAGCAACATCACAATTGCCGCCTTTGCCACTTAGTCATGCGTTCACTGCGTACGCGGGGAGATGTCCCTCGAGCCTCGCTAGCTGCTAGCGCGAGATTGTACGGCCACGGCAGAGCGGCTGTCTGCGGTCAAACGACGGCAGTTGCTGAGGTGCGTACAATGCTCACCGAAATCCCGGCGGCAGAGGCGAAAGCAGGATTGGAGCACCGGGGTAAAACGGGGTCTGTAAAGGGGGTCTGGGGCGTTCCCCAGCGCCTGCAGCAAGTGAAAGATTGGCCAGAATGGCGCCGAAATGGCCAGTGCAGCCTGGCCAAGCACCGAGGGGCCAGCTGCCGCGAAAGTGAGACCGCTGGTCGATCAATCGGGTGTCGGACTCGGCTCCCACCTGCTAGGCCAGGGGTGGCCGCTGCCACCACTCCCGCCCCCTGGCTTCGCTTCTGCCGGTGGGCAGCTCGTCTGACAATCGAGGTAACTGCCCGAGCGTACCCGAGCAGTCCAAGCGCGCCTAAGCGTGCTCGAGCGAGTCTGACTCTAAGCGAGCCTGAGCAAGCCTAAGCGGCCTTGAGCGGGTCTGAGCGACTCTGAGCGGATTCGAGCGGATCTGAGCGACTCTGAGCGGGCTTGAGCCTCGTCTGGGCGAGTCAAAGGCGAGTCAAAGGCGAGTCAAAGGCGAGTCAAAGGCGAGTCAAAGGCGAGTCAAAGGCGAGTCAAAGGCGAGTCAATGGCGAGTCAATGGCGAGTCAATGGCGAGTCAATGGCGAGTCAATGGCGAGTCAATGGCGAGTCAATGGCGAGTCGAAGGGAAGCTCAGCACGTGCGATCAGCGCATGGCCGCTACCGACACTGAGTCAACCAGATTTCGTTCGTCACTCGTTCGATTACGTTCGCCGAAATATCACCGGACGCCAGCCTCGCTTACCTGGCACTGGGCCGAAGTCGTTTGTTTTCATTCTCGGTCCCGGAGCCATGTACTCCGGAAACTTGAAAGCTGTCTGCCACTGGCGGGTGTTGTTAAACCTGCACGAAACTCAACGGCATCGACAAGGCAGGTTCAGTTGCATATTTGCCGGCTTCTAGGCTGGTGAGCGTTCGCCCGCTGCGTAGCCCTACAGTCGTTTCACATTTGGACCAGAGAAAGGCCGTCCCTTACTTCAAGATGACCGGCGTGCAGCAGAAGCAGGCAATCACCTCAGCTTGTAAGCAATATTTGTCGGAAGATCCCCATCGTAGCTGTTGTTTACAAAAACTATGCTGCACAGGAAGCCAAGGCGAGGGCTCGATAATGTGTCATTTCGTGAGGTGTCAGGAGATGAAAGAGTCCGTACGAGCTCATCCTCTGTAGCAAAACCTATAAGCAAGGCGCCAGCTTATGGCAATGAACTAGTGTGCCGTACATGTAGTTGCACATAAATTGCACGAACCTCAGTGGCCCCAATGGCTCGCATGCGATCGCGTGCAATCACACTGCGACGGTAAACATAATGACAAACTTGAACCTCGCAACTGTTAACTCATTACAATAAAAAATATTCCGCACGAAGGCAGAACGCAGAACTAGGACTTATGTCAATCCGAGTGAATGAGTGAGTACGAACTTCGGTTTTAGTCTGCCAGTTCTACCGCCACCATTGTAGACATCACACGTTGCCAGAACGGCGAAGTAGCCGATAGAGTTAAAGCGCTTCTTACAAACGCAGCACATGTGGCAGGTGCACATTCTCTCAGACGATTGACAGACACGGACGAGGCTCGTGCTTCCGTGCGCAGCTAGCCTGCCGTAGCAAGTCACGCCACTGCACTCCGACATGCCGATGATAGCAGAGGACACAGTAATCACGAATGCCCATAGCATAGAAGCAAGTCAGTATTGCTGCTAAAATAGAGCTGCATTGATCTTTAGCCACAGAGGGGCTAGATGTGCGAAGCATCAATCCAAACTTAAAAATGATTAACCATCTATACGTTTCACTTTTTAAACAGTCTAAGCCTTAGATTATGACCTAGTAGGTTTCTGATTATTATGACCAAGGAGCCGTTAAAAATCGCTAGCTCTGTTTTAGCGTGACCGATTAAGCAAGCCAGCACGACCATACTCTTCTTTCTTTCTGGCTCTACAATATTTCTCCGGTATTATAGTAGCGCTTTATTTATAAAGCTACACACTATAATTTACGTATGGCACGTTAAGAGAGCTTAAATTCCTACCAAGGCGATTGCCATATGCCGCATTGCACGAGTCTACGGCAGACGGTTTAGCTACATTATTAATATGCTATTTTTATTAGGCGCACTCACAGCCTAAGCGGCTTTCGGTACGCATTCGGTAACCAACAGACTTCGTCTCACGCAACAAAGAAAAACTGGGAAGCATAGCAGAGTCAGGAGAGCAGTTGAGGTAGTGAGTGGCTTGGAAGTAGCAGCTCAAGACCGCTGAAAAGGATGAGCCATAGTCGGCATCTGGAGAGTAATTGTCATTGCGTAAGAAGTGTGGAAGCGAGTTCCACAGTCTAGGACCTGCAGAGCTAAAGCTTCTGTCGCCAACTGTCTTCAAGCGGAGGAATGGGACAGCTAATTTATTGTCCACACAGGACCTCAGGGCACGAACAGGCTGAAACTGGTGCAGCAGTTCAGCTAGGTACGAAGGAGCCAAGCCGTGGCGGGCCTTGTGGGTCAGCATAAGAACTTTGTTCTGTATCCTTTGCTCAACCGGCAACCATCCTAGCTCCTTCAGCAAAGAAGACACGTCTGATTAGGTTCGAAACTTGACCGCTACGGAGCTTTGATTGTACGCTGTGGTCGATTCACCGGTTCGAGAATAGTGACTTTTATCTGAGGCTGGCTGTAACGCTGTACTTCAATAAAGTTCAGGATCTTAAGCATGTCGAGATCTTGGAATCTTAGCGCCTTCTTTCAGGACAGCTAGGTTTGCACGAATTCATCAAGGAGACCGCTGGCGCTCACTCAGCTCCTCCTCTATCTTTCTCCCTCCTTCGCCAAAGAGCTAGGGGCGACTGACACACCGGATGTCTCGCTTAATTATCTTAATAGAGTCCTGATCCAACTATTGTTGCGCAAATCAATTACGTCTGAGCAGTGTTGTCAATGGCTGCAAGCGACTGTCACCATGCGCTCGGAATTTAGGTACCGTCTTGGACAGCTGCTTACAATTTGAAAGCTTCGTTAAGAAGACTGCCTCCATAGCTAGCCATCGCGTCAGATCTATTTTGGCTGGGCTACCGGAAAACCATCCGGGCCACTGCAGCTGGTGATGAATGTGAATGTAAATCTAGTTTAAAAATCCTAGAGGTGTGACCATGTGTCTTCTTTGCTGAAAGAGCTTGGATGTTTGCCGGTTGATCAAAGAATACAGAGCAAAGTTCTGACGCTGACCCACAAGGCCACGGCTTGGCTCATGCATACCTAGCTGAACTGCTGCATCAGTTTCAGCGTGCTCTTACCTCCAGGTCCTCTATGGAAATTAAATTAGCTGTTCCATACCTCCGCTTAAAGACTTTTGGTGACAGAAGCTTTTGCTCTGCAGGTCCTAGACTGACGAACTCACTTCTAAATTTCTTACGCAAGGATATCTACTCTCCTGCTGCCAACTACGGTGCATTCTTTCTAGCTGTCCTCAACTGCTACTTCCGTGCTACTAACTGCCTCAACTGCTCTCCGCAAACAACATTGCTTCTCACTTTCTCGTTGTTTCGTAAGATGAAGTTTATTCGCTATCTAATGTGTACCAAAAGCTGCCTAGTCTTTGAGTGTGCTGTAGAAAACTCTTTTGCGTAATACCGATAAAGTCTCTGTGGAGTTACAGGCGGAGATAAGTTGAATTTCAATAATGCTTTTGAAGTTAATCCTAATCGCTTGACTAGCGTTGCAATTCAAAGGATGTTGTCATTTCCGACCTTTAATAAAGGTTGCTGATTTAGCAGTAAAACTGTTAATAAAAATCCTTTAGAGACCGTGCCTTTAGTTCGTATGCTCCAAAAGCCTGGAACTCACTCCCGAATTGGGTCCTGACATCTCCCGAATTGACCACGTTAAAAATAAACTAAAAATGCGCCTATATATATATATATATATATAACACAGCATTTACTGAATCCCTGTGATTTGGCCTTTATCTGCTTATGTGTGCTGACAGTGTGCACAGTGCCATTAACCATACTTGCACGCTGACTCTGTGCAAGTCACCCCTAACCAAATTATTCTTGTTGTTTATTGAGCATGCAACGACTAAAAATTCGACCGTGCTTCTTATAGGGCAAATATAAAGAGCCTAGAAAGATATTGAGTTATCTAAGGGTGCTTTATCAAGTATATTATTATTATTATTGTTATTATTATTATGCAAGTCGCACTGCACCCCTTACTGTGCACTGGCCGCGTGAGCGTAGTTCTCTCAGTTCTCCACTTGAACTGACGCAGCGTCACCAACTCCTCCTTTTCCAGACCGGCTCATACGTAGTAATTAGCCTTCTATTTATTTTGCTTAAATAGTATAGCAAAAGTGTGCTCATATCACTGACAGATGCCTCTAAAAGGCCAAAAAGCAGCTTGAAGGTGTCATTTCTTCGCGAATGCGAACAGCCTTAATAGTTTTCGCTGATTCAGCCGAGTACAGCCTGAGCGTGGTGGAAGCCCGAATACCACCCTTAACGATTTGGGGATTATTCCCACATGCATGTAGCCTAAGCGGTTTCTTATGTTAGAGAGACGCGAAAAAAGTGCGCGTTGTTTCCGTGGGACATCCGTAATGTGGCCTAATATGCGCAGATGTCCGGCGGCAGGTGTCCAGGGAGTCCAGCGGGAGTCGCAGGTAAGGCTGGGCAAGCTGCAGCCAGCCACAAAGTGGCTGGCTGCTGCAGCTTGCCCATGTAATTCAGGTTTCTGTCTGTCACGAGTGGCGAGCGCTTTGCTAGGTTTTTACGGGTGCTAGAGGATCGCTTGAATCTCCGAGTCTGTATGCTCGCTGCCACAAGGGATAGCGATGCTGGTCCTAGTGCAATCACTCAAATAGAAAGTGAGCTTACTTGCTTAGAGATTATACCCCGCAAAGTGATGAGGCCACATAATAGAGGCCCAGCAAAGCCTGGCTCTAGGTTCTGGCGTTGAATAAATTTAACTTTCTGCGGCGAGCATATCTTGGTAATAGGAGCATGTATGTCGTTTAAAGATTTGGCAGTGCTAGCGAGGGAGGCACTTAGAGACACAAGTGATAAGAAGGTTTTGCAATAGTCATTCACTCTTTAAACAGAAATGACTGAAGTGAGTACATGAATCTTACAGACCACACCCACAGCTAGTCATCTTGTTCGAACCCTATATATAAACAGTAGTGTTGGCTAAATATCTTACTAGATCCTTCGTTCTCTCTAGACTAGACTGCTATACATCGCTATTGGCAGGGCTACTAAAGCTAGCCATTAAACCTCTGAAGTTGGCGGTGAATATGGCCTCACGGTATTTTTCCTTGAGACTCTTGATTCATACAGCTTACCATGGCATGGCTTCTTCACACCTACCTGAACTGCTGCTACAGTTTTAGCCTCGTCGTACGCATTATTTTCTCTCAGTATAGTAAATTAACAGTGTCATTCTTTCTCTTGAAGACGTTGTCAATGTTCTACTAGTCTGAGAATGTGAAAGTAGTCACTTCAAATAATCTTTCACACAACTTCTCTTCTGCTGCCGGCTTTGGGACATCTACTTCAGCCGTCATTAGCTGCTACTTCAATAATAATAATAACAATTATAATATACAAAAAATAAAAAATATACACTTGATAAAGCGCCCTCAGAGAACTCAATCTCTTTCTAGGCGCTTTACCTTTGCTGCAAAGGAAAAACGATCGAATGATGAGTGGTATTATGCTTGATAAACAACATGAATAACATGGTTAGGGGTGACATGCACAGGGTCAGCATGCAAGTGGGGTTAGTGGCAGCATGCAACAGTGTCAGAACGCATAAGCACATAAAGGAAGAATTGCAGGGACCCACTAAATGCTGTCACAAATAAGCGAGTTTTTAGTTTCCTTTTAAATGTGGTCAAGCCAGGAGATGCGACGCAAGTCGGGAGTGAGTTCCAGGCTTTGGGAGCATAGGAAATTTGGTGCTAATGCTTCCCTTACTGTCCGTCTGACTCGCGGTCGTACTTTTGCAAACTCTTTTTTTGTGTAAAAGGAAACCTGTTGACTACTTTACGCCTGCTGAGAGACACGTAGGTTTGGAGTTCGCCATTGAAAAAAAATAGCCAGAATCACGCCCGCTTAGTCTTTCTGACGTTACGGAGTTACAGGTGGAGATAATTACGTACGTACACTCATACCTACAACCTTAGTGGACTGCAGTACGGGCTCAATCGCGTATATGGTCCCCCACGAGACATACGCAGTTTTTACTAAAGCGTCCTCTACGACGTAGTACCAAGAATGCGTGGAGGAGACAATTCTGGCAGGAAGAGCTAATCCCCATCCCGCTAGCGAGCACTCTAGCGATTCTCGCCAGCTGACAACGCCACCCATCGTCGCTTCCTTTTCGTTAGTATGACGCCGACATCTACCGCTCGCTCAGCTGCGTGCGCCTAGCCTTTTCGCGACACCTGCTCGCTGGTTGTAGCGAAGCCTCCAGTTGCCGCGAGAAGCGGCAACTGGAGGGGGGCTGCTTCGCCTCGCCGCGAAGGCTCGCCGCTTGCAGGTGCCGCTCCCGCCGGTCGATGGCGATTATTCGGAGCGGCGAGTCTTCGCGTCCGCAAGCTTACCAGCTAGGAGAATTGACGGCGGCTCGCACAAGCACTGAAGCGGGCCAGTCGCGACCTTTAGGCAAGCCTGCCTGACCACCTGTCTTGTCATCTCGGTGTTAGGTGCGTACGCGAGTTTGCGCCCACCTCTCACGTCCCACATTTTGTCAACGTCGTACGCCGGATACTCAGTCGGAGTTGTTACGATGGCCGACGTGGTGAGTTCTCGAAGGAGGAGCAGCACCAGGCAGAAGAGCGCCGGCAGCACGATCTCGAGGGCGGTCACGAACGGCCTGCGCGACTGCAGCTTCCAGTTCTTCCACAGCAGCAGTCGCAGCTGCTTAAGCCAAATCATGGCGGCCAGCCTGCGGACGCCTGCGGCAGTGCACAGTGGTGTAGGCCCGTGACACACGCTACGCGGCGGCCCGCCAATGACGACAGCCACAGCGAGGAATTCACCGCTTCGGTAACACAGCTGAGACGCGGCGGCGCGGCGCGCCGTATCAGCTCTTATCAGCAGCCAATCCTTCCCTGATTGGTACCTACCTGCCAGATGGTTCATTCGCGGCGGCGCCAGCCGCACCCATTTCGTGTGAGTGTGCGGAGCCAGAGCAGCACGAACCTAAGGCAATCGCAGTCGCTTTGTGGGAGAGGCAAGAAGCGCAACAAGGGTGCAAACTAGTCAGCGAGAAACGGCCATCCCGAACTTGCCAAGGGTCGCCCAAGCAGCGCTCGTTCGCCGAGCCGACGTCCGGCTTCAGATGGCATGGGGCAGATAATCCAGAATTGACTTGCGAAGCTAATTTAAAAAAAGGCTCGCGTCAGCCTGGAAAAAAATTGAAATTAGCATCCAGTCTAAGCCTACCGTTTGTAGCGGATAGGATATAGCTGACGAGCATGGCGACGGCGGTTTTCTGTGGCTCCGACTCGGCTTGTATGGATTTCGAAAAAAGGGACCTAGTTGGATGCCTTAGCCACCGGCCACCTGCCGCCGATTCACAGATCATTGCTGCTACATTTAGGCGGACGTCGGAGTAGTCAATCGACTGCTTAAAACTAGTTGCTGTGCTCGTCTGCAATGCTACAGTCGTTCGCTTCATTTACACTTCACAAAGTGACGTATGCCACTTAGGGTCCTACAGGCACGCTAGGCACTCGCGTGCCAGGTACTCTTCCATTTTTCTTCCACTTGTCCTTGTGAGACTCAGCACCTTCAAGCAGTCCGCTCGCCTAAACGATGTCCTCTCACATGCCATAATCTCTAATAGGCAGTTCGCTGTTTATTCATAGCCGACAAACATGGCGGCTGCCGTAGTCGCTACTTTAGTCACCCTGTATACATCAATCAAATCCGCTGGTTGCTCTACCGGGGCGGGTCCCTATAGGCCCGGTTAGCCCGAGCGAACTGTCACCGTTCCACTACGTACCGGACATTCCGGAACAGACCTGCTGTGCTGTGCTAGAGCAGTAAAAAGTTATTGCTCCAAGTTCACCGTCGATCAACCATAACGATGCAAACTAGCTTACCCCAAAGCATAGCACGCGCAGGCCGTTAGTGAGCAAGGTAGCCACTGTCTGAGGTTGGCCGTCTTTCTCTGCCGTGCTTGAGCAGTCACCAATAGAAGGTGCTTCGGTCGATGTGGCTACGATGCCTGGCTTTGTGCTGCTATTTAATGTTTGCAAGTGCGTTCTCACTTCCGCTCGGTGAAAATCGAACGACCAATCGGGAACAACGAGCTACCAGCTACCAACGTATCTGCATTTTAATGATGGTCGTCGTAAGGCGTGTCAAAAATAGCCAACATTACGAAGCCTCCTCGGGGTCAGTACTTAGGGGCTCTTCTTGGTGTATGTACCTAGCCACGAGTTGATCATCGTCAAACCTCTTCTTTAGCTGGACCATCTTCCTCGAGAGATTTTGGCGGTACATCCAAGGAAAGGCGGAGGTATGCTCTGCTAGCCGCCGAGGGCGACATGATCACGTGATCGCCAACAGGGCTTGCTGGGGGTCGCTCGTTGTAGCGCTGCTTCAGACTCCTGACCGTGTCGGGCGGGCACCTTGTCGACTGTCTGGCATCCTGTTCACGATAAAGCGGTGGCAAAGCGACGTCTGGCCGGTGATGACTCAACTCAGCTCAGCGGCCGAGCTCACAGCGGCACTCGGCCCGGCCCCAATCGATAGCGGCCGCCTCAGCAAGCGAGTTTGACAGGGGCTTACCTTTTACACAAAAATTCATTATAGCGATTCCGAGCGGCAGATGTTCAGCACCGAAGTCGATGTAACACACTCGAGAGCGAAGTTCCATTCTGGTTGTCTCAGCTTTTGATCGAAAAAGCTTTCCTAATTTTCTACAGTTTGCAATCTCAGTTGTCGATAACATTTATTTTCCGATTGAGGATTTTGCTCATCTCCGTTGACGATCAACAGACGTCCTGTCTTGCTCTCTCCGTGAGCGCTGAGTGAGACGCAGTGGATAGAGCCAAGAAAGAAGAAGCGTCAGAGCCTCGTGACCTCTGACCGCCTCTGACCTCCGGAGCCTCTGTAGAATTCATCCTTTAAGCTACCCAGAATCCGGCGACGCAGCAATGGTAACATGAAAGCCGTTCCCTGGTTTCAGACTAATCGGAGACAGAATATGATTAAGCGTCAAATGCTGGAAATGAGTACACTATAGTCTTGGTGACCAGTGGCGGAGCCAGGGGGCATGTAGGCAAAAGCCGCTCACGGACAGAGGGAAGTACCTATGTCGTAGGAAGTACCTATTTACCTATATCTTATATCCTAACTTCCCCAGGCCTTGGGGGCAAGGGTCCCTCGCCCCCCCCAATCTGAACCCTTGCCCGAACCTAAAAATCTTGGCTCCGCCCCTGATGGTGACTAACCTATAACTCGCTGCGGATGGCACTTGTGGACGGACTTTGATTTGCAGCATGTACACTGACTACTCACTGCGTGTACACTGTACAGTGACTACACAAGCATGTACACTGTTTACTGACTGCACACTGCGTGTACTCTGTACACTGACCGCCATCGAGCCAAAATGTAGCTGCAGACTAATAGTTTTTTAACTTACTAGCAACGACTTCGACTTACTTAACGTTAGACTTAGTATCATTGCCTTTACGCTCACGGGGACACTTACGCCACTGCATTTTACTTCTTTTAAGCGCTGTGAACGCACTCTCCGAACGAGGGTTCTGTTAGGCATATGGTCAGTACCTAATAGAGACCTCAGGTTTAAAGTGCAGTTATACCAAAAGGATTCTTGTCGCGCCACTGTACATCATAGCCATCACACAACTCACTGGGGCGTGCACCACGGAAATTCCGGCATGACGTCGCCTGCAGTGCTACCGGTTCTAATTACATTCCTCCTGGCTGAGGAACGAACGCCGACTATCGTGAACGAAGTGCCCGACTGTTCAAATCCCATGGCTAATTGAAAAAGGATCTACAGCATAACTACAATGCAGTGTTACTAGACTTGCCTTGACCATCACAATTTATCAAGAACGCTTCCCTGACCTTGATTTTATGACCTTGCATAACCGAAGATATCACTCCTCGGCAATCTTTACGATTGGCTCGGGCACTGCTCTAAGTGGTGTCACTTCGAGCAGGCTCTCGTACTCAGCGGATTCTTGCTGTCGATAGCTGCTATTGCGAGTGAGCTCTGCTGAAAGCCAGATGCCACTTAGCAGGGTATGCAGGCGCCACTGGTATACGCCCAATGCACATGCTCGCCCTAGCGTTAGAACGTATCGCCCAATGAGCGCATCGATAGTTGCATTTCGCTAATTGCTCGCTAACTCACGAAGGACGACTCGACCTCGTAAACAGTAAATTCGCCGGCAGGCAGTAATATGGCCAACGTTGGCAACAACGTGGGGACCTAAGTCAGGTGGTGTCGGCAGCAGCACGAGGAGTGATTCTATATGACCAAAGGCTAGCTAAGTCCTTAAAACATAGTCTAAAGCTAGTCTACTAATATAGTCGGTGCTTGCCCTGTGGTGCGACTGTTCACAGCGCAGTTATCATGAGCACCTCGATGTCGAGGAAAACAGATACCCTCCCCATCAAGAGCAGAGATGCACAAAGGACGATGAGCGACGTGGCAGGCGTTGCTAAGTAACCAATGGGGTCATGCATCTGATTGCCACAGAGAGTTAGTGGTGGCCCTTAGGTTAGGCGAAGATTCTAATAAAGCAAGAAATATGAATGGAGTCTGATGGCAAGATAACAAAAATCTTAGACTGATTTCAACCACTAGATAGTTAACTATCTAGGAGCCATTCAATACAACACGAGGTGACGCGCACAAAGAGCTTGGGGCACTGGCAAACATTTAACTGCCTCCATCACATTGCGAGCCGTTGTGTGGTGGCATTGACCGCGGGTCTATAGCTGCTCACACTATAGCCAAAAAAATTGCTCACTTCACGCGTCCTAGATAGTGGCACCAAAAAAAGAGCCATAATGGGTCAGCTGGTGGGCGCATGCATCAAAGGTCCAAGTATCGGTAACGCTTTGATTGAAGCAACGAGGTCGAAGGTGCAAGAGGTTCTAGACGATTGGTCAAAGGGTGTTAGAACCAGCGTTCAATCAAGCAAGTGATGTCAACCAAATAGCAGTAACGGACGGTGGGAGATATAAATAAAAGCTGATTTAACAGCCTCTTTTGTATAGTGACAGAAGAGTCTTAAAGGCTAACACTACCTCTTGTAGCGGCAATATAGAATCACCCACGGCAGGATTCGAACCCACGACCTCGCGAAGGTGGTAAAAACAACCTTCGTACCTAGTGAGCTATCACGGCTCACCATTAGGTGCAAGAACAATTGGTGAATAGAGAAAATCAACGACGCCGCTTTCCAGTGGAGGAGCTGCAAGAAAAACACTAAGGTGTCTGCTGCCAGTGCTTTTTAAGCAGAAGATGCGGATAGCGTATGCAGTTGTGCTCTCAAAGGAAGTGGATGCATGAGGAAGACAATACTACTACCGGTGTTGCTAAGCAAGGTATGAAGGAGTAGACTGCATAGCTAAATAAAATAATCGGAGATTTTAACTGAGGCAAAAGATTTCTGGGTCTGCCTGAAATTCATAGGAAACTGGTTGTTGTGACTGAGACTTCCGCCTGAGAACGCCGGGCCCATTGACGTACTTTTGTACTCCCAGGGCCAGGTTTTGGCAGCATGGCCTCTTGCTATCTCAGAAACTGTTTGAAACTCCCACTAAAGAGCGTTGTAGCCACGGTCCACGGTATGCAGAGGCATTTACCGGCTGCTGAGGCTAGCCACTCTGTCAGCGCTCTGCTATATTTGTGGTGGGGATTCTTGCAATAGCCGCATATGTAGGAGCATTGTGGCTGACTTTTGTAAAGGTACAGGTGTGTCATCATTTGACATATTTAAAGTAAAAGCTACACCATACGCACCGGTGGTTCTCTCAGCATTGGCTGATGCGGCCGCTCTGCCTTACTGCTGTTATATGTGTGGTGGCGAATCTTGCCAAGGTTGCAGCTGCAAGGCCTTTGGCATATGTGTTCATGACGTAACTATGTACCTAGGCCAAAAATTATAAATCTGCACTTTCTCCACCGATTTCGCTAAAAGAATCAGCAGTTTGGTATAGGCCCCATGAAAGAGGTTTCCCCAGGACACCCAGTTCCTGAAATGGTTGCAGAATTTTAGAAGGCACACGAGTTTCGGAAGATTCGCATGAGATCCGAACACGTGACTCCAGACGTGGCTTATAACGCACCATTGATCACAGTGATACCTCATGATTTACACCCTGTTAAATTTGGACAACCGTTTGAAGTATTTCAAATAAGGGGCCGACCGATCTATGAATCCAGCAATAACAGCAACATAGTTGCAGCTCAATGACGACAGGAGCGACAACAGCTGATTGGCTGTTACCTGCAAGAATTGGCGATCGGGTTTCACCTCGTAACGGCAGCTCAAATCGAGCTACTGCAGCTCAATCAAGTGTGCCCAACTCCGATCGTGCCACTCGTATTCGCTCACAGCCAACGGCGTCCTCGAGGAACCTGCCATCCAGTTGTCCCGCATACAGTTGAGCAGTACTACTGGACTCGAGGCTTCCAAGCAGGAGAGCGGAAAACAGCTGCTTGCCTGTCCACAAAGGAAGACAACGTCTAACGAGACTGCAGGATTCGTTCTATAGTTTGCCCCGTGAGGATAGGCAAGCTGCCCCACGGCTTCCACGCTCCCTGATTGTATAGATCTTCTATGCCTTTTCCCTGATTCGCCATATCTCAGTGTGCCCGAACTGGCCACCACTGCGCTTTCGTAAGGGCAGGGAATTGCCAAAAGAGATTACTGAGCCACTGACCAGCCGGCCAACAAGACTCTGTGTGGCGACATAAAGAGACATCAGGTTACGACTTGGCGTCAAGAGTATCCTTCGTGACACGCGGCGGTCGACATGCGAAGCCAGCGAGCAGAGGGATCGGCGAGGAGACCATGTCTTATATGTTGGCGCGAGCGCGGCTAAGCCGTCCGTGTGTACTTCAAACGGTGGCCAACGAGGCGTGAGAGCGATGCCCAGTCGGCTTTTTAAAAGAACAGAGGATGTCGGGATGCTGCCCACACATACCAACCTCTTCCAGCAGAGACCGGCGCCAAGAAAAAAGTGGACCCACTTTTTTTACTATCCAGGGACCATGGTTAGCCTGCGCACGGCCACTCGCCTCCGTCTCGCTTCCTGCAATTGGTAGAGAACTGCCGCTCATTGTCCGTATGGTATTCTAAGATGCGTGCGATACCTAACGTACACGCCCTAAAGTTCCGAAGAGAGTAGCGCCCAGCAAAATGCCCGCGAAGCAAGCGAGTGCGAGGGGGGAGGGGAGGTCGATTGGTTTTCGGATCCCGTGGACGGCCGGACGTGCTTTAGCTCCAGTAGGCCGAGGCAGAAAAAAGAGACGACGACGACGAGAAGCCGCTCTGAAGAGTCGCATGTCTTCTCAAGCGATCCTACGCGCCGACCTTATCGATGCTCTCGTCTGTGCATTCAGAATTGTCGCCACTGCCATTCGTCCCTTGCGAGCGCTATTCCTCCAACCAGCGTTATTTCACCTTGTCAGAGGTCTAGAGCACCAACTGGAAGTGCAGCATGCTAAGCGTGCATGCACGCCAGCTTTTCTCCAGCTTGCCACGAAATGGATGTTTGCCTGGAGCGACCGAGCGGCCCGATGCGAGTAATGGCCCAGGGCACGAGACCAGGCTGTCTGAGGTGTCGGTGTCGCTTAACCGCGAGGCCGCCCAGTATAATCGATGCTGGACGAGCAGTGGGTGGGGGGAGGAAAGCGGTTCATGCACGCTCGGGTTCAGGGTCTGGCCCTGGCGCCGGCCTTGGCACTGGCTCGTTGCCAGACGCCTCAGCCAAAGCGTAGATTATCGCAAACCAATTTCTGGCTCTTTGTCGCTATTCGCAGCGATCGCAGTGCTACGCTTCTGGCCAACCATCGGTACCGCCCGGTGGTTTCACCGGCACGCTGACAGCTCACTTCGCGGCGATGGCTCTGCTCGGCTCGACTTTCGCTCAATCGCTCCGCAGCTGGCTGGCCGACGGATGAGCTGCTCGCGCAACTGCTTCGTCGTGCCCCACCAGCGGCCGGCCGGTCCCGATTGCCTCTGGATGAAGACGGTCTGCATATAATGCAGCGATAAGAATGAACGGCATGACGCCCGCTGAGCGAACGCGGAGCGCTGGCGCCAGCACGCGCTGCGCGCGAGCTCAGATATAAAGGGACGCTACGCAGAGCCGTCGGCGACATCCCGTTTCATTCGTCTCGTCACAGTTTTATTGGTGCATAGGTTCGAGTCTAGTTCGCGGTCTCAGCCACGCGGTAGCAGCGCGCGAATAGGTCACCGATGCCAGCGTGAGCATAATCCGGAACACGCGCTAGAAGCTCGAGATTCGGTCGCTTGGCACGCGCGCAGACTGCTTTGCACCCGCGCGCGCGCCAAGCTACCAGCCTCGGTTCCGGCGTGGATCCTTCTGCTCGCAGGTTTCACATATCGGCCGCCGCGTGTCACTAAGGATGCTCCTCGATGCCAAGTCTCAACTCGATTGACCAGCTCGACGGCACCTAATCGCGCAGAGCCCGCAGCAGGCAGAACGCGAGCACGTGGCCGCGCTTCCGCCAATTCACGACGAGTGCTTCTTCTTTCTTGATCTTTTCTTCGTCTTCATTTCCGCGGCGGCAGCGCCGCGGGCCGCCGCACGGCCGCTGCGACCGCGCTCGGGCAATCCGTCAGACGCCGCGGCGCGCAAGGCCACCACCAGCGCTTTTATTTTGCCAATTTCGGCGTCGCGCTCGTCGAGAAACTGTAAGCCGGCGGCAGTCGTGTCGGCGAGGCAGCGCCGGGCGGCGCACAGCTCGGCCTGCTGCTCGGCCTGCTGCAGCGAGCGCCTGGCCGCCTCGGCTCGCAGCTGATCGCCGGCGTCCGACAGGACGCCGTCGATCTCGCCGACGAGCTTGTCGCGACGCCGGCGTTCGTTCAGCAGCTGCAGCCGAAGCCGCACGTTGCTCGCCGCCAGGCGCTCAGCCGTCGCTCGCAGAGCGGCCGACTCGCGCGATTTATCCTCCGCAGCCAACCTGCGAAAGAAATGAATAGAGAGTGGAGAGAGAGAGAACGAACGAAAGAGAGAGAGAGAGAGAGAGAGAGAGAGAGAGAGCGAGAGAGAGAGAGAGGGAGAGAGAGAGAGAGAGAGAGAGAGAGAGAGAGAGAGAGAGAGAGAGAGAGAGAGAGAGAGAGAGAGAGAGAGAGAGAGAGAGAGAGAGAGAGAGAGAGAGAGAGAGAGAGAGAGAGAGAGAGAGAGAGAGAGAGAGAGAGAGAGGGAGAGAGAGGCGCGCGCTGACGATTTCCGAAGAGCGCGCGTAACGGCCCCACCGACGTAACGGCCGGAACGCGCTCGTCGGGCGAGCGGCGAGCGCGCCGCCTCCACTGACCTCTGTTCGTCGAGCTCGCTCCGCATCGCGGCGAGAGTGTCATCGCAGTCGCGGCGTCTCGCCGCCGCCTCTGCTCGAGCCGAATCGCGCCATCGCTGCAGTGCGGTGCGCTGGGCGTCGACCTGTCGCGTGGCGCTCGCGTGGGCCTCCTCCAGACGTCGCAGTCGGTCGCGCGCCTCGGCGCTGTCCCTCCTCTCGTCGCAGAGCGCGCTCGTCAGCGCCACGGCGCCGCGCTTTGTCTGTCGCAGCCGGTCCTGGATGCGAGCGCAGCGAAGCTTCCACTTGACTTCCGCTGTCGCCAGCTCGTCGGCGGTCTTGAGCAGGCTCTGGTAGCGGCGCGCGTGCCACGCCTGGCTGGCTCTCGCCTCGCGCCACAGGCGCTCGGCGGCGCACAGCAGACGCCTGTTCTCTTCTCGCAGAATGCCGAGGCTGCACCTGCTGCCCTCATCGTCTTCCTCCTCCTCCTCTTCCTCCCCGCGCTCTTCGCTTCCGGCTTTTCGCTGCGAGCCGCTCTCGCAGACCAGGGCGCTACCAGTGTCGGTCTGCGTCCACTCGTCGCTTCCCAGCTCGCGCGCCAGCGCCGGCGGCGGCAAGCGTCGAACGAGCGCGCTCGCTCGCGGCGCCGTGACCACCGCAAACGCAGCGTCGCTGAGCGCAGCCGGAGGTCGTGAGCGTCCACCCGTCGTAGCACGACGAGCGGCATCGGCCGGCGGCTCGCAGCATACACCGGCGCCGGCTTGAAGCGAGAATTTTCGCCAACGGCCTGACGTCGCTCTTCTGCCGTCCGCCGGGAGGGTGGCGCCGGCGCAGCATTCCGACGCCACGACGCACTTTAGCTCATCCAGGACGAGAGCGGCCTCGATCGCGAACCAACGCCCGGGCCAGTCGTCAGCGCCGCCTTCGCCAACGCGACGCGATGGCGCCGCTTGAATCGCTGCCTCGGCTCCTTCGTCGCGGCCAATAGGCTCAAGCGTCGCCACAACCGTCGGTAAGCTGGCGGACGCCACGCCATCTAGCGGCGGGCTGCAGGACCGTAAGGCGCCGCTGCCGAATGGCGCGGTCGCAGCGGCCGGGACGACCGGCCGTTCTCTAGATTGTCGACGGACCACACCTCTCGCCTGTCGCACGACCGCCCAGTCTCCGGTCAACGCGTTGCCTTGGCTGCGGCGCATGCCATCTAGCGGCGGGCTGCCGCAGGACCGGACCAATGCGGCGGAGTCGCACGCTCGTCGCCAGCGTGCCGCCAGCACAGTGCCTTCAACAGCTGTCGCGCCGCCTGTCGCCGAGCATAACTGAGGCAGCGGCGGCGCAGCGCTCCCTTCGGAACAATTCAGTTCGTAGCGGTAAAGGACGACGACTGCCCCTGTCGGCGGTCGACAAGCTGTACACGACGAGCGGTCGGCCGCAAATCGAAAGGCCGCCGACGCCGCGAAGCACCGCGCCGAGGCCTCCGAGGCAGTTGCGAGCATCCTCAGACTGGGAGAGACCCTTAACGCATCAAGCGGGCCACGTTTTGCCGCCTCCGCCGAGCTCGCGTCGTCCGCTGTCACAGTCCAAGCCAGACGAAGCCGAGAAGACGAAACTCGCAGGACGGCAAACGCGCCTGCCGCCCTCGCCTCTGCGCCTCTGTCTACGCGGCGCCAGGCGGCGGCGGCGGCGGCGGCGGCGGCGGCGGCGGAGGCGGCGGAGGCGGCGGAGGCGGCGGAGGCGGCGGAGCTCTCTCGAAGACTCGCGGTCAGCGAGCCGATCGCGACTGCCTGCGCCCACGAGGCACAGGCAGCTGGCTGAGGCGCCGCGGCCGCCGAATCGACACCGCGACACTCGACGCTGCCAGCTTCGGCGTGTGGACTCGAGCGGTGCAATGAGGAGCGGTCAACGAACGAAGGACGCGCCCACTCGAAGCCGCCGCCCGCCAGCAGCGGCGCGAGCGGCCTCCGGCGAGCGGTCGCCGCCGCCGTGCGAAAGTCGGAGGGACGTTCGTCGACGGCGCATCGCGCGCTCGCGTCGAAGTCGGAGTTTTCTCCGGACGCGACGGCTCGAGCGCGGCCGGGTGCCGTTGCAGCGCTGCCGGCGCTAGAGCGCTCTGTCTCTCTGCGCTTGCGACTCGCCGCTTGGAGCGACGACAACAACGACAACGACGGCAACGAATGCCGCTCCGGCTGTCGACGCGCCTTCGCCCCGGTAGTAAGCCGCGGTGACTTCCGGCGCCGCGCTGCCGCCAGCACGGGCGCGCACGAGGAAACCTCGAGCAGGCTCAGCGTCTCGAGAGCGCGTGTCAGCTCGACGAGTTGCAGGATCGACTCGCAGCCAGCCTGTGCGCACGGTCGGCGCGGCTCGACGAGCTCGGCGGCGCGGCGGTGCCAGCGGGCGGCGCCCGCGACGCCGAGGTGCCGCTTAGGCCGGCAGGCCAAAGCGGCACGGAGCGCGCGAGTGAAGGCTTCGCGCGGCGGCGCGGACCGTCGCGCCGCGGTCACCGGCGCCGACGCCGCGCCGATGGCGCCGGCGAGTCGCTCCAGCGCGCGAGCCAGCGCGGCGGCGCAGCGAGCCGAGCTCCGCAGCTGGAGACGCCAGGCTGACTGGGCCAGGCTCGCTAGGCGACGCCGACGTCCCGGGATTGCGCTCCCATCGCTCCGCGCCGGCGCTCGCGGCGGCGTTCGCTCGGCGGCGGCGGCTGGCTCGCCGCTCGTTCCGACGACCGCCGTCGCGAAGGCGTGGCCGAGAGATGCTCGCTCGCATCCATCCGAGTCGTATAGCGGCGGAGAGCGAAGTGCGTCGGCCGCCGGAGCGTCCGCGGCGTCTTGGCCGCGGAGGCGTGGGCCTCCGCGGCCGCAGAGCATCGGGAGCTGCGGCAGCCGAGGCGTCGGCGTCAGCTGCTGCGGAAGGGGCCACAGATCTAGCCACGAAGCTTGGCGAACAGCAACCGGCGGGTCAGCGCCAGGATCGACGGAGGAGCGCGCGGACTCGCACGCGGTCCGACTGCGTCGACGCCGACGGTTCAGTGGCGACTGACGACGTGCGCTGCTTCTGGCTTCGCTCTCACCCGTCGCTCCACCTCGGTCGTCCGCCACCGCCGCCGCCGGTCTTGCTGACGGCTGCAGCCGCTGAATGTGCAGACGGCCACCGGCCGCAGCCGACGACGCCGAGCGAACCAGTACACGCGGCCTCCGAGAGCCGCCATCTTGCGGCTGTGACGACCTTGAAAGGGCAATGCTGCGTGCGCCGCGAACCGGCGTCGAGCCACTCGCTTGGAGCCGGAGCAGTCGGCGCGACAACGACGACGACGACGAAGAGGCGACGTCGTCGCGCGGCGCGACGGAGACGGCGGCGGCCACCGCCGCCGCCGAACGCTTGACTCGCAGCTCCTTCTCGAGGCGCTGCACGTTGCGCTCGTAGCACGCGACGAGCGCTTCGAGCTCTTCGGTGCGTCGCGCTCGTTGGCACGATACGCCGCCGCCGCCGCCGAGCGGAGGCGCTCGCGCGAAAGCGGCGGCGACGCGCTCACTCGACGAGCGGGAGATTCCACAGACGCTGCCGTCGTCATCATCGTCGTTGTCGTGGCCTTCAACCTCCTCCTCAGCCTCCGCCTCGTCGCAGAAAGCGCGCTTTAGGATGTTCAGCTCGGCGTGCAGTTTTCCTATTTCGACGGCGTAGCTGTGGCAGCTGGGAGCGCGGCTGACGAAGTTGCTTATGTCCTCCCTCAGGTCTTCTATCCATTCCTCGGCGGGATTCATTCATCTCTATTTTCGTCAGCGTCGACGCACGACGGTCGACGAGGACGACCGGGAGAGCGAAAAGCGGTGCGCGGCTCGCGCGCGACCTCGCGCATAATTGTGACGTTTTAGACGGGCGCTAAATCGTGCTTGAACGGTTGGGTGCAGGTATTTCGTTTTGCTATAATGCCACCTTGGCAAGGCTTCGGTCGCCGTCGCCGTCAGCAAAGGCGGCGGCGACGGCGAAACGTGCTTCACGCGGGGCAGACTCGAACGAGTCGAGAGTGCATGCGAAGTCGCCAGAGCTCCATAAGTAGTTTTGCGCACGGCTTTGGCGGCTATGAAACTGCGACGGTCGGCTCGGCCGCCATGATCCGCTTTGCATCGACCGCAGATAGCCTGCGCTACCGGACGTGTGGCCTGAGGTGAGGTGCGACGTCCTACCTCCGCCGACGCTCGCGGCTGCAAAGAGGTCCCGCTTTGCATGCTATTCAGCCAGGAATGCGTTATTCTTAATTAACCTACCACCAGCCGAGTACGGACGACCATATTAACTGCTCCTTATGCAGGCAATTTGCGGTTGGTTGCTGCAGTGCGGGCGAGCGATGAAAAAGCCAGAGACAGTGCATTTCAACGCCTCTCTCCATTGCACCGGCAGTCGACAGGAAGCGCGACTGTTTGCCGCTCAGTCGGTCTAACTTGGAAATCTAGGCCATCTGGGCTAGAGTGTGCCTCTCTCTCCAGATCGCAACTGTGGCTAGCTTTCGCGCGCCCTCGGCAAGAGGCTTTCCTATGTTCGCCCTAAGAGTTTCCGACGACGAGGCGAGCGCTCGACGCTCCCACGCCGCGCGGTAGCCGCAGCCTGATTGCGAAGCACTCTGACGGCGCGCGACTGGCGAGCGCGCGCGCTGCCCGCGTTCGCCAGTCGCAGCGCGAGTCTTAATACAGCGAGCGAACCGCCGCGGAGGTCAGCGGTCGGGCTTGAGCGGCGCACGCTGCTCATTGGTCGCTGCAGTCCAGCGCGACTTTGGCCAGGGCCCGCCGCGAAGCGTAGCGCCGGCGAGTGATCTTCCGTTTATTTGTTTCACTTGGTTTTACGCGCATCGATGCCCGCATGCCCGAAAAGCAGAGGAGTACAGGTGCGCGCACATTGTACGATTTTCTTCAACCATTCTTCCAGACAGTTTTGAGAGTAGCACTTCTGATTGAGCGGACGTGAACGTAGCGCTGCGCCGCAAAACTTGACCGGTGGTTCTAGGAGCGGCGTCATAAACATCATGGTGCGTGTCAGTTTGAGAAAAGCAACGGAAATAACCTAACATTGTCCAGCTGCATTAGAATAATTGCGGTCTGTTTCAAAGTGAATTATCACGGTCCGTTTCAAGTGAAGATTAGCATTTAGCGTATTTGTAGAAAATTTAGTCTTGACTCCAATGCGGAATTCCTTTAAAGAAAGCACTGGCTCAAAGGGTCGGGAGTGATGTATTCTGGGAGCAGCTTGCACCCCAGAATTCAGTAAGGAGTGGCTGACCTTGTGAGTCCGGGCTGGCGGGATTATAGGCGTCAAGGTGTCGGTGCATCTGAGTGATATTGGCCGACGGTGTCTGACATGTAGGCCATAGGTCCTTCCCCTATCTTTGAATGCCAACGTTAGTGTCTAGAGCGATATCGCGAGTTCTACCGCCAACAATAGAGTTTCGAGAGTTGTGTCGAATCCGGCTTGTAGCACTGGCAGCTGAGAATGAGATTATCAGCCCCGCTTCAGTCTTGAAAGATTTGTAGAGGCCCAAAGAGAGAGAGAGAGAGAGAGAGAGAGAGAGAGAGAGAGAGAGAGAGAGAGAGAGAGAGAGAGAGAGAGAGAGAGAGAGAGAGAGAGAGAGAGAGAGAGAGAGAGAGAGAGAGAGAGAGAGAGAGAGAGAGAGAGAGAGAGAGAGAGAGAGAGAGAGAGAGAGAGAGAGAGAGAGAGAGAGAGAGAGAGAGACAGAGACAGAGACAGACAGACAGACAGACAGACAGACAGACAGACAGACAGAGAGACAGAGAGACAGAGAGAGAGACGGAGAGACAGAGAGACAGAGAGACACAGAGAGAGACAGGGAGAGGCTTAGGCAAAGACAAAGGCAAAAACCATGACATGGGCAGAGACAGAGAAGGAGACATAGCCAGAAAAATACAGATAATACAATAATAATAATAATAATAGTAATACATCTTTATAGCGCCCTCAGAGAACTGAATCTATCAATGGGCATTTTTCAGGTGCTGCATATAAAGCACCACACAATTTTTGGTGGTAACGTCCGCAAGCAGCAGGCATAGTGCAGCAGGTACATGCCCACGAAGGACGAATCGCAAAGACTCACCAAATGCTGCAATGGAAAGGTGCGCTTTAAGCTTCTTTTTAAATGTCTTCATATCAGGGGACGTTGTGACGTGCGTCGATAGTGATTTCCAGGCAATAGGAGCATACAAACCGAAGGTACGGTATTCAAAGGATTTAATGTTCGTACGCAGGACTGCTACACGATTTGAGTCAGAACAGTGGGTTGTATGATTCTATTCTTGGTAGAGAGTAGTTCTGGTAAGTAGGCTAGAGCCAGAAAATGAATGACTAAAATTAAATGACAGAACCTTGAAGTCGATGCGCTGCTTGATTGGGGGCCAGTGCAGGTCGGCAACCAGTGGAGTGATGAGGAAATTGAGACGCTCACTATAGACGAGCCCGAAGCTGCCGCGGTTTGCACCAACTGTAAACGCCTGATTGCACAGACCAGTAGACCAGCAAGCAGTGAGTTACAGAAGACAAGAAGGAATGTCATAAATGCATGGAACCATTTAGACGTGGTATCCCTGTATAAACAAGCCGAATTTTAGCAATGTTATATAGCTGAAAATAGGCAGACTTGACTGTGGAGCTGATGTGGTCGTCGAATGAAAGGTCACTTTGGAACATGACACCTAGATTACGTGCAGATTCAACAGGAGACATGCTGGCGGAGCCGATTTTAAGCGTCAGGTTGTCCAATTTCTGAATCGCACTTGGTTCGCCCATAACTGGCAAGTTGGCTTTGTCGCCATTCAGTTTGAGAAAGGTTGCTGCCATCCATGCGCGGATGTCATCAATATATGCATCAAGGCGTGCAGAGGTAGATATCAAGACAGAGAGCGAGGCAAGCAGACGCGGGAACTTCCGTGTTTCGTTGGTGGGGTAAGGAGATGCTAGAACTGATATTTTCTTGTCCTAAAAGGTCCTAATTGTGGCCATGGCGCCGTGCAGGTATTGACGCTTGCAGCCCTTTACTAGAAAAATCAAGAGACTGAGCTTGAGCCACTGAATCGTTCTTAAAAAATACTAAAAATGAATCGGAGTGAAAACCTAGCGCTCCTCTGAAGGATTTCAAGCAAGTAGGTCTCAACCCTTCGCTTCAAGCCCCCCCCCGAGGAAATAAGCTCAGCTTCTCTCAGATGGAAATATCTTCTTAGAAATGGTATATAATAATAATAATAATAATAATGATAATACATTTGTACAGCGCCATCAGAGAAATCAATCTCTTTCTAGGCAATTTCTACGTGCTGGAAAATAGGCATCATCGAACGATTAGTAGTAGCATGCTCAATAAAACAAGCACAACATGGTTAGAGGTGACTTTCACGTGGTCAGCAGCATGCAACTATGGTTAATGGCAGCATGCACAGTGTCAGCAGGCATAAGCACACAAGTGACAAATCACATTGGCTCACTAAATGCTGTGATAAATCGATGCGTTTTTAGCTTATTTTTGGATTTCGTTAAGTTAGAGGATGTCGTGATGCCAGTCGAAAGTAAGTTCGAGGCTAAGATAGCATACGAACGAAATGCACGGTTTCTAAAGTATTAGAGTTCCAACGAGGTGTAGGCAAATGATTCAATTTAGAAAAGTGGGTGGTACGATGCTTAGCCTGGTTGGGGAGTAATCTGATAGGTAGGCTGGAGTCAAGGAATGAAGAAACCTAAAAGTGAGTGGCAGACCTTGAAGTCAATGCGCTACTGGATTAGAAGCCAGGGCAGGTCAGCAAGAAGTGATGTGATGCGAGAACTACGACGCTTAAGACAGAAAACCTAGCGGCCGAGTTTTGCACAAACTGCAAAGCCTGATTGTACAGGCCGGTAGACTATGCAAAACACATGCTTCCTCTGCCATATATTGGTATATACTGCATATTTTTCCAGCATTCTGAAACGCATGGTGACGAACTGGATTTTCGGATACCAAAGAATATTTTAGCCATAGTGTCCAAACTGATAAAGTATGTGGATCTCAAGTTCTCTTTAGAAATTGTCTCTATTTTCTTTCAAAATAGCAACCGAGTTAAGAAATCCAAATTCTCTTGATATTTATGCTGTACACAGATAAAGTGCAAGGTCTGTGCTTCTGCTTGAACCTTCCACCCTTCTAAAGAACTCACCTCTTGGATCAAATGCTACACACGACACTAGCCAAACTGGTACTGGTTTACGCGTTTGTTGTGATGTTGTGTCTAGATTACAGATTCACTTTGTTCGAGACTCTCGACCTGTGCCCACAAATGTCTGCAACTACAGCGAGCCTCAGCAGCTCTTCCAGGTTGCCTTAAACTGAGTAGCCGTCCCAAGACATCGCTTCTGACTGAGCTCCATCGGCTTTCTATCAAGCATCAAATGGACGACTCACGATCCTCCCTCAGGCTCTCAGGTCGCTAAATTCGCGTCCACCAGCCTTGACCTATACGACGTTCTTGCTCCTTCAGTCACGCGATCTCTCGTCGCCGCTCCCTCCATGGCTTTCCATTGTCTAGCGATTCCTCGCACTAAGTTTAAACATTTTGGTGATCAAGCCTCCGAGTCGCGTGTATGGAAAGCCTGAGAATCGCTCCTGTCTTCTGCCGTCACCTGCATTGACTTTGCACAATTTAAATTTCAGCAAATGCCGAATCTGTAGTGCTCAACTTTCCATATGAATCTCGTGAATTTGTCCTTTTCCTGAGTTCTTTGTGCACGTACCCGTACACTAACAGACGGAGATACATTACATTACATTACATTGCACTATTCAGCTCATGCTACTAACCAGGGAGGGCTATAGCTAGCTAGCGTTCCCAAATATCTTCGGATGTGTTTTGTCATGGTTGCCGAAGCTTGTTACTTGAGTGCGTTTGCATGCTTGTCTAGGCATGATACCTTGCTAGTCCTTAACTGCCTGCTATTGCTTTTCTTTCAGCGAGTCATACAACGCTGGATATTGACTTTTTACTTGGGGCGCACTGTACACAAAATTTATTGCGATTTTAATAACCCGACGTGATTTTACCGGCGAATTTCCTTAGACACGTGGAAGCAAATGTTTCGCCCACGGCTCACTGAGGAGCATGAAGCAATTCGTTTCAGAGAGCCGATGTAGCTTGAAGTGATTCATTATTACCATTAGTCGACATTTAAGCTTGATGCGATGAGATAAGCTGTTAAATTTTTGCCGTAGAAGGTTTAAGGCAACGTAGTTTGCCTGGTAGAGCGAAATATTATTCTGACTCTGCTACATCGATCACGAGCAATGAAAAAATGAGTAATTTTCAGGGATCAGTTGGCATGTCTTTCGGAATGAATTCGCAGTATTAACTGGCTGATGGGTCTTTTTTAATAGACTGAAATGCTATACAAGGCTGCCATCCCAAGGTACAACTGATTGCGAAGCAAGTGGTTCATGCAGTAGTATTATTTAAGTGCGGCACGTGATTGGCCCGAAGTATTTCTTAGCTTTTATAAAAAAAACATTATCTACTCTTTGAGATCAATCCAATCGCAGGTTCCGAGAAGAAAAAAAACTTTAGTCATAGTTATTAAACGGAGAGCCTTTAATTAAAACGACCAAATGGGATATTTAAGTTCAATATCGGATGATCACCAGTCTGAAATCAGATGAGTACATACGTCTGAACTGTGTGGCCGTCTTGATAAGAACTCTTGAAAAGGCGGGTAGCCTAATAATAATAATAATTCACTTGATAAAGCGCCCTCAGATAACTCAATCTCTTTCTAAGCGCTTTACATTTGCTGCAAATGGAAACACGATTGAATGGTGAGTGATATCATGCTTGATAAACAACATGAATAACATGGTTAGGGGTGACATGCACAGCATCAGCATGCAAATGTGGTTAGTGGCAGCATGCACAGTGTCAACACGCATAAGCACATGAAGGATGAATCACAGGGATCCACTAAATTGTGTCCTATATAGGTATGTCTTTAAGTTCTTTTTAATGTTGTTTTCTTTTAAATGTTGTCAAGTCAGGGGATGTTCTGACGCAAGTCGGTAGTGAGTTCCAGGCTTTGGGAACATACGAACTAAATGCACGGTCTCGAAAGGATTTGAGGTTTGTACGAGGTATCGGTAAACTGTTGGATTCCGAAAAGCAGGTGGTGCAATGCTTGGCCTGGTGGGGGAGTAGATCTGAGAGATAGACTGGATCCAATGAATAAAGTGACCTAAAAGTGAGCGACAAAACCTTGAAGTCAATCCGTTGCTTGACTGGTAGCCAGTGCAGGTCGGCGAGAAGTGGTTGATGTGGCAACTGCGATGCTCACGACAGACAAGCCTAGCTGCGGAGTTTTGCAACAGCTGCAATCACCTGATTGCACATGCCGGTAGGCCAGCAAGCAGTGAGTTACAAAAAGGAAGACGTGATGTCACGAATGCATGGACCAACTTAGACGTGGTATCCTTATCTAAATAAGCCCGAATTTTAGCAATGTTATGCAGCTGAAAGTAAGCAGACTTGACTGTAGAGCTGATATGGTGGTCTAACGAGAGGTCACTTTTGAACATGAGGCCTAGATTTTGAGCTGATTCAAGGGGAGATATGCTAACAGAGCTAATTTTGAGCGTCAGCATTTCCAATTTCTGAATCAGACTGGGTTTGCTCATAACTAGTAAGTTAGTTTTATCATCGATTACCTTTAGAAAATTTGCTTCCATCCATGTGCGGATGTCATCAATACATGCAGTAAGTGTGTTGAGAGAATTCGAGGTGCTCGAAAGCAGGAAGGGATCATAGCAAAGGTACAAATGAGTGTCATCCGCATAGAAGTGAAAGCCTAGATTGTGCATGGCCATCGCATCAGCAAGAGGGAGAGTATAAATCATGAAAAGAACCGGACCTAGCACAGAGCCTTGAGGTACCCATATTTCAGAGGTACCTCGGATGATCTTCGTCCATTCACGTCAAAACTCTAAAGTCTCCCACTGAGATACGATCTGAACCATTGCAAAGCAGTACCAGAGATGCCCAGGCGAGATGAGAGATGCTCTAGAAAAACTTTGTGATCGATAGTATCAAATCTGCCGAAAAATCGTGCAAAACAAGCAGAGACACTACCTATGCCTGCATTCCTAAGTAGGTCGTTGTACACCCTAAGAAATGCTGACACTGTGGAGTGATTAGCTCTAAAGCCAGACTGGAACTTACTAGCAAGATTTGAAGTTTCAAAATATGAGTTCAGTTGGTCCGCCACGACCCGCTCCAGTGTCTTTGATAGGAAAGGTAGAAGGGAGACTGGGCGGTAGTTGCTTAAGTTCTCTCGGTCTAGTGTCGCTTTCTTGAGAAGTTGCCTGACTATAGCTTTTTTGAAATGTGCTGGGACATGATCTGAGGCTAATGATATAATAATGATGTTAGTTATGCATGGCAGCAGCAGATCAATGCAACGTAGGAGCAGAACAGTGGGAATAGGGTCCAGAGGACTTGTTTTCTTCTTTGATTGGGATATGAACATCAGGACGAGATCACAAGTGACCTGCTTAAATGTAGACATTGAGATGCAGCCAGGAATCGGGGAACAGCATTTTAGGGGGATGTTGTCATCGCAGTTATGGACTCCCTAATCTTGTCTATCTTCTGCACAAAGAATCGAGAAAAGCGACCGGCTAAATCAGCACAAGGATCATCAGGTAAGGAGCTAATCTGGGAGCGGCTGAGGAGATGGTTGATATTCGACATCAGCATTTTTGGATTGTGCATCTGTGATTCAACAAAAATAGAAGCTAGACTTGGCCTTTGCTAGGATAGATTGGTACGACCTACAGTAGTCTTCATATGCCTGTCGATGGACAGTCAGTTCAGATCATGTGTATGCTTTTTCAAGCTTTCGCTTAGTAGACCTGGCTAGTTTATTGTCTGTGGTAAACCACAGGCCGTCTGAGCTGGGGTGCACAGTGCGCATTGTCAGAGGTGCAAACTCGTCGAGCGTGTCAGCTAGTGTCGTGTTGTAGCTATCTACCAATGACAACTTCTCAAAATTGGCTCTGCCAGCATATCTCCAGTTGAATCAGCTCGAAATCTAGGTGTCATATTCCAAAGCGACCTCTCGATAGACGACCATATCAGCTCCACAGTCAAATCTGTCTATTTTTAGCTTCATAACATTGCTAAAATTTGGGCTTGTTTAGATAAGGATACCACGTCCAAGTTGGTCCATGCATTCGTGACATCCCGTCTCGACTTCTGCAACTCACTGCTTACTGTCCTACTAGAATGTGCGATCAGGCGATTGCAGCTGTTGCAAAACTCTGCAGCTAGGCTTGTCTGTCGTGAGCGTCGCAGTTGCCACATTACTCCACGTCTCGCCGACCTGCACTGGCTACCAGTCAAGCAACGGATTGACTTCAAGGTTTTGTCGCTCACTTTCAGGTCCCTTCATTCTATGGCTCCAGCTTATCTCTCAGATATACCACCCAATCAGGCCAAGCATCGTACCAGCCGATTTTCGCAATCCAACAGTCTACAAATACCTCGTACAAACCTTAAATCCTTTGGAGACCGTGCATTTAGTTCGTATGCTGCCAAAGCCTGGAACTCCCTCCTGACCTGCGTTAGAACATCCCCTGACCTGACCAGATTTAAAAGAAACTTAAAAACAAATCTATTTAGGACAGCATTTAATGGGTCCCTGTGATTCGTCCTTCATGTGCTTATGCGTGCTGAAACTGTGCATGCTGCCACTAACCACATTTGCATACTGACCCTGTGCATGTCACCCCTAACCATATTATTCAATTTGTTTGTTTTTCAATCATGATTTTACTTACCATTCAATTGCATTTCACTTTGCAGCAAGTGTAAAGCGCCTAGAAAGAGATTAAGTTCTCTGAGGGCGCTTTATCCAGTGCATTATTATATTAGGCTATAATGACAGATCGGAGAGAGGACTGAGCAGCAGAGGTGAAGCAGATATTCTCGCATGGACAGTATCGATGTCAAGGGTTTTGAGGTTTCGCGATTCACAGGTTATTTTAGAGGAGGAAGTGGGCACACACTGTAGATTGAATGAGATCTGCACGTGGTCAGATAAGCAGGATTTGGTAATAATTGGCGATAAAAAAGTGCAGTTTTAGGAAAAAATCTTGTCGAGGCATACGGGGTAGGTCGGCCGCAGGAGTCGCGAAAACACCGGAATCCTGAAGCCATTGCTATAAATATGCCTCAATTAGAGCTACGTGACCATTGGCTTTCTTGTCAGCACAGAAGGCGCACAGTTAAGTAAGAGTGATAAATGGATCCCTCTGGCTACTTTCTTTTCTAAAAACATCGAGAATCGCCAGAATAGCCAGAATCCAAAGTGTGCGATAGGCAAAGCCCTAAAAATCAAGCATGTCAATACAGCCTTCTTGAAAGGACGCAAAGCATTCGTCGCCGACTTATTTCGATATTCAAATCTAGCTATCACTTTCTCATCGAACTGAAACTTTTCATTTTCTCTAAATAAAGTTCGTTTAAAAATCTCGCTAGACTTCGCTATCAAAACTTAAAAAAAGACCAGCGAAATATTAGATAGATTCTGTCTAAAGTTGAATTTGGAGCAACATTGCCAAGATAATGATTGGTAAATGAACTGTAGACGCATGCATGTGGTGGCGGAGTTTGGCTCTACACTCTCGCGTTCTCAAAACTGAAGACGATGGAGCCTCACGGTTCAAATCGTACCCGACGTGAATTACACATCTGTATCCATAGCTAATTTCCGTGTAGGCGAGGGGATACTTTTAAAGTGCAAAGCTGTACATCATAGACTCTTCATGGCAAGTTTCCTTATCTACCAATTTTCTAGCGTTCGTTTGCGTCAAATTAATTCAGACATTGTGGTATGCATAAAGTAGTCCGTTCAGTGACGCTTGCATACAATCACTCACTCGCCATCGTTCCAATACAGTCTTGGAACGAAATCAAGATCGCTGACCAATACATCGAAGTTCACACCACGAGATTAAGTATTCGTAAGTAACTTTTTTTCTGCTAAGATGCTGTAAGTTCACGCAATTAATTACGTCGAACCAATCCAATAGACAGGGTGCTATCCAGAAAGAAATTCACTCAAAATTTGTAAGACTTCTTAACCTCAACAAAGATAATTTATTATGGTATATTTTCATCTGTATATATACCCAGGTAGGATTACAGTATTTGACTCTTATTCGAAATTAAAGAATCGGTGATTTCTCCTTGGCACATGCGCCTCAGTTGCTGGTAACGCTCGAGCATTTTTAGTAACCTAACAGCTCCAAAAGATTCAGCCGACCCCCTCCAGAAAGCTTGGTACAAGCTGAGAAAAGGTTTAGAGTTTGGGATTTGGGGTTTAAGCTTTAGGATAACGTGATACAAGTTTAGTGGGGAATCTTTCAAGGGTTGGGAGAAACTCTAAGCCAAGAAGATATCTCTACAATGTGTTAACTGCATGTAAATACAGACTTCCCGTATCTGGTCGACTCCTGCTGGAGCTCAGTAGCCACAGCAAAGAATTGTTCGTCTATATACGAAACGATTCCATATTAGCCGAGCTGCGGTGTTGGAGGAAGGTATTAACTTAAGGTGTCTGGTTGACCAAGGGGATTACAGTGCTCGCCCTTGATGCACAAGGTCAAGGTACTGCCTTTGACGAACGAGGTCGTGGGCTCGAGCCCTGCGGCATATATGAAGCGCATTTATTGAGATTCTGGCCTAGTAGGGTAGTACGAAAACGAGCTGTATATTTCCTAATAATTATATTCACATATATATATATATATATATATCTCATGAACATGCTGGAAGTGCGACGTAGCCTGGGCTAGGCTTTAGAATCTGAAGACAGCTGGGGTAACCAAAATTGTGGTGCTACGAGAAGCTGAAGCACGTCGAAAGCCGTTACATAGATTGATCCAAGTATAAGCATGATGATATCATGCTTGATCCGTGACATTTCGTACAGCATAACAATACAGGAAGTAAGCAAGTAGCAATATGAATCCACGAATCTCTATGACAGAGTTATCTCTCAGAAGGACTTCATTTTGTTAGTGCAACAACGCTCTAAGAAAGCCGTGTGCCCGGGACACACTCAGTTAAATTGAACAATAAGGCCTGGTTTTTTTAGCCATTGCCAAGGTATTTTGGTAAACTCATCTGTAGCTACAGAATTTCGAACTCTTTGGGCCAGCAGTAAAAAATAAACTCCGTGCACTCGCAGCCTTTGGCCGGTTATCAGGAAGTTACTCTTGCTGCACACGGGCGCCATTCTCACCGAAGCCAGATTGTTCAAATACAGAGTTCGTATGGAAAGTTTCTAAAGTATTATAGAAACTTCCGGGGCGTATACATTTTTATGCATCATCCAAAAGACCATCTGCTCCTTCGGTATACGAATGAGTGAGCTTCAAAATGATTATTTTTCAACGAGAAAGTTTAGGCCTCGGCGCCTCGCCCGTGGGTAATAATGATAATATTAATAACACATTTGATAAAAGCACTCTCAGAGAACTCAATATATTTCTAGGCGCCTTACATTTGCTGCAAATGAAGCACGATCTAATGGTGAGTAATATCATGCTCAATGAACAACATGAATAACATGGTTAGAGATTACATGCACAGGGTCAGCATGCAAGGTATGGTTAGTGGCAGCATGCTCAGTGTCAGCAAGCATAAGAACATTAAGGAAGAACCACAGGGACAAACTTAATGCTGCGATAAATAGATGCGTTTTTAGTTCCTTTTAAATGTGGTATAATCGGGAGTTGTCGTGACGCACGTCGGAAGTGAGTTCAGGCTTTGGAAGCATACGAACTAAATGCACGGTCTCCAAATGATTTGGGGTTTGTACGAGGCATAGAAAAACAGCTAGATTCCAAAAAGCGGGTGCTACGATGCTTAGCCTGGTGGGCAGTATATCTGATAGGTGTGGATCTGGGAGTAGATCTGCCACGGACGCATTGGCCTCTTGCCTGGAGGCTTCGCTCAGTTTTTGATTGAGGTGACTACAAACCGACCCGGAGTTTCTCTCGCGCCTGCCCTCGCTCCACCATCTCGCCCTTGCGACAGGCTATTTTCTCGCCACCCGACCGGTGCCACCTTTTTACCAATCACTCATCCTTCGAATGATCTCTATCAAACCGTTTGAAAACCAACAATAAACGTAATCTTGGTCGCGGCAGAACATCATTGCGAGACATACACGGGTTGCTATCGCGTTGGTTTCACATTTTTAAGTAATCGCTAATGTAATTATGAAATGGGCCGCACAAGTTTGTTCCCTTAAAAGCGGCGCATTTGAATTCGTGCGTTTATTCGCGAAATTCTAATGTTACCTGCATCGGTTCAACAATATGCAGGCGTTCCCACTCGCTGTCAAATTTCACTGCAGTTTAAAGGAGTCTTACTGTAACATTTATTGAAGCTGTATTAACTAAAATTAACACTGCCTCACTGTTGTCTGACCAGCTGACTCTCTGGAAGTGGGCACACGCTGCTGAAGACGTCAAACTGCTGTTAGTCAGTCAGCTTATAAGTGGAAGGATGCTTACATGGGAGCTCTCATGTGCTGCCTGGTCACGTCCATGCATTGTTGCAGGAATCGGCGTGAATCTAGCGAAGCATGAGAAGATTATTCCACCAATTTACACTGCTATTATGGAAGAACTGGAAATTGCAGCTACGACGACCGGTCGTAACACTGTTCGAGATCCTCTTGCCGACTGCATTCTGCCTCATACTCTTCGAGCTTAGAAAGCTCTCGACGCCGGAAGTCACGAGCAACGCGACGATATACCCAGCGTACTCCATAGAAGATGGATTTCCCAATGATCTAATGAAGAATTTTAAGTTTGGAAACTTCTCCTCCTTAGGTATCGCCTACACGCCGAAAACCGCATTAACTACGAGAATAATGACGAACGCCGGGACGAGGATAATGCTAAAAACGAACATTTCATTCTACCCTCTTCTCACAGGTAACCGCCTACTGCAGATCGGCGTATGCCCGTGAATTCTCAGCGTACATCGAACCGTGGTTAAGCTGCTGTAATATTCGAGGGCATCGACACAGATACTCAGATCAGGTGTATTTATTTTATTTGCATAGGTGAAAAGGTGTGCAGTCGATCGTCGTGATTTTAGTTACAAGTTTGTGTCCGTGCTGAGACGGAAAGCTACAATACACTAAGAATATAAAAATTCAAAGCAAACTAATACTTGGCTACCGATGATCTGCAGGTAGAAGAATAATAGCTCAGGCATCTTCCAGTCATGCGATAAGCGAATCAGTTAGCTTTGGTGGTAGCAGGATAATCAAGTATAGTACTACCGTTTCTTGGCTGCAGATTTGAGAAAAACAATACTTCAGATTGAGTCTATTTAATGGGTTGTGATAAGCCTTCCTGTATTTATGGGCATAGCGTGTGATCTTATGAATTTGCTCGACTCTCTACTTTTCTCTAACGCAGAATCGCCAGCAAAGCTCGAGCAGTCAAGACGAGTTACTCTCTGCCTCGGTTAATGGGCTGACAGCAGAGGTGCACCCAGCGGCCTTGCGGTTGCCCCTAGTAACCGGTTAAAGCTGCTCAGCCTATTGCATGTAGCGTAAAAATAGCTCTTCACAGCGACCTTCAGATAAGCAGCCATCTTTGGATCTAACCAGAAGCCGCTCTAGCGGTTAGCCCACTGCAACAACCGGTAGCGAGCGAGGCGATTCCTCGAGCACAGCCTGGGCATTCTCGCTTGCTAATGGCACTGCTTGCTAGCGGCCATCAAGGAGCCAAACCTCCACGTTGCCATGAATAATCGGGTGCTTAGCCATTCAATCGGCAACCGACAACAGCCAGTCGTGGCCATTGAATTTAACCGGATACGATTGGCGGAATGCGCTTAACAATTTTAGGAGATTTCGCTGCTTCCGATATTCCTGCTTCTCGCTTCCTGCTTCCTGTGCGCTCCCTAGAGAAAAGCATATCGAAGCGAAGCCAGGCTGGCAACGCTTGTCCTGGAACAATAAAAATATCCTGTATAAGTCTCGTGCTAGCACGATTGTGTTTTTTATTTGCAGAGTATACATGTAAACGCTTAAATACATTTATATACATAACACTGCACTTCCATTAAAGGTCTGGACAGCGAGGATGATCTGGTGACCATGGCAACGTACTCGAATGGCTCTACGAAGAACTCGCTCTTGTATCTGGGCGGCGTTGTTTTCCTAAATTCTGACTACTCGACCACTCTGCCGAACAACATAACGTACAAACTACGGTAAGTCAGCAAGAGCGTTTATGTAATGTATCTCCGTCTGTAACTCCTCAAACCCATAAAGACTATGTGAGTGTTACGAAGGAGAGTTTTGTATAGCACACTCACAGCCTAAGCGGCTTTCGGTACGTATTCAGTAGGCAACAGAATTCGTCTCACGCAACAAAGAGAAAGTGGTGAGCATAGCAGTGTCACGTGAACAGTTGAGGTAGTGAGTGGCTTTGAAGTAGCACCTCAAGACCCATGAAAAGGATGAGCCATAGTCGGCTCCTGGAGAGTAGTTGTCGTTGCGTAAGAATTGTGGAAGCGAGTTCCACAGTCTAGGACCTGCGGAGCTACAGCTTCTGTCGCCAACGGTCTTTAAGCGGAGGAATGGAACGGCAAATTTATTGTCCACACAGGACCTGAGGGCGTGAAGAGGCTGAAAGTGGTGCAGCAGTTCAGCTAGGTACGAAGGAGCCAAGCCGTGGCTAGCCTTGTGGGTCAGCGTAAGAACTTTGCTCTGTATTCGTTGATCAACCGGAATCCATCCTGGCTCTTTGAGCAAAGAAGACAAGTGTTCAAACCTCCGTGACTTGAAAGATAGCCTTGCGGCTATATTCATAGCCAGCTGCAGTGTCCCAGTTGCTTTCCTTGGTAACCCAGCCAATTGGGAATTGCAATAATCAAGCCGAGACAGAACTAAGGAGCTAGTTACATTTTTTACAAGCCACTGTGGAAGACAGCTCTTAATCTTGGATAGGGATCGGATGTGATGGCTAGCTATAGCAGCAGTCTTCTAAATGAAGCTTTAAAAAATTGAGGCAGCTGTCAAAAACGACACCAAAGTTTTGAGCGGGTGGTGATGGTCGCACTACACCATCACCAATTAGAAGAGAAAAGCCTTCTAATCCAGCCGCACGCTTAGGGTGTCCTATGAGCAGCAGTTTGGTTTTTATCGTCATTTAGTTTCAAGAAGTTTTTCGACATCCAGGATCGAATGTCGGCAAGGCAAGCATTCGGTTTATCGGTTGCTGCAGCTGATTACGACGGTTTGTATGACAAATACAGCTGAGTGTCGTCAGCATAAAAGTGACATCCTACTCCATGGGCCTTACTCACTTCTTCCAGAGGTTGAGTATATACAGAACCGCAAGGGACCGATAAAGAACCCTCGGGGGACTCCACGGGTGACCCGTCTCGTGTATGAGACCTGACCCGCCATACGACACGGATTGAACACGATCAGACAAGTACGATTTAAACTGCGATAGTGCCTCGTCTGCCAGACCGACAGCTGTTCTCAATCGTTCAAGTAGAACATCGTAATCAATGGTGTCGAAGGCAGCTGACAGATCTAGCAGAGCTAGGGCAGTGAAATTCCCGTCATCATTGCCGCATAGAATGTCATTGTTAACACGGAGGAGAGGAGTTTCAGTGGAGTGCTGCCTCTTGAACCCCGATTGAAATGCTTCTGACATTTATTTCTTTTTAATACGTTCAACAAGCTGCTTAGCAACAATTCTTTCAATAATCTTTGACAAGAAAGGAAAAAAGAAAGCTGGACGATAGTTTGAAAGAACCTCTGTATCTAATCCAGGATTTTTAAGTATGAGTCTAACAATTGCCGATTGGAAGAAATTGGGGACGACCCCCATTTTACCAAAGAAGCATTACAGCCTCGGTTATGGCAGGGCTAAGTTGGTCTGCCAGTGAAGACCACAGAAATGATGGTATAGGGTCTTCAGGAGAAGAGCTCTTTTTGCTAGACCTTATTAGGGTAGCCGCAGCACATGCAGAAACCTCGGAAAACCTTTTAAGGAAGGTCACGGGTTGTGATTCAGAAATTGCTATAGTCGGAGCGGGCTTTATGGAGGCACGAATCTGCACAATCTTTTCAGTAAAGAAGGCTGAAAACTTATCGGCTGAGTCGTTAATATCTGGGGAGTCAGACCTCTCAGCTTTGGCCAGTAACTTGTTTATTGTCTTATAAATCTGTTTAGCGTCCGACTGGCAGGAATTCAGCTTTTGAGTGAAAAAAGAAGCCCTAGCTTTAATAAGCTTCCGTTTGTAAACTCAGTGGAAGTCTTTGAAATTGACTAGATCAGCATCAAAACCCGATTTTTAAAACGACGTCCAAGCCTGCGCTTAAAATGGTGCATCTTTTGAAGTGTTTTTGGAAATTAAAATGAATCTCTACGACTCGGTACACGGATAGAATGAACGGGATCATGCTTGTCAAGAGCACTCCCGAGTGTCTCGTTTAGAAGACCACATCAGCTCTACAATCAAGTCTGCCTACTTTCATATACATGACATTGCTAAAAGTCGGGCTTGTTTAGATAAGGATACCACTTCTAAGTTGGTTCATGCATTTGTGACATCCCGTCTTCACTTCTGTAACTCACTGCTTGCTAGCCTACCGGCATGTGCAATCAGGCGATTACAGCCGGTGCAAAACTCCGCAGATAGGCTGTCTGTCGTGAGCGTCGCAGTTGCCACAGCAACCACTTTTCGCCGACCTGCACTGGCTACCAGTCAAGCAACCGATCGACTTCAAAATTTTGTCGCTGACCTTTAGGACACTTTATTCATTGGCTCCAGCCTATCTCTCAGATCTACTCCCCCACCAGGCCAAGCATCGTACCACCCGCTTTTCGGAATCCAACAGTTTACCAATACTTCATACAAACCTCAAATCCTTTCGAGACCGTGCATTTAGTTCATATTTTCCCAAAGCATGGAAATCACTCCCGAATTGCGTCAGAACATCCCCTGAATTGACCACATTTAAAAAGAACTTAAAGACATACCTATGTAGGACAGCATTTAGTGGGTCCCTGTGATTCATCCTTGATGTGCTTATGCGTGCTGACACTGTGCATGCTGTCATTAACCACATTTGCATGCTGACCCTGTGCATATCACCTCTAACCATAAATGTTATTCATGTTGTTTATCAAGCATGATATCACTAACCATTCAATCGTGTTTCCTTTTGCAGCAAATGTAAAGCGCCTAGAAAGAGATTGAGTTCTCTGAGGGCTCTTTATCATGTGCATTATTATTATTATTATTTTAATATTATTATTATATTCACTGCATCAGTGAAGGTATCGAGGCAGTCGGTTGAGTCTGGATTCAGATCAAGAAGACCTGCACCACATACAGATTTCCAAAAACATTTCTCTTGCACCACCCAGCCGAGCACAGGCAGCCATGTTTTGAGGCTCTAGCGATTGCTGCACTGCAGTCGATGAAAATGAATCTCAGGTATCCGCTGGATCTGCTCGGCAGAATCAGACATTTGCCAGCATTTCGACCAGCAAGGAAGAGACCTGCGGCGGCCGGGGTGGGGTGTGGAGTCGCATCTTGCCTACCGCGACCGTACGAATGTTGCACGAGCTGCAAAGCAAATGCTCACATCAAACTTAGCAAAGCACACTATAACGCTTAGGCATTAAGGAAGGCGCAGACTGACTGAAAAGCTGAGGCTGAGCTGTGACTGACTAATAAAGAGGCCTGCTGAGTTCCGGAGCTGGTTGAAACAGGGTTTGACTCGGGGGGGGGGCTAAGGATGCGTGTCGAACTGCCTCATGCTTATCATCCGATTTTCTAAAAAAGTCCACACAAAGAAATTACTTTTAGAATTAACAGCAGTCGTAAGATGATAGGTTTTAGATTTTCTTAGAAAGGCGTGTTGTGATTGGTACCAATAAATACGAGTAACCATCTTTGACCGAAAGGTTGCAACTTCCAACATTCTTTCCACTTGGCGGTCGATCTCTTGAAGGGGTTAAAGTATACTTAGATCCCTCTGGCTAAGACATTATCATTTTATCTTGAATGCCTATATTGAATATTAAGTTGACTCACCATGCGGTTGGACATTGACCGTAGCAAGTTGACGGTGGATATACTTTGTCGTGCTATACAATTGCCAGTCTGATCACTTATACGGTGGCTTCTCGTTGAGGTAGCTTGTTGGTAGAAATTTGAAATAGTGTTGGAACAAATTTCTCCTCTTTGTCTCTCATTTCCTTTAGCCATGTTGACGATCGCATTGATATGAGCTTAACAGTGCGGGCGGGTGAATTGAGGAATACATACAGGCTTTACTCGCAGGAAAGAACACATGCTTTAACAACCAAAAGCTTCCAAAAGCCAAGGAATATCCTTTCAGTGGCAAACCGCAGTCTTGCCACTCAGACTCTAAAAAGGTTGTTAAACGTTTAATCATTTGCTTGACCATTTTGAGCTGTCTAACTCACCATACGCTAGCTGTTCCGCTGATAAGTTTTCTGCCTTCTTCGTCAGAAAAAATGCCCATCCCTTAAGCCTCTTTAAAGCCACCCCTAACTAAAGAAAGTATTGAGTCGCAACTCGTGACCTTCATTTAGAGCGTATACGAAGTTTTTGCGTATACGTGGTGGTTACCTTAAACTGCTTTTAAACGAGCTCGTCACCTGAAGATCGTATGCCACTCCCTCTTCAGTCTTAACTAGCAGAAAAAACTTGGTCGTGCTATAAATAAAGGTGTTCACACATATTTGCATTCAGCAACAAATGCTAATAAAATAAATAAATTAAATAAATGTTAATTTTAGATTTTCATCAATTTTAAGGAGTTTTTCCGTAGTCTTGCATATTGCTCATTGTTTGACCACTACTTACTTAAAAGCTTTGATTGGATTTGGAGGGTCTAGCAAGCTTTCGCCCTGTCTCGCGTCTTGGTGTTTTGGCCAAGATTATCGAAAAGATTGTCGGAAGCTACTTTTACGATGCGCCGACAAGAAAAAGATGCCAGAGAAATTTCAGTAACGAATAAAACGACACCACTGTACTGAAACTGCTCTTTTTGGTGCGGCCAACGACTTCCTGAGCAGCAGCAATGATACGAGCAGCAGCAATGTCACTGTCCTGCTACTGCTCGATAAATCAGCTAGTTCTACACTATTGGTCATGCTGTCCGACTGAAACGATTGAGATCAACGAGCGATCTGGCAGATTGAATCTGGTGTGGTTCGATTGGAAATTATTCGATTGTGCTCAGTCCGTAGTCACGTCTCATCCAGCCGACCAGTCACATGTGCAGTTTAACCAGGGTCCTTCCTCGGTCATGGCTGCTTTCCATTTACACCGAGCCTCTGTGAAATGTGATTCGGGCCCACGGGATCGCTTCTCACTTCTATTCTAATGATACCCAGTTGAACTCATTTGTTAAACTATCGGAATCACCTGCAGCAATAGATAAACGGAATGATTGACTCGCAGGCATTCGATAAAGAATGTGGAACAGCTGTCTTAAGATATGTGGTGATTATACCTAACTCTCACTCATTAGACACTGCAAGTGTGTGGCTGGACTATGAGACTTCGTTCTTCTAAATTTTAATACTTCTATACAATCATCTTCATGTTCTCGGCATGTGGGTATTTTCTTTGATGGCTGCTTGCTGATTTTGCAGGGATTCCTGGCCTGTTAGTAGGGGTAATGAAGAACCCATAATTTACGCAGGCCCGATCGCTGAAACGTATGGTTTACCATCACACGTGACCAGGAGACACCTTTCATTTCCGTTTTTTCTAATGTACTGAGAAGAAGTGAATTCATTCCTAGGTTTCAGGCAAATTCACATCATGCAATACGATCTAGGCAGTTGCTAGGTCATTCTTCTTCGTAACCACCCTTCCACCGCGCTCTGTTCTACCTCTGTGCAAGCTATTTCCTTCGCCGGAAGCCCTAAGACAGCTAGTCAGCCTTTAGGCGAGCCACAAAAACGTGTTCTGCTATGTCACCAGCATATGCAGTCAGACTACACAAGCCATTGGTTCCTCACGACCAGTCTCTCTATTTCCCAGTAAATTCACAGACCACAACACACGTCTGGCGGTGCCATCGCCTTACTCCTGACTGGTGTTGCACCAGAATAAGCCAGCTCATTATCATGCTAAAGGCTTACGAGGTAGCCTTGTTTTGCTTTACTATGGCGATTGTTCAGAGTACTTTGTGTTCAACCGGTAAGATAATCTTTTACTTTTGCTCAATACTTCTAGAGAGGGTTAGTAGTGTTGGCATTAGCATACTAAAGTAATTTCCGTAGATGCATTAATAAAATATATTGGCTACAGTTAAACAGAGAACAAGGACTGCAAAATATAGCTCAGGTTTTTTATGCTTTTCAATATAGATGAACCTAGTGACTATAGATAAAAGTCAGCACAGGGGCACCCCTCCAAAGGAATTTTGGCTTTAATATTCACATCTTTGTACTCAATAACTTTTACAGGGAATACACTAGCTCAAAGTGGCCAATTTAACTGCTTCTAATGTTAAAAATACTAAGCACTTAGCTGGCTTTAGCATGGCCTCTCTTTTACAATTGCTTACTTGCCGCTTTTTTTGGTAGCTTCAACTACCTTCTGCGTAACGCGAGCCAGATGACCTGGCAAACAGGAAGTACTTTTCCTCGCCTGCAAACTACGGGACCACGAAATAATGATAACACGTACAATCCGACTCCAGGTAAGCAGAGGTTGCATTCACACTCAAGCTGCAAGAATACTTTCGGTCGGATTCCCTGTTTAGCAGTGCGCTTCAAAACGACCTTGGCCTTGCTTACTCGAGCCTTGCTCACCCGAAGATTCTCTGGTGCTTGGCAGTGGCAGTGCCGATCGCTCAGCTGTTGACGGCAGTCATCTACATCAAAAATAGGATAACATTCTATTTTGACAGGTTACTTTGTCGAAGGTTTTCTAACCTTACAAAGCGCCATCAACAGGGCGATTATGGAAGAGCTTAAGCCAGCCCTCCGAATGGATCCAGACTACACAATGCTGGACATCAAGGCTCAACTCTATCCTTTCCCACCTCACATTTCGGACCCATTCATAACTGTGCTCCAATCGCAACTGGCATTCTTTCTCATGATCAGTCTTATCTTTATTGCGCTGAATATTCCTAAGGAGCTTGTCCACGAAAAAGAGCGAAAGCTTAAGGTACCGACCGAGTGAAACGCGTTGTCTTAGACTAGATATATTCAGGATTATTACTACGTACTGGCCGCGCTTGATTGTTCTAGGAAGCAATGAATATGATGGGATTGAACAACGGGCTTCATTTCATTGCATGGTTTACGAAGTACATCATATTTCTCGCTATCACCGTTGGCCTAATGACCATCATCCTTTGTCCACCAGGACGGAACATGGTACGATCTTGCATTCGAGAGAGCAACGTGTTTATGCTGCTCTCAAAAATTATGTATATGCACGGGATTGGGACTTAAGATGCTGTTACTGCGAAAACATTCACCCTCAGCACGATCGAATATAATTTGATTCAGCTGGATTACTTTGACATGAACTTGAAAAAATGTATCGCTTAGTCTATAAGCCATGACCACATCTCTTCGACCAAACCTGTTTAGCCGGAACCGATTTGCCATATCCGAAACAGAAAAAGCGGTGTACCCATTCGTGCCATAGCTATTTGGGTAGCTCTTTTTGATGCTAGCTGACTATTCAGTATGTCTCAGTATTTGGCGGTGTAGGTCAGTGACCGCTATGAATTGCACATTAAGCAATCGTCGGACGACTCTCCACACTTTCTCTGTCCAGATTTGGGGGGGGCTGGGTAGGTAGCTCAAAGATTCCCAAACTGACAATAAAACCAACTTACTAGTGATAAGCCAATCTAGTGTAACTCATATATTGGAAAATACAACATTCAAAGTGGGCTTGGCATACATACCTCCCGTAGTGTCAGCAAGCAAAATGCATGTCCTGTTCCAAAGTGATCTTTCACAAGATAATGACGTCAGGTGCATAGAGTCCAGTCTGTGTTAATTCAGCTACTTACAGCAGTAAAATTTTGAACCTACTCAGATAAAGATACAAAAGCAAAGCTGGTCCTTGTATTTGTGACATCACGTCGATAATTCTGTAACTCAATACTCCCAGGTCTTTCTGCCTGTGCAATAAGATTTTTTTAGTAGATACAAAAACTCTGCAGCTAGGCTGGTCGTTCGTGAACGGTGCCACTGCCATATAAATAAAAACTTCACACACACACCTACACTTGGTCTCTATAAAGCACCTTATTGGCTTTAGGTTTCTATCAATTTCTTGAAGGTTTGCTATTTTACTTGCTTTTCCAACCTATCGGAAATACTTCCTCATCGGGCTTCGCACTCCGTCACTGTTCACTCTTCTTACTCAAGACGCTTCGCATTACGCAAGACGCTTCGCATTACGCAAGACGCTTCGCATTACGCAAGACGCTTCGCATTACGCAAGACGCTTCGCAGAGCCCTTAACCAGCCTAAAATTTGTAGGAGATCGCGCCTTCCGTTAGCTTTCTTCAAGTTTTTGGAACTCGCTTCCGACTGTCGTCACGACACCCCGGCTACTTGACGAAGTTTGAAAAGAGGCGCTCAACCCACATGTTCCTCACAACATTCGCTCCGTCAATGTGAATTCTCTTTTGTGTGCTGAAGATGTGCACGCTACTTCTAACAAATTGACGTGCTTTCTTTCCATCATTTTAAGGCATATAGAAAAAGATTTTGTTTTTATGATACTATATTGATGACTTACTAATAATATTATTAAGTCATATTATCAATGGTCGATCCCCGTTAGCCCACCTTGGAGACCCCAACAGCCCTCTCCGATGGGCTACAAGGTTTTTTGGGCGAGGCTACCAGGCTTAGAGAACAGCTCTGAACGCTTGGCTTGGAACGCTTGTCACCAGTCTAGGGGTAACGTGCTCGCACTTTTAAATTCAGGTTATGGGTTTGAGTCCAACAGCAGGCAGTTTTTTATTTCCCACTTCAAGGAGGAGTGATGACCGCTACTGCTATTTTGACGCTAAATAGATGAGGATGTCGAACGAGCTATCTTTTACTTTTCATGCGGTGCTTGATAGAGAGCAGGTTGAAGGTCTAGGCTACTGTAATTCCCTTAATTTATGAATACCAGCCTATATTCTTAATTGTCCGAAACTTTTCCCAAACTCAGGGGCTCTTCTGGTCAGCCGTCAACTGCGTAACTGCCGAATTACCCCAAATCTGTCGGGGCCGCGCCTGGACGGCTGCCTATCAAGCATCGAATCAATTTAAGCATCCATAATCAGACTCACAGGTCACTTCACTAGTGTACCAGCTTACCAATCCGACTTCATTGCTTCACCTGAGTGCTATCTCTCTCGCACCACTCACTCGTCAGCTTCTCGTCGCCTCGCCCTCTGTCAGGCTAAATTGAAATCTATCGATAATCGAACCTTCAGCTTGCACGCACCGAAAAGTCTGGAACGCGCTTCTGGGCCCAGCGACTACCTGCAATGACACTGCATGGGCATTTAATGTTGCGCTTTTTGGCTCGGCGATCACAAACTCAATTCACGTCGATAGCAGTGCCTCCAGAATTCTCAGCAGCTGCAAAAAAGCCTAAGGCCTAAAGCCCTCGACCCCGATGCCTCATCGAGCCAGCGATGGGTTCCGTTGCTTGATGGAAGTCGTAGAGGCTGAGGTCTGCGCAGGCCAAGCAGCCTTTGCAGACCAACGCTGAAAAGCCAAAATATAGCGGCTCTATTATTATAGTCTGAAGAGACTTGCAAAGCCTGGGACTTTGTCATCGTCGAAGAAATGCGTAGGAGTTGGCAGTCTCTCTTGACGCAATAGTGAGTGTGCTTGTCACCGCTACCCATATGGTTAGGCTTCCTTTGCAGAGTATGTAAAGTGTCTAAAATAAAATTTGGTTCACCGAGGGCGCTGTGAAAATTCGCTTTTATTGTTACAATAAATAGCTTCAGAATTACGTCATATGAATAATAGCTTTGATTTTTTTTAGAGCTCTGCCACTCTGATTCTGAGATACTCGGCGTCCAGTGCGGTTTTCCTATTCCTACTGCTGTACGCCGTGTCGACGATCTGCTTTTGTTTCATGGTCAGCGTTTTCTTCAAAAAAGGTAGTAATTCTCTTCCCGATTAGTTCTTGCATGGATGCCGCAAGTATTTTCATGTAATGAGTGTTAACAAGTTGCGTTAGCACCTCTCAAGGCTTTTAATAAATCGCGGGATCGTACTTCCGGACATTAAGTAAATTTGAATTAGCAATCCTTGGAAATAGCTAGAAAATGAGCAAGACTTTTTCGGAACTTCGAAATGGATTGCAGATAATTGACTTCCCCTGAGAGATTTTTTTTACCGTGGATATGATTAAAAAATCTTAAGCAGAAAATTTGCTGGAAGCAGTATTTAAAATTTAAGCTTGGCTTTGTCTCATTTTATGCAGCCATCTGATGACGGCCAATTCTGTAACGCTTCATTATGCAGGAAATTAGTAGATTAGGAAGCATTAATGCACCACTAAAGCATACAGATCTGTTGAAAAAAGATTGAAAAGTTGTAAAAATTATCGCACTTCCTTGTTATGATTGAATCACACAGCTCCCGTGCACACGTACACACGCTCACGCACACAAACATAAACATATTTTCTAAAAAAGTATTTGCAGATGCTGATGTAATATATTGACCAATACCCCGCTTTATTCAAAGAGCAGGTTTTGGACACAGCAAGGGCAGTTTGGTGGTGCAAAAGTGAGAAAATGTAGCCGAAAGTAAGAAATTAAAATTAAAATGAAACAGCTGGATGAAAATTATCCCTGAGAGCATAAACAATTCCACGCCGGTTCAGAAGTACTGGAATATACGTGAAACAATTCAATAATGGCAGTGGTCCTCGTTTTGATCCCAAGCCTAGACCGGAGGAGACTCATTCTGAGAACGAAGCAAAGCGTTCCAGTGAAAATGCTAATACATGGCTTCTCCAGAGGGCAGGTACGGGCGATAGGCAGGCTTGTGCAGCTTGGCATGGCAAGACCCGTGAGCGTTTACATTTTTGTCTAATCGTCAGATTTCACTTTACCGCTCTCCAGTATTTGTTTACTTACCACGCACCCAGTTTGTATCGTTCATATTAGTAAGTCGGTAAGGAATGCATTACAAATGGCCACTTCGCAACGACGATCATTAATACGACCCTCGTCAAAGGCCGAAATGGGCTACGAAGAAGCACGTGCAGCTGCTGTTGCTGCTGCAGTGTGAATGACTGTTGGCGTGGCACAGCACCTTCAGCTCGATCTTTCTACATGGCTGGAGCATGTCGCCACAGCAATACCAAGGACCATACCCGCTTCTGTATCAGCAAACGCTACCTTGCAGAAAGGATATATATATATATATATGTATATATATAATGTATATATATAGAGAGAGACAAAGAGAGAGATACGTATACATGTTTATACTTATAAAGCGTGTGATGCTCGAGCAATTTCGAAGTCAGAAGTGTGTCAAATCGTACCGGGCTGGACCTGACAAATTCCTTCCAGGCCGTTGTCGGAGTGCTGCATCTCGAACGTTTAGGCATTTCCTTCGCGAAAGCTCTTATAATCCTTATGAAGTATTAGCAATTAAGCTTTAACTTGATTGTGCACATACCACAAAACTTAGATAATTCACACCACAGAAACTGAACCATGTCGAACCCTTAAACATATGTATATCGAGTTTCCACAACAATATATCTATCTATATATCTATCTATCTATCTATCTATCTATCTATCTCTCTCTCTCTCTCTCTCTCTCTCTCTCTCTCTATATATATATATATATATATATATATATATATATATATATATATATAGGTATATAAGGGATATCTATAGTTTCCCAGTAAAAAATGATTCTGACATGCATTTGTTACTTTGATGGACGACTAGCGGTCGTTTGTATCATTCCAATAAGCAGCACTCTACTCTTGCTGTAATTATCAATTTTAAATACGGGTTAGTAATAAAGACGTGTCTGGTGGGAGATGCATGGCTTACCGTTAGGGTGCACGCTCGACGATGCATTGCACGGAGTGCTCGTCAGTCCAAAAATAAATAAAAGATTAAAAAGTATTAAGTAGGAAAATATTGAACAGGATTTCAATAGCCTTCCCATCGTAAGTCACGACAGTCCAACTTTGCACGAGCGATTCTTCAAAGGCCTTTCGACCAGCTTGCACACTTTGGCACATCACCCGGAAGCCTGCTGGCTTTGTCGAACCACGTTCGATATTCTTTACCTTTGCTTGTGAGAGACTTGGCCATCATTCTCAGGTATAATAAAGGAAAATAAAGATTCGCTCTTTGCTTATAATCTCTACGTGTCTGCTAGCTGTTTCGAGGCTGCACGGGTGCATAGTGCACTAACCACTGAATATTTAAAAGGGGAATTTCAAGAGATGGTAATTTATAATACACAGAATTGCGGTTTTCAGATAGATTTAAATGCTAACCCGTTGCAGCGAACTCAGCAGCAGCCGCCGGAGGCATACTCTTTTTTTTGACGTACCTACCCTACATCTACATCAATCAGAACTACGATACCATGACGATGCGAGCCAAACTGGCCGCCTGCCTCAGCTCCAATACGGCCATGTCCATAGGAGCCTACCTGCTGAGCAAGTTCGAAGGAACTGGTAAGAAAACTAATTCTAGAATTTTTAACTCGACAGCAGGCGTTCGGCGTCAGTTGAAGAAGGGCAATCGCGATGGAGGCAATGAGGCGAGGTGTTTTACACGGCGACGGCCCGCGTGACTTCCGGCACGTAACTTTTGGCTCGATCGGTCGAATGCGCCGTAGCATTGTCTTCGGCAAGCGCAATCCAAGCCTGGAGTGCCGCCGCGCTGCGGCACATTTCCTCCGGGGGCGTGGTCATTGGGAAACCGGTGGCCGAGGACCCCAACGCGGTGCAGTCGTCAAAATCTCTTTCTGCAGGCGAAGTCCTGCCACAAGGCGCTGTGGTGCCGCAGCGACACCCTTGATGTCCTCCTGAATATTTTGGATGCACTGAAGTTCAACTTTCAGTTGAAAGAATTGCAAAAAATTTAAAGTTCCCAGAAAAAGATTGAGTTTTCTGAGGGCGCTAAACAAACGTATCGTTATTATTATCAAGACATGCAGACTTTCAATGGCGGCAGTTTGGTACCAGCAGTGGTGCATAACAACCGTATTGCAGTGCGGATTATTTAGTTCCTGAAAAACGAAGACGAAACGGTGGCTAAAGCAGATCAAGTTCATGTAGAGGCATCAAGCATTTGGCAGAGATCATGCTTCGGTCTAAATCGCCGAACCTAGTTACCGCATGCGTTTAACTAGGTGGTTATTTGAGCAGCTGATGCTTCGCCGGCCATTGGCCCGAGGAATTTGCCGCTAAGACGTAATGATGGCGAAGCTTCGTTGCCATTCCAGCATACGCCATTCATATCCTAACGGAAGACGTAGCTAGGCACTTATCGCAACCGGCTCGAGTAACACGTGCAGGCATAACCGCCGGATGGGGTTAGCTGGCTTTACACCTTCCCCCACCCGCCCCCACCAGTGGGCTGCATGGAGGTACTGCAGAGGCTGTAGGCGAGCCGCACCACAGAGGTCGCCTCCACCAGAGAGAGAGAGAGAGAGAAGAAAGAGAGAGAGAGAGAGAGAGAGAGAGAGAGAGAGAGAGAGAGAGAGAGAGAGAGAGAGAGAGAGAGAGAGAGAGAGAGAGATAGAGAGATAGAGAGATAGAGAGAGAGATAGAGAGATAGAGAGAGAGAGAGAGAGAGAGAGAGAGAGAGAGAGAGAGAGAGAGAGAGAGAGAGAGAGAGAGAGAGAGAGAGAGAGAGAGAGAGATAGAGAGATAGAGGGATAGAGAGATAGAGAGATAGAGAGATAGAGAGAGAGAGAGAGAGAGAGAGAGAGAGAGAGAGAGAGAGAGAGAGAGAGAGAGAGAGAGAGAGAGAGAGAGAGAGAGATAGAGAGATAGAGAGATAGAGAGAGAGAGAGATAGAGAGAGAGAGAGAGAGAGAGAGAGAGAGAGAGAGAGAGAGAGAGAGAGAGAGAGAGAGAGAGAGAGAGCTTTGCTCAGCCTCCTGCGTGGCTAGTGTCCTTCGGAGGAGTGGCTGCCCGGTATGTAGCTGTTCAAAGGTGCTATACCAGTGGACGGCAAACTCTTCTGCTTGTAGATGCAACTTTAATAAAGCTGCATGAGTAGTATGCCTACACCGAGCTAGTTTAAGGTAGGTTTTTTTTATCTCGCCAATCGCCTCCTTGGACATTAGGCATAGATGTATTTGTCGCAATCTTTTGGACTTGCCCTAGAATTATTCATTGCTTATGGACTTTATCTGAGATGTGGTCTCAAAGCCTTTTCTTATAAAATGGAGAGCGTATGTTCGTGCAAGCAACTGCATATCTGCAAACGTACTGAATAAAGGCTCCGAGAAGTCCAGGTTGGGCATCTTAGTGTCTTCCGGATTAACGGAAGTAAGTGAATTCAAAGTTACCAAAAAGCCTCAATTATATAGCCGTAATAGAGTCTTGTGTCAACCTGGTTTTAGTGGGTACAAAAGGATTGCCACCTACCGAACAAAAGCCCCTGAACCTGGTTGTGAAGTTCAATCACCTTATGATTATGCTAAGACCCAGGATCGAGGGATTAGCTCCTCCAAGTATGAATGACGTTGCATGAAAAAATACGTCTTTTACAAAAGCGCCAGCTTCAGCGGTATAAATTACTAGCTGAACACAGTAACGGGATAGGAGATTCGTCGGCTGTCGCCATGTTGCCACTGCAGCAGTTCTGCCACCGGAAAACAAGACAGCTTCAGTTTTTCCCAAAATTTGTTGAAAAATCCAAATACAAGAGTCAACGGGCTCTTTGGGAGGCTTGCATTCGGTTCGCGGATTTGGAATTCGTGTACAGCAGCGTGCTCCAGCTCTGTAATTCCTAGATATCTGTATATCCTTAATAAGTAGTAAGTAGTAAAACTGGCCTGTCATGCTGCATACATGTGTCTCGCAGCTTACAAATCCGTCTCCACAGAGGGCAACCGGGCATGAAAATAAATTGAGCAATGAGCGGCGGCATTCAGTTCGGTGCTCCTTAGCACGTCACTTCCGTTTAGGACCTGTCCGGGACGATGGAAATGTTTCGTTTTTGAGGTCCCCGTCAGCAGAACCTCTAGGCCATTCACCTTTTAAAGTAAGCTCATTCGGCCTCTAATCAGACATGCCGAGCAACTAACCGTAGCCATGGAGCAAGTTTACTTAAGGGTCATAGCACTCAACTTCCATGTCCTTCCTGATTATTGTTGGCCGGCACAGAATGCCAAGCGCACACTCTCTTTTCCATACCCATAAGAGCCCTTCATTAGCGTTTGTGGCGCATAGGATGGATTCCTCCTGACGAATGATTAATATTTTCATGAGAGTTAATTGCGAATATTATAAGCACTACGCATCAATCATGACCTTACGGAAATGGCTTACACGAGGTATGTGTGACCTAAACACTACGACGTTTAGAGTAACGTGAATACACGCAGAAGGGGTCGTGGCAGCTATCGGCTTTCCAGCTTGTTATTCAAAGAAGAAAAATTAAACCATGTACCGGATGTAAAACTTCCTGCAGCATCAGGATTTAGCCTCCTGACGAATTACTGTCTTTGCATTTTCGCTCAGGTTACCGTAATGCGGGAGGCGTATGCCGATGCTTTGATTGTAGTACCTGGAAATTCAGCAAGGAGAAGCATTTCCCTGGCCAAACGTTATAGCTTTTTTGTTGGGACACGGCGCAGATCAAGTCATATGAACTTGTATCTACAAGTACCTAACCGCATTTCCGTGGGTAGACAGGTATTTACTTAAACGTCGATTCATATATACGTGCTCACATAAGTATTAAGTACGACCTATATCACCATTCCAGTCTAAAGCAAATCGTTTTCTTTAAACTCTATCTTGCTACGCTGAATTATTCTAGATGATAGCAGCGACAGATTTCACATGCATTCATTTTCTTAGCTGTTTATTCTAGTGCAGATATTTGTACATTATTCCTAATCCAAGGTGAGCTGCTCTCAGAAATAACTCCTTAACGGATGTGATGCGTTTATACTACTTGGGTGTTTGATCAGAGACCAATAATGCATCTTTCAATTGAATACGAGAGCCAATAAAAATTAAATTCTTAACTTAACTTAATAGTTAGCGTACGTCTGCAATCGAAAACAGCATTCACTTCGCGATGCGTTTGGTTTTCGGCCTAGCGTTCAGACCAAACATTCGCAGACCCTGATGGCCGGTGCTATGGTCGGTATTACGATGAGTATATAAGTTATGCAAGACGTTTATTGCTCTGTAAAGAGCCCCGAGGCCCGCATGAGGACGCTAAGAGGTCTGGGTAATAGAATGCTTGAATAGAGCTTCTTTCGGGCCTGAAACCAGCCGTCACGCCTCTTCCGTGTCTATGGAGCAAGACGTCATAGGAGGGCTAGGGGGAGGAGAGCTTAAGTCCCCTTTGAGTCCAGATGGAGTGACAAGATTGGGCTTCCGTAACTAAAATTTGAGTCATTCAAGTCGGCCTTTGCCGAAAGTGCTAATTAAAGAAATATTGACTGATTGAGCTGCCTCACTTGTATAGCAACAGAAGAGCGTTAAACTGCCTTCACTATCGCTTGAAATAATGGCAATAAACCCTTAAATGTGAGTGTACTTGTGATTATTGAAACGTGGTGGGCCACCGGTAAGTGGCGTCTGGGATAGCGGCTGAAGTGCATCAGGCTCCATCTGGTGACTCTGCGAAGCGTCGAGTCGCTTAGCTTAAGCTAATGAGACCATACTTCACTCCGCGAAATTATCGAACGATCATTTCGGTGCAGGGGCTGAGTTAACAAGCACTATCTTAGCTGCAGCTTTACAGTTGGCAATTATGGATCGCCAACTGCAGGATTCAAACCCACAATCTCGGTTGTGAAGAGCGAGCACCTTACCTGCTGGGCTCTCACGGCACTTTGCTCCCCTTCGAGGTAACTTTTTCCGGCTGGATTCCGGGATTCAGCAACGGATCACCAGGCTTAGAAGAGAGAGAGATGGAGAGAGAGAGAGAGAGAGAGAGAGAGAGAGAGAGAGAGAGAGAGAGAGAGAGAGAGAGAGAGAGAGAGAGAGAGAGAGAGAGAGAGAGAGAGAGAGAGGGAGAGAGAGAGAGAGAGAGAGAGAGAGCGGATTTAGCAATCTGTCGGGTGGAGATAGTCCAGAGTGCCCATTCAATGTGTTTTTACCAATAAAATAGATCGGTATACAAAAGTAAACCCTAAAACGTAAACCCAAAATTCTATCCAAGATTCCTGTATATGGGGAGAAAAGCCACGTTATTAGCCATTCTTCGGTGAGAATCACCAGAGTTTTCTTGCAGAAGAGTTATTGTTACAGGAATTTATTGAAATTTTTATGGAAGAGTGGCTGAAAAGTTCAGCAGGTGGCTGGGACCTTTGGATGCAGCTTCATTGTTGGTCTCTCAGAGCCATCAAACGCACCTAAAAGGACGCTAAAATCGCATTTCATGCTGCCCCTTCACTGTTTTACATCCTAGGATACCACTTGGAGTGGCCGCTTTCCTTCCGCTAAGAAATATCTAGAATATTTTTCAAATCAGCTCCGTAGGCTGCTGAATTGTTCATGTTTCATTGGTCTATAATGGAACCACATTGACGCTAGATGAGCAGTATATCTATTCAGCTTTCAACCTTAAATCCTTTGGAGACCGTGCATTTAGTTCATATGCTCCCAAAGCCTGGAACTCCCTCCCGACCTGCGTCAAAACATCCCCTGACCTGACCACATTTAAAAGGAACCTAAAAACACACCTATTTAGGACAGCATTTAGTGGGTCCCCGTGATTCGTCTTTGATGTGCTTATGCGTGCTGACACTGTGCATGCTGCCACTAACCACATTTGCATGCTGACCCTGTGCATGTCACCCCTAACCATATTATTCATCTCGTTTGTTTTTCAAGCATGATTTTACTTACCATTAAATTGCATTTCGCTTTACAGCAAATGTAAAGCGCCTAGAGAGAAATTAAGTTCTCTGAGGGTGCTTTATCAAGTGAATTATTACTATTATTATTATTACCTCTATTCCCCCTGCCACCGTCACCCCAGCACCTCCACCCCACTGAAGCCGAGCAGGCATCACAGCAGCTGGCTACCACTATTCAGGGAAGGAGCTACCATGCTTTAGAACTTATTTAGTGAAAAAGTAAGTGTGAAAAAATGTACTTAGTGGTTCTCAAGGGTTATCAGGGTTGCTGATCCAAGTTGTTTCTTCGGACATACAAATAATTTTTTTGCAGATTGTCGCCGCACTTAATCTGTGATGCTCACACCCAGCGTTAGTTTCAAGTGAAGTACTTTGCTCTTTTCAAGGGCCATACTATTTTGGAGTTATAGAAACGGTAATTTGTGTTATAAAATTTGAAGGGTCCTTAAGATTCACCTGCCTTGGATCCGCCACCTCCGGCTGTTTAAATAGGGGCACGAATTTCTCTTTAGTTTATCAAAGGACGCTTTCGGGTTACGCTCCTTCGGCAACGAGCTAAAGCCTTTGAAGTCCCTTTGTAAAGAGTTAACTTACTGGTGTAAGTGAGTAGACAAAAAAAATAACGGTTAAAATAGCAACTTTCCATTGGAAATAAAGAGATTTCCTGAGCCGGTTTCGAAAAAAGCAAATGGACTTGAGCTGCACCCCTCAAGTTCGAGGTTTAGTCCCAATACGAAATTGTGGTCGAGCGAAAGAGTAGAGTTGTCACGAAAGTACAAAAATAGTTAATGCTTCATCTGAAAATTCGAACAGGTGCATTTACTTGGCGTGTTCACGTTTTGTCCCAGCCCAGTGGCAGCTACCTTTATCCGAAGGGTTTGCCAGAATTACCTGATGCAGGAGTCTGCATTAACGAGATTCAATATCTAAGAGCAATCGTTGCCGATCTGTCACTAAAATTTAGTTTTCCTCTTTAAACATGCATACGTGAAAGTAGTGCTACGTGAGGCCACCTGAGTAGCTGTTTCATCGCCGAAGCTATCCATAGAGAGCCAATCAGAGGGGACATTGATTGAAATGTGCATATATTTAATCTATAATGTGATAGATATAATCCATTCATAGACCATGTACAAGTAGACTATACAACATATAACGCTGTGAGAAAGCAATGGTCTTATATGTGCAAGGTCACTTAAGGGTAATAACAACAATAGACCGCTCAAAGGCACCTCAAGAGAAACGAATCTCTATTGAGGCGATTGACAACTCACTGCTTTCATTAGACGACCACATCAGATCCACAGTCAAGTCTGCCCACTTCCAGCTACATAACGCTGCTAAAATTTAGCCTTGCTTATATAGGGATGCTAAATCTAAATTGGTCTATGTATCAGTGACATTTCGCCTCGACTTCTGCAATTTACTGCTTCCTGGTCTTCTGGCCTGTGCAATTAGGTGCTCAGAGTTGGCGCAAAATTCTGCAGCCAGGCGTGTCTCTCGTGAGTGTCGCAGTTGCGGCATCACATCGCTTCTCATCAATCTGCTCTGGCTCTCATTAAAGCAGGTAAGAATCTCAAATCCTTTGGAGACCATGCCTTTAGTTCGTATGCTCCCTAAGCCTGGAACTCTATTTCGACTGGCGTCACGGCATCGCCTGACATGACATTTAAAAGAAGCTAAAACGCACCTATTTATCACAGAATGTATTGAGTCCGTGTGATCCATTCTTTGTGTGGCTATACGTGCTGACACTTTTTAGGCTACCACTAACCATATTTGCATGCTGACCTCATGCGTGCCACCTCAAACCATGTTACGCTTGTCGACATTAGGCCTGCCACCCGTCGATCAAGCTTCCTTACCAGAAAATGCAAAGTGCCTAGAGGGAGATTAAGTTCTCTGAGGGTGCTATAAAAGTGCATTATTTCTTATGTATTATCACTAGTACTGCTAGAGAATTATTAAGCGAAGGTTAAAGAAATGCAGGATCCCGCTTATCATGCTTAGACAAGCACGCAAATGTGAACAAGTATCGTGCTTGGGGCTAAAATGTTCCTGCACACAAGAAGGCACTCAAGGTCCATCCTTAGAAAATTCCCTGGCTAGTAAAAAAGCACTGAATCATACAAAGGTTGGCACATGAATGGCGAAATAACAAAAAAGACTAGCTCGCTGGGACAAAAGAATGGCTGGGCGGTACAGATTTGTCTTTAGTGGCGACTCGAATGGTACCAAGTCACAGCAGGCAACTGAGGCCGAACTCGTCGGTCAATTGAGAACTGCTACAATGGCTCTCTCTTTGAAGGTGAAGGTGTTCAATGGTCCAACCTACGCAATGCTGTAAGCGTTGATGATAATTTTCCCTTGTCCTACGTATTTGGAATGCTGATTTTTGATAGCGTACTTTACATCCTCATCATGCGGTACGTTGAGGCCGTGCTACCTGGTGACTACGGCACACCTCAGAAACCATATTTCATATTTTTGGTAAGTCTAATGCAGGCCAAAATGACACTAGAACGTTTTTATGAAATAGTTTGTATGAGCACCCTGATGATTTTGAGAAATTCAAGCGGTAGAGGAGCTCATTTATTCGAAAGTAATTTAGATTTAAATTTATTTTCCTATTTGCAGCCAAGCTACTGGTGTAGCAAAGGGCCAAGTTTCGGGTGTGTGGTCACACCTCAAGATGGTGACTTGAAGCATGTGAACATGAACTGCGAAGCGGAACCAATTGGAATTCAAGCAGGGATACAGATTAAAGGCCTTACAAAGGTACGCTCGTCCGTTTTACGACAGTAAATTGGGGACCAACTCCCACTTGGGATTTTCTGCATGAAATTTGCATGCGGTCTTGCAATTAGACGATGGTTTAGATGCTAGATCCAAATGTAAAGACAGGCAAGTTGCTTTAAATCTATTTAGCGGTCCTTAATTAGTATGCCGGTGAAAGTCTCTCTTTACGGGGGCTAGCCTGATTGAATAATTCATAGCTGCTTCTACTTTTGTCTATTCGAAGAACTGCTCTGCTGACTCCTATGACCGTCGGAAAACTACAAGTAAACTCCTCTTTCTAGATCATTAGACTACATATATTTAATTTTTATTACATCTGAAGCTAATAAAATAGCCAGAGATTTGATTTTGAAGCGTGCTCGGCGAAAGTCCGAATCATTTACATTGTGGTTTGTCATCTTTTTATGTTGGTTACCAATGATGTGCATGAATCTGTTCATATAGGTATATTTATATATACTTATATAGTATATTTAAAGGCTATATAACTTTGCATGCATATATAAATTTATACATACCGAGTAACTATGTAGTTATATCTAAATTAAATGTTACTCCACGAATACGATAATGGATAAGCGAATGTCAGGGTGAAGTGTGTTTAGGAGCACCCTCCGGTGAATCGATAGCGCTTTTGGGGCTCTCATGGTAGCCGCAAGACTTTATCTTACGGGCAAGAAAAGTGAGCAAGAAATGCGGCCGAGCTGCAACACAGTCATGAAGTTAGTAGCATAATAGTAGTTGCACTGTTAAACGGCAGTGCCAGAGTCGAGGCACGAGATAATATGTTTATGATACAAGATTTAGTCACTCTAAGTGAAACGACGAGAGCTCATTTATTATACTTTGTGGAGAAAATGGCACAGTATATCCGCACACACAGAAGTGTAATTTTAATTGATGGCTTGATTAAATCAAATGGAACTCATTTTTCTCACTGTTAAATGCTCAAAATACTTGCATAACTTTGAATTTTAAGAACGAGAACGGCAAGCACTTACGGCCAGACTAGCGTCGGGAGGCAAACAATAAGCCGTAGGATATTAATTAATTAAATTATAAACCGGTCAGTCAGGTTGCTGCGTTACTCATTGAATAAACTGCAACCGTTCACCACAATTACATGACGCTGGTCTTTGAATGTAAGAGTAGAACTCCTGCACCTCTTAATGTCATTGGTGGTTTCTGATCGTCTGTGCTCGGGGTCAGGATGAGGTGGCACCGCAGCGTCGACTCATGGCTCATAGACAGCTCTAATGCGAATTGGAGCGATGACGACATATATGTATGCATATATGTCGTCATCGCTCACACACACACACACACACACACACACACACACACACACACACACACACACACACACACACACACACACACACACACACACACACACACACACACACACACACACACACATATATATATATAAATATATATACATATATATATATATATATATCTGTCTATTTAGTAAATTAATAAATTGATTCATATATGTGGTACGTGATTGGCATTTCGTTGCATCACCCAGCATCGGGCTTGATTATTTGGCCAAGGGCAATTCGCGACACTGCTTATTTTCCAAAGAACTGCGATCTATAGATATGCAAGCTGCGTTCATCGCAGAAACCTTCACCAAATCCGGGTCCGCTTAAAGGGTTAAAGCGGTTACCAATTCCGCGCTGGTGCGTCTAGCAGTGGCTTGGGTAGCGATCCGGCCACGGCCCACGCCTGCAGTTTACTGCCTGCCCAGCTCAATGATTCGTGGTAATTCGCGTATTCAGCGAATCGCTGCGTAGCTGCAATTCTTTCTGAATATGCCGTGTTGTGCTGCAGGCCTTTCAGACCAATGGTGGTACTAAGTTGGCCGTTAACAATTTGAATCTGAGCTTTTACCAAGGTCAAATAACTGCGCTACTTGGACACAACGGAGCAGGCAAAACTACGACGATGTTCATGCTTACAGGTACTACTTGCGGTTACAGCTGGCGGGTACAGACACAGGTACGAATACGACCTCTGCTAATTTCAGGACCGTCGCTTGCAGCAAACTTTAAAAGGCGTGACATTTGCAGGTTTCTTGCCGCCGACATCAGGCACAGCTGTTATTAACGGCTACGACATCCTTAACGACATTAGCGGTGTCAGATCAAGTCTTGGCGTGTGTCCCCAGCACGACATTTTGTTCGACAATTTGACAGTAGACGAGCACCTCGATTTCTTCGCTAAGGTACACTCGTGGTCTTGTCGGAAATCCTAGTCATACTCGGCAGTTTGTTCATGTGATCGGCTATTTTGATCGAGATTGAGTGCTTCTATTGACAAAAAAAGGTGGCATGCACGCGTTGCTGCGCTCCCCCACCCCGACCGTACTCTGCTCTCTCTTTGGGAGCATTACACTGAAAAGCTCAGGGTCTCGGTGCGCCAAATACCAATGCAATGTGGATATTCTTCACCTTTTCCCGCCATCTGGCACTGCTTGAGTGGCCACAGCCAGTGAGCGTAATACACAGCGATTGTAAATGGATAACGTATCCTTTGCTGCAGCTGAAGGACTGTCCGCCGGAAAAGAGGCTGGAAGAAAGGGACTACTACATTAGCGCGCTGGGACTGCAGGAAAAGCGACAAGCCTACGCTCAGACGCTGTCCGGTGGCCAGAAGCGGAAGCTGTCAGTAGCGATCGCCCTAATCGGAAACAGCAAGGTAAACACGGAAAGGGCCTCGAGACAGCGGCAGCTAGCGTCTATCAAAGCTGTATAAATTACTGTACCGGTTTTTGCTTAACTTCAGGATACATAATGCCGCGACAAAAGTGCTGCTGCTGTTCGTAAACTATTATATTTATTTCCATAGATCATGTTGACAATATGACGTGTTTACATAATGCACCTCAACATTATTAAGCAACACGCAAGAGACCTTATTGTCTATTATTTCCAGGATTGTCCGAAATGCTAAGGAACGGCCGCGATTACGAGGTGGGAAAAGTAAAAATGGCCAAAAGGTTCCATCAAGCTTGCAGCTAATGTCGAATTCGGGGTCATTCACTTCTTCTAGCACCCATTCAAAGGCAATGCCAGCCAGGCGTTTCTAAATTAGTACATAAATTAACGAAAAATAATAGAGCTTCCTAAATGTAAACGCGATCAAATTATATGAACCACGATTATCTATGATTATCTCCAGGAATTTGGGTGTCATTTGGAGTCAGACATTTGGCGCAGGCAACTCTTTTGCTAGAAGAGGCCGGAAATTCCTGGAAGCAAAATCTAAACGCTATAACCAAGTTTCCATAGCAATATATGCTTCTTAACGTAGTTTTAGTCAGGAGCACGCCTGTTTGCCTCGCTGGCACATTTTTCTTGAAAGATCAATGAGGATGACGTGTGAGGCTAAAGGTGGGGTTAAAGTGGCAGAGAAGTCTATACCCGAGAGGACTCTTTTTCTCAACGCCAACTTAGATTTTCAAGTGACTAAATAGAAATTTCGAATAGCTAACAGAAAGTATTGATTATAAATGCAGTTGCAAAGCACCCTCGCAGAAAACAATCTCTTTCTAAGCACTTTACATATGCTTTAAAGGAAGCGTGCTGAAATGGTTAGTGGTAGCATGTTCAACATCAACAAGATAGTTTGGTTCGAGATGACATGCACAAGATCAGCAAGCAAATGCGGTTAGTGGCAGTAAACCGTGTCAGCACACATAAGCACACAAAATGCGAATTACGTGGATCCACTAAATTCTGTGATAAATAGATGCATTTTGGCTGCTTTTTAAATGTCAAGTCAGGGGATGTCGTGACGTCTGATCAAAGGGGCTGTGGAAAAGGCTGTCATTGTTTACTCCAATATATTGATGGCCAGTATTAATTGGAAGTTCGCCATAGTTTGAGCTCAACTTTGTTCAGATAGTCATACTCGACGAGCCGACATCAGGAATGGACCCTTCCGCTCGCCGACTGATGTGGGACGTGCTGCAAAAGCAGAGGGCGGGGCGTACCATGGTTCTGTCGACCCATTTCATGGACGAGGCCGACTGCCTCGGAGATCGCATAGCCATCATGGCTGAGGGCGTACTTCAGTGCTGTGGCACGTCGCTGTTCTTGAAGAACCGATTCGGTGGGTTCCTACGTACCTACAAAACGTCGGCCATCAGACGCAAAAGCGACGCTCTCAGTTGCAACACATTATCACTACTTTCGTCCTGCAGGTGCGGGCTATCACATGGTAATGGTGAAAAAGCCTGCCTGCGTTGTTCAGACGGTCATCGATGTCGTGAAGAGGCATGTTCCGACTGCGAGAATGGAGAGCAACGTCGGAGCGGAGCTGTCCTTTGTCCTGCCGCACGAGGAGGTCTCAGCGTTCTCGCCCATGTTCGCCGAGCTCGAGGAAAGAAAGGACGAGCTGGGAATCATGAGCTACGGAGCCTCGGTCACCACCATGGAGGAGGTATTTCTAAAGTACGTATTCAGCAGCTGCACCAAACGCCCAGAAGGGGCGATCGCATGCTCAGCCTCCCGCGAGCTGGAGGTCTTTTTAAAGCATGTGTTCAGCTGCAGCACAATCCACCATATCAGCTGTCCCAAGTGCTGCCTCTCAGCGGCCAGTGGGACTGGGATGGATACCGTAGCGATTTAAACGTGTCGGTACGTCAGCGTTTCAATGCTGTCGTGAAATCTGCCATGAATACTGGATAGTGTAAATGAACGGACCGAAGGATGCTTCCATGAGCCTTTCGCAGCGAAGCTTCACACTGAATCGAAGAGCAAGTGCTCTGTACCCGAAAATTCTCCCCCCACGCGACTGTGAAGCTTTCCTAATCCGTTGAAGGCATTGGCTTCTGATTTATTTGTAAATACCTTTGGGTTAAAACTAGAGTCTGTCGCTCGGGTGAAAAACTTTGGATTAAAAATTTTGATTAAATTTGGGTTTAAAAATAAATTTGGAATAAATAAATTAAAATACATTTCTAAAAAGAATAAATTTAAAATTAGAATAAGTTAAAATAAAATAAATGAATTTAAAATAAATTAACATAAAATAAATTAAAGTAAAATATTTTAAAATACAATTTTAAACTAAATAAAATAAACTAACTTAAAATAAATTAAAATTAAAATTTGGATTACAATTTGTCACTGGGTTACAAACTCGGATCTGTCGCTCTCGCTGACCGCGAAGAAAGCGAGCGTCTACTGCACATTGTAGAGTTGGCCTCGGCAAAGAGGCAGACGAGGACGACGGAGTACGAGAACGCCTGCTGCACAAGGTGCTCAACTCCACCGCAGAGCACGGAACAACTGGTGTGTCCAAGGAGGACGGCTTTGTCGAGGCCGCCGCCGCACTCGCTGCTACCGAAGAGTCGAGCAAGAAAGACACCGGCGCAGCAGACGGTAAGCAGAGACTTTCGTGGCGTCGAAAGCGTAGTGGGCAGCTGGAGCTAATCGGCGCGAGTAGCAACGAAATCGCGAGGCATGTGGCAAATCATGGCGCGCCATTGGTTCACAGTGACCGTCGAGGTGACCTTGTTGGGGCGCTGCAACGGGTCTCGCAAGTGCATGCATGACTGGGGATGTGCGTGTCTTCGTGCGACCCTCACCGGCTTAGCGTTGGTGATCCGGCCAAGTCACTATATAGGAGAACCAGCGTTTCTTCAGTCTTTGTGCGCTACATGAGAAAGCGTATGTGTGGGCTCGGGAGATGTAATTTTTGTTTTCTTTTTATCATTTTATCTGCATGGGTAATGTTGCACGAGCGAGGTCATTTTAAAAATTGATTACCCATCAGTGTATAACTTATTTCCTGCCGGTCAACAGGCACCAGCACTTGGTTTGTAATTCAACCGGCTTATTTGCAGAGCAAAGCTCCACTAATGCTCGTCCAATTTCGAAATTACTAATTTTCAGCTTCTACTTCAACTACAGAGTCTCCCTATACTAGTTCAGATTGCAACTAATTGGAATCTGATACGTCTAGGAATGTCAGTGGAGAGAAAAGTGATGTGCAAAGTGAGAATAAAAAAGGAATGTTTCTTTGCTAAGCCTGACTTTCCTGTCAAATAAATTAGAGTTTTTCAAATCCACTGCAAAATAAATGAGCGAATACAGTTTGTTCTCTTGAAGCGTCTATCGCTAGAGCAAAGGAGTTGCATCAAATGGTTCATCTAAGTCATAGTTTTGCAACCGCATCGTAGCTATCAAATTAAAAGAAATTGCCACGATCTTGTTCGAATATTGCATCGAAAATGTATAGAGAGAGAGAAGACAAAGAGAGAGAGAGAGAGAGAGAGAGAGAGAGAGAGAGAGAGAGAGAGAGAGAGGGAGAGGGAGAGGGAGAGAGAGAGAGAGAGAGAGAGAGAGACAGAAAGAGAGAGAGAGAGAGAGCGAGGCAGTAGTGGTGTAGCACTCAGCTCTTATAAACCGTCGAGACTACCGAGCGCGTACAGTAGAGACTACTTGCCATTTCTTTGCGCCGAAGCTTCCTTTTATTTAGTGGGTACGACTCGATGCAGCCAACTTCAGCACGGCAGCCGCGCTAGGCTAGCAGAACCATTTTGTTTTTTCGCGTGCAGTTTCGGCGGCCGCAACCAAAAGAGGTTCGCCAACCAAGATATGTATATAATAAATATAAATATATATATATATATATATATATATATATATATATATATATATATACATGAGAGAGAGAGTGTGTGTGTGTGTGTGTGTGTGTGTGTGTGTGTATTTGCGTGTGCGTGCATGCGAGAGAGAAGGAGCGGGAGAGAGAGAGAGAGAGAGAGAGAGAGAGAGAGAGAGAGAGAGAGAGAGAGAGAGAGAGAATGAGCGGGTTAGGGATCGAGAGAAAAAAGAGGGAGAGAGGGGTACAGACAAACTAACAGACAGACATGCAAACAGAGAGCAGTCGCCATAGTGCCGGTCTTGATTTCACGTACGTTCGCTTTCTTTACTGGCTCAGTGTAAGACTGCAAATTGATCTAATTGAGCTAATTGATCTCGAGCCTGACTTGTACATCGAGCCAATTTGCGCCGGATGCTCGCGATCGGCTCTGCTCTGGCTCCCCAAGCCGAGCTTCTGATGGGCACACAGACACCTGTCGATCCCGAAGCTCCGCAGGGCTCGGTCTTGGCAAAGACTTTCAGGGAATACAGGGCGATCGTAGCTGGTCTGATTCCTTCTGATTAGTTTGAACGTCGAAAAAAGCATGCTGCCAAACGAGCGGAGAGCAATAGAGAGCAACCTCCATCGTCAAAGTTCAGAGCGCCACCGATTGAGCTTGTCGTTGAGACTATCTTTCGTTTGATTTTCAAAGCAGAGGCTTGCAGCCGCGGCCTTTAAAAGCATTGCCACACACACGCACTCGAACCAAAATCCCAGTGTAAGGCCACCATCCACCGGGTGTTACCCACACGCTATCTGGATCGCTCGCTGGTCAGGGGAGTGGCATGCCATAGCAAGGCAAAACGGCTGACTACTTGGTCAGACCTCTCGGTTATGTCGTGCCACGCTCACTCGGAAGGCGGTTCTCTTTACTCCGGGCGCGCTTCAAGAGATTTTCCAATGCTTTTGGGGTCGGTGCTTCTTCACTGCTCCTGCTCCCCTTTGACTCTCAGCTGTTGCTCATGCTAGCTACAATTGGAGGCAGTCATTTGGAAGGCCAGCTCACGTCACAGTGCCACGGCTGCTATTGCTTTCGAAAGTGTGCTTCTTCAGGTTTTTACATCTGAAAGGAAGGATTTCTTGGTGAAGTACTTATATGATGCTGTCCCAGTTTCGTCCGCCCACTTTAATGCAACGACAAGTTTGCATGCAAACAATATTATCTTGTTCGAAATCGTTACTGCTGCTATAAGTTGAGTTCAGTGTTATCAAACTGGCGCAAACGTCCTTAGAGCCTTCTTTAACGATTCATATGTCTGTCTACAAAGCTTTGAATGCAATTGCATCATCACTCTTAAAAATAAGCTACGCTGGAATATTTTAGGAATTTAACCTGAACGTTTGTGGATACAGTTGCCGCTGCCAGAGTTTTATTGCCGCTGCAAAAAAGTACCACATCGGTCTGAGCTCGTATTGTGCTCGCACGAAAGTAATCTTTCCTCCTGAGCCTGTCAGTGCTAGCAAAGAAACGAGGAAGAGGAATGTGAGGGGTATTTCAGAGGAGTGAAGAAGAGCGAGGATGATAAATATGGTAGCGAGGAGCAGCAGGAGGAGGAGCGGAAGAGGAAGAGCGAGGAGGAGAAGAGGAGGAGGAGCGAGAAAAAGAAAAGGAGAAACAGAGAAGCCGAGAAGCGCGAAGGGAATAGTAGAAGCAGACGAGTGAAGAGGAAGAGCGGATGAGCAGATTGGCGAAGAGGAGGAGCGGATGAGCAGATTGTCGGAGAGGAGGAGCGGATGAGCAGATTGTCGGAGAGGAGGAGCGGATGAGCAGATTGGCAAAGAGGAGGAGCGGATGAGCAGATTGTCGGAGAGGAGGAGCGGATGAGCAGATTGGCGAAGAAGAGGAGCGGATGAGCAGATTAGCGAAGAGGAGGAGCGAAGAGGCGGAGCTTAGGATTAGAGGGGCGAAGAGTAAGAGTGAAGATTAGGAGCGGAGAAACTAGGAGGATGAGAGGATGAGAGGATGAGCGAGCTACCAGCGAGCTCGATGAGCATGCACCCGACTGCCGAACCGTCTTTGCACGTTTTTACTATATGCTCTCAGAGAATTTTCATGACTGGCAAGCAGAGAGAACGCATTGAATGATGTCTAGGACACCGATGGTATTATACACAGGGTAGCTTCGATACAGCACGGTCACGGAAATTCCTTGCAAGCTCATCGTTTTATAAACCGGTAATTTCCATTCGGCCCATACATATTCGCGAGAATTATTACCGCGAGGGTACCTCTGAAGAAAAAACAAGAGTCACAGAAATAATTATGACTGTTTCGAGCCTTATGAAGATCTAAAGTTTAATTGTATCTTGGGTGTTTACCCCGCGTTGAAAGTATCCTGCTTTTAAAAAATCGTGACCCGGGTGTACACAAGGTTACATTACTATAAAAATGTGCAGTGTACAAGCTGTAGAGCATAACTATTTAGAAATGTGCAAAGACTAAATTACTGTAAAATAGCTTCCACTGACTTAGTTTTAGAAACTGTAGAAATAAAAATATATGTACAAATGTTTGATTTCTTTTAACTGATTTCAATTAGATTGATAACTCTTCAAACTTTGACTGTAGAACCTAGCTCTAGGGAAAAAGTTCAATTTTCAGTCGTTCACTTACTCATAAAGGCGTGAAAAATTGTCAATAAATTGGTACTAATGCATTGAGCTACGTATATCAATCCCAGAGCCTTGAGTTCCCCCCAGATTCCGTGCCGAACATAGCAGATTGTTGGCGTGCTAATGCGGGCTCTCAAAGGTGCCGAGCTGAGTGAGTTGCGACCACTGTAACACTCGCCGACGGCCTGCCATCGCTGTAGCTGGAGGTGCTAATCTGAAGATGAATACCGGAATGGTCTTGAGGGTTCAGCAATTCCGAGCCATGCTGATTAAAAGAATGCTCTACACGAGCAGAAACCGCATTCTTACGCTGTCGCAGATCATTATGCCTACCTTCTTTACCGTTATCACCTCAGCCATTATGACCTACCGGAAGAGTACTAGCGGTCAGCCGCCTCTCAGCCTCACTATCGATAACTTTGGAGCCACCACTGTTCTTTTTGAGGACACCGCCGCTCCGGGCACATCGAATAATAGCTCGAGAAGCATAGCCCAGAGCTATGCGGCCGCTTTCCCGTCTAATCAGAACACTTCCCAGACTGAAAACGTGCTCGCTGCGATTCTCGACATCGGTAACAGCAGCACAGCGGCTTACACTTTCAAGAGGATCGTTGCGGCGTCATTCGTCGGAAGGAGCTCGCTAGCTGGACGAGGCAGCATCACGGCTTTGTTCAACGCACAGCCGTACCACGCTGCCCCAGTTTCTTTATCGTACGCGTCGAATGCCATGATGGCTCACTTCGTGAACAGCACTTACACCGTGACGACAGTCAATCATCCGTTGCCTGAAACTATCGAAGACCGAGCGTTCGATTTGGCGAGCAAATTCAACGGCCAGTCGTTTTCGTACTCGACGAACCTCGTGTTCGGCATGTCGTTCCTGGCCTCCAGCTTCGTCGTCTTCCTAATCAAAGAGCGTGCAACGAAGGTCAAGCACAGCCAGTTTGTGAGCGGCGTCAAGTGGTACAGCTTCTGGCTGGCGACGTTCACATGGGACTTCTTTAACTACCTCGTGCCCGCCTCGCTCGTTCTGGCAGTATATGCAGCTTTCACAGTGGAAGAGCTTGCAGGAGCTCAGTCGGAGTACGTCGCAGTCCTGCTGCTCCTGTATGGTGTGGCCCTGCTGCCCAGCATGTACCTGCTCCAGTTCCTGTTCGAGACTCCGGCCTCCGGCTACGTCGTCATGACGTTCTACAACATCTTGTCAGGTGACGCTCGGATGAAGCGCTCGGCCAAGAATTTCTTTCGCAGCGCGAGCTGAGCACGTGCGGCACGTAAGGGCACCTCGTTCATCGTTGACTTTCAGGCATCATTCCCAACCTCGTGGTCACGATACTGGACCTGTTGAACCAGAAGAGCACTTCCGGCGCTCTGCGCTGGGTCTTCTGCACCGTCTTCCCAAACTACAATCTCGGGGAGGCCGTGGTGGACTTGTACAATAACTACGACTATCGCGATTTGTGCGAAAACAAGGTCCCTTCTACTTACGGCAACGTTTCCCTGGACGCTATATGCGAACGCTTGGAGCAGCTCAACCGGACATTTGCCTGCTGTAAAAGTGAGCTGAACGCCTCGCTGTTGAGCGCTCCGACATCCGAAGCCCCAGCAGGGTGCTCTGCTGACAGAGCGCTGGGGCTGCTTATCTCGGTGCCGCGCGCCCTCGGCTACTTTCAGGCCGTCCGAATGCTTGCGGCGATAGCGGATGTCTCAACTACGCCGACAGCTACTATGCGTGGGAGCCGCTGGGGATGGGCCGGCCGCTAGTGTTTCTGACTGGCCAATGCGTCGTGTGCTGGCTCTCGATCTTCTTAATCGAAACGGAAATACTTCGCACAATTCTTTCCAAATGTCGACCCAAAAAAGTGGTGATACCCACTTCGTAAGTGACTGCCGACGCGCCCCAATCCAGGAAAGCTTGCTTCAAGTTGTTGTAGAACCAGATTCCAGGAGACAGCTCATCCTGTGCGTTTGCGTTGCTCGGCTCGCTCCTCTTTGCAACGATCTTTGAGTGTCTAACAGGACTCTGCGACCTCACGCTCACAGATGGAGGTGCAGAAGCAAGCCCATAGTCAAGCGCAACCTAATAGACGTCCTTTTTGTTGATCAAGCTTGACTTTTTTTTCAACAAAGTCATTTAGATGACCACTCCCAGAAATAGTCAACGTGGTTATGCTCACTTATTCTTTGTCGGTCTTTCTTAGCTCTCTCCTTCTCACTTTCTCTCCCCATCTCTCATTTTCTGTCCCTCCTTTTCTGTGAGCTTAGATCGTATTACATGAGCAGCCAGTTAAAGATGTCACGAGCTCCCTCTCGGCTCTGCCCGGTTCAGACAGTGGTCATGCTAGTGGACATCTACCCTCCAGCTGCCGACTGTGGCACATCCTTTCCAATCGTCTTGGGCTGCTACTTCCATGCTACTCACTACCTCAACTGCTCGCTCTCCTGACTCTGCTATGTTGAACACTTTCTCTTTGTTGCGTGAGAGTAAGTCTGTTAGTTACTGAATGCGTACCGAAAACCGCTTAGGCTTTGTGGATGCTATACAACACTCTCCTTCATAACACCCACTCAGTCTTTGCGGCTTTTTGGAGTTATAGACGGAGATACATTGCAGTACAATACATTACATCCTTGTCTGGTGGGTCTTCGTAATAACGTTGTTGAGCCACTACTGTTAGATCTAAATGAGATGGCTTGCTTGTTTGGTAAATTCAATATATTCAGCCACACTTTCCTTGCCATGAAACCTTCGGCGGATTGTGATCAAACTTCGTAAACGAGCCAAGACTCACATTCAGACCTTCCGCGTAGACCAACATTTTGACCAATCTCTTGCCCGGTTGTCTTGTTCCAGAATGACCTTTCACTAGACGGAAACATGCGATGAAAGCCAAGTCTGCCTACTTTCAGTTGCATTCAATTTTCAAAATTGAAGCATACTGAGAAAAGTGTACGTCAGCCAATCTGGATCCACGGACTTGCGACATCCTGATTCAATTACAGCAACTAACCGATCGCAGGCTTTCTTGCCTAGGCAGTAAAACGTTGCAGTTACAAAACTCTGCCGCAAGGCTTGTCTGACTCTAGCTAAGCTGCTTGCAAACGACGCCACTTCTCACCGAATTGCACTATCTCCCTATCATGCGCCCTATAAACTCCAGAGTTTTTTCATTGACTATTGGCTCCCAGATTCTTTTGTACTATTGTACCTAACGAAGATACATCCTAATCAGGCTTGGCATCATAACAACTTCTCTTCTTGTTCTCGTATGCTTAGCTGTGCCTCTAAATAACTTCAAATCTGTATGATACAGTGCCTTAAGTTCTAATGCCCCAAAAGCCTGGAAATAACAGCCAACTGACAGACTTGGCAATATTTAAAAAGAAGCTCCTAATCCACCTGTGCCTCAGAGCACTCGATTTGTCCGTATGCATTGTGCTTATTGAGCTTATGTATGCTGAAGTGGTGCAAGTTAGGGCTAATCACATTACACACTCCTTCCCGCTCAGTGTAAAGTGCGAATAAATAGATCTAGCTCTCCTAAGATGCCATATAAATGCCTTAGTATTAATATTAGTCGTATTGTTAGTATATGGCCTACAATGTCTTTGCTTCTGCATTCTTAACACAACTGAAGTATCAACCTTCTAATATCCCGTTTTCCACGAACAAATTGACTTGTAATAATAATGTACATGAGATCGAGACTGTTAGGGATGTATGTGTTCGCTCTGCTCGTCCTCACAGAGTGTGTAGCTCCTAGAGCGAATCTCTTGCACCCATGCTGGCTGGCTTCAAGCAGCTTCTTCTTCCACTCCTTTATGGACTTCTTCAGCATGGGAAACTTCTGTTTAGGCTGTGATTCTCACTTTTCTAGGAACCCTGATATATGAGCCCTTAAATATGGCTTCAATCTGAAAGAATCTCGGTCTTAAAGACACTGTATACAATTTTCTAGAAAGCTGGCTTCTAAGATCTTATTACAAGATTTATGAAGTTCATAGCCCAATCAAAGAAGACAAGTTCTTTGGACCCTACTAACACTGTCCTGCTACATACGTTGCATTGATCTGCTGCTGCCATGCATAACTAACATCAGTAATATGTCATTAGCCTCAGGTCATGTCCCTGCACGTTTCAAAAAAGCTGCAGCCAGGCCACTTCTCAAGAAAGCGACACTAGACCAAGAGAACTTGAGAAACTACCGCTCAGTCTCCCTTCTACCATTCCTATCAAAGACACTGGAACGAGTCGTAGCAGACCAGCTGAACTCATATATTGAAACTTCAAACCTTGCTATTAAGTTCCAGTGTGGCTTTAGAGCTAATCACTCCACAGGGTCAGCATTGCTAAGGGTGTACAACAAACTACTTGGGGAATGCAGACACGGGTTGAGTATCTCTGCTTGCTTTGCTCGATCTTTCGGCAGCTTTTGATGCAATCGATCACCAAGTTCTTCTTCAGCGCCGCTCATCTTACCTGGGCATCACTCGCACTACTCTGCAATGGTTCACGTCCTCTCTTAATCAAGTCTAATATAGATCTAGTAACTTTCAAAGACATCCTTCGAGTTTACAACCGGAAGCATATTAAAGCCAGGGCTTCTTTTTTCACTCGAAAGCTGAATTCCTGCCAGTCGGATGCTAAACAGATTTATATGACAGTAAACAAGTTACTGGCCAATGCTGAGAGGTCTGACTGCCCAGATATGAACGGCTCAGCCGGTAAGTTTTCAGCCTTCCTTACTGAAATAATTGTGCAGATTCGTGCCTCCATAAAGCCACCTCCGACAATAGCAATTTCGGAATCACAACCCGTGACCTTCCTTAAAAGGATTTCCGAGGTTTCTGCATGCGATGTTGCTACCCTCATAAGGTCTAGCAAAAAGAGCTCGTCTCCTGAAGATCCTATGCTATCATCTCTGTGGTCTTCACTGGCAGACCAACTTAGCTCTGCCATAAGCGAGACTGTAATGCTTCTTCTAAAAAATGGGAGTCGCCCCCAAGTCCTTCAAATCGGCAGACTCATTAGACTCATACTTGTTAGACTCATACTTAAAAATCCTGGATTAGATACAGAGGTTCTTTCAATTTATCGCCCAGCTTTCTTTTTTCTTTCTTGTCAAAGATTCTTGAAAAAATTGTTGCTAAGCAGCTGGTTGAACATATTGAAAAGAATGACATGTCAATTTCTTCAGCATTACAATCAGGATTCAAGAGGCAGCAATCTACTGAAACTGCTCTCCTCCGTGTTAACAATGACATTCTATGTGGCAATGATTACGGGAATTTCGCTGCCCAATCTCTGCTAGATCTGTCAGCTGCCTTCGACACATAGATCACGATGTTCTACTTGAACGATTGAGAACAGCTGTCGGTCTGGCAGACGAGGCACTGGCGTGGTTTATATTGTACTTGTCTGATCGTGTTCAATCCGTGGATTGTGGGGGTCAGGTCTCACACACGAGACGGGTCACCTGTTGAGTCCCTCAAGTGTCTTTACTCGGTTCCTTGCTATTCGCCATCTATACGCAACCACTGGAAAAAGTGATTAAGGCCCATGGAATAGGATATCACTTGTATGCTGATTATAATCAGCTGTATTTGTCATTCACACCGTCAGAATATGCTGCTGCAACTGAGAAACTGAATGCTTGCCTTGCCGATATTTGATCCGGGATGTCGGAAAACTTCTTGAAACTAAATGACGATTAAACCGAACTGCAGTTCATAGGACACCCTCAGCGTGTGGCTGGATTGAAAGTCTTTGCTCTTCTAATAGGTGATGCTGTTGTGCGACCGTCACTGCAGGCTCAAAATTTAGGTGTCGTTTTCGATAGCTGCTTCAATTTTAAAGCTTCATTCAGAAGACTGCTTCCACGGCTAGCTATCACGTCCGATTCCTATCCAAGATTAGGAGCTGCCTTCCAAAGTGTCTTGCAAACAATTTAACTAGCTCCTTAGTTCTGTCTCGGCTAGATTATTGCTATTCCCTTTCGGCTGGGCTACCAAGGAAAGTAATTAGGCCACTGCAGCTGACTATGAATATGGCTGCATGGCTAGTCTTCAAGTCCCTGAGGTTTGAGCACGTGTCTTCTTTGCTAAAAGAGCTAGGATGGATGCCGGTTGATCGACGGATACAGAGCAAAGTTCTTACACTGACCCACAAGGCCCACCACGGCTTATCTCCTTCGTGCCTAGCTGAACTGCTGCACCAGTAACAGCCTGTTCGCGCCCTCAGGTCCTGTGTGGACAATAAATTAGCTATCCCATTCCTCCGCTTAAAGACCGTTGGCGACAGAAGCTTTGGCCCTGCAGGTCATAGACTGTGGAACTCGCTTCCACAATTCTTAGGCAACGACAACTACTCTCCTGCTGCCGACTACGGTTCATCCTTTTCAGTGGTCCTGAGCTGCCACTTCCATGCTACTCAGTACCTAAACTTCTCTCGCGACTGTGCTATGCTTCCCACTTTCTCCTTGTTGCGTGAGACGAAGTCTGTTCGCTACCGAATGCATACCGGAAGCTGCTTAGGCAGTGAGTGTGCTATGCAAATCTCTCCTGCGTAACACCCACATGGAGTTACAGGCGGAGATAGATTGCATTACATTACCTCCAAAATATGGGGTACCTTAAGGGTCCTTGCTCGGTCCGGTTCTGTTCACGGTTTACACTCTCCCTCTTGCCTATGTGATTGCCAACCACAATCTAATCTTTCACTTTTTTGCGGATGACACACTGTTGTACCTTTTCTTTGATCACTCCAAGCCTTTGAGCACCTCAATTTCTCCCAATTCCCTGGCTGCATGTATTGATAGCATCTGCACATGGATGGCAGCAAATTTTATTAAATTTATTGAGGATAAATCTAAATTACTAATTATCGGCGAAGTGTGATGCAGAAATTGGACAGGCTAACGCTTAAAATCGGCTCTGCCAGCATACCTCCTGTTGAATCTCCTCGTAATCTAGGTGTCATGTTCCAAAGTTACCTTTCGTTAGACGACCACATCTGCTCCACAATCAAGTCTGCCTAAGTTCAGCTGCTTAACATTACTAACATTCGGGCTTGTGTAGACAGGGATACCACATATAAGTTGGCCCATTCATTTGTAACATCCCATCTTGACTTCTGTAACTCACTGCTTTCTGACCTACCGGCAAGTGTAATCAGTCGCTTACAGCTGGTACAAAGTTCTGCAGCTAGGTTTGTCTGTCGAGAGTGTCGCAGTTGCCACGTGACACCACTTCTAGCCGATCTGCACTGGCTACCAGTCAAGCAACGGAATGAATTCAAGGTTGTGTCGCTCACTTTTAGGTCACTTAATTTTTTTGCACCAACCTACCTATCAGATCTACTTCCCCACCAGGCCAAGAATCGCACCAGCCGCCTTTCGGAAACCAACTGTTTACCTATACCTCATACAAACCTCAAATCCGTGGGGAACCGTGGATTTAGTTCGTATGCTTCCAAAGCCTGGAACCCACTCCCGACTTGAGTCACGACATTCCCCGATTTGACCACATTTAAAAAGAAATTGAAAACACCAATTTTTGTCAGCATTTAATGGGTCCATGTGATTCGTCCTTTATGTGCTTATGCGTGCCGAGACTGTGCATGCTGCCACTAACCACATTTGCATGCTAACCCTGTGCACGTCACCCCAACTACGTTATCTGTGTTGTTTATCAAGCATGATACCACACACCATTCGATCGTGTTTCCTTTGCAGGAAATATAAAGCGCATAGAAAGAGATTGAGCTCTCTGAGGGCGCTTTATAGTGTTATTGATATAATTATTATTATATTATCACCGCAAAGTTGCTGACTGAGGCAGTGAATCCACGGTTCTACATATATAGGTATATGCATTTACCTTCTTCTGTTACTTCACTAAGTTCTCACTGCTTAGCGGCTATTTCGGATAACGGTTTCTACATACATAATCCCATGTTTTCTGAACCAACTAGTGTTTCATAGCTTATTGCGTAACCCCATCGAATGCACGTGATCGTAACATTTTCTAACTCACTTGTCACCTTTCGTGGTTTTCAATTTTTTTTTATTATTAATGACGAAGTGAAACGGAATCTTGCTTAGGCAAAATTACTTAGCACGCACTATTCGTAGGCCCCCCAAGGTCGACCCGCTCACCTGCCCTCGGCTGGGCTGGTGGCTTCCAAAGCGTATTTTCGGCCTTTATTCTCTCCTGTCAGCCCAGGATGGAAAAATTAACTTGCTAGTGCGCCTGTCGAGGCCATTTGGATACTTCGACGCCTGCTGGGACCGTGCAAAGCAGAGTGCCGATTCAAGCTGCCCTCCTTGCTCCAGGGCCCAGCCGACGTTCGCAGCACAAGGACAGATGTTTCTGTATTTGAAGTGTACCGAGCGTAGCGGCTGGCCATTTGCACGCACGCACATGTCAATTCAGGAGACATTTCTGGCCTTCAGAGGCAATGCAGCAAGCTTCAGTCCAGCCCATCTCCGACCTACTCTAACCTAAGTATGCCGGAAGCCAAGCTATGTGCAGGTGCGACTGCTTGAGCATCGTAAGCCTGAAACTGGCTGCACTGACATGTAATGTATGCAGCATCGAACCTAACAAAAATTTCGTTGGGCAACGTGTAGAATTATTCCGAGATTACTTCGTCATAACATCTCAGTGTACGCTCTTACGTAAAAAAGACTCGTGTTGCTGCATCAACATCAATCTGGCTGGCACTAATTATCACAGGTCATGCAAACATCGATCGCTATTCCCAGAATGGCCCTCTGCGTTGGCATTGCCTGATTAAAATAGAACGCACTCTCCTTCCTCAAGCTTTTAGTAAATAGACAGCCCGGGCGTATGAAAGCAGTGGTATAGCCACTTGAAGAAGGCTTGTGAAGGATTCCTGCACACAAAGCCTGTAGCATTGATTCCGAATGAGGAGAAAGCATCATTCACGTGTCAATATAAGACAGTACATGACCTGGTATTGAATGGAGCATTGTCCAAAATAAGCAAATCATGCCGGTTGCCTTAGCTGCTATAGCGATCCCCCTGTGGGCATTCATTCTATGAATGATATGCCGGCATCCCCTCTTGGGATCACGAAAACCGGGGAGGCCACGTGGTGCGCTTGTTTTTTTGAATAAAGCGCTTGGTTTTCCAGAATACCATAGTAATAATGGCTTCATTAGCAGTCCACCTTAGTATTTGAAGCCAGACTACTGGTAGGACAGTCTCATCCCGGCCACCTTCCTTTATCTGCCTCTCAGTAACAGTGCACACATGGCGCCAAACGGAGAGCCGGAAGCGAAGGAGTAGTCGCATATTTGCTAGTAGAACCTCTTTCCTGCAAATCTTGATGTCGTTAACCTGGTGGCGATTCGTGAATTTCTCGGGCAATCCCCTTGAGAAAATGGATATGTAGGAAGCACGAGCTCTCAAGCTCGGCAGGCTGTTTATCATTTTGGCGAATCATTTAACCACTCGGAAAAATTCACTTGGTTTGGCAATGCTGAATCTAGTTAGTTAGTGCTGCATCGAGAGATTGGTCAGTAATCTCCTTTAATGCTATCGTCTGATGTTCTCGTCTAATGTTCTCGTTCGGCGATCTCGTTTGATGCTGAGTGCCAGAGCTGAGCACAGCAAGAAAACAGCAATTAATAGATTCTCAAGTGCCTACGGTAGACTAAGTGTTGTTACAATAGGACAACAGTTTAGCATGTGCTGAATACGACGCCTAGTTTATTCGTTATATTCTGTTTAAAATTAGGACATGTCGCCAGTTTGGTTTATTGGGTCTTATTTCAGCACTGGCCTTTTGCAAGACGACGACGATGTAGTCGCTGAACGTCACAGACTACTTCCTCGTCCATCACCAGACATCATTCGCAACTCGCCTGTGGTAATTTATGGACTTACGAAGTACTTTAATGAGCAAAGGGCAGTCAATAACTTGTGTGTGGCAATACCTCACGGAGAGTGCTTCGGTTTATTAGGTAATTACAGGTGCCTAAGCCACATAGCTTTTGTTTTAACCTATTTAGCAAGCGATCGCAAAAAGAGGCACCACTGAGCCAATAGCTTTGACCTGCAGCAATATGCTTAGAAGGTTGTTATCTATTGCAATAATTAAATGATAAAATAGCACTGTGAGAGATCCGGCATATATATATATATATATATATATATGTATATATATATATATATATATTTGTATCCATATATATATATATATTTGCATATATATATATATATATATATATATATTTGTATATATATATATATTTGTATATATATATATATATATTTTTTTTTTGTATATATTTATATATATATATATATATATTTGCCAAATATGGGTGGAGCAAACTTTTGTACCTGCAGAATTGAAGATCATTTTAGCATTCCTGATTTTAATTGGATCTTATTCCAACAATCCCGGAACCTTAAAGAATTGAGTAGAAATGCATCGCTAAAGGTAAAGTATACTTACAATTCCTACCCGGCTATTACTTTATTGCCCTAAAGCCTGAAGAGTGTTAGACAGACCAATTATGATTTATTTTCTGGCCCAAATTAGTAATGCTCGTGGCTTTCAAGTCTGCACATTTCATTCCCAAGATTCATAATAACAATAATAATAATGTACTTGATAAAGCGCCCTCAGTGAACTTAATCTCTTTCTATGCGCTTTACATTTGCTGCAATGCCTAACTCATTCTTAATTTTGGCATAGTCATAATTTATAAATTGAATTTGTGCTTACTGCAGGGCTCTATTAGATTGGTTACTTTGAATAAGTTGCTCGGTGGTTTAATAGGATAATGATATATGGTTTAAACTATTAGAACTTTCTAGATACTGTCACTAGTTGACTGCGTCATCTCGAGTATGTTCCAGACGAATGGGAAACCTGCTCAGAGCATTGCTGGTAGCTTATTACCTTCTTTTGATTTAGTAAGACTGAGGCTTTTGCATATTTATCTAGCTTCACCAGCACTACCGTCAGGTAGGGTGCCTCTAGTCTTATATCGACATATATGTAAATTTAATTTCTATACTGGCCTAATTTCTATCATGGTGCCATGCATAAGCTGCAGTTTTTAGGGTTTTGCAAGCTGTATATTGGTGTCAGCCATTTCAAGACTGTGAAGGTACGACTCTTTCTTGCCAATGAGCTAAGATACTCATTGCCTATTAAAAACTGTTCGAAGCTTATTTCTTATCAGCTTTTAATACATAATAATAATAATAATAATGCACTTGATAAAGCACCCTCAGAGAACTTAATCTCTTTTTAGGCGCTTTACATTTGCATCATGGAGTCCGCAGCTTGCTCGTACTTATGGCAGCATCAAGTACTAGCTTTTATTCTCAAATGTCAACATAAAATAGGAGGAAAGACAATCAATAACTACGCCAACCAAATTTAGAGTCCCTCACATTTAGATGTAAGGAAAAGTGGCACGCAGAATGTTGCTGCGTATTTAAATATTTTCTTTTTTACAAAATAGCTATCTAAATGTCTGTCACTCGCCTCTTTTGCTAAAGGAGCTGTTGTGGCTGAGGGCAATTTAAAAAAAGTACGTAGAAAACTTTGAGTTTGAATAAAAAAGGCCATTATGGCTTGTTTCCTCCGTTCGTCGCCTAAACTACAACTTGTTAACTCATTGCTCCTTGATTTTCTTTCAGAAAGATACATTTGGTGTCAAATAATTTTACTTAATGTTGGTGGCCAATGATTTTGTTCGGCGTGCTGTAAGCTATGGATCTTGCAGTCACGATTTCTGTTCAGCGACATCGATTATTCTCCCCTGCTTATGACTCAGGCACATCCTTTTTAGCCATCCTGAATAAGTAATTCTATGCTTCTCAACTTCTTTGATTGTGCTCCTGATTTAGCTATAGATCTGACTAATTTTTTTGCTGCCAAAGATTAAGTCACCTCGCTACCGAATACTGAAAACAGGAAAACAGCTTAGCTTTGACTCCGCTATTAAAAATTCAAAGCACAAAGCCACTTAGACTTGGATTTTAGAGTTACTGAGATAATATACCTAAGAAATGTAATAACTCAGAAACAAGTTTCCGAAAGTATTTCGCTAAAGTAGGTGTTTCATTTATCAAATTTCAGGCTGAGATACTTTTCTTTCAGAAATACAGCACCTAAACCCTCATTTACGCTTTTTCGGAAAGTACAGTTCAGTAAAAATGAGATTAATAATAATTATAGAGAGAAATTTATATAGCTTGGAAATATATATAAAAAGCATTCTACTACACGCATTCGGTATATAAAGTATTTAAGCCGGCTAGCAATAGTATGCAAAGTGTCAGAACGCATGAGCACGCAAATGACAATGCACACTGATGGTGGTTTTTAGTTTATTTTTTACATGTCGAACAGTCACTGGAGGTGAAGTCAGTTAGTGAGTCCTTGCTTTGGGAGAACATGAAAAGAAGACGTGGTCTCAAAAAGATCTGTAGTTGATTATAGGTAGAACTTATGGATTTGCATCAAAAAGCGGATCGTACGAGGTGGTTCCTTTTGCAAAAATGTATTTTCTCGGAGATAACACCATTAAAAAATTCCTAAAGATTTATATTCCCGAATACACCATTGATGCCTTTTAATTCTTGGTTTATGTCTGCACGTTGGTTTTGCTACGAGAGTATGTAGCCAGTCTCTTTCAAAGCAGTCACCTAGTGAAGCACTCTAGTTTTGTGTCGACGTGTAAGTGCCTTTTTAAAGCTCAAAGCGTTCCATACTAATTCCCATTGCCAATTTTCTACCGCAATTCCTACCGCACACTGCAGGTGTCAACGGTGCAGGGAAAACGACGACATTCAGAATGCTGACTGGAGACGAGACCGTGTCTGGAGGAAACGCGTTTCTGAACGGCTACAGTGTCAGAGATGAAATTCTCAAGGTGAATAGTGTGATCTTATTGTATCACAGTGGCTATATAGTTACTCATCCGTGGAGCTTCTGCCTTCTATAGGCAATGCTAGCTCCTAGGTAATTGAGTACGACAATCAAAATATTTGCAAAATAATTTGTATTAGCTTTGACAAGTGACTTCTATATTGGCAAAGATAATCTATATAAATCATTTCCGTGGTTACTTTGGCCAGGCATTAACACAAATATGTCTATTAGTTTTTAGCTATTTATACTACCGGCTCAGGGTTAGCAGCAAGACCTTGAGTGACTGCTCGCTTGTTCAGCTATTCAAAGTTCTGACTCAGCGCTCGTTTCCCGATCTTTTCCCTGTCAGCCTAATAAGCCCAGGGCTAGCGAGCGGTGCTTTTACACTGCACGCTTGTCCACGCTTGCCTGCTTGTCTAAGCATGACAACTTGCATGTCACAGCCCTTCACAATTGCTTATCTTACTGACGATTTGAAATCGCCCGAATGGGGATTTGGTCCTCATCTGTATTTAACAACAATAACATAGTAAATATTATTACTATAATTAAATGATTCATACTGAGCAAGTCATGGATGCTTTTTTCCTGTCAAAATTTTCTGTTTCGCAAGCATTTCTATGCCTTATCACACCAAATGAAATGGGCATATATTTCTCTTCATTCTCTTGAATCAAATAATCTTATCCCAGCTGATTGTGCAGTTTATATGCGAACGATAAAACGACATTTCTCTCACACCGTTTCAGAATCACAGCAAATCAATTAGCCCTCACTTTAAAAAAGTAGTTCTGTTTTCAAAAACGCAGAGGCACTTGATTAATGCCAGCGCTATCGATCCGAGATAATACTTGCAACTAGCAGAGCTGTCGTTTATTTTTGGCCTTGTGATTTGATTTTTTATAATTTGTGGTTGAGTGACGTCATTTGTGTTGCAGGTGCACCAGCAAATCGGGTATTGTCCGCAGTTCGATGCACTCGTGGACCAGATGACGGGTGAAGAAACACTGTACATGTTTGCTCGGCTTCGAGGAATTCCCGAAAGCGAAATTAATGGAGTTGTGAAGCAACTGATGGAAGCGTTTATTCTCACACCTCATGCAAAGAAGCTTACTGAAAGATATAGGTGAGTATGTCTATTGAGACCAAAAATTATTGCATACTTGATCATGCTATAATCTCGTGGTATCTGTTACTGTAACCTGTGATTAGTGCCCCGGATTCTAGACTTCTTAGTCATTCATGTTTCAAGCACGCTGGAGGTGGGATGTCTTGCCTTTCAATAGGTGCTAACTACAGCCGGTAGTTCGCACTGTCAGCTCTAGAGTTGGCGACAATCAAGAAGGTGTTTCAATGACTCTGTCCTTCCACCGCGCCGCATGTTCACCGAAATACACCATCGCCGCCTGTGAATTAAGATACTTGAATTAACGACAACTCTCCGGGTAAATAGCAGAGATCATCTATAAGTACAGGAGAATATTAACAAGATAGCCGATGCTGCAGCTGTAATGCCCACTAGCCGATATTTTCTCTTTGTTTGCATTCCTCGATGATCCCAGGCCTCGCGTAGGTTTAGCTATGCTTCGATGCTCTTCTTTTTCGATCAATAAAGACGGCTTACTAATTCGCAGGCACTAGCCTGGGCGTCTCTTAAAACCTTCCCATTGAAGACTCTTTGACCATCACTCCAGGTGGTCTCGATCGAGTCCGGTCGCGGCGGCGCATATATGCATCTGACCTTGCCACGTTAAACAGAATGGATTATCGACTATTGCGCTAGTACCTTATCTCTTGGTATATGACCACGTGACCCGAATGCTAGTATTCCATAGATTGTAGAATATTGATAGCAGCTCGAAACTACGATGCACCATTTTTGGTACAGTACGATATATAAAGCTACGTCTAAGTCAGTGAACGAAGCAACCGGGCCGAATTAATTTCTTGGGGGAAACTATTTAAGCAATGGCGATGTTTTGAAAGTCAAGATGACATCTCACGAGCTTGTAGAGTTTCTGGGTCTTTGCTGCTCATCTGCTGACTGTTGGGCGACAATGCGCTCAGTAAAGTGCCGCTGCTGAGTGTGAAATGATTCCTCTGGAATAACCACCATTTCCAGAAAAGCTTAACTGGAATCTTTGGGGAGGATTCGCTGTCAGGACTCCTGAAGGCGCATGTCAGCGGTTAGTTCAGATCTACTTTCGGTGGTCGAGACCAATCGTCTTCAGTTAGCTGGAAGTGATTTCTATTGGTCTGAAGAAAATTCTAGGATTACTTATCCTCATTTAAACTTAAGAAGGCTAGCCGATAGCATGGACCTAAATATCTCCAAAGCAGGAGATTAGTTTTGAAACCAACGCCCCGACTTCTGACGGTTGGGCAATAATTAAAGCTGTATTTAATTGGCATGGATATAATGGCTCAATCAGCAACAAATATATCGAAAAGGATTTAGTTTTCAGCTTCTTCTAATTGTTAGCTCATTCACTTATCCCTCTAATATTTCACACGCAAGGAGAAAAATAATGCGTGTAAAATGGCGATAAGTGATGAGGCAGCGAATTCACTAGCAGCCTGCGATAAATGTTAGTCAACAGCTAATATCGACTCCAGAATGTGGCCGCAAGCCCTAACACGGATCTCGCCACCCCTGAAGGTCGAACATTAAAACCTCCATTTCATAGTCCACTTCGCCTGCTCGTATTTCGTTACTCACATCTCGAGAGTCTTTTGACGGAAGAGTGTCTCTAACTTTAAATGGCCAGCTGATACCCTTTTTTCTTTAATACACAAATACATGGCTTCGGCACTGCACTAGTGAATGTCTTCGACAATGTCTGCCCATTGACATACTTTGAGGGCTTACATTTACCCATTAGTTCCGGTTCCAGCTTTGTACTGCGCTCACGAGAGTCTAATGCCGAAGTTGTTGCTTGCTCGATTATTTTCGCCACCAACCTTACCGCTTGAAGGCTCGGCGCTAGTCATGCCTCATAAGTGGACTCGGCCGTAGCCAACTCGGCGAAAAGGCGAGTCCGGAAATTCTGTGCTTGGCTTCACTAAACTCGTATTGTCAAAAACACATTTTAGAAACGGGCAAACACCAAATGTATTAATACTTTTTTTATACAATAAGGTTGCCCAATTGTACTGTCGTGCTAAATTGGTGAGGATATACTTTCTTCGTGGATATTTTTTAGCAAAACAGAGCTAAGCATTAATGCAGCTATACAAAAATTTGGATTGGAGAACGAAATGCACGCCGGTCAGTTTCATTAAAACATAGATGCGGGCTTTCGTTTGCCTAACTCATCCAGTGCGGTCGCTGAAAATTTGATTGATTGCGTATGTTCTAGTTTTCCAGCATACCCGAATAATCTAATCATTTTACAGTTACATATGCTAACTTTTTCTTGTATCAGTGCTTCTTCAGTTTTCCATTTATATTTCCAGCGGTGGAAACAAGCGTAAGCTCAGCACGGCCATCGCTCTAATCGGCGACCCGCCGGTGGTTTTCCTCGACGAACCCACAACGGGAATGGACCCTGTCGCTCGGCGAATGCTGTGGGACTCGCTGTCGCAGGTCCGTGATCGAGGAAAAACCCTGATATTAACATCCCACAGGTATGCAGAACTTGCTCGCGATAGATCTGAGCTGCCGTTCAGATTAAATTACCCCTAATGCACCTGTTCACGAATAACAATATTTCGCCGGTTAATCGTCGTTGCTCGCTCATGGTCACTGACAATGTGCTCTTGTATTATTCGTATGAAGTGTGTAGCTTTCTCCTAGGATAAACAGGAACAACTTTTGAGAAGCTGCATAAATGTATGTGATTACTACTAGTTTATGGAAGCTTGAGAAAGCGTGGTCGTTTGGCAATTATTTTTCTCTTGGTTGGGTTTTTTCTCTTGGAGTTATATTTCATACGACAAATAACCTTTTTTGTATCCTACTGAATTGTAATCATTAGATTCACTACATTGCTGGGCCCTGATCAGACATTAATACTGCGTTTTTCTTTTGCATTGTGTTTACCACATAGGTAGATATGCCTGCATGTAGGAATTTGGCCGGTTATTGGTGTCCATTCGATTAGGTAAAGCCCCGAACGCTCCCAGTGCTAGTCTTGACCTTCCATCGCTTTTTTCTCCTCTAGCATGGAAGAGTGCGAGGCGCTGTGCACGCGAATGGCCATCATGGTGAACGGTCAGTTCAGATGTCTGGGCAGCACGCAGCATCTCAAGACCAAGTTCGGCAGCGGCTACTCGCTGGTGGCGCGCCTCGGCTACCCGCAGGAGGGCGTGGCGCCGGATCTGAATCCCCTCATCTCCTTCGTCGAGGAGACGTTTCCGGGAAGCGTGCTGAAGGACATTCATCAGAACCTCGTGCAGTATCAGATCGACAGCACCGAGCTGACGTGGTCGAAGATCTTCGGCACGCTGGAGCAGGCCAAAGCGAGGCTGGGCATCGAGGACTACTCGGTGAGCCAGACGACGCTCGAGCAGGTGTTCATCAACTTCGCCCGAGCGCAAGCGCCGCCGAGGGACGACAGCGAGCAGCGCGGCTGCTGCTCGAAGCTGAGCAGCTCACTGTGCTTCTGCTGCGCGCCCGACATTGTCGTCGAGGAAGCCGACAGGCCAGTGCAATAGGCGCCGCCGAGCACAAACGTACCGAGTCGCAAGTGCAGCCAGCGCGCTGGCTGGTAACCATCCGTCTAAGCTTGCGTGCACAAACGCAATCTTTAATCGATTTCCGATGACGTTCGCTCTCTGAAGGCTTCCGTTTTGCCACGCGGCTCTAATAAACGTGAACAAATTTCGTCAGTTGTGACTTGAATCAGCTGATGAGCAATGAGCTAGTCACAAATGTCGAGAATTTCGCCAACTTCCGATTCGACTTGGATCGATGGCGTGCTTTCGCTCCTATCACGTGATACGCCACCACCCATCACTGATTGTTCCTACCCCTGGTGCATAGCTGGAAATCTCAAAACGGTCAGCTAAGCGTTTTGGCCACTGAGCACGAGAAATGAAGAGGAAGCGAATAGTTAACTGTCAGACCTAGGGCTGGGGCAGTATTCGGATGTCACGTATACCAGACTACACTTGGTTCCTCCTTGGAATTAGAATGCAGGTGTAGGCAAGCATTACAAATTGATAAAAAAATACATAGGAATACTTCATTTGTCCAGCGACAAAGTTGAGCTTGATATATATAGTTCAGCAAGATATGCTTTATGTATGTCGCAGGGCTCGAGCCGCCCACGAATCATGTCTTTAAGACAAGCACCTAAGGCTAAAACAGGGCGGCATTACCCAGTGCCTTGTCCTAGTACATGGAAATTAGGACAGGTCATGAATATTTTTCTATCCAATTTAGCAGTTAGCCCTACCTACTTTCTAGCCTCTATAGCTGGTCAATACCATTCATGTGTGAGGAGTCTAATAACCATTTGCTACTCTCGGAGATTACTCATCCCGAGGGAATCTGTGAAGCTTATTAAAATTTAACAAGAAGAAAACCATTTTAGGTTACAAGCTACAAGCTTTAAAGTTAAGCTCCAAGTTTAAAAAAAATTGACATATAATTGCAACTGAAGGTCTCTCGGCTACTTTGCGACTTCCAAACTAGTAGAACCACATTTATTGACAAAGGCTGCTAGAGGGGCTGCTCCGGCTCCTACACATTGCAGTAGAATTTTTCAAAGACAAAAATGCCGATCTGTTTAGCCTCACTATAGTCTTCTTTGAAGTATGTGTGCATTGGTCCTTCGAATTCAAGTTCGTGTAAAATCTGGCCCCGCCCGATTGGTTGGAGGAAACCACGAGCCACCCTCCAGCACTTATCCTCCCCTGAAGAGTACGCCACGCCAGAGTATGCAGCCGCAGGCAGTTTCTCCACATCCATTCCCTCGTCTACCGGTCTACCAACCACGGAAATCGAAAAAGCTCCGCAAGAGACGGTCCCCTTCTCCGGAGAGCCGCAATGGCGGACAGGAAGATGTGGAGGAGCAACCCTCTGACGCAGCCGATGAAGCGAAGCTACAGCAGTGCGGAGCGTTCCGAGCGAGCTACAGCTCTGGGCGATAGTAGAAGCCTAAAAGCAGCAGCGGCGCTGATGTTGCTGCGGCGAAGCCAACGAAAGGGTATTTCGCCAATCGATTGACTACGATGCGATTGGCGATTGGCGAGCGATCCGCATCGATAGCTAGACGGCTCCGAACTGTGGTTCGGCCAAAATGGCCACCACCTGTGCGAGGAGAACACAAGGAGACCGAAGCTCGGCGGGCAGGGCGAGCTGCAATGCAAGTTTAAGTACAAGCTCGCGCTGTATTGGTCACCTTGACCTTCTCCGCTTCTCCTCGCCCTTCTGCACTTCTCCTTTGGCCCATGTATTACCATTAGTAACTCCACTATGCCACACAGACTGTGTGGGCGTTACGAAGGAGAGTTTTGTATAGCGCACTCAGAGCCTAAGCGGCGTTTGGTACACATTCGGTAGCCAATGGACTTCGTCTCACGCAGCAGAGAGAAAGTGGAAAGGAAAGCAGCGTCAGGAGAGCACTTGAGGCAGTGAGTGGCGTGGAATTAGCAGCTCAGGACCGCTGAATAGGATGCACCATAGCCGACAGCAGGAGAGCAGTTGTCGTTTCGTAAGAATCGTGGAAGCGAGTTCCACAGTCTGGAACCTGCAGAGATAAAGCTTCTGTCGCCAACGGTCTTTAAGCGGAGGAATGGGAAAGCTACTTTATTGTCCATACAGGACCTGAGGGCACGAGGAGGCTGAAATTGCTTCAATTAGCCGAGCTCTCTTCATATTTCGCCTCCTCTCTACACCTACGTCGTTTTCTAGTGGTTGAGCACTCTGCGACTTTCACTGGCCGCTCATCTTGTTGCTTGCTCTGCTCCTATTGCCAAAGGATCCATGCCTTGAGCTGCTCGGCATCGCCGGCTGTGTCGTTACGCGAGCTGATTATCGTATGTACATCGACGTCTGCGAATACTCGACGCGATTGTTTCCTCAAGTCCCAATGGGCATCTCTGACAAAAGAAGAAAAGCAGTCACCTGAGCCGCTGTTGATGACCGCTCCCTTTGGACTAGAATTTGTGTACACGGTTCTTCATAAGCGAATTGAATGTGAGTGCAGAATTGATTCTATAAGCCAATTGCCAGCAAACAGACCCTAGGGTCACGCGCTTTTTGTGACCAGTAGAGATCTTTATTGTCACGAAGCAGCATAAATCTAATTGATACTCTCGTGCAGATGACTTTGATGGCTAAAATGTATTATCAATCGCCAAATTTTGAATGAGCTAAGCTATATGCAATATATACATGGAACTTACTACAACTGGTATTTACACTTAAGGTATTTGACCTTGAAAATTATAACTTACATTTAAATTACTGCACTTGACAGCATTTGGAACACGTTCCTATCTGTTAGCAATACAACTGAAGATTTTTAACAACTGACAGTTAGAAAAATATCATCTCCATGCCCTATTACGAGGGAAAAGCTCGCTTCATTGTTTACACTTAAATGTATACCTCTGAAAGATAGGTATACAAACTGGGTGAAATTATTGAATTCCTTCAAATAAAACGTGTATGGAGGAATTTTGAAGAGCCAAAGTAGGGCATGAGAGGCAGTGCAATCGCTAAAATGCCAATAGTACACATATGAGATCAAATGAAAATGTTTTCACTGGCAGACATCTTGTAGTAAAGCACCATTTGAAGTAGCTTGGCACATTCACTGAAAATAAAGGGCTGCCGAGCCCACACGACGTGAAGCTATCAAAACATTTTGAAATAATAACCAGTGCCACCCTTTGCTTGGACACAAATACACTTCGGTACCTCGTGACAAGGGTTCTCTAAGATTCTAACGCTCGAGTACAAGTTCTGTGAGACTTTGCGGTAGCAGTAGCAATCTTTCACGATGATGCATGCAATTTATCCGATCTTAAAACTAAGTTGGGCTACCCACATGACATTAATTGGCTGGCTTGTAATCCTTCTGATCGCGTGCATTGATGAAACGCTATCATTTGAATAATTAATCCTCTTGAAAAAATATTATTATTGAAAATTGAATATTGAAAAAAATATTGAGAAAATGTGAAACTTCCTGCTCTCTTTTTAAGGCCTTTATAAATTTAGGCTGACTAAATTACAACATTCAGTGGTACGTGTCTTGTCACGTAAATCATCATGTGACGGAATCAGTCTGTCAAATTCAGTGTCATTTACAGGTTCGCACGAGATTCAAAACTCAGTTTTCAGAAAATGGCACCACTTATGCCATACATTACTATCCTGTGCCGGTTGCAAAATAATTACTTGCACTATATAAAGACTGTAATCGCGAATCAAAAATTTAATTCTTTCTTCTTGACACTTCGGATTTGGAGGGGGAATTGAGAAACATTGAAAGAGAAAAAGTAGCTAACTTTGATAGCTATGTATTTAGGAAAAAGAGAAATAGACTTGCAGAACATGCCTGTACGTGTAAATATTGCATTCAAAACCGATGCAAAATAAGCATCAGGGCAAGCCACTCGGCGACGCATTGCCGGAGCTTAATTTGATTTCTCATCAAAATCAACATTACCAATACATTTGACTACCTCGGGAGCGTCGGCTTCGGCAACGAACGAGCTGCACACGGCAAACTAGTCAGTAGCAGCGGACCGAAGAAAAATACCGAGCGTCATGCGTTCGATGTTGAAAAATCTTTGCGCTTAAATAGTGTACAGCCTACAGATTATTACACGTAATCTTACGAAAGGACTTCGAGAATTTCCGTTAGTGGTAAAGGGTTTACCAGCTAGGTCACGGTCGTTGGATACTCAAGCCCGACTTTCAAAGCAAGGCTGCAAGGCTTTCGGTGACTTTGCTCACTCACAGGCTATTGGCTGAATCAGGAAAAACGCCGATGAGAATATCAGCATGCATTGTGTGCCTTAAGCCAAGGTCGTGGCCTCTCTCATGTGTGTATTGGTGCATGCTCGTACTTGTACGAGCACACTCACATGCAAATACATATGTATCTCCCTCAGTAGCCGCACAAGCCACAAGCGGACTAAGGGCGGGTGATACCGAGTTTTGAGTTTTGCCCACCGACAGCTCAGGTGGCTTTCGGTACGGAAATGCTTGCATGGTTGCATATGCACTCCATCTTACGAAACCAAGATTAATTGAGATGGATAGGTAGGTCAGATGGGCAGTCGAGAAGAGCGAAAACTTAGTAGATCAGAACCTCTTCAAGAATTATACAGTAGGGCTTTCTGGGTATGAGCTCTGATGGATAATTCGATTCGCCAGGTGAGATCAGGATTTAATGCCAGACAACATAGCACACATCATGAGAATACGTGAGAGAGGGAAAGATAGAGAGAGATAGATGGATAGATAGATAGATAGATAGATAGATAGACAGATAGATAGATAGATAGATAGATAGATAGATAGATAGATAGATAGATAGATAGATAGATAGATAGATAGATAGATAGATGAGAGATAGATGGATAGATAGATAGATAGATACATAGATAGATAGATAGATAGATGAGAGATAGATGGATAGATAGATAGATAGATAGATAGATAGATAGATAGATAGATAGATAGATAGATAGATAGATAGATAGATAGATAGATAGATAGATAGATGAGAGATAGATGGACAGATAGATGGATAGATGGATAGATAGATAGATAGATAGATAGATAGATAGATAGATAGATAGATAGATAGATAGATAGATAGATAGATAGATAGATAGATAGATAGATAGATAGATAGATAGATAGATAGATAGATAGATAGATAGATAGATGAGAGATAGATGGACAGATAGATGGATAGATAGATAGATAGATAGATAGATAGATAGATAGATAGATAGATAGATAGATAGATAGATAGATAGATAGATAGATAGATAGATAGATAGATAGATAGAGAGAGAGATAGATAGATAGATAGATAGATAGATAGATAGATAGATAGATAGATAGATAGATAGATAGATAGATAGATAGATAGATAGATAGATAGAGAGAGAGATAGATAGATAGATAGATAGATAGATAGATAGATAGATAGATAGATAGATAGATAGATAGATAGATAGATAGATAGATAGATAGATAGATAGATAGATAGATAGATAGATAGATAGATAGATAGATAGATAGATAGATAGATAGATAGATAGATAGATAGATAGATAGATAGATAGATAGATAGATAGATAGATAGATGGATAGAAACATGGATAGATAGAGAGAGAGAGAGAGAGAGAGAGAGAAAGAGAGAGAATGAGAGCGAGTGAGGCTCATAGAATAGGATATCACTTTTATGCCGACGATATTAAGCTGTATTTGTCATTCAAACCATTGAAATCTGCTGCAGCAATTGATAAACTGAATGCTTGCCTTGCCGACATTCGATCCTGGATGTCAGAAAACTTCTTGAAACGAAATGACAATAAAAATGAACTGCAGCTCATTGGACATCCATCATGTGGCTGGACTAGATGGCTTTGCTCTTCTAATAGGTGATGCTGTTGTGCGACCATCACCACGTGCTCGAAGTTTAAGGGTCGTTTTCGACAGATACCTAAATTTTGAAAGCTTCATTCCTAAGACTGCTCCTATAGCTAGCCATCACGTCCTATCCCTATCTAAGATTAAGAACTGCCTTCCAAGGTGGCTTGGCAAAAAACCTAACCAGCACCTTGGTTCTGTCTCGGCTTGATTATTGTAATTCAATTTTGGCTGGGCTACCAAAGAAAGCAACTAGGCCACTGCAGCTGACTATGAATATGGCTGCGAGGATAGTCTTCAAGTCCCTGAGGTTTGAGCACGTGTCTTCTTTGCTAAAAGAGCTAGGACGAATGCCGGTTGACTAATGGATACAGAGCAAAGTTTATACGATCTAGCTGAACGGCTGCCCCAGTTTCAGCCTGTTCGTGCCCTCAGGTACTGTATTGGCAATATATTAACTGTTCCATTCCACCGCTTAAATACCTTTCGCGACAGATGCTTTAGCTCTGCAGATTCTAGAATGTCGAACTCACTTCCACAATTCTTAGGCGACGACAACTACTCTCCTGACGCCGACAATGGCTCATCCCTTTCAGCGGTCCTGAACTGCTACTTCCACGCTATTCACTACCTCAATTGCTCTAGTGACTCTGCTATGTTTCCCACTTTCTCTTTATTGCGTGATACTAAGTCTGTTGGCTACCGAATGCATACTGAATGCCGCCTAGGCTGTGTGTGAGCTACACAAACCACTCCTGCATAACACCCACATGGTCTTTGTGGAGTTACAGACAGAGATACATTACATTCATTACATTACACAGGGGGGAAGAGTAGCGTCTGACCAGGCCGTACAACGGGAGAGACGAGAGTGTACGGGAGACTGACAACCCTTCATTCATCCAGACGCAGCCCAAGCTGGGAGTTGTAGTGCTGAGGCTGACAATCGAGTGGGGTCAACTCAGCCTGCTAGTTGACTGATGGACTGCATGCACGTCCAGTTGCAGGCAGAGAGCTGGAATGCCTAGATTGTGTGCAGATTCAATGGCAGAAACGGTGGAAGAGCCGATTTTGAGCTTTAAACTTTTCAATTTCTGAATCGCACTTGGTTTGCCCATAACTAGTAAGTTAGCTTCATCGTCATTCAATTTAAGGAAGTTTGCTGCCATCCATGTGTGGATGTAATCGATATATATTGCGAGGGGGTTGAGATAATTCGATTAGCTGGATAACTGGGAGGGATGAATCAGAGATACAACTGAGTGTCATCTGAATAGAAGTTCAAGCCTAGATTGTGTCTGGCAATCACATCGGCATGAGAGAGCGAGAGAGCGAGAGAGCGAGAGAGAGAGAGAGAGAGAGAGAGAGAGAGAGAGAGATAGAGATAGAGAGAGATAGAGAGAGTATAAACCGTGAGAAGAACCGAACCAAGTACATAGCCCTGAGGTACCACTACCTTAGTGATTCCTTCAACGATCGTTGTCCGTACACATCAATGCTCACGAGTTTCCTACTGAGACATGACTTAAACCATTTAAATATGAAATCCGAATCTCATGAAAATGGATTGACAGTGCTGATGTAGCCAGAGTCGACCAAAATTTGATTAAAATATTAAAGACATTCATTTAGTTGACATACTATCCGAAAATGACAGTTTGTATATAATTGTAGTCTTGCTATGCGGGTGCCTGGCGCGTGCTTAAGCTTAGACATATGGTGACACCATGACAGAAATCAAACGTTTGGCGAGAATCTCGCATCCACCATCTGTGAGTTTGTGAGCTCCACTCACGAGGCTGCACACGACACGTCCTTCTGCCAAACGAACATATGTATATCCTTTGGATGTTGTATCAAAGTAAAATATAAAGTCTGCTACAGAAGGGGAAGCTGAAATTCATTTTCTTGCATGTTTGCTATTTTGAGGTACTCCTCATGTCAGACGAGAAACGAATCTTAAACGACCACCCCACATCGGTCCTTGTAGGTACTTTTAAATGTTTATTTTCAGGAAATAAATGCAGTTGCTATGCCTCAGAGTCAGGTGATTGAGGCAATTATTTTGGTAAAGTAAAAAATTCGTGACTCGATTGCTGCGTGTAATTATCAAGGTGTTTTTAGGGTTAATCGCCATACGGGTTTGGCCTGTTGTTTACGGTGCTCGCCTGACCAAGGTCAAAGTGAATGCATTTCTTGACCGAGGTCGTGGGCTCAACCCCCGTTGCATTTGTGAAGCGTCTGAATAGAGAGATCAGGTTCTCTGAGGGCGCTATAGAAATGAATAATACGTTTTTACCGCGAATCACTTGTTAATGCTTTCTTCATAGCAATTGTAAAGTACCTAAAAAGAGATTCAGCTCACTGAGGGCGCTAGAAAATTTATTATTTTTATTATTATTATTATAGGTGATTAAATACATCCAACCACTATTGGTTATAAAAGCTAGTCTGATCCGCATTGGCTAAGGCTCCAGGATCTACCCGGTCGAAAGCTGACTCATATGTGCTTTGTAATCCTGCACCTCATTATAAGCTTTTTGGATCTAATTGAAAAATACTGAGTGAATGCAAGCTT